>OY728145.1:293214978-293839978 GCA_963277665.1 Viscum album | reverse complement strand
TTGAGGGAAATAATAAAATAGAGAATAATATATGCAAAAATAAATCATCTCTTAAACTATAACCCCTCCCTCTTCTATTCACTCCTCTCAATCCTTGTTCCTTTTCTAAATTCTGGTCAAATATCATCCGAAACTCCTCCCCCAAGTCTAAAATACCCTTGTATCATAAAAATACCAATAACACTCCCCTAAATAGGCTCTCAAAGAAGATAACATCAAGTGGTAAATTCCCATTTTCATTTCTTTTCTTTCATGTTCCTTTATTTTCTTTTTCTTTCCTAATCAACTATAATAAAAATTTTGTGATGGATAAAATTCCTTAAATTTATTGGAATGTTTTCTTGATAAAGGAATAATTCTTCATCTCCTCCCCTTTTCCATTCTTTTATACTAGAAATGAAAATACCATCCGAAATGTGTTAATTTATCACATTCAAGGACGACGAGATTTCAAGTTCTATTACCATGTTCAATTATGGTCATGAAGCCATATTTATGGTTCCAACACACAATAATATATGTATTATAAATTATATAATGTTATGGAATCCTTTTTTACACATGATATAAATTTATAAATCCAAATGAGTTCATTGTGATCATGAACCGCCAATTAACCAAAACAATTATCATTAATGTTTTATATAATTATTCATCTTCACTCCCAATAACCAAACGAATTTTATGACCATGCAATATTTTATTTGTTCACTAATAACATAAAACTTATATTTTGGACATCCTTTCTCATTCTACATGTTTATCCATATATTAATATAAGTAAGTCGAACATGAATACCAAGGAAGAAAACACTCCCAAACAATGAAATTGAATCTCTTAACCCATCAAAATGTCGTGAATGAACCGAATAAGGTTATAAAAAATAAATTAAATTTAAAGGAGGTACTATAATAATTAGTTTATGAAAATACATGTTATTATTCAGTACATTAAGATTATGTGAGAAACACCTTCAGACTTAAGGTATGTGTTTTCTACCCGAACCTCCATTTTCATTCAGGTTACTCTTTTATCTATTAATTACAATTAAAATATTATTTATTCATATGTATCATAAATTATATGTTAATTATATATATTTTTTCCACCATAATCCCTTTTTTTTATGGAGAGTTACATGTTTTAAAATGTTCTTTAAAAAATCCTTCCTGATAAACAAGACAGTTTCAAGAGAATTTCTCAAATTCTTGCATATTTTAAAGGGCAATATATAATATTTTTATAGAAACTATTATCTTTATAAAATAACATATCTAATTATTAAACTACTATCTTACTTCACTTTTGGTCTTATACAATTATTTTTTGAAAAGAACTCTACTTTTCAATGTAAAAGTGTATTTATCTCAATAATTGCTTGATTATTTTATAAGAGTGTCTTAATCTATTTCATCATGCTTGTTGATTATTATGTATAATTGGGATTAATATTTTATGATATAATAGAACACAATTAATTTAATGGTTTATGATTCGTTTTATTGTGGATATGCAATCTTAAAACCATTCCCCAATTTACTCTGAATGGTTAGTGTTTATGCTTAATATTTCGGAGAAGTTATGTACATTTATTATATTAGCTTCAATATGAAATGTATATGTTGTTTATATTTATCCATGTTCATATGAAGAATGAATTGGACTTAGTAAGTGATGGTTGGTTCCCACTATAGCCCCTCGATGCATTCGTATGTCACATCAGAAAAACTATGGTCTTGGCACAAGGCATTGACCAAATGATTATTTATGGTCTTGGGATGAGGCCTTGACGGTATGATTATGATGTCTGATTTTATTCATTCCCTCATTTTGAAACTAGAAATTGAATTTTCATGTCGTTATTCAACAAGTATAATACCCATTATTATGATTTATTATGTCAATATTTATTCATCTCTTATTCCTTTCATAATGTGTTTGAGTTTATTTTTAAAGGCATGTGTTTTTAGTTATTGACCATGTCTAATACTTATAATTATGACATCATCTAATACATTTCTTACCCTTACGGAGCATTTGAGATCAACCCTTTAATATATTTCATTTTCTCAGGACATGAAGATGTATATTATGAATGACATGCAGAAGTAACCATGAAGTTATGGATGTTGTCAATGGATTTTCAAAATTGTTTTTCCCTTCAAGTTGTAATGTTGAACTTATGTATGTATCTAGTTTTCCCAAAATACAAAAAAATTTCTTCCTTTGGGATACTACTTTCTTGTAATCATTCCAATGTAATCCAATAAGTTACACACTCTGGGAAACTGTGGTTGGGTCATTACCATTTATATTAGATGATGTTTAGTAGAAAACATGGAAACACGATTTAGAAAAAATCGATTTGGTAACAAACCCCTAAGATAGTTTTTGAGTATAAATATACAAGGACATCCTATATTTTTTTTTGGAAAGGAATAGATTATGTGTATATTTCAAGGAAATAAATCATTTCTTGGATACTATAAGTGGACGTAGTTTTGGAACAAATGTACCTAGGAGTAACAAATCAGACATGCAATTTTGGGCTCGACCCGATGTATCCTGGTACATGAAAATGAGCCTTATTGCACAACAGGTTTGACACTCTTGGGGGGTAGGATTAGGATAATTCACATTCTCCTTACAAGCCATTATGAAAGATTTAAATGTTATTTTTTCTAAAAAGAAACCATGTTTATGATTATGATATTAGCTATTTATAGAATTTCAATTTATGATATGTATTTTTCTACATTGAGATTATACATTATGATTCTCAACCTAATCTAGTGTATGCCTTTATTTATAAATGTTGCATATAAGAAGGAATGGATACCCCATGAATACATGTGTCCCATGTAGGTATTTCCCTCTGATGGAAGATAATGAAGTTTGATCTAGTATTGTGACTAGTGTTGAGAAACTTATAACTATACTAGGATAGATGACTCGGGTTATGAATAATAACCTTACCTATATAGAGCATCTGGATACAGAACATGGGGGAGATATGTTTGATTACTTTATATGGAAACATCCTCCATCATTTAATGGGACTACAAACCCATTCGTATCGGATTAGTGGATAAGTTCAATAGAGAAGATAGTTCTCACTTTTGGATGTAACTAAATAGAGAAGGTTTTCATGGATGTCTATCGACTTTCAGGAGATACAGATCAATGGTGTTCCTTAATCCAATACAAATTAGAGGATGAAGAAATAGAAGAAATTGAATGGTGGTATTTGAAGTAAATATTCCTAGAAAAATACTTCTCTTGTGAATAGTGAGAAGATATGGAAAGTATGTTTCTAAATCTAAAGAAAAAAAGGATGATAATTTTTCAAAGTATGATTCTAACTTCACAAGGTTATCAAGACATGATGTAGACTATATACGTAATCCATGGAGGAAAAATTATCAAATATTTGATGATTTTAAACCATTCCACTGAAAAGATCTAGTCTCCCAATGTTTGTCAACATCTGAAGATATATTCTCATATGCTATCAAGATAGAAAAGGAATTACCTAAGGGTTATGATTTTAAGGGAAAGACAGAGAAGAAGAGGGTGGATGAAAACAATGGAATATGGTATAAGGAAATGGGGAAGAAGGAAATATTTTACCTTACACCCTGTAATAATGGTGGGAAGATACACCCTAGTACTTGCCTGAAGGGTATGGGTGTTTGATTCAAGTGGGGAGAAAATTCCACCTATCATGAGATTGTAAGGGGAACAAAGAAGCTTCCAATGTTCAATGCTGCAATTTTAGGAATATTATACATTAAGAAAATTATTGTCCTAAGCATCAGGGAAATGTTCCCGAAAAAGGCCAAGGGAGAAATTCTAAGCTTTTGTGATCACAACTACTGATATTGAAGTCCACAATGATGTGGTGTCATGTACATTAACTACTTTATCAAAAATAGCCAAAGATTTATTTGATTCTCAATCATTTCATACCTTCATATCATCCATGTTTTCCAAGAAAATTAGTAATTTAAAATTTTATTTAAGAAGGGATTTATCAGTCAAAACTCCTAAGGGAAGTATCATTGCCGCAAAGTTGTGTTAGGCAGTCCCCATTATGGCATTTAAATTTGTATTTTTTTTCTTCTAATTTTCTAATCATACCCACGAATGACTTTGTTATAATCCTTAGTATGGATTGGATTTGATTCCATTATGAAAAAATTTATTACATGAAGAATGAGGTTACCATTTTAGAGGATGATGAGGAATCCCTTATCATTAAAAAAGAAACATCACCATCTGATTCTCATCTTGATCCACCCCATGTATCTCTACATAATTCAATTATGGGTGAGGAATGGAATTCAACAACTATGGGTGAGGAAATGAATGTTAATTTAGAGGACGTAACTATTGTGCAAGAATATGTATATGTGTTTCGATAAGATTTACCTGGAAATCATTTAGAGTAAGAAATTGAGTTTTCCATTAACTTAATTCCTGATTCAAGTCCCATATCAAAGACCCATTATAGAATGTACACTGTGGAATTTTTATAATTTAAGAAAAAACTATAGGAATTGAGTGATGAAGGATTTATTCTCCCTAGTGTTTCTCCGTGTGGATCCCATATCATTTTCTTTAAGAAGAATGACGAATCTATGAGGTTGTGCATTGACTATAAGGAGATCAATTCTATAACAATAAAGAACAGTATCCCCTACCTCGCATTTATGATTTGTTTGATCAACTTCTGGGAGCCTAATATTTTTCAAAGATTTACCATTGATTTGGATATCATTAGTTATGAGTAAGGAAGGAAGTTAATCCAATGACATCATTTTAAACTAGGTAGGGGAATTATGAGTTTATATTAATCCCTTTTGAACTGAATAATTCACCTGCTGTTTTAATGGATCTAATGAAAATATTTTTCAAGGAATATCATGAAAAGTTTTTGCTGCTATTTATTGATGATATCTCGATATACTCTAAAAGATATAATGATCATGAAAATCACTTTTTCACTATTATGAATAGTCATATAAGAAATGAATTATATGTGATGTTTTATTAAGTGTGAATTTTGGCATCAATTAGTTTCCTTTTGTGGCCACATTGTCTCTAAAGATGGAATAACTGTTGATCCTACAAAGATAAAGGTTTTTCAATAATGACCTTCTCCCATGAACAAAACTGAGGTACGTAGTTTTATTGGTTTAGTAGGTTTTATCAGCATTTCATTCAAAACTTCAGCAGTTTATCCAATGCAATGGCCTAAAGTACGTGTAAAGGGGTTAAGATCGTATGGGAAAAATAATATTAGGAATTTTTATGAGGAATTGAAGACGAGATTTGTGAATCCTCCAATCCTGAATCTACCTTCAGGGAATGATGGGTTTATGATCTATAGTGATTCATAAATGAAAGGACAATGTTGTGTCCTTATGCAGAAAGAAAGAGTTATTACCTATGCATCAAGGTAGTTAAAAACTCATGAACAAAACAATCATACTAATGACCTTGAGTTAACATCTGTAATCATTTCTCTAAAAATTTGGAGACATGATGTCTACGGAAAAAGATGTGATATATATATGGATCTTATGAGATTGAAATATATATTCTCATAGAAATAACTCTACATGATGAAAAGGAGATGTATTTAACTACCCAATGATTATGACTGTTCCATACATTACCAGCAATGAAAGTCAAATAAGGTTGTTGATGCATTGAGAAAGAAGGATCGCAGAGTCTTAAAAACAATGAGGATTGAATGGGATCTCATGGTTATTAATCTAGTAATGATGGATATGTGAATTATCAAAGATGGTGAAACATCACTACTTTTTCATTTGGATTCCCAACCATCATTATTGAAAAGGATTAAAACTTCTCATTCTCATGACGAGAATCTATAAAAGAAAATCACTGGTGTGATTTATGGGAAGTTGGATAAATTCCACTATTTAGATGGAATTCTGAAATTTGGGAAGAGGATTTGTGTTCTAGCTATACCTAATCTAAAAAGGAAGTTATCTATTGATTTCCACAGTTCATATTTCCTAATTCATCCAAGTATCACTAAGATGTATATATATTTGAAGGAACATTTCTCATGGGAAAACATAAAGCAGGAAATTGCTAATTATATATCAAGTTGTTTAGTCTATCAACATGTGATAGAAGAAAGAAAACATCCTAGAATATTCATGAAACATCTACTTATTTCTACATGGAAATGGGATGACATCACTATTAATGTTGTCACTGGATTACCCAAATATCCAAGAAATAATGTTGCAATATGGGTTATTTTGGATCGAATTACAAAATAATCACATTCCCTCACTATAAGGGAGGATTCTCCCCTGGAGCGCCTTGCACGAATTTATATCAATGAAGTTATAAGACATCAGGGAGAAACTCTTTCAATATTGTCTATTCTCGATCCTCCATTTTCATCTAAATTCTGGAGCTGTCTTCAAAAAGTACTGTATACTGAGATTTTTTTGAGTCATTCTTATCATCCACAAACTGATGGGAAATCCGAATGATTATCCAATCATTATAAGACATGTTGAGATCTTTCTCACTTGACTTCCAAGGTATGTGGGATTATTATTTACCTTTGGTGGAGTCTTCCTACAATAATATTTACCATTCAATCATTCAAATTTCACTATATGAAGCATTGTATGGAAAGAGATGACATACACCAACATGTTGGGATGAAGTCGGTGAACGAAAGCTTGTGGGTCCAGAGCTTTTTGATGAAACAACAGTGAATTAAATACTATTTAAATCCATATCAATGTAACTCAAAGAAGAAAAAAGAGCTATATTGATAATCAAAAGATGGATTGGGAATTTCTAGTCAGAGATCATGTTTTCATAGAAGTATCTCCATGGAAGGGACTTATAAGATTTAGGAAGAAAGGGAAACCGAAACCTAGGTACATATGCCCTTTTGAAATTTCTGAGATAATTGAAGTTATGCCCTATCATTTGGAAATAATGATGAGCCTTATTATGATACAAAATGTGTTCCATGTCTCATTGTTGAGAAAGTACATGCCAGACATAATTCATGTCCTCAAATCTGATGGTATATAATGGGAACGATACCTATCTTAATGTGAAGAGACTATCTAGATTATAGAAAATAAAGAATAAGTGTTGATAATTAGACAAAATGACAGTTAAATATCATTTGTAAAAATCATAAAATTGAAGAGGCAACATGGGAGGTTAAAGAGCTTATGAAGAAGAACCGCCCAAATATTTTTGTGAGGTAAGATTCTAGTAATTTTGAGGATGACTTTTCGTATTGAGGGGAGAATGTAACACACCAAGGATTTAAAAATAATTTTAATATTTAATGCATGAAACAATGAGTCTCTATGAAACACCACATTGTTATACCATAGCTAGTAAACATAATATTTTCCACCTAAGTGATTTGAATTTTGAAATACTGATATACATTGTTGCATTCAGTAATACATTTATAGTCTGATAAGAAAAACATAATTTTTGGTGAATAGTAACAAACATTTATTAATGGTAATATGAATAGTAATATGACCACTATGAATAGCAATTCATATTATCATTTTATTTTCTTAAGGTTATAATATAATGAGATCTTGTTTAATTTTTCAATGTTGGATAAAATGAATTACAATTTGAAAAATGCTAATTTTCAATTAAATTATGATTTTTTTAAATTAAATTAATCATATATCAAAAATTATTTTCAAAAAATGGATTACATTTTTGAATTCTACACATCGAAAAATGGTTAGGATGATTTTTTTGTGATTTTTCTGAAATAATTGAATTTTTGATGAATAGTAAAATACAGCAATTTACCGTATTTATGCATTATCAATTAAATTAAAAATTACTATAATTTTTGATGATGTAATAATACATGGTTATAACTCAAATTCACTTATTAATATTATGTGTCACAAAAAATATTGGTTTTCCTGATGGAGATAATAAAATAATGAATAAGATATTCAAAAATCACTCCTCTCCTCCATTATAAAATCCTCCACACTCCCTCTTCATTTAACTGCTCTTAGGCTTTGTGCCTTATCTAAATTCTACTAAAATATCCTCCCAATATCCAACCCCATTTCCATCATCCCTTGGTCTCATAAAAATACCAAAACCCTTCCCCTAAAGAGGCTCTGAAGGAAGATAACTTCAATAGGTAAATTCCTCTTTTCATTTCTTTATTTCAAGTCACATTCTTTTCTTTTTCGATACTTGCAACCTTTAATTGATTTTTTTATGATTCTAGTACAATACCTATACTGGAATGTTTTTATGATTAGGGAATAATTCTTCATAATATCTCACTTACCCTTCTTTTATACTAGTAATGAAAACACCATCTGAGATGTGTTACTTTATCACATTCAAGGACAATGGTTTTTAAATTTATATTCCCGTATTCTATTCTATTCATGAAACCATTTTTATGGTGTAACTAGACTATTATATATGTATTATAACTCATTTAATATTCATTAATCTTTTTGTACACGTTATATTAATTTATAAATCAAAATGAGTTTGTTGTGATCAAGAACCACTATTTTTCCTAACAATTTTCATTAAATATGTATATATTGATTCATCTTAACTCCCAATAACCAAAGAAATTTTATAACCAAGTAATGTTATGTTTTTTCAATAACAAAATAAAACTTATTTTCTAGATACCCATTCTCATTATACATTTTTATTTGTACATGAATATAAGTAAACTGGTCATGAAAACCAAGGAAGAAAACACTCCCAAACAATGAAATTGAATCTCTTAACCCATAAAAATTCCATGAATGAACTAAATAAATTTATAATAAATGTATTACATGTATAGGATTTTATTTAATCATTAATTTATGATCCTAAATTTTAATATTTAGTTCATTAAGATCAAGTGAGGAATAGCTTCGTACTTAAGGCATGGGTTTTCCACCCGAACCTCTATTTCTATTAGGGTTACCCTTTCCCTCTATTAAACCCAATTAAATTCATATTTTTTTCTTATTAAATAATCATAAATTATTTTTTAATGTTTTATATATGTTTACCATCCATAATGCTTCTTTGTTTTATGGGTAGTTTCATATTTTTAAAGGATCTTTCAAAAATCATTCCCGATAAACAATCCCGTTTCAAGGGAATTTCTTAAATTCATACCTATTCTGAAGGGAACTATATAATCTATTTTTAACACCCATTATATTTCTAAAATAAATAATTTTATTATGAAAATACAATATTATTTTTTTTAAAAAATTATTTTTTCATAATAAATCTTCATTTCATATTAAAATAGTATTTTTCTCAAGAATTACTCGACGATTTTATAAGAGTGCATTCATCTATTTCAACACTCTTGTTGATTATTATGTATTATTGGGATTAATATTTTATTATATCATCTACCATATTTAATTTAATGTTTTATTATTAGTTTTAATGTGGATTTGTTATCTTAAACCCACTCACCAATTTACTATGAATGGTTAGTGTCTATGCTTAATGTTCATGAAAGTTATCTACATATCATATGTTGGTTTCAATATGAATGTATATGTCATTTAGGTTTATCCCCATTAATATGAGGAATAAAATGGACTTAGTAACTGATATGTGGGGCTCAATATATCCCCTCAATGCTTTGTTATGTCTCATGAGACAAACTGCTGCCTTGGCACAAGACCTTGACAAATGATTATTTGTGGTTTTAGCATGAGGCATTGACAGTATGGTTATGATGTATGGAATTATGCATTCCCTAATTATGAAACTAGTAATTGAATGTTCATAGGTTTATTCTACTTTTATAATACCCATAATTATGCTTTATTATGGAATTATTTATCCAGCTCTTATTCCTTCCATAACATGTTCATGTTCATTTTTAAAGGCATGTGTTTTTAGTTATTCACCCTGCCTAATTCTTATGTTCATGATATCTTACATATTATTTCATACCCTTACCATGAATTTGAGCTCACCCCTTTCTTATTTTTCATTTTCCAAAGACATTATGAGGTATATTATGAATGACACGCAAAAATAACCTAGGTGTTATGGATGTTGTCAAAGGAGTTCCTAAATTGTTTTTCCTTTCATGAAGTAATGTTGAACATATGTATGTATATGGTTTTCCGAAACTACTAAACTATTAATTCCTTAAGGATATGACATTCTTTTCATCATTCTAATTTAATAAAATAAGGAACCGACTCTGGCCAACTGGTTCAGGTCTTTACATCACAATTATCATAAAAATCACCATCATCATCATTATTAATTCTATGTTTTTAAATATTATTTGTATTTGTTTTATTTATATTAATATTGATATTATTATATAATATGTATGTTTGTATAAGGTTTAATAGAATTGGAGGACTTGTAAGACATGGGGATAAATATGAAGTCATATGTTTTTTTACCTCACACCCATCTTCTAGCAACAAAAAGTGGGCCACTTATCAATAATGGGATCATTTTTACTTTCCCTCTCTCCTTAATAAATATTATTTTTATAAAACAATTGGGGATAAAACTTTGTATATCTTGCAACCACTATAAATGAATAATATTTACCATTCTCCCTCTCTCCTTTACTTTATCTTCCAAATTTATCTCTTTAATGTTTCTCAATAAGGATTAGATTCACGATCTATCTATGGAAGTGTGATGATAATGAAAATCTTATGGAAATGAATCTAACTATTCTTGTTTCAAATATTCTTTTCATTAACCAAATTATAAAAGACTATTTTGTGTAAATCATGAAAGGTGTTTTTCAATCAGTGAAATCAATTATTTGAAATATTTTTTTTAATATGGTTTCATATATTGTTATTAAGATGGGAAACATCAATGATTTTATTATAATTCTTTTGAATTTTCAATCTTCATTTAGTGTGTACAATTAGATTCCATGTTCATAATACCCTATGCTGATTTCAATGTTACAAAAATAAAAATATAATTATTATAAAACAAAAATGCTCAACGTTTCACATATAATAAACTATATTTAAGTTTTTTGAGGAATATTTACCATGAAAAACATTCAAATAATTAGAGTGTAGTATTGTTTTATGTTTAAATTTTGTGTTGATACTACAAATGATCAAAAAATAAGTAATTATATGTTATTTTTGAAATTAAAAAATATGTTTATAGATTTCTATAAAGTTTTATGGATTATTTTATAATAAATACTTCTGAGATTATTTTTTTAATATCTTTTCTAAATATATTACTTTAATTTCAAGCATTATAGTTTTTATCTTGCTAAATATATTATTATTAGAAAAATATTTAAGAAATATCTAAAATAATGTGGCATTAATTTGTTATGATGTTCCCTTAGTAGATTAAAGATAATTTGATGATCGAGGGGAGCTGTTGAGTGTTAGATTTTGGAGAAGCTTCTCTTAAAGTGAATTAATAAAATGGATCTATGAGTTGATCTAAAATGATTCAGTTGTAAAATGAAATTTCTCTTACACAGAGTTGGAGTACCCTCATAAACATAATTCATTCCAATGGTGTGGTTTGTAGAAAATATTTACATTAGATACATGTTATAAATAAATACTTAAACTCTTTAATTCATAGATTTTTTATTTTTTTGTTTGGAATTTATTGAAAACATTCTCATTGATTAGTTGAGGGAGTTTGAAATTTAATGGAGCTGTAATGGAATTGGGTTTTCATGAGTTAAAGTGAATAATGTGAAGAGTATGTTCCCTACCATATGGTATTTCTTGTATGAATAAACCATGTTTGTGAAAGAGTATATCAAGAATTCTAGGTAGATGACTGGGATATAAAGTGTTGGATCATGCCATAATGATACAATCATAAGAGTTAAATAAAGATATGTGATAGTAACTTATTAAGTTCCACACTACAATAGGTAGAAATATTAAATAATTATTGGTAAAGTGAAAACTATGGAAGTTAGTCACACTAATATTCTAATGCACAAAGAATATCATGCCTCAATAGAAGAGAGAGTCGTAGTTATCACACTTCAAGCACTATAGTTTCATTGTAAGAATTATTCTAAAGATAAAGGTAGATAAGAAGAGGAATGATATTCATTTAATTAATAATAATTTTTTACAATGATGGTGTTTGATGGTCATTTGTATTCAATTAATATATCTATTGGATCTTTCCATGACACCATATAGATGTAGGCTATGATACAGTACATATCTTCTCTATAAATAGAAGGCGCTCACAAATGAACCAAAGAGAGTGATATTGGGTTGAGATATTTATTTATCCTAAAATTAGTTTTAGGATAATTTCTAGGATGGTTTACCTAATATTTTGGAATAAGAATTATGGTAAGTATGAGGTCCACATTGTTGAGGAATTTAAGGAAATTAAACTAAAGGTTGATTGAATTTTTATTTCTTTTTAGTATTTCATGTAGTTGGAATACTAGGGAAATGTTCATTATAAATTCATTATTATTATTGAATTTAAAATATGGATGTGTGAAGTGAGATCATAATTATACAACATTATTGGTTAAATATTTTATAGAATTATTATGTGAAACATGTAATCTCTATTGTGTTTTATGTGTTCTTTATCACATTCTCTCTTATCATTGCACTAATGTCATAATATCTATATGAAAAAACAAGAGGTGTAATTTTTTTAGAGATGGTGTTTTAAATAGATCCTTGATTCCTTGCCCCAGGGATGGCTTACACTCTCTTGAAGGCAATAAGTTATTAACAAGTAATATCATTTCAAATGATTATTCTTATTTAATGTCTATATATTTCACTATTTTTCATGTTAATATTAAAATCTTTCATGTTATATATTAGTAAAATATTATTGTGATTTCAAATACAATAAGACCTGGTAATATTTCGTGGATCTATGTTTTCTTTTCATTACACATATATATTTCATCAACAAGATCTATAAATCAAAGAATAACTACAAAGACCAGTAAAATTCATGGAATTTTTTTTCTTAATTTTCTTTGGAATTTTACAAGAACGCAGTTTCTGACGGCACCTGATTCCGAGGCCCGGTGTGCCCGGAATCATTTTCCGAAGTTTGGCTCGGGTACATTCAGTGAAAGAACGAGCGGGCTTTTCTAAATTTTGAACCGGTGCTCGGAATCAAATTCCGAGGGCACCGATGGAATTGCAGCGCCGGTATTTGCTTAGAAATGCCTTTTCCGGAGTTGCGTTTGCTCGGGTGTGGTTTTTATTTTTTGGGGTTAAGTTAAGAAATAAAATAAAGTGGTGCGATAATTTTATTTTATTTCACTTAAAGCCACTTAAAGCCACTTAAACTAAGTTAAGCGGATAGGGTGGAACCCAAAATATCCTACCCACTTGGTAGGATATTTGTGTGGTGGGGCCCGTACGAGCCCCACCGTTTCTTCCCTCCTAAGTAACGCACCCGCAAAACCCCTCTTTAATGAAAGCCAACCGTGCATTTTTTTGGTTAAGAAACGCCCCATTTAATTGGGCAGTTAAGTCATTACCATTAATTCATCGAATTAATGGTTCATTTCTTAACTTTGAATTTCTAATTGTTGGCATGGGAATAAAATAAGACCAACACTTGTCTTTTGAGGGGTGGCTTGTTGAGAGGATTTGGAGAAAACTCTAAGGCCTGAAGATCTTCACCCTCCTTCGCGAAGAACGCGAAGAACGCCGACCTTCGACGAAGGGCGACAAAGAACGCCGAACCCTCGGAGATCGACGACGCGACGCTGTGTACCGCGACGCCGACGATTCTTCTTCCGCGACATTCCTTCCCCGCGACAACCTTCGATCAACAACCTATTGAGGTAGGGGATTGCGGTTCTTTTAATTCTTTGTGAATTATATCCTCAACATGGGTTTAATTGGTGTAATTAAATCTGTGTGTTTTTAATCCTCGGAGTTTGACTACGCGACGCCGTATACAACGACGACAGCGACACCCCTTCCGCGACGCGACGATCCTCTTCTTCCGCGACGAACTCACGTTCGACGACAATGTTGAGGTAGGGGTTCTTGTTAATCTAAATCTTTGTGATTTATAACCGCGACATATGATTAAATATTTGTTGTGAAAATTTTAAAACTGCTAACGCGGTGGGTGCAGACCAACAAACAAGTCCGAACCCACCGCCCTTTTCGTTCTTGGTGTGCGGGATGGTGGACGACAACAAAACAAGCCGCACGGGCGATGTGAGGTCCTCGCAGTGAAGGACGGGCCCCGGGAGGGCCATTGGAGAAGACGACGCGTTTTTCCGACCACCGAAACTCGTCCTGTGGTCTGTGGAGCAGCCCGCTGGCGCGCCTCGCCGGCACGGCGGCGCGCCGCCGGGAGGAACCGCCGCGACTGAAGCCGCGACGACAAGGCGCGGTCCCGCGACCGCGCGGGACCGGAGGGGGACGGGACGCGGCCGGCTGCGGCGTCCGCTGGAAAGGGTGGCCCCATGCGGGGCCGCGGCTCCTTCACGCGGGGGCAGCGCGCCCCCTGCTCGCGGCTCAACCGTAACGGCCGAGCCGACCCGCTGGCCACCCGGCCAGCGCCAGCCGGGTCGCGCCCAGGCCGGGCCGGGCCGCGCCGGCCGGGCCGGGTTGCGCCCAGCCGGGTCGGACCCAGACCTGGGTCGGGTCGGCACGGTTCGGGCCAACCCAGGGGGGGGGGTTGGGCTGGGTCGGTCCGGGCCCAGACCCCCGTTTCCGGACCCTTTTCAGTCTTTTGCCCATATCTTGGGATACAGACCTCCGATTGACGCACCGTCAGCGCCGATGTGATCCTTGGATCGAGACTGTCATTTCAGTATATCGCATTCAAGGTTTCGGAGTACTTTGGGTTCGGCCGGGTTGGTTCGTACACAAAACCAACCGGGCCCTCGGAGCGGAAACGCCCATAACTTAAGCTCCGAACGTCCGATTGATGTGTCGTCGACTTTGATGGTTTCCTCTAACTGAGAAGGATCTTTTGGATTACTATGCCCGAGGTTTGGACGCAGGTGGATTACGGTCGGGTTGGTTTTGACTTAAAAACCAACCGGGCCCCTGGGACAAAAAAGCCAATAACTCTCAGACCGGGCGTCCGATTGACGCGCCGTCTGCGACGTTGAGTTCCTGTTGACGATACGGAACTTTTGGATACATCAACTCTGGACTATGTGTCAGTTGATGTATCAGCCTCTCGGCTCGTTGAGCGGACCCTCCCGAACGAGCTTGCTGTGTGCGGGAACCCTAGAGCTGGCTGCGACTGTGACGACGACGACGACTGTGCAGAGATCCTCAGTGGATTTGATGGCGACGACTACAACACTCAGCGATCCTACATGGATCAGTGCTACAGATCCTGTGTGGGTCCGATCCTGTGTGGGTCATTGCGGGGGTTAGTTACCTATCGATCCCGTGTGGGTCAGATCCTTTGTGGGTCATTTCGGGGGTTAGTTACCTATCGATCCTGTGTGGGTCAGATCCTTTGTGGGTCATTGCGGGGGTTAGTACCTATCGATCCTTTGTGGTTCTGATGACATAGATGAATCAGTGGATATATCTGATCATCTCTATCATCATACGAAGAAGTATACCTGTGTGAGCTGAATCCTGTTTTTCTTTCCTTTGTGGATTGTGTTGTGTTATCCTGTGTGGATTTCGTTTTGCTTTCCTGTGTGGAAAGGGTTGTACTTGGGCTCGGATGTTGGAGCCGAACCTGGAATTGATGACTTAGCTATATGTATGGACATATACCTAAGTAGAGTCGGATGTTACTTTGTGATTGTATCTTTCCTTTGTGGTTTATCCTTTTTGTATTCTGGGAGACCTTTGGGGGTCTCGGGGTCCCTACTGAGTAGCTTATACTCACCCCTGCACGGGCTATGCCCGCACTACATTGTGTTGGTTTCAGACGACGAACAACGCTGATCATGGTGGAGGCTTGCGGAGCAGGATGGTACCTGGAGGTGGACCACTGGGCGAGACATACTCAGAGTGGACGACTGGACCCGAGGAGTTGTGGAGGCTATATGTACTCACCCTTCAGGTGAGACTTCTAGTGGACGGATCGACGCTGCGGCTTTACTTTTAGTTTGGGTTTGTATTCTGGCCCCCCTTACTTTTCCGCACTTACTGTTGTACCCAGTTTTTACTTAGTGTTTACTTCTACTGCTTGCTTGCTCTGTGGTGTTTGTTTACTTTACAAAGGAAATGCCTTCCCTTTTTACTGGGAATTATGCCTTGGTGCTAGTCGCCAGCCCCTGGCCTATGGAAGGCGGGCTTGGGGTAGTCACGACACGGGCCTCGAGGACGGGTCCTGACAAATTGGTATCAAAGGAGTTCGGTTCTACCGCAGAACTCAGGACTCTGATCTTTTCTATGTGAAGCAATAGTTTTAAGAGTATTGAGTGTGGTTATCAGTCTAGGGAGCCCAGTGTTGGTGCGGTGGCCAACGTATCCGTACACCAGGACTCTGACTTCTGATTTCCGACTTAATGCACGAAAACATTGATTGCATGTGTGTTTCAAGTTTTCTTTGTGATTACTTTATGTCAGCTCACCAGGTATACTGTTTGACCGTGGCGCACCTGTTTCTTTTCAGGATGGCCCCATGACGACAGCCGTCTAGGGTTCCGAGAGTTGCGTGTGACGATAGCCCGCTGAGCGACGATGCCTCGATACAGGGCCCTTTGACAGTAGAGGCACCAGTGGTACCTTTACCCGCTGAGACACCAATGCTTCCAGCCCCAGCCGCTGACGATGCATGTCGCCTTAGTGCACTGCACGAGTTTCAGCGCCAGCGACCGCCAAGGTTACACGGGGAGACAGACCCCCAGGTAGCCGAGGACTGGCTGGAGGCAGTTGTACGAGTTTTCAGGTTAGTGAGGACACCAGTAGACCTCATGGTGATCCTCGCAGTGAGCCTACTACACGCGGCAGCGGGCCGATGGTGGAGCTTGATGCTCCAGGTGCACGATGAGGCATCTCTTCTTTGGTCAGACTTTGAGAGCCTCTTCCGCTCAGAGTTCGTCCTAGCCACCCTCTGTGCGGTGCGCATCCAGGAGCTTCTTCAGCTGCGGCAGGGCAGCTTGATGGTCGCCCAGTACTCGGCGAGATTTACCAATCTCTCGCGCTACTCGACAGACATGGTACGAGACCCATTCTTCCGGGCCCAGACCTTTGAGCAGGGATTGAGGCATGAGATCAGGGCATCGCTGATCTCCCTCAGCATTTTGACCCAGGCAGGAGTACTGGAGCGATCCCTTTTGATCGAGAGCTTTCTTGCTGAGCCTTCATTAGTGCCGAGACCCACCGCAGGGCGGTATGTAGCAGAGTCTTCTGCAGTAGGTAGTCGACGGATGACTCATGGGTCCAGGAAGACCAGACCCTCAGGAAGACGACCTCAGGACACTGGCTCAGCTGTGCGGGGAACACGACACAGGTCCAGTCTTTGGAGAGGCAGACAGTGCTACGCATGCGGCGGGCATGGCCACATGGCTCGTGACTGCCCGACCCGCCGTGCCGAGGAGCAGCAGACGGTTGAGGGGCCACCGAGGCAGAGGCAGAGGGTCAACCGTGGCGCTCCACAGGGAGCAGGCGGACGAGGCAGAGGAGCTGGCCGAGCAGCAGGTGGTGGGCGACGCTTTGAGGCTCTACCACCACCACCACCAGGAGGTCCACCCCGACCACAGGGAGCTGGCGGGCAGAGACAGGAACAACTCCAGGCAGCGGAGGCCTACGACCACGGTGCGCCTGAGATGATTTGAGGTACTATCTGTGTCTATTCCACCCTTTCTGCAGTTCTTATAGACACAGGAGCGAGTCATTCTTTCATAGCCGCTGCCCTTGTTCGGAGCTCGGAGATTCTGACGGAGCCATTGACTCGATCCTTACAGCTAGAGACTCCTACGGGAGCAGACTCGACGATTACACACTGGTGCCGGCAGTGTGAGCTTACTCTAGGAGGCGAGAGCTTCGGCTGGGATCTTCTTGTAGCAGTGTCGAGGCCTTACGACGTCGTCTTGGGTATGGATTGGTTATCTACAGTCCATGCTCAGATTGACTGTATTAGGCGCAAGGTGCGATGAGTACGCACCGACGGGAGCAGGTTCACCTTCATCGGCGAGAAGGGAGCCTTCGCAGCACAGGATGGACTCTCGTAGAGGAGAGGACGACCCATCACTCATCAGTTGGCTAGCCTCATCCTAGGAGCAGTTGACGTGCAGAGTCCTAGTTTTCCTGCAGTGGTGGATCAGTATGCGGACGTCTTTCCCAACGACGTTCCAGGACTACCTCCTCATAGAGAGGTAGACTTTTATATTGATTTGTGCCCTAGGACATCCCTGATATCCACTCCAGCATATCGTATGGATCCCACCGAGCTTCGAGAGCTACGGGTATAGTTGGAGGACATGCAGGGCAAGGGATTTATCCGACCCAGTGTTTCCCCCTGGGCTTCCCCAATATTGTTCGCCAAGAAGGCGTACGGGAGCTTGCGACTTTGTGTTGACTATCGTCGCCTGAACCAGGTGACAATGAGGAAAAAGTATCCGCTTCCGAGGATTGATGACCTATTCGATTAGCTCAAGGGAGCACGGTGGTTCTCAAAGATAGACCTCAGGTCAGGCTATCATCAGCTCAGAGTTCGGGACGAGGACGTGCAAAAGACGGCCTTCAGATGTCGGTATGGCCACTATGAGTTCTTGGTTATGCCATTTGGCGTAACCAATGCTCTATCCGTGTTCATGGGCCTCATGAATAGGATCTTTCAGCCATACCTCGATCGATTTTTTGTGGTCTTCATCGATGACATTTTGATATACTCGACCACTGAGGAGGAGCACGCCTACCACTTGCGGGTTGTACTGGACACACTCTGAGAGCACCAGCTTTATGGAAAGCTCTCGAAGTGTCAGTTCTGGTTATGAGAGGTCCACTTCTTGGGACACGTCATTTCTAAGGCGGGAGTTTCGGTGGATCCCGCGATGATCGAGGCAGTGCTAGCTTGGGATCCACCCAGGAGCGTGATAGAGGTGCAGAGTTTCTTGGGACTAGTTGGATACTATCATAGATTTGTGCCAGACTTCTCCAGAGTCGCGGCACTGCTCTCATCTCTTACAAAGAAGGGGAAACCCTTTGTGTGGTCAGACAGATGCCAGCAGAGCTTCCAGAAGCTGAGACAGAGATTGACCAGTGCACCTATCTTGAGGTTGCCGGAGGAGGGAGTAGGGTACGTAGTCTACTGCGATGCATCAGGGATCGGACTCGGATGTGTCCTGATGCAGGAGCGGGAAATGATTTCCTATGGATCACGTCAGTTGAGGCCGCATGAGAAGAAATACACCACCAATGACCTGGAGTTAGCAGTAGTGGTCTTCGATCTGAATACATGGCAACACTATCTGATGGGAGAGCGCTTTACAGTCTTTTCTGACCATCAGAGTCTCAGGTACATCTTCTCTCAGAAGGACCTGAATCTGAGGCAGCGACGATGGATCGAGTTCCTCCAGGACTATGACTTTGAGATAGTCTATACTCCTGGGAAGGGGAACGTAGTAGCCGATGCTTTCAGCGGGAGGACGGGCATTCAGCTGCTTGAGGAGGCGACATAGCAGCTAGCCGCTTTGCAGATATCCTTTGTGGATAGAGATGGAGCAGCCTTCCTTCAGTCACTCAAAGTCACTCCTCCACTACTGCAGTGGGTCAGAGAGGCACAGCATGGGGATGCCGACTGTGAGACGTGACATGTGCAGATATCCTCAGGACAGGCACCTGATGGTTTCTCCTTTGGAGCAGAGCACGACATCCTTTTCAGAGGACATACCTTGGTACTAGTTGCATTACAGGAGGAGGTGCTGAGAGAGTTTCACACTTCTCCCTTGGCGGTACATCCTGGAGTGGTGAAGATGTACCGGGATCTCAGACGACAGCACTGGTGGCCGGGCATAAAGAAGGCTATGGCAGAGTTCGTTTCTCGATGCCTCACCTGCCAGTAGGTGAAGGCAGAGCATCAGGTACCAGCAGGCTTGGTATATCCCTTGGAGGTCTTGGAGTGGAAGTGGGATGGGATATCTATGGACTTCGTGACTGGACTTCCACGCACTTCCAGAGGTCACGACTCTATTTGGGTGATTGTCGACTGACTCACCAAGTCGGCTCACTTCTTACCCATCAGGGAGCAGGGCTCAGTGGAGAGCTTGGGGCGTCTCTACATTCAGGAGATTGTACGGCTTCACGGTGTGCCATCATCTATCATCTCCGATCGAGATGCTCGCTTTACTTCCCGGCTTTGGAAGGGGTTGCAGGAGGCGTTCGGGATGCAGCTACGTCTGAGCACTGCCTTTCACCCTCAGACGGATGGTCAGACGGAGAGGACCATTCAGACTCTCGAGGACATGCTCCACGCATGTGTTATCGACTTTGGTCGCAGTTGGGAGGACCACCTACCCTTGGTGGAGTTCACGTACAACAACAGCTACCACTCCACCATCAGGATGGAACCATACGAGGCATTGTATGGCCAACCTTGCAGATCCCCTTTGTGCTGGACAGACCCTGGGGAGTCAACACTCGTGGGACCGGAGATGGTCCATACCATGACAGAGAAGGTCCAGGTCATCCAGGAGCAGATGAGGACAGCTCAGAGTTGGTAGAAGTCTTATGCTTATAGGAGGCGGAGGCCACTAGAGTTCGAGGATGGCGACCACGTCTTCTTGTGGGTCTCACCTCGACGTGGATTACGGAGATTTGGCCGAGGTGGCAAGTTATCTTTGCGCTTCATCGGACCATTCTAGGTCCTCTGCAGGATTAGAGAGGTGGCTTATCGCCTGGCTTTACCACCTCAGTTGCATCGGGTGCACGACGTCTTCCACGTATCTTAGCTGAGGAGATACGTGCACGACCTGACGCATATCATTGACCATGGGGAGCTGGACGTTGATGATGGGGCAACTTTTGTGGAGGTTCTGGTGGAGATCGAGGATCGATAGGAGCAGGTCCTACGTGGACGGTCGATTCCTCTAGTGCACATCAGATGGCAGCACGAGAACCTCCAGGAGAGCACTTGGGAGCGAGAGGCTCAGATGCGTGCTCAGAACCCACTTTTGTTTCCTTAGTTTATGATGTATCTTTATGGGGACGTAAAGCCCTGAGGTGGGAGTGATGTAAAGACCCATAAAATTCAAGGAATTTTTTTTCTTAATTTTCTTTGGAATTTTACAAGAACGCAGTTTCTGACGACACCTGATTCCGAGGCCCGGTGTGCCCGAAATCATTTTCCGAAGTTTGGCTCAGGTACGTTCAGTGAACGAACAAGCGGGCTTTTCTAAATTTTGAACCGGTGCTCGGAATCAAATTCCGAGGGCACCGATGGAATTGCAGCGCCGATATTTTCTTAGAAACACCTTTTCCGGAGTTGCGTTTGCTCGGGTGTGGTTTTTATTTTTTGGGGTTAAGTTAAGAAATAAAATAAAGTGGTGTGATAATTTTATTTTATTTCACTTAAAGCCACTTAAAGCCACTTAAGCTAATTTAAGCGGATAGGGTGGAAACCAAAATATCCTACCCACTTGGTAGGATATTTGTGTGGTGGGGCCCGCACGAGCCCCACCGTTTCTTCCCTCCTAAGTAACACACCTGCAAAACCCCTCTTTAATGAAAGTCAACCGTGCGTTTTTATGGTTAAGAAACGCCCCATTTAATTGGGTAGTTAAGTCGTTACCATTAATTCATCGAATTAACGGTTAGTTTCTTAACTTTGAATTTCTAATTGTTGGCATGGGAATAAAAAAAACCAACACTTGTCTTTTGACGGGTGGCTTGTTGAGAGGATTTGGAGAAAACTCTAAGCCCTGAAGATCTTCATCCTCCTTCGAGAAGAACTTGAAGAACGCGAAGAACGCGAAGAACGCGAAGAACGCCGACCTTCAAAGAAGGGCGACAAAGAACGCCGAACCCTCGGAGATCGACGACGCGACGCCGTGTACCGCGACGCCGACGATTCTTCTTCCGTGACGTTCCTTCCTCGCGACAACCTTCGATCAACAACCGATTGAGGTAGGTGATTGCAGTTCTTTTAATTATTTCTGAATTATATCCTCAACATGGGTTTAATTGGTGCAATTAAATCTGTGTGTTTTTAATCCTCGGAGTTTGACTACGCGACGCCGTGTACCACGACGACAACGACACCCCTTCCGCGACGCGACGATCCTCTTCTTCCGCGACGAACTCATGTTCGAGGACAACGTTGAGGTAAGGGTTCTTGTTCATCTAAATCTTTGTGATTTATAACCACGGCGTTTGATTAAATATTTGTTGTGAGACTTTTAAAACTGCTAACGCGGTGGGTGCGGACCAACAAACAAGTCCGAACCCACTGCCCTTTTTGTTCTTGGTGTGCGGGACGGCGGACGATGAAAAAACAAGCTGCACGGGCGATGTGAGGTCCTCGCAATGAAGGACGGGCCCTGGGAGGGCCATTGGCAAAGACGACGCATTTTTCCGACCACCGGAACTCGTTCGGTGGTCCGCGGAGCAGCCCGTCGGCGCGCCGCTGGGAGGAGCCGCCGCGACTGAAGCCACGGTCCCGCGATCGCGCGGGACCGGAGGGGGACGGGACGCGGCCGGCTAACGCGTCCGCTGGAAAGGGCGGCCCCATGCGGGGCCGCGACTCCTTCACGCGGGGGCAGCGCACCCCCCGCCCGCGGCTCGGCCGTAACGGCCGAGCCGACCCGCTGGCCACCCGGCCAGTGCCAGCCGGGTCGCGCCCAGGCCGGGCCGGGCCGCGCCGGCCGGGCCGGATCTCGCCCAGCCAGGTCGGACCCGAACCCGGGTCGGGTCGACCCGGTGCGGTCCGACCCAGGGGGGTTGGGCCGGGTCGGTCGGGGCCCAGACCCCCCGTTTCCGGACCCTTTTCGGTCTTTTGCCTATATCTTGGGCTACAGACCTCCGATTGACGCACCGTCAGCGCCGATGCGATCCTTGGATCAAGACGGTCATTTCAGTATATCTCACTTAAGGTTTCAAAGTACTTTGGGTTCGGACGGGTTGGTTCGTACACGAAACCAACCGGGCCCTCGGAGCGGAAACACTCATAACTTAAGCTCCGGACGTCCGATTGACGTTCCGTCGACTTTGATGGTTTCCTCTAAGTGAGATGGATATTTTGACTTACTCCGCCCGAGGTTTGGACGTAGGTGGAGTACGGTCGGGTTGGTTTTGACTTAAAAACCAACCGGGCCCCTGGGACGAAAAAGCTAATAACTCTCAGACCGGGCGTCCGATTGACGCGCCGTCTACGACGTTGAGTTCCTGTTGACGATACGAAAATTTTGGATACATCAACTCTGGACTATGTTTCAGTTGATGTATCAGCCTCCCGGATCATGGAGCGGACCATCCCGAACGAGCTTGCTGTGTGCGGGAACCCTAGAGCTGGTTGCGACTGTGACGACAACGACGACTGTGCAGAGATCCTCAGTGGATTCGACGGCGAAGACTACAACACTCAGCGATCCTACGTGGACCAGTTCAACAGTTCCTGTGTGGGTCCGATCCTGTGTGGGTCATTGTGGGGGTTAGTTACCTATCGATCCTATGTGGGTCAGATCCTTTGTGGGTCATTGCGGGGGTTAGTTACCTATCAATCCTGTGTGGGTCAGATCCTTTGTGGGTCATTTCGGGGGTTAGTACCTATCGATCCTTTGTGGGTCCGACGACATAGATAAATCAGTGGATATATCTGATCATCTCTATCATCATACAAAGAAGTATACCTGTGTGAGATGAATCCTGTTTTGCTTTCCTTTGTGGATTGTGTTGTGCTATCCTGTGTGAATTTCGTTTTGCTTTCCTGTGTGGACTGGGTTGTACTTGGGCTCGGATGTTGGAGCCAAACCTGGAATTGATGAATTAGGTATATGTATGGACATATACCTAAGTAGAGTCGGATTTTACTTTGTGATTGTATCTTTCCTTTGTGGTTTATCCATTGTGGATTCTGGGAGACCTTCGGGGGTCTCGGGGTCCCTACTGAGTAGCTTATACTCACCCCTGCACGGGCTATGCCCGCACTACGTTGTGTTAGTTGCAGACGACGGAAAACACTGATCGTGGTGGAGGCTTGCGGAGCAGGACGGTACCTGGAGGTTGACCACTGGGCGAGACGTACTCGGAGTGGACGACTGGACCCGAGGAGCTGTAGAGGCTATCTGTGCTCACCCTTCAGGTGGGACTTCCAGTGGAAAGCTCGATGCTGCGACTTTACTTTCAGTTTGGGTTTGTATTCTGGCCCCCCTTACTTTTCCGTACTTACTGTTGTACCCAGTTTTTACTTAGTGTTTACTTTTACTGCTTGCTTGCTCTGTGGTGTTTGTTTACTTTACAAAGGCAATGCCTTCCCTTTTTACCAGGAATTATGCCTTGGTGCTAGTCGCCAGCCCCTGGCCTATGGAAGGCAGTCTTGGGGTAGTCACGGCACGGGCCCTGAGGACGGGTCGTGACAATAACATCAATTATAATGGAGTTTCTATGTTTGATAGAAAGAGATTCCATCTATAGAGATGCAAGATAGTTCTACATATTCTATCAATCAGCGGTGGAATTATTGACATCACCACATATAGTGTTGACCATTCTATTATTCAGAAAACATATAATGTACTATGAGAGAAGCATATTGAATTTGACAGGAGAGTAAGAAAATGTTAACTGTCATCCCTCTTGGATTGGTGATTTACATGTGTTATTGGGATAAAAATGGTTAAATGAATTTTGATGAAACTCCATGATATACCTAAGGGGAATAGGTGAAGGATTTATAGATACAATTCCATCAGGATCAATTTGATAATATCCAAATGACATATGATATATTGGTCAAAAAGATGACATCTCTATTTAAAAAATTTGTGATCTTCAATTGAATTTATATATAAGTTATTGATGATTTTATCATGGTGATGAAATTAATGAGAAAAATCCAAGATAAATTTAATTTGAATAATTATTACATAGAATATCAAGCCATGTATGAGTGAACAATTAAAAAAATAAAAAATTACTTTATTTATAATGAGATGAGAAGAGGGTCTGCATTAATGAGAAAATGAAAATCCGAAAAGGCCATATCTTTTAAAGAAACAATTTTTTTGGAAATAATTCAACCCAAATAAGTTTTATAATTAGTAAATTGATTCTGAATATGATTCCATGGAGTTCAATGATATTTTTTTTATAATATAAAAATGATTGAATAAAACCAAATATAAAAATAAAGGTAATATTCCCTCTATGTTTTTCAATATTTGAAGTATTGGAATTTCTTTTAGAAAATTTCCTTAAAAAATAACACGGTGATGATGGTGATGAAAAATCAAAATGGTCATTAATAAAAAGCAAATATGGATGGTTCCTAAAGTGGGTCAATGTTTTTGAAAGATAAAATAAAGGATAGTAAAATGAATAATAATAATAATTTCTCTATATATGAGGATATATATTAAATATAAGAATGTCCAAGAGAGAAGGTGGACTCAGAGGATTAACAGAAAATAACATTTATTGATCAATATAATTAGGAAAAAGATCCCACTGGTGAATAAAATGAATGGATCTTGGAAATGAAAGAATTTAGTTATGAGAACTAAATTGTTAAAATTATGAATAGAGATTTTGGTTTTAATGAAAGAAAATTGTACTCTTGAGGGATAATACAAATCAAGAAAATTTATGAATAATTCATCCAGGAACTAATTTTATGAATCAAAATAAAAAACATTGCTGAGATGAAATTGGAATTCATATAAAATATTGAATAAATCTACATATTCCTTTAATATAAGGATGATATGGGTTTTATTATCAAATAAAATCTCATTTATAATAATTATTAAGTAAAACATGTTAAGGTCACATTGGTTTAAGCTGAAAATTCATTGAGAAGAACTCACCATGTGTTTTAAAATTCTTTTTATAAAATTGGTGGAAGTTAAAAACTACCAAAAATGGTTGGGAATTATTTTAATAAACTTTGAAATTGTCTCATGGTTATTACAATTGTTGTTTTTGACACCCAAGGATTTAATATAAAATTTTAAAATAGTAAAAATGGGAGGAATATGATTTTCAATTCACCTAAAAATACCAACCACCTATAAAATCAGTAGTGGTTATAAAAACTGAAAATATAATTTGGTGTGTGAGAATAACGTAATGTATAAGGTATAATAAAATATCATGGATAATAATCAATAATTTATGCATGAAAATACTAAAAGTAGGTAGAGGAATTAACATTAAAGGAATTTTTTCAAGAAGATTATAATCAATGTTTCTATAATTTAAAATGATTTCAAGTCAAGAAGAAATAGAGATGATATAAATTCAATAGATAAAAATAATTTTCATTCTAGTATAATTTATCACTGACTCTATCTATGAGGGAATTTAAATTGACCGGTTCATCTAGAAGTTATTATATTCCAATCGAGAGAAAATTTAAAAGACATGGTATAATTTAATAATAACTATAACTATCTTAAGGAAATTATTGTTAAGTGTTATCAAATGGGAAAACCCACCAAAATATTTCTCAGAATGATTCCAGAGCTGCTAATGGAAAAGGATAATTCCATGTCTCTCATAAAAAAGAATAAGTAGAAGAAAGAGATGGTGATTGAGGATTATTACAAATATAAAAAAGGAAAAAATTCATTGATAATTGAATGTGTTTTCTCATCACACATGACCTTAAAAAGAGTAACATAAAATATATATGATGGTATGACCAATGATCTATTACTTTTCAAATGATCAATCACTTAATTTCAAATGAGTTTGATTTACCAAAATGGGTATGAAAAAATCAAGTAATGCTCTATTTATTGATTTGATGAAACAACATATCAGGAATTTTTATCAGCTTTGAGATAATGTAAATGAGGTCATAATTTTCAAATATGGATTTATCAAAATGAAATTGATTTTTGGAATGATTTTAAGAGATGAAAATTAAACATGTGGAAATTTATTACAAATTTCAATTAGTGAAGACATTTTATTTATGATTATAAAAGGGAAATGTAAATTATAATATAGTGAACTTGTCCATTTTAGGAAAATGAACTCAGGAATGATTATCAAATTTGTTTTTATAATGAATCTAACAAATATACACTATGAAATAATTAACACATGTGATACATTTCACATAGGAAAAATAAAAAATAAGAGTTGAAAAAATAGAAGAGATTAAAATAAATAAACATATTTCTATTGGTGAACTCAAATGTTTGTACACTAATGTGGTTAATATAGAATAATGGAGAGAATTATTTCATTTTTTTATTAATTATTTCATTTCTATGACTTATGTTTATGATATATTGATTATTTCATAGACTAATGAAATATTTAAGAACTTTTGATAATCAAGTGGGATGTGTTATAATAATATTTCTATTTGAAAATATGACAAAATAAATATTTGGGTTAATATCTTGAGAATCATAGAATTATGCATGAATAAAACATTCCATACACACAAAAAATGGAGTATCTATGATAAAGTTTGATGTTCATTCGACATTGGAATAACCATTCAATCATAACGTGGAACCCCAAAATAATCTTGGATGAAATCCATAACTAAATTTATCTTTATTATTAATCAATGGTTACAATGATTTTTTTTGAATAAATATTCAATATGAGTTATGAATTGAAAATAATCAATGTTTGAAATGTTTGAAGGTATTATGTGGCCCTTATTATATTAGGACACAATTGGGAATGTTTGATAATAGATATGATGAAAGTGAATCTCTTTAATAGAGACATTATGGAATGAGTTATTACTATTACACTAATAATATAGGAACAATAATTTTAATATTTTATGTTATTTAATTCTAAAATAAAAATACTTTATAAAAATATTTTTCAATTAA
This sequence comes from Viscum album, assembly GCA_963277665.1. Taxonomy (NCBI): domain Eukaryota; kingdom Viridiplantae; phylum Streptophyta; class Magnoliopsida; order Santalales; family Viscaceae; genus Viscum; species Viscum album. The sequence goes on along the minus strand of OY728145.1, from coordinate 293,811,995 downwards.
TCTTGAAATTGATTAATCACATCAAGAAAATGTTATAAAATATGGGAGTATTTTGGTTGTGCAAGAATATTTTTTAAGAACCTCATTTTGTTTCTAAAATATCCCATTATGAGGAATCTAGCTGGTAATGAGTAACAATGTTCTCAAGACATTAAAAGTATGTATATGCTAAAAACACCATTTTAGGTAACTGAATAGAAGTTCTTAATTTTAAAAGATTAATAAATTCCAATCAAGACATCTTTTTTCCATATGTTTAAAAAAGAGCATTGAACTGGATTTTCAACATGATATTTTAATAACATCAATCAAAGAGGATATAATTCATATTTAGAACACTACTAGAGATTTTTTATTTCATCTCAAAGATAATAATTTTACCATAAAAAAGTGGGGTTTCAGGAATAAGCATAATAAAAAAGAAAAAGGGTCATAAAAAATATTATCTAGTTCATAAGGGGTATACTCAAATTAAGAGAATTTATTTTGATGATATGTTTTCCCTATTCATATGTATTTTCCTCAATGTAATTAAAATGTTTTTAATTAGGAAATGACTTATTTTTTTGAATATAAAACATAAATAATAAGTCTACATTGAAAAAATATAAGGTCTTCTCCTTTATGATAATGATTCTCATGTATTCAGGTTGATAAATTATTTATACAAGCTCAAAAATATTCCTTATGTATGGTATTCACAGATACAAAACAACTTATGTAGAATTAAATTAATGAAAGGTAAGGTGGATTCATATCTCTAGGCCATGAGATATGACTAATATTTACTTATAGTTAATATATATTGCTGAAAAAATAATTAATGTTTGGATCACTTACTTATTAAATTAATAATAATAAAATGGGGGAAAGGAGGGTTGTAGATGAACCATATGGGTCTAAATAATTTTGATCCAAAGTGATTTCTCTTAAAAAATGTTTAGAAGTACAAGGATGCATCCTAAAATTATAATAACATTAAAATTTTCCTGTAATTTACTAAATTCCTCAAAAGAGTATATAAATTAATTCCATTCACTAATATTGTGATTAACATAGGCTAAAGTCCACAAATGTTAATACACCAACAAATATTGTTTGAGATAGAACAATTATCAAAATTAGAAACAATGTCCTCGGTATGATTTCTATGCACACCAACCTCTTCCATCACACCATCACCATATAAACCACATGTATTTTGTTTCAAACATTGAATCTATGGGATTCATATGAAACAATGACCTCAAACATATCCTTAAATTAGGGTAGTAATATAAAACAATTTCTATATGATAATATTTAAGAGTGATAGGTAATCATCGGGTAGTGATAATACAATGCATTACATTAACTTTATGATAATACTTCCAAAAAGAGTTAAAATAGATTGTGTGTAATATCTATGAATAAACTCATTATACATAACCCACATGAACTAGTAATTAGAGATGGAAACAAGGATAACTAGTATTTCACTATGCTTATTCACTTTATAGAAAGTAAATCATTGATGATGAAATTTATTGAATGAACTAAAGAATGATGGAGATTGAGAAGTGAACCAAATTTTTGCTAAAGGTCCTATGAACACTCCCATAAAATAAAAATGGGAATATGTGATTCCATTTATAGATACTTATAGTAATTAAAATGTTTCATTAGAAAAATACCTCTACAATCAAGGTGATATTAGTTACATGTTCACACCTTTGGACAGACCAAAAAAGGAATACCATCTTATTTATAATTATATAACTCCATAATTCATTCCCCCACATAAATAAATGGTTAATTGCTTGTTTAATAGTAATATAAGTTGAATAAGAAAAAACAATCAGAATTTCCTATGAAAATTAGATGATTAGAACCAAGGGAAAAAATATCCCAATCCACCAACTTCTTATGGTCATAAATGTTGGAATATATTATAAGATTAAAGATTCAATATGAACTATGTCTTAAATCTAGGGTAGGGAAAATGGGAAGGAAATTGAGTCAGGTATCATTCCAAAATGAAATATAGCCCTCACCGACCATCTAGCTAGAATAATTAAATATAGAAGGATGGTGACTGAAAATATGCTTAATATTCATGAGGACATAACACTACCATCCTCATCAATATGATATTGAGTTGTTCTAAATCTAGGGCATATAATCCTCACATGAATTGATCTTCCCACAAAAAAAATCCTATTCTATATTAGCAAGAGTGGAATGTATATAATCTTTTAAAGTATGGATGTTAAACTCTATTTCATTAAAATTATAATAAATATTCTTCAAACAGGCCCAATTCATGTGGGGATCAAATCATGCATCCCAAATAAAATTGTAAAAACAAATTCCATTACCATTTTCACGCCCATTACAACATAAACTAATTCTATGAAATGAATCAACATTGATAAGAATCCTGCAAAATCATTGTAATATTATTATAAAATTTGAGAAATATGTTATTAAAGCTAAAAATATGAGAATCACTTTTATCTATGATGATATAAAAATTCATCATCATGAACTAACAATTATATGATAGAGTTCCAATTTAAAGGAAGGTACAACCAAATTTAGAAAAACTCATCCAACACACCATGTATTCAAACCATCAACAAGATAAGTAGTTGGGTATAATGAATTTTTATATAGAAATATATTCATTCATTCTATAATACCCACTATACTCATTCAAAGTTATATTGAAATAATTAATAAATGAAGGACCATCATTTATAACAATGGGGATGTTTTTTTCAAAAAAAATAAGAGATCCAATGAAAATTTAGGATACTAAGAAGGAATCTCGTCTATATAATATCCATGATAAATGTTAAGTATATAATAAAGTAATCCATAGTGAAATAAAAAATATCGAGATATGATATCCTTGACACAAACCTTGGGAAAATTTTAAAAAATAAATTTTGTTTCCTATAAGACCAATAGAGAACTAGAGGATGTGTAACAATGAAAAATGATATTTGTAAATCTAGGTGAGAATCCTGGTTATTAGAGTACCCTAATAATAAAACTATATTCTATTCTATTATAGTATTTATCCATATGAAATATGAACATTAAATCCCCATCATAAATTTTATGTTTTATATCTTTTATCATTTCCGTGGAAAGGAACACATCACATTTAATATTCCAACTAGAAACTAAACCAAGTAGCTCTTCTGTGATCAAATATAGAGGATAATTTTACACCCTATCATTAAGAATAATTTCCACACTCTAATATGAAAATTGGTATAAGTTTTTTATTCTAAATACATTAAATGAGTGGGGTTTGGAATCTTGGGTATAAGAACAGGAGTGATACCTAAAACTAATACGAAAAACTATCCTCAGGAAATAATATATGAATTTCCCTCACCATGTCAGCTTTAATGATATTCCAGGACATGTAGAAGAACAAATTATGAATCCATCAAGACCTGAGGAACTATCATTAATAAATTTATGGGTAGCCTTAATTATCTTGGTCTTTATCGAACAAGATGCATGTGGTCATTTCGTTTCACATAAACCATAAAATGAATGATATAAAAATATAAGTGCAAGTAATTTTTCTTACACCGACATTACGAAGGAGTGATATCTTAATTTTATAAGCTAGGAAAATGGAAAAAAATAATCCAATTCTAATAGTACCATCATTTCTAAATCAGTCATGAATTCTTCAACTTCATGTCATAGGTTATGTTAACTAACCCTATATTTTTTAATGTAGGCATAAAAATACAACAATTTATGATCACCCAAATTGATCTAGTAGACTCCATAAATACTATGTTTAATTAAACAATTTTTATTGGAAAATATTAGTTCACTCAATTTTTTTAGAAGATATTCACTCAAAACATTTCTAAACCCATGAATACTACATTCCTTGATTTTAAGTCCATATTATCACAGTGAATCCCAAAAAATTAAATTATAGGGGTAAATCATTGCAATTTTTATTTTGGTAAAGGGAAATTAATGCATTTAAGCACCTACAATTGATTTCAGATAATTTTCATGCCCTATATTTGAGTCATCAAGTCCATAAAGTTATGTTGATGGGTCTTGAAAATAGAAATTTTGAACCTATCAGGTAAGAGGATAGACACACCTACCAGAATAAATAATGAGGAATGTTTTGATAAGGGTTTAGGAGGTATATAAGATTTAAAATTGGAAAAAAATAAATTTTATACATATTTTATAGAATAAAATCCAAATACACCAAAATATAATTATTTTGCTTCTTATTATTCTGTAAAATAATTTTTTAATAATTAAACACAATTAAATTGGTTATAATGAATCCATGAAGTCATTAATGATCATCAGGGCCCTCCAAGAGAATATCCTTTTGTATTTCACTTCATATGGGTCTATAATATTAGTAAAATTGTCTCTAATAATCCTTATTGTAATCCCTATGTTGAAATATGATTTATCATTAAAAATTTTCTATATATAATGAAAATCATATTTTCATTGTATAACAGTGATATGGATGAGAATATGATTAAATGAGACTTTGATAGTATCTAATGATTTGAAGAACTTACATAATGAACTCAGAGTAACCACACCATAAAATCCAAATGTGGTAGTTGATGTGATCCTCAAGAAAAACATGGAGAAAACTATTTTTATAGAATATTTTGGTATATTTTTTGACCATTCATTTTTTTTCAATAAGATCCAAAATTGAAATATTTTAATATTTAACTTTTGCTCTACTAAATTCAAATTTCTAGCGGTAACCCACCCCATAAAAATATAATTATTTTAAATACATTAGGATGCTATTATTGAGTATGATAAAAAATTTAAGGCCTTTTAAACAGGCTCATAAATGACTCTCTCCTACATGGGTATGTTTGTTAATAACCAACATTGTAACATTAATATCACTAAAACATTGTTTAAAAGGGATATTAATTAAATATTTCAATTATAAACTCTTTAATGAGAATAAAAAAAGATATTCAGGACCATATATAGTCTCTTCTATAACCAAATAATTAAATAAGTGACTTACTAGTACATGGGGAAAGGAAATTAAAATTATATTCATATCATAGGGGCCCTATAGAATAAAAATTGTTCTAAAAAATTAGAAAAAATAAGGATATGGTATATGGGATTATCCCATCCTCTTCTAGGAGATTCATTTTCACAAGACGAGCATCCTTATATAGTTATTCATAGAAGCCAAAGAAATAAACCACCATCAAAATAGAAGGAGTTGAATTCTTAAGAATTAGAGATATCATCTCCTTAGCTACAATGAAAGATGACATGTTAACTTATCCCCCTCTGTCAAGGGCCCTACATCTAATAAAACCATGCTTAATTTTTTTTTTGTAATCAATGGTTTCAGATATTTTCTCAATGGGAGAGATCATGCAAATAGAGTCATCATGATGAAAAAAAAATCATGGATGGATAATATAAAGTATTCTATAAATAAAAAAACTTATCACTAATGAAAATATGAATACATATATAAATATTCTATGAGATGACCAATTCTTGATAGAGATGTTGAGACATCAGTTGATCGAAGTTTATCATCTTTTCATCAGCCTAAGTAAACCACTAAAAAAATTCTCCAAATCTTTTCAACTCCAATGGATTTTGAAATAGGTGTGGATGGTTGGGATTATGAATACAAAATGCATCCATTATTGGGTCATTTACCTTGTGAATACTCACACACCAATGAAAAAAAGTGAAATCACCAGCTTCCACATGAGATAAATTATTAGGACCAAGCCTTCACAAAATATTCATCCAATGATAGAAATATATTTAAATCCCAATAGGGAAGAACCCCAACCACCATAAGATATTTTAGTTCCTTGTAGAGATATAAATGGAATTTGAAATCTCAAAGGGAGGAACTATCATGAATAAAATTCACAATTAATACACAGTCAAGAAAAAATGGATTCTTTTTGATACATATCAAGATAAATCCCAAAATCTAGAGCCCCATCAGTTGAACTAAAATATCTAGGAAAAACATTAATATATGGATCCAACATCTTAAATCATGATTATAATAAAGTAGTTTTGTGGAGATATTTTGAGGCCTACAACTGTTTTGGAGACCCCTATAATTTCATTTGTAAAATAATTTTCATGAAATAGGAACCATGGAGAATCATCAAGGAGGGATGAAAAGAATAAGAGGTTCCCCCACTAGATAATAAAATTTCTAAAGGTCCATTAATGGTAGAATAAATATTTAAAAATGATTTATTGTGATTGAAAATGAAGGATTTATTAGTCTCCTAAAACACTCTAATTGGGAAAATTATTTTTACAAGACACAAATTAGAAATTTTTGAGGACCTCACTTATAAAAAGACAAAACACTATGAGTTTTCAATGATCAATGGGATAACAATATTCATTTGTTTTCAAGTCATAAATATTTTATTTATTTATCTTTCCATCACCTGAAAAGTATGGTCATGATTTATTTAAGATATTTGATATTGAATAAATAAAATATGTCTATAGTCCTATAGCTCTTGGGACCAAGTTTTCTGTTGATGAAAAAGAAAAGGGTTTGGATTAAATGAATTTCAGGATACTTATTTGTAGAATATATTGTTTGATTATATCTGTACCTATCATAGTATTTATGGTAACTCTTTTTTACGATTCAAAATTTCCCCAAATGTGTCACATCTTGAAGCGGTGAAATGGATCTTAAACTATATCAAGATAAATATTGATTTCGATTTGAGGTATAAAAATAATACATCAGTTCACCTTTATATATATTATAATTTTTATTGGGATGGAAATATGGAAGATTGGAATTGTAATACCTTATATGCATTCTTTATTGGATGCTGAGGTGTTTCAATACACTCTCAAATTCTATATTCTATAAAATTTGGTACAGAAAAGAAAAATATATTGAAAATATATTGTCCAAGACTCAAATGATATTGATGAAGTCACAACTCAAATACATGAGGTTGAATGTTTCATACATATTGATGATTTTTTGTGGTAAATTAAATATTAAACATCTTTAAAAAATATATTGTGTGATATTCATGGTCATGAAATATTGGTATGATGTATCAATTCATCATGGAGATTGTGTGTTTCTAACAGTTTTTAAGCCTGGGTTCACACCGTCATAGTGACACATATTTCTAGACCCAAATTATTACACTCCAAATGTAGGAAACCCCTAACAACATGGTTTCCAATGTTGAATAATTGATTTAAATAGAATTATTGGATGTCAGTTACTCCTTCCATGGATTTCTCCATGGAGCTTGTTTCCTAGTTTGGGCCTCCCCTCATAAATTTCTATCATGTTTATTGAACTAATTTCTTATGCCATCCAAATATGGATGATAGTTAATTATATTGATTCTATATAAATAGTATAAAAACCTTCGATTAGAGTTAATAGTAACATTGATCATGTCTAGGTATATCTAGATGTTGAGTGTCTTGAGAACCTTTAATGTATTTCTATTTTGGAGGTCATAACATGTGTTAGGAATATTAGCCGTAAAACCCAAGGCATCTCGTGTCGACCATTTTGTAATTGATGCCAGGGGTATAATAATTCTAAGGATATTTACCTCAGTAATCCCATGATTATTTAATGGTGTATGTATTATAGATTATGTAATGAGTTTAACATCTTTTAAAGACCGATCAAAACATCTTATTGAGAATGATTGGGTCAAAGGATTAACTTCATGTGAAGACAGATCAAAATTTACTTTTTAGATAGATCAAGTCAAATTCTTAACATCCTTCAGAGACTGATCATAACATCCAATTGATATGAATCAATGAGATGTGTCCCTAGAAAGGAAGATTTCACACCATTTCTATATATATGAATGACCTGTTGATACATATTGAGGTACAATTTTAATGTCTCTTGGAGATGGATCAGAACATCATATTTGGAAGTTTTAATGTTGTGTGTCTATAGTTTTGAAGATTTCACACATGTTTTATAGATCATAACGTCCTGTTGAGATGGATCATGGAACAAGTTTAATGTCTTATATAAATAGACAAATATTTATTATTGATATGGATAAAAAAGATGTGTCCCTATAAGGGAAGATTCCATAATAGTTTTATATATCCAAATGACCTATTAAGGTAGATCAAGGAACGAGTTTAACTTCTTGTAGAGATTAATTAGAAAATCCTATTGAGATAGATTGATGGTGTGTCTTCCTAGAAGGGAATAATTCACACAGGGATCACAGATCAGAAAGTAATGTTAAGATGTATCAGGTCTTAAGTTTAAAATCTTTTGGAGAGGTATTAGAACTTCATATTGACACATATCAATGGGGTGGGACCTAGAAGGGAATATTTGACAAGATTTTTATAGATCATTACATCCTATGGATATGGATTATGGTATTATTTTAACATATGTTTGACAGACATATGTTTTTCCATCATATTTTAGTCTTAATGTATCTTGTTGATTCCAAAAATCCCTATTTTTGTTCTAATGATTTTATCTTATGTGTTTCATGTTATTTTCTTATTAATATAATTTATCTTACGAGGACTATAAGTTTTTATCTTACATTAATTAATGTATTAAATCTATAGAAAATTATTTTATATTTCATGAATTGAAGTTTTGATATAATATCATCTTCTTATTTAGAATCATAAAACTCCATGTTGGTTTTTTATGTTACTACATACGATATTATATTAAGAAGAGAATAGACATGATACCAGATGATGAAAGTCGGTTATTTTAGGAAAAATATAGGCATTAGAAGTATTTATCTTATGAAAAGTTCTTTCATAAGTGATTATCTTATAAATGTCTTATATTTATTTGAATTATAAGTACCAAATTTTTGTAACATGATTGTGTTACATAGAAGATTTATATTATACACTATTGAATTCATTTTATCTTATGCATAGTACAATTCAAATATTTTTTGATCTTAACAAGTCCATCATAACTTTTCCTTCAGATAACAGTTCCATCAGTTGGATATTTTAAGAAGCTAAAAATATTATAAATACTGATAATATTATTTTGGAAATCTCTTTATAATTCATTCCATTACTTTAGAGATTATTAGAGGATGTATTTTCCATTTCATCAAAATTTTATTTTTATAAAATTTTATTTTTCCATGAATGGAATGAATTGTAGAAGAAAAAGAATTTTAATATTTAGACTGTAGAAGTGTTTTATAAATTTATAAATAATCGATATATGGAATTACTAGCCATATTTTCAAGGTATTATCAATTCCTTATCTTATGTATTATATTTAATATTAAAGATAAGATATAAAAGGAACAACTTGTAACTGTATAAAAAACAAAAAGCAGAGATTTACATAGATGTGAACACACTAAAGAATAATATGATAAACAGTAATAATGAACTTTGGTACATAAAAAAATCTCATAAAAACCAACATGTAGTGTTCTTACATTTTTATCATTTATAATGAATATCATCTTCAGTTATACCTTGAAGAATATCTTCTTCTCAGGACGTATCTTTAACTATTGTAAGTTATTGCTTGAAATTTGTTGTTGTAATAGTTCTTAAAAATATTATTCATATCTTTTTGTTTATACTCATTGTAATTGAGTGTGTTAAGGTTATGGATATGTCTAGTAAAGTTTTATCCTTTTTGAAATCTCTTGTACCTTTTTAGTAATTGACAACTCCTTGTACATAACTGGGAGCCCGAGTGGAAAGGTCTCTTATAATGAAAATCACTAAACTCCGGGAGTGGAGTGTTGGTGGAGTCGACTAGGGGATTTCTTCTCCCCAAACCACAATAAATATCTTGTGTTCAATCTATTTTTTTGTGACCTTTTATTTTCAATTCCTACATTCATTATGGAAAATATTTTAACTCACATACCTAGAAGAAGGCAGTTTAATGTAATGAAAAATTGAGGAACTAAATTCACCCACTCTTGAGATTTCATTTATAGATTCTCTATGTTAAAATTTGTATCAGAGGTCATGAATCCTAATTTCTAGTATGTAAAAGGATAATGTATAATGATCTAATTTCAGATCAATCCTATGGATGATAACCGAGAAGGTGTGTCAATGGTTAGAGATCTATACATTAATTGTGACATTTATGGTTATTGGATGGATCACATGAATATCTATTTAATGAATCTTGGCATGAAATATTATCTTAATTCCATAAATCCCTATAAAGTTCTTTTGATAGATCTATAAATGAGTGATTCTACAACCGAAGAAGGCTATAATTTAAATTTCAAATCTACAAATGCTATAATATATGGATTACCAGATGATTTAAATAGAGTTTCTTAAAGTCAACCTTCTCAGGAAATGTGGACTAATATAGTAGTTTCTTATGAAAGTACTGACAATAAGAGGCTCTCATATATGATACTACAATACTAATGTTTAAAATATTCAATATTTATAAAGGATAAATGATTACTCAGCTCAATTCAAGACCCATTGAGATTTTGATTAATGTTGCTACTATAGTAACACCAATTACTAATCATGAGTAAGAATAAACTTTCCTAATATTTTTACTACATGAGTGGAGTGAAATCCCGACTTTTCTAAGAAAATTTAGGGAGGCTAATAATTTATGTATAAAAGATATCATTGGAGCTCTTATTATGTATGGTGATAAAATAAACGAAAAATATAGAGATTTTAAAATTGAAATAAATTAAAATTCTACCTTAAAGGATTCTACTTATAAGGATGGAAATAAAAGAAAAATAATTCATTTCATTGAAACATCAAAAGAAGAAAATTCCTTAAGCTACTCTGTATTGAATGATTAACTTGTAAAGTTTTGACAAAAATTCAAAAACTTATATAATATAAGAAAATGTTTCAGAATACCTTTCAACTAGTGTAGGATGTGTGGCAATAACTCTAAATAAATAGGATTTTATTAGTGTAAAATCTAAGAAACATAGATACATATTATCATAAATTTATTAAAAATATGAAGTCTAAAAAAAACATACTTCAAGGGAGTTGTATATAAGAATTAATCCAACAAGTCTATGATGACCATTTGGAGTGATACAAAAGATTCTAGGAAATTCTAATCTTCAAAATTAGAATATAAAGCTCTTAATAAAAATTCCAACATATAATTTAGGGAACATTCAGATGAGGTAAATTCATACCACTCATGTAATCATGTGTGAAAATTACAGAATGAAAATGTCTCATATGAATAAATAAATGATTATTGTACCATGTTAGAAACTAATATAAAATAGTAAATAAGTAAAATGATTCTCTCAGTAACTCCAATAATAAAATTCCCATTGAAGAGGATAACATAAACAAAAAAGTTTATTTGAAAGATCAATTGTAAAATTATACCATCTCATATACTGAACAAGTTAAGACAATAGAGAACTTACAAATAACTGTTAAAAACATTAAATATGTCAAAAAAAATCACCAAACGGGAAGATTATAAAAACAAATTCTTGGAAAAAATCTATTGAAATATGTAATCTTGGGAATATAAAGTAAGAGTGAAAGGCTCAACATTACAAATAAAATATTTTTTTTTCTAGTTAAAAAACCCTTAAAAAGTTACTTATTTTCATTGTGGATAAATGATACATTAGGTTAACATTAGTAATCTAAACAACCAACAATTTTATGGAATCAATAATTCTTTTTCCTCAAAATATTTTTCAAAAAGTATTTCTACTTTTTTTAGAAAATAGTAACTGATTTTGATCTCTAAGGCCTTTATGGCTATAATTTTTGGACCCAAGAGAATATGGATACCAAAAAACCTTTTTTTGATATGTCATTGTAGGGAAAAAATCACATGAACTACAATAAAAAATGGTTTATGGATAGTTGTTTTTCAAAGAAAATAATTGTAGATTTATTAAAATTTTACTCCCTACCTAAGATAGATGGAGGATATATAACAATTGGTGATAATTTAAATGGAAATATTGTTGGTATTGGATAATTTAAAAATACTAAATATATTCTCATCAAAAGAGTTCTTTATGTTTAAGTCTTGAAGCACAACCTGATTAGTATTTCTAAACATTTTAACGATGGTTATTTAGTTGATTTTTCTATCAATGCATGTTTTTTTAAAGACAACTCTCTAATTTCAAATATCCTAAAACATATAATATTTACAATTCATATCATGATTATTTTCGTAGAAAAATTTAAATTATTAGAAAACTTAAATAAATGAATCATGGATTTGGTATAGAAATCATACACATTATAATGTTCACTGCCTGAAAAGGATGCCTAAGAAAAATATCATTTCCCATATAAATGAACATAAATTGGACAAAAAGAAACATTTTTATTCAATTTAAATTGTATGGAAACAAATTTAATCCTATAAACCAATTAAAGAGTTTGTTACATCTACACCACTAGATCTTATCCATATGGACCTGTTTTGATCTACTAGAATTGAAAGTCTTGCTATTAAATCCTTTTTTTATGTCATGGATTATTATTTTTCAATATATATATGGTATTAATTTTTGAGACTTAACAGTGAATCATGTTCTATTTTTATTAGTTTATGTATACTTATGTAAAATTAAGAAAATTCCAAAATTATCACATTTAGAAGTGACCTTGGAGGTGAATTTCAGTATCATGAAGTTAATTCCTATTTCTCAAAGTAAGGTATTAAACATACTTTTTCTTCCACCAGGACACCTCAAAATAATGTTTTTTTTTGAAATGTGGATAATGAATTTGCAAGAAATTTAGAGATCCATTTTAAGTGAATAACATTGCTAAAAAATTTTTGGGTTGAAGCTTTTAACACAACATGTTATGTCATTCATAGAGTTCTAATAAGGAATATTTTAAATAAAACAGCCTATGAGTTACTGAAAAACATAAAAGAATGGTATGAATCTTCAATGTATTTGGATTCATGTTTTAAATCTTGAACACCAAGGAAAATCTTGGTGAATTTTATCCCATATATGAAAATCATATTTTAAAATTTTATTATATTGCATTCAAATATTATAGAGTTTTCAATAGAAGGTCTCAAATTTTTCAAGAATAAACTCATGTGTTGTTTTATGAAAATGATATTTTTAATCAAAAAATGGTTCAAACTGGTGTGTTGAAAGATTCAATTAAGGACATGATACTTGAATCTCTATTTAATACAATAAGGACGATGATCTAGAACAAGTTTATGTTAATCCAAATCTTGTTTAATTTGGTACTAGTAAACCAAAAAGTGTGCTTCCTAGTTTACCTAGAAATCTTAAGGAGATGCCATTAGAAATAGTTATAGGTATCATAGATGAAGTATTTAGAACTAGAATAAATATAGGAAATCTATAGAATTTCTATTTCTTCTAATCCAATTTAGAACCCAAATCTATAGAATAATCCTTTTATAAGGAAAGTCGGTTCTTATCTATGAAAGAAGAGTTAAATAAGTTCAAAAGGACCAAATTATGGGAATTAGTTGATAGAACCTCCAAATATCCTTTTATCCGAACAAAATGGTTATTTAGAAACAAGCAAGATGTGCATGGAGTCATCACTACATATAAAGGAAGATTAGCTATAAAAGTTTACGATCAATAAAAACGAATAGATTATGAATATACCATCTCCCTATAGATAGAATAGACCCAACAAGATTAATTTTAGGTTATTAAATTTATAAATTTTTAAATAATATCATATGGATATTAATTCTACATTTTTAAATGGTTTTTTAGTATAGGAGGTCTATGTTTTACAAACTATGGGTTTTGAAGAACCTCACATTCAAAATTTTGTTTTTATGCATACCAAAGATTTTTATGGACTTCTAGAGGCACTATGTTCTTGGAATGAAATATTGAGGAATTTTTTTTATCAAATGGTTTTATAGTAGGAATAGAAGACTTACATTATTTAATAAAACATTATCCTCAGATATTATTTTAGTACAAATATATGTTGATGATGTTATTTTTGGGTTAACAAATCAAAAATTATGTAATAATTCTTCACAACATATGAAAAAATAATATGAAATTAGAATGATGGATGAGTTAAAATATATTATAGGATTTAAAATTTACCAATTTATTTTTGAAAATGTTTTAAACCAATGAAAATAAATAGATGATTTAATTAACAAGTTTGGAATTGAAAACAGTAAGACTTATTCAACTACTATGCACTACAATATTAAACAAGATGTGTATTATTCTACAAAACTAGTTGATAATATGTTTTAGAGATATTTAATTGTAAGTTTACTATACCTTACTCCAATAAGACTAGGAATTAAGTTTTCAATATGTATTTGTTCAAGATTTCAATCAAATATTAAATTATATAATTTAAATGCTTCCAAAATAATATTAATATATTTTAAAGGCACTTTGTCTCTTTCTCTAACATTTCCAAAATCCTCTAATTTTAATATAACTTCATATTTGTATGATAATTTTTCTAGATGTGAATTGGATAGGAAAAGAACCTAAGGAACTTATTATTTTCTAAGAATGTATCTTGTATATTTGTTGAGTATGAAACAACACATTTTAGTATTACCAACTACTGAATATGAATATATAATTTTAGGAAGTTGTAATGTATAGGTACTGTGGATGAAACAGAACTTAATGGATTTTGAATTTAATTTTAATTCTATTCTAATCAAATGTGAAAACTTGAGTTATTTTAACATTTTAAAAAATACAATAAACCATTCTAAAACAAAGTACATAGATTTAAGACAATGGTTATTAAGAGATCATGCACTAATGGATGATATCTATGTAGAATTTTTTTTCATGGAAAATCAATTGGCCTACATATTTACTAAATCATTATCCAGTAACATATTTGATTTCATCCAATATGAATTATGTATATTAAATGTTTTTTACTTCATTTAACTTGTGAAGTAGAATAATTATTTTAATTAGATAAATATGTTATTTATTTGAGATTTGGAATTAATATATTAAATGTTTGTCATATTAAATAGGTATTGTAGCGTAATTTTTTAATGATTTAACTACACATCACTAGATGAACCTTTAATTTCAATAAAATTAAAGAAGGTTTGTCATCTCTATAAATGAAACCTTTGCAAAACTTGGAATCCTTATATCTCTTCTAATTGAACCCGTCTTTCTCTAATCCACTAATATTCAAAACCAATTACTGAATTGAAAAAAACCAAGAGAACTGATCATGAATATTTGAGAAAATTTTAGGGCACAAGTACCTTATAAAAAATGTTATGTAGATGAAAAATATATTTTATCTAGATATATGGTACAAACATGTTTCTTATTATATCCATCAACTATCAGGGTTGGGAGCTTTTCTTTGATGAAATAAGAATCGAATTGTTATGTGAAAGATAAGTTCAGGTGTTTTATGAAACATATGTATTCCATTTTAGTGATAATGAATACATTGTCACTTATGTAATTAATTAAAAAATATTTTCAATAACCTCTATAGAAATGGTTTGTATTTTTTATTTCCCTCAAAAATGATAAATAGACTTCAACGCCTCTTTAGTTGTTGTTGATGATGTGAGCCCAAATGAAAAGTTTAAGTGCTTGTTTGTAACATTGGATATCGAGGAGAAGAATGTAAAGGACATGGAACCTGAAATAAATGTTCTTATAAATTTCATTTACTCATCAATCACAAAACTCTATGGTGACTTTGAGAAAGTTATTTTTCAAAATTTCACGTTATATTTTTTTATGATTAAAAGCCCCTTAATTTGAAGTGATATATTATTATATATGTGTGTCTTGTTCAGAATAAATCTTTAATTTTTCACCCCCTAGAAGGATTTAAACTCATTAATTACATAACATTTGTGTTTTTTTACCAAAATACAACCACTTGTTCTATTGGGCTGAAAACAATATGTAAAAATATATTAGAGTGAGGTGGTTTATATTGGAATTATTATATATATATAGGTTGATACCTATAACATTTCAAGATGAATTTGAAGTTAATACTACTTTGAATCAAGGGATTCAACCCACCTAGTTGTTACTAGAGGAGATGTAGAGACCCTAATATTGACGTACATGGAAATTACATTAATTTTTCAGAAAACTTAATACATGAAAAAAAAGACACCTAGAGACCATGTTAGTTTAGTGTCTTTTGAAACTCAGAACATAATCTTCTAGTCATGGTGAAAGATCTTCAATATCTCCCATAAATATCTCCCCCTTTTGTTTTCTTACCTAAAACCGTTATTTATATCTTGGAGAAAAGAAAACAGAAAAAGGGTGAGCTCAAATGCTCAGTAAGGGTAAACATAGAGAACAAAAAACAATCCATAATCATTTGAACGTAAAAACATGAACATGAAACATCAAAATCTTGAACAATGACATAAATCATGGCAGAACAAAAGGAATAGATCATAAAGGACATTAATCATGATAAAATGGCATGGGAATAAAACATGGAATTCTGGAAAATCCTAAAGCACATGATATGATTTCCATAGTAGCCAAGGCATTGTTGTCAAGACCAACATAGTGGGAAAAGTCCATTATTGAACCGGGTTTACTTGTCATTATAGCCCTGTATTATTGAAATGGATTTACCTTCCATTCCATCCATGTATATCTCATGAGATATAAATCTTTACCTAATTTATTGGAGGGAGATATAGGTCCCACCCATCCCATAATTAAACCATTTTTATGTGTGCCAAAAAATCATAAATCATGCATCATAAGATAAACCATGTAATAAAAATGGGATTCATAAACATCATGTCATCATAACATAATCCCCAAAAGGACTGGATAAAAATAAATCCATCATAACTTAATCAAATCAATGTAATAATAGGGATAGAAATAGAACCCTATATTATCTTAGATGGAAAATAATTATGATAAAACACTTGAAATGAATTCCTGAGGAAAATATCCTTTCTTATTCAAAATCATTTTCTTTTCATAAAATGTCATTCAATTTTAAAAGAAAATAATTCTCTTGAAAACATTCATGAAATATTTTAGAGGAAGTTTCATGTAAATAAGGTGTTATGAAACTATAAAAACTCGTTCATGCCGTATAAGTTAAAAAACATTTTTTCGTACTTTTGTCAGAAAAGTAAAAAAGTACATCGTACGGTAAAAAAATGAAAGATTCATTACATACCATGTGGTAAAAGTAAAAAAAGGGTAAAAAGGACTTTAAACATACCTGGAAACATTTTTAGAAAACATGGGAATGTATGATAAATATAACCCCAGAAAATACTTACGAATAAAAAATCTCGAATAAGAATGAGATTGGAATAATTATCCCTTACCTTAGGTCTGATATGATTTGTACGTATCCAAAACTCCTATATAATGGGTTTAAACATATTATTAACATGTAGAAGAACCATAATAATTTTTATTATATCATATATGATTCACTTAGGACTTTATATTACCCGTTCTTTTGTCAATTCCATGTTAAAGCAGCGTTTTGTGTAAAATCGTTTCATTTTTCGTACGTGTTTCGACTTGTTGATCTTGATATTATTACATATATACTGATTTAATTAATTCAAGAATTTAAAACATAATTTATAAATATAATATATATTCATAATATAAATATATATGATATATCGATAAATGAAATGAAATACACCGTTCATTGAGACGGTAGTCCGTACGTACGCATGAACGCTGTTTTCGTTTCCTTATTTAATTGAATGGAATTAAGTAAATTAAACATATATGAACATAAATCCAGTATCATTATTTTGTAATATCTTTCATTATTATTTATTATATATTCTTTATAAGAGTACTTGAATGTTTAATCATGGAGAATGAATCTCATTGTGTCGTGGAGACGGTAATCCGAACGCACGCAGGAGCGAGGATACCATTCCCATAATTATTGAATGGAATTGGAGTGGATGATATAATTTATCAGAATCAGTATGATGTTATAATAATCATATATAGTTATCATTTCCACCATTATACCCATCCAAGTAAGGTGGTGGTGGAAAACAGATTACACCACGGTGTGGAAACGGTTTTCCGTACGTACACACACGCGGTGATTTCATTTTCTGTCGGATGGATAGAAGGTGAAATATGGTTGTTTCATATTTATAATAACATATCAGTATATGAGTGATACTGATGTTATTACTTTATAGTGAAATAAATAATTAAGAGGAAGTAGAAGAAGAAATAAATTTGAAAGAATCGGTAAAGGATATTATCTCTTCTTCGATACGCCTCTTTTAAACCTCCTCTTAGGGCAATAAAGTTGGTCTTTAAAGAAAGAAAAGAACCTCTAGTATGTTTCTAGGTAAGTGGAGACTATAAATTGGTAGGGTTTTGACAAGCATGAAGGATCAAAATTATGTGAGGAGGAGAGGGAGGAGGTTCTCTTTTATAAGGGAGGAGAGGGGCACCTTTGGAAACATAAGAAATATTAATTTATAATAAATTCAAACCCCAGTTAAAAACATCCAAAAATTACTAAAATCATAATATTTAATGATATATGGTTGAAATACTATAAAACAATAAAATTTAGACATGTTGTGAATTTATTGTAAACATTATCAACTTGATTAATCCTTATTTAATCTATATAATTTTATTTGTGGTAATAATATTCTAAATTTTAAATCATTATAAATAATTAATTATTTGTTTTTTATTGTACATAATTGGATAAGTTATGAAATTTTAGACCACATATATTTAAATTTATAATTTTAAATATTTTTGGGATTTTAAACAATTTTATAATATGTTATTTCTATAAAATAACAATAGTGTCAATTTTGACACTATTCATTTATTTGAATTTAAATAAAATCCACACAGAGGATATATTCAAAAAAAATGTTTAATATATTCCTAACATGTCATATACATCTATAAAATTTTTGGATAACATTAATTAGTTCATATAATATTTATTTTAATATTTATAAAATCATTTATTTGATATTTCTCTTAATAAATCAATTACTACATCATTTTTGTATAATTATTTAATATAATTATTAGTTGCATAAAAATTAAAAATAAAATAATATGATGATGATAAATCTAATATCTTTCAAAAGAATAATTTTACATGAATATATCATCTTAAAATCACAACATGTAAATTGTTATATTTATTAAATTATGAAGGTGACAACTCTGACATCATTTAAAGTAAAAACTATAAGTGTCATAATCACTTTTATAAAGCTCCAAATGGTAAAAAATTCGACCATTGTATGGTTAGGTTTTAGATATATTCTACCAATAAGTTTTGGTCGGGTTTTTTTGTCTTTTAATGGGTATTATTATTTTAATACAAACTATATTATTGTTTTTTCAATAAATAATTTCTACATCATTAATGTATAAGATATTAATGTAATTAAATATCTCTTAAAATTTACAAATAAATTACCATAACAAATAAAAAAATTTATATTTCAAATTAGTATTTATAATCTAATTTATATTCGATATAACCTTTTATTAGATTACTTTAATTATTAAAGTTTGAGTGAGACAAATTTCACTTTTCATTAAAATAAAATAAATTAAAGGTCTTAATCACATCAAAGTGGGTTCCAATGGATTCTATTTTGACCCCAATATGTCTTAGAACGAAATATAATCATCCAATTATATTAAGACAAGTGTTAGAGTAATTTTATAATATTATATTTACCCTTAATTACCTGATTTACCTTTTACTATGGTAAATACAATTTATCGTAGTTACTATTCATTGTTCCCAAAAATAAAAAATAGCCTATTAACATAATTTGTACCTACTGATTCTAAATATGGTATCCATTTTTTCAAATTCAAAACCCAGAAGTTGTAGAAATTAATTTAAAATTAATCCCGTTGTTAAGAAAATGAGTTTTTAAAGTTAAAACACTGCAAAAGATTGAAATGATTTTACCTATGAATTCAATGTAAAATAAATGATAATGACATACATTATATTAAATTTTAAAAATATATTCTATTTATACTTTAAAACTATTACATATTATAATAAAACCATATAAATTATTACGATGAAAAAATTTGTTTTTAATTACAATATAGCGTGTTTTTACTATTCATTAAAATAAGAAAGTTATCAGAATAAAATGAAAATTTTATAAAAAGTAAATTTTTATATCCATATTACAAAGAAGAATTTTATTTTGTCAAATTTTACTTAAAAACATGTCAAAAACTAGATTTAAAGTGGGTGCGCCATCAAAAGGCGGCAAAACTGCATTTTTGGAAAAATACTTATTTTACCCGAAAAACTTATTTTGTTCTCATACCTTGTTCTAGAAAATGTATAATATGAATAATAATGTTATAAAATAAAAAATTTAGTTAATACTATTCATAATGTCTTGTTCATAAAAATATTATAACAATATATCGTTGTTTAGTGAAACCCAGTATTGCGTACTACACACGCTATCGAGTAAGGTCATGATTGCGTGTAATGCCAGCCATGTCAGGGGTGCATGTAGTGCAAGATACCTTTGGTGTTTCATATAACATAATCAAAACTTATTTCATTTATACATTAAAGAAAATCTATACTTAATGTTTCATAGAATAATTTCTACAAAATGAACTTGAAGTTGTGTGTAAAACGATCCAAGAATAGTGTTGCGTATACTACAAGATAATACGATGTTGTGTATAGTACGATCTAATCTTGGTTTAGTGTAAAATTAAAAAAATATATCTCATAAAATCTCACGGTGGTACATTCTACCCCCCTTAATATTAATTTCTCCCTCGAAATTCATTGGGGTTATAAATGGTTTACTACTTGAAAGTTTCTTTCATAGACACCCACATCGTAAAAAGGAATATTAAAAATTAATTTTAAAAAGGAATGTTAGAAAATAAATGGATACCCAAAGTAACTCATCACTGGGTTTCCACATAGGAGGACATAGGTGAAAATATAGATATGGAAGATAAATCTAAACATCTAGTTCTCATGGAGAGTGGTAGAGGACATGGATATGAAAAATCCAACAATCACAAATCCATAAATTTGTGATGATCTAAGGTACCATTTTATTCATCAGATATGAGGGCACTAGGAAAAATTTTTGGTTTTAAAGATCATTTCCCTATTGTTGAAGAATTTTTGAATTAAAATAAATACTTACTTGATTTTGGTAAAATCTCACTTTTGTTCGTGCCTTGAACAAGTTCCACTTCATCTCTTAAGGAAGTGAAGTTGAATTTGTGTTTCGTGAAGTGTTAGAAGATCATGAGATGAAAAGATAGGTCATTCCATCTGTCTCAAACATAAGGTTAGCAAGAGTTATAAGTCCATCTATGGTGAGATTAACCATATATGGTTCCAAAAATGGACTTATACTTCATCTATCATACGACTTAATAAAATAAAAATAATTTCTAAAAATTAAGGACTTCCTGTAGGCCAGTGGTTGACAATAAAGGAATGTCGCACTTCGATTGTGGGTTCGATTCCCAAATCCTTGTCCGAGGTGACGGGCTGTCTCCCATCCTGCAAGTTGTCGTTTTTCTAAAACTACATTATTATAACGTTCCTGCAATAATATCAAAAAAAAGTTATAGCCTTAAACAATTCTAACTTATGTCCAACATAATCCATTCCAATATTTAGGCTAATCCAAAATACTTCTATTCAAGCTCATAGTATAAAGAAAAAAATTACTAGAAAGGTCATCTACCAAGAATATGAATAAAAGCATTTATCCCACATATATCATAAGATATAGCTTATTGGTCACATTCCAAACAAGTGAATACCTTAATCATGTATTCTCTTGAAACATGAATTACCATAGAACCTTAGTGAAAACATAAATGCTGTTAAAAGTTAACTCTTTCCACATACCAAAATCCCCAAATTTCTATATACTCAAACCATGATATCACTTTTTCCTTATATCAATCATGAGATCATTAATACTATCAAACATCTTATTTTCTCCATATCCATTCATTATGCGCATATCATCTGCTTTCCAAAAATATTTCAATCACTTTTCGTGGTTACTGGTACCATTCATCATATACTTTCAAATACTCAAGGAAAGAAAACAGTGTAACGATCCTTAGATTTTTCTTTATTCCATAGTACCATTACATATTCTTGATAAACATGCAATTATTCCACTACTTTCTTAAACCATTGACTGAGCTTCATCATTTTATTCCTCAACACTTCTTTCATCTCATATATCATTTGTAGTATCTTCATCATCATCAATATAAATACTACCCATACGACCATGTTGATTCTCTTCATGATATTTTTCCTTACAGAATTGGTTTTCATAATGCCCGTATATTCCACATTTAAAACATATAACCGTTGTTGATGTCCTAGAAATACCATTATCCTTGTCTATTGTGTTAATTGAAACTTTTCCTTTGGAATTACTAGCTTTGTGTCCTTATTTTCCACACCCAAATAATCTTCCAGTTCCTTTAGAACATTCTCCTTGATGCCTCTTCCCACATGACTTACATGAGGGAAATTGAACTTTCTTTTCTCTTTGATCTTCATGAAACTCCGTCTTTACCTTATTAGCTGAGTCAGGAATCTTAACAATGTTGAGATTATCGATCATATTATGAGATTGCTGATTAAGCATAATAACAATGTTTCGCCTTCCAAATTCCATTTCATTTGGTAGCTCATGAAGAATATCATTCCATTGTCCATCATATTCTTCATTAACATGAATCTTCCTATTTCCAGCCATTTTCTAAAACCCAAAAAGAATAGTGTGAGAGGAAAAAATTATACTAATAAAACAACATAATCAAGGAGTATTAATTTCAATCTCTAGTATCTTAGGTTTAATCCCAGGTTATTCATGATCATTATCGTAATTCTTGGATTGTAACCTGTAATTTATTCTTTACCTAACAGACATTCCTAGATATACCTTAGAAATATCTATAGGGATCTCACTAATGTTTTCACATCCTAGTTTCCAAAGGTTAACTAATCCTTCTCTCTAGTTGCAATTGTAGAGACCCTTTGCTTGACGTACATGGACATTACATTACTTTTGCAGAAAACTTAATACATGACAAAAAAAGACACCCAAAGACCGTGTTGGTTTAGTGTCTTTAGAAACTCGGAACAAAATCCTCTAGTCATGGTGAAAGATCTTCAACATATCCCATAAAGATCTCCCCCTTTTGTTTTCTTACCAAAAATCTTTCTTTATATCCTAGGGAAAATAAAAGATAAAAAGGGTTTGCTCAAATGCTCAATAAGGGTAAACACGTATAACATAAAACAATCCATAATCATTTGAACGTAAAAACATGAACATAAAACATCAAAATCTTGATCAATGACATAAATCATGGCAGAACATAAGGAATAGATCATAAAGAAACATTAATCATGATAAATGGCATGGAAATAAAACATGGAATTCTAGAAAAGCATAAAGCACATGATATGATTTCCATAGTAGCCAAGGCATTGTTTCCAATACCATTATAGTGGAAAAAGTCCATTACTGAATCAGTTTTACTTACTGTTCCATATCTGTATTACTGAACTGGATTTACCTGTCATTCCAGACATGTCTATCTCATGAGATATAAATAATTACCAAATGCATTGGAGGGAGATATAGATCCCACCCTTCTCATAATGAAACCATTCTTATGTGTGCCACAAAATCATAAATCAAACATCATAACATAACCCATGTCATAAAAATGGGATTCATAAACATCATTCCATCATAACATAATCCATAAAAGGACTTAATAAAATCAATTCGATCACAACATAATCAAATCATTATAATAATAGTGATAGAAACAGAACCCTGTATTATGTTAGATGGAAAATAATTTTGATAAAACACTTGAAATGAATTCCTGAGGAGAATATCCTTTCTTCTTCAAAATCATTTTCTTTTCACAAAATTCCATTAAATTTTAAAATAAATGAATTATATTGAAACATTAATGAAATCTTGTAGAGTAAGCTTCATGGAAATAAGGTTTTATGAAACCGTAAAACCTCGTTCATGCCTTATAAGTTAAAAAACATTCTTCTCATACTTTTGTCAGAAAAGTCAAAAAGTACATCATATGGTAAACAAATGAAAGATTATGTACATACCATGTGGTAAAAGTAAAAAATGGTAAAAAGTACTTTAAACATACATGAATTTTTTAAGAAACATGGTCCTGTATGATAAATATAACCCCAAAAAGTATTTATGAATAAACAATCTCGGAGAAGAATGAGATTGGAATAATTATCCCTTACCTTAGGTCTGATATGATTTGTATGTATACAAACCTCTTGTATAATGGTTTTAAACATATTATTTACATGTAACAGAACCATAATAACTTTTATGATATCAAATATGATTCACTTAGGACTTTATATTACCCGTTCTTTTGTCAATTCCATGTTAAAGCAGCGTTTTGGGTAAAATCGTTTCATTTTTCGTACGTGTTTCAACTTGTTGTTCTTGATATTATTACTTATATCCTAATTTAATTAATTCTAGAATTTAAAACATGATATATATATAATATATTCATAATATAAATATATATGATAAATCAATAAATGAAATGAAATACACCATTCATGGAGACGGTAGGCCGTACGTACGCATGAACACTGTTTTCATTTCCTTATTGAATTGAATGAAATTATGTAAATGAAACATATATTAACATAAATTGAGTATCATTATTATGTCATATATTTCATGATTATTTATTATATATTCTTTATAATCATACTTGAATGGTTAATCATGGAGAATTAATCTCATCGTGTCGTGGAGACGGTAATCCGTACGTACGCACGAGCGATGATATCATTCCCATAATTATTGAATGAAATTGGAGTGGATGATATAATTTATCAGAATTAGAATGATGTTATAATAATATTATATAGTTATTATTTCCACCATTATACCCATCCAAGTAAGGTGGTGGTGGAAAACAGATTACACTACGGCGTGGAGACGGTATTCCGTACGTACGCACATGTGGTGATTTCATTTTCCGTAGGATAGATAGAAGGTGAAATAGGGTTGTTTCATATTTATAATAACATATCAGTATATGATTGATACTGATGTTATTACTTTATAATGAAAAAAATAATTAAGAGGATGTAGAAGAAGAAATAAATTTGAATGAATCGGTATAGGATATTACCTCTTCTTCGACACGCCTCTTCTAAACCTCCTCTTAGGGCACTAAAGCTGGTCTTTGAAGAAAAACATGACCTCTAGTATGTTTTTAGGAAAGTGTAGAAGAGAAATTGGAAGGGTTTGGATGAGCATGAAGGCTCAAAATGGTGTGAGTAGGAGAGGGAGGAGGTTCCTTTTTATAAGGGAAGAGAGCGGCACCTTTGGAAACATAAGAAATAATAATTTATAATAAATTCAATACCCACTTAAAAACCTAAAAAAATGACTCATATCTGAATCTTAGATGAGATAGGTTTTAAATATTATCAACCAATAAAATTTAGACTTGTTGTGAATTTATTTTAAACATTATCAACTTGATTTATCATTATTTAATCTATATAATTTTATTTGTGGTAATAATATTCTAAATTTTAAATCGTTATAAATAATTAGTTATGTGTTGTTAATTGTCCATAATTATATAATTTATGAAATTTTAGAGCATATAAATTTAAATTTATAATTTTTAAATATTTTTGTGATTTTTAAACAATTTTATAATATGTTATTTCTATAAAATATCAATAGTGTCAATTCTGACACTATTCATTTATTTGAATTTAAATAAAATACACAGAGAGGATACATTCGAAAAAAAATGTTTAATATATTCCTAACATGTCATATTAATCAATAAAATTTGGGGAGAACATTAATTAGTTCATATAATATTTATTTTAATATTTATAAAACCATTTATTTGATGTTTCTCTTAATAAATCAATTACTACATCATTCTTGTATAATTATTTAATATACTTATTATTTGCATAAAAATTAAAAATAAAATACTATAATGATGATAAATCTAATATATTTCAAAAGAATACTTTTTCTCAAATTTATCATCTTAAAATAAAAACATGTAAATTATTATATTTATTAAATTCTGAAGGTCACAACTTTGACATCATTTAAAATAAAATAATATAAGTGTCATAATCACTTTTATAAATCTTTAAATGGTCAAATATTCTACCATTGGATGGTTGTGATTTATATATATTCAACCAATAAGTTTTAGTCAGGTTTTTGGGCCTTTTAATGGGTATTATTATTTTAATACAAACTATATTATTGATTTTTCAATAAATAATTTCTACATCATTAATGTATAAGATATTAAGGTAATTAAATATCTCTTAAAAATTACAAATAAATTAGCATAACAAAGAAAAAAAATATCTTTCAAATGAGTATTTATAATAGAATTTATATTCAGTGTAACCTTATATTAAAATACTTTAATTATTAAAGTTTGAGTGAGACGTATTTCACTTTCTTTAAAATAAAATAAATTAAAGTTCTTAATCACATCCAAGTGGGTTCCAATAGATTCCATTTCGACCCAAATATTCCTTATAACGAAATATAATCATCCAATTATATTAAGACAAGTGTTAGGGTAATTTTATAATATTATATTTACCCTTAATTACCTGATTTACCTTTTATTATGGTAAATAAAATTTACCGTAGTTACTATTCATAGTGCCCAAAAATAAAAAAGTATCCTATTTAAATAATTTGAACATACTGATTCTAAATATGGTATCCATTTTTCCAAATTCAAAACCCAGAATTTGCAAAAATTAATTTAAAATTAATCCCCTTGTTAAGAAAACGAGTTTTAAAAGTTAAAACATTGCAAAATATTGAAAAGATTTTACCTATGAATTCAATGTAAACTCAATGATAATGACATACATTATATTAAATGGTAAAAATATATTCTATTTATACTTTAAAACCATTTAATATTATAATCAAACCATATAAATTATTACAATGAAAAAAGTTGTTTTTTATTAAAATATAGCGTGTTTTTACTTTTCATTAAAATATGAAAGTTATCAGAATAATATGAAACATTTATCCAAAAGGAATTTTTATATCCTGATTCAATATAAGAATTTTATTTTATCAAATTTAACTTATAAACATTTCAAAACTAGATTTAAATTTGGTGCGCCATCAAAAGGCCGCAAAACTACTTTTTTTGAAAAATACTTATTTTACCCAAAAAAATTATTTTGTTCTCATACCATGTTATAGAAAATGTGTAAGATGAATAATAATGTTATAAAATTAAAAATTTAGTTAATAATATTCGTAAATTCTAGTTCATAATAATATTATAACAATATATCGTTGTTTAGTGAAACCCTGTATTGCGTACTACACATGCTGTCGAGGAAGGTCGTGATTGCATGTAATGAAAGCCAAGTCGGGGCTGCGTGTAGTGCTAGATCCCTTTGGTGTTGCGTATAATATAATCAAAACTTATTTCCTTTATACATTAAACAAAATCTATACTTAATGTTTCATAGAATAATTTCTACAAAATGAACTTGAAATTGTGTGTAACACGAGCCAAGAATAGTGTTGTGTATACTGCAAGCTAATACGATGTTGCGTATAGTACAAGCTAATCTTGGTTTAGTGTACAATTAAAAATAATATATCTCATAAAATATCAGGGTGTTATAGGAGATATTGCTCAGGTACCTTCTAATATACCCGTTATTGGTACAAAACCATTTGATGTAAGAGATGTCTGGGATGATGAGACTCTTGTTAATATAAAAAGGAGATACATGTTTTTTTTCTTCTACTTGGATATAAAACAACACATGGAGTTAGTTTTACTCCAGATTCTATTTTATTTTCTTCTATAAGAGAATTATGGAGCACATGTGTAACAAATTTGGTTACTGTTGGTCATAGAAACCCCATCTCAATAGTTCCACAAGCCAGACCTCTTAATGATGTATCTCCATTTTGGGAATAAAATTATTTGGTTTCAAGAAGAAGAATTATATCACAATCTAGAGGGGTAATAAATGTTGAAATTGAACCTAATATTGGAGAAAAACAAAAAATTGATCATTCTTGGATCATATAAGTACATAATAATATATAATATTCAATTCATGAAACAAATTTATGTACAGATATTAATGTTGGTGGGAAGGATTATCTGAGAGATCTCAAGAGATATATGAAAAATTGATGTTTGAAGTAGAATTAGTAACATTTCAGTTGACGAATTCTTGAAATGATATAATAACTCTTAGTGATAAGATGGATTATAAAGATGAATGTCATGTCATACATATTTTATTCGAATCAATCTTTGGAAATTTTTTGAGGGATTCAACAGTTGATGTCTTAAATCAATATGATATTCTTTCAAGGTGTGTTGAAGTGTCTTAATCCATTGAAACATTTCCTACAACAATTTCTTTATTGCATCATGAGCATACATACAATGAAAATGTCAATACATTAAAGGGATAGAATTGATGAAGTTCAAAGGATGTTAGTTTTTATAGAATAATCTCTTGTGTCCATCGCATAGCCTGGAAAGGAGATCACCACCTTGTTAGAAGAAAATAGTTTAGAAGGTCAAGACCTTATATCGCAAGTACAAAAGGATATCAATTTCATTATTATTGGGATACAAATAATGGTGAGACCCTTGGATTATAATTTAAATGTTTTATAGAATAAACATGTGGATATTCAACATTTAGTTATAATAAAATTAATATAATAATATTCTAATGGAAAAGAATATGTATAAGTGGAAAATGCATTTCATAAACCCCAAAAATTCCAATTATCTTCAAAAGTAAAAGAAACTGTTTCTAATGATCAAGAAATTAGTCTATCAGTGAATCAATTTATAGTGGTAAGAAAGTTTTTCATTCACTATTTTAGTTAGGCAGACATAAAAAACTTATTTAGAAATTATTATCAGCAGATCTAGAATTTATTTTCACCTCCCCATGATTACTTTATGAATGATATGGTGACTAGAATCGATAGTTGTGTTGATGCTCTATTTCTAATTTTAGGGATGCATCTTCTAGTACCTCCTATTGTTGATCTCAATGATTCTAATTATCAAAGGATTAATAAGATATTTTATCGTTTCATGTTTTACATTTTGAAGAATATATGGTTTTATGAATAAGACTCTTTAACTTTACCTAAAACATCTTCTATGTCATCCTTTATAATTGAAGATAATTTTGATAATGAATGATCTCAACAAGATTCTCCAAACATCCAATCCACCCCTATAAGGATCATTTGAAGTGATTAAGTAGTACATACACAATATTTACAAATATTTAATGATTTTGATGGAGAAACGGATGATGCTCCAATGTGTACATTCTCTCTATCCTCAATCCATCCACTTTCATTCAAGAAACCACCTCAAAAAAATCATTTAATGTTCCAGAGCAAATGCACCTTCACAATTTTCATGCCTAGTTTCCTAGTTTAATTGGAATTTTATAAACATTTGAATCATGTGTGGAAAAATGTTTTAAACGTTTTCAGGAATATTTTTTTTTTCTATTTTTAATTAATTTCTTTCTTTCTTTTTTCTCTGATTTATTTATTTATAAATCTATTTTTCTATATTGTCAATATGATTCTATATTATTCATATTATTTATTCACTTCTATAGTTTATGTATACTAAAAAATTTAATGATCTATTATTGATATTTGTAATACAATTAAATGACGAATTCTGTTCATATTGAATAATACTAATTATTTACTATTGTTTGTGTGAAATATTGGTTGTATTCTTTTTTCACTGGTCTACTTTTTTTATGTCACAAAAAGGGGAGAAGAAAAAATAGAATAGAGAAATTTAAGGATTTAATTTTTTTTGGGGGAATAAGAAAATATAAAGATATAAAAATATATTTAATGTTTTTAATTTTTTGAGAATAAAAAGGAGAAAAAAAGTATAATGAATTAATTTTTTTAATGTTTTAACAAATATAAATTTGGTAGAAGAAAATGGAGAATACAAAATTTTAACATTTAAATTTATTCTAATAATGGGGGGAATAAAAATAGATAATACCTAATATAAATGTTTTATTTTATGTTTGAAGAATAAAAAAAAAATAAAAAATAGGTTTTAATCACCATTCAAATTTTTTTTTCTATTAAATAGTTTTTTTGGTCATTATGAAGGTATAAAATTTTTTATACACTTATGTTATTCCAAAATAACTATGTTTTATTTGTTTGATGAATGAAATAACCCATATTTTTATTTTAATGGGATTATCTTGAGTGTTTAATATATTATATTTATCATTGTAATTTATCTTATAATTACAATAAGTTTTTATCTTACATTGAGTAAAGTGTCTGATCTATGGAAATTCATTATATCTTAAGAAATTTAATGTTTTGAAATAATATCTTCTTTATACTAAAAATTCAAAAAATCCATGTTATAATTTTATCTTACTACATATGATTTTGTGTTATGATGAGAATGAACTAGCTACTACAAGTTCAAACTTCAATATTTCTAACAGGATACTGTAATTATAAGTCATTATATTTGGAAAAAGGAAATTCATAATAGATTAACTTACTAATGTTAGAGAAGATGTTAACGCTAATCATCACACTTCATAAAAATGTTTCTCTCTTTCCAAAATAATTATCCAATGAAATGTTGAATTTAGTTAATCATACTCAGAATATAAGTCAAATATTTTTTTTTTCATTCTATGTCCCTCATAAATTTATCTTCAGAGACCAGTTCTATCAGTAGGATATCTTGTGAATATATATCCATTATTCCAAATGAAATGATTAATTTCATAATAAATTAATAAGTCATTTCATTATTTTTTAGCATATCATAGATGAGATTGTCCATTTGAAGAATTTTTTATTTGTATAAAATGTATTTTTATATTAATGGAATGATCTGAAGAAGAAAAAGATTTATGGCCTCATAGATTCATAAGTATTTTCAATATTTTGAGAGATTGGTCATGTTCCAACAATAACATTTATTATCAATGGATTATCAATTTGACCATTGTAATTGTATTTTTTTCTTAATATTGAAATAAAATAGATGATATAAAAGGAACAGTTAGTCACTGCATGAAAAAACAATATAGTGACTTATAAATATTCACACACACCGAAGAATACTTTGATAATTAGTAGAAAAAAATTGTGTACTTTGAAAACACCACATACAAATGATATCATGTTGTTCATAATTTTTTTTTCATTTGTAATGAAGATCACCCAAAATAATACATTTAATTCATAAAACTTCTTGGGATGTATCATCAAGTATTATTAGTTTCAACTCACAATTGTGTGATGTAATAGTTTTTCAAATTTGTATTCATATAATTTTTTTATTTACAATATTTTTAAGTGAGTGTGTTATTTCCATTGATAGGACTTGTAAATGGAGAGCCTAGTCAAAATCTATTATACCATTGGAATAAGAAACAAATTATTTTACTCTGTTAGATCCCCCATAAAAATGATGTTATAAGAAAATATCCAAACTCATGGAGTAGAGTGTTGATTGAGTGGACTGGGGGATTTTTATTCCCCTAACCACTATAAATCTCAGTTGTTCAATATCATTCCATAATGAATTTTTTAGCTTCACTTCCTATTTTTATTAAAGAAAGTATTTGAGATCACAAACCTAATAGAAGGTAGTTTAATGTATATAAAATTTTAGGAAAATAATTCACCCCCATCTCGAGTTTTCAATTATATATTCTCTGGAACAACAACATCTTATAGAGATAGATTATAATATCCTACTAATATGGATCAATAGGGTCTATCCATAAAAAGAAATATTTAACACCATTTTTAAAGATCAGAACGTCATATTGGGATGGTTCAAGTCACGAGTTTAGCATCTTATGGAGGTGAGTTGGAACATAATATTGAAATATTTTGATGGGTTGGGTCCCTAAGAGGGAGGACTAAAAAATAAATTCATGGATGAATGGTTTTAACTTTAGAGAGGCTTCCTACATACCATGTATAACTGACAGGGATCAAAACCCTTGTAGTTTGGTGTTGTCGTTTATACTCGTGTGATAAGATTGGTCCAAGAAGTTTTATGTTGAGTGGTATGGAATTTCAAGCAACAAAAGGTTTGTCGATGAGGGATTGTTTGGGGATTTTTTTATGGGAGTTTCTTGGGTACCATAAGGAGAAGCGATGATGTGGTAGGGTTTTACACATGGAAGATGCTCAAGAACCTTAAGGGACAATAATTATGTTGTTGGGGCTTACATGTGGGAGCTACCTGGGTGCTGCAAGGTGTTGCAATATTGTGAATGAGGCTTATGTGGGAAATCTTCACATTTTATCCTCCTCATATTATGTCAAGAGGGTATCCCATGCCCACTATAGTATATAATATTATAGTTTAATGTCATGTGAAAGGATATGACTTGTGGGGATTATGTGTTGAGATACCCATCATTTCTTCATTATATCATATCAAGAGGGAATCCCATGTCCATAGAATATGGTAAGATTCCATTTTAACATCATGTGAATGAATGTGGTAAGTGGGGCTTATAAGAAAACCTTCCCATCATTTCTTCCTCATGTCAGGTCAAGAGGGGATCCAATGTTTATTACATGGTGTAAAATTATAGTGTAACGTCATGTTAAAGTACGTGTTGTGTGGGGTTTATTCAACGATCTTACATTAATTCCATACTCATGTTGGGTCAAGAGGGTATCCAATGTAAATTTCTTGGGGGGTAATATTACATTTTAATTTTATGTGGAATGAAGTGGTGTGTGTGCACTATTTTGTGAGATTCCCTTCATTTGTTCCTCAATTCACATTAAGAGGTTATATCAGCGTGCTAAACGGTTGAGGAATATGATCGGGGCTTCCACCTAATGATTCGGACAATTAGGGCTGAATTTGAGGAGCATGGATACATATGGGGCATGCACTCTAGGGATTCCCATTCTTCTTCCTCCTATTGGTTCATAAGAGAATCATGAAATACTAACGGGATAAGGAATATTATTAGAGGATTACACCTAAGGAGGAGGTCCATGGTTTCTATTTTGCAGTAATTTTATGATCATTAAATGAGGATTCTTATTCTTGACACATAAGGAATATTGTGCTTCTCATAAAAGGCCTCATATTCTAATCATATAATGTATAATATATTTTTATGTGATATAATGAGGACTATGGGAGTCATCTCATGATCCTCGCATGATGAATCTTATTCTTGACACATAAGGGACCCTGTGTGTGTCATTGGAGTTATACTATGATTTTCATATTGGGTATACTACAATTTAAAATCATTTATAAAGTAATAAGTTGTTGTACTTACTCAAGAGTGGGCCTCTCTAGTTTGACCTATAATAGGAGTCATGTGATGGGATTTAACGAGTTGTTTGAGGAGTGTTTTTACTCAAGATACCTAGGGTTCTATGAGGAGTATCCAAACACCTGGAATGAGAATGTGACCAAGAGGAGTAGGTTAAATAAAGGTATTTTAGGGAGTGTATAGGGTTATTTTGACTCATGTCATTACGTGGGGTGGACATTGTGGCTCTATAAGACACAAAACAAAATTCCTCTGACCTCACCTGAAAATTTTTCATCGTGAATCTCCATTTTTCATGCGGTTCTGTGATGGGCATGAAGAGATTGGATGTAGGTTCAGGATCAAAAGACAACACTAATATAGGGTAGGGGTATGGTGACATAACCCCCAAAGTATGGACTAGCGAGAATGTACTCTAAACGCTGTTGCACACAACTATGCACATGGTCGCGCAACATTCCATTGTATCGTAAAACTCTGCATTTTCATGTGAAAAATGAGTTTGTGTGAGGAATGGAAAATAATAATGATTTTGAAAACATTATTTCATTAATCCTTTCATTTGGGTGTAATTATGTTTTCACAGAATATTGTACTTTTAATTAAATTTTGTCCCTAATAGACACAATTTTGTGAAACTTTCTTATGCGAATATCGTACTTGGGGGACTCCGCCAAGGTAATGTAACACAAATACAAGGCATAGGGGTTGAAAAAAGATTGCAACATGGAGTTGTGTGAGTTATATCTCTTGATCTCTGACTCAATAGTTCATCCCCCATTTTAGGGTTCTATTCTATATTTATCAGAATTTTAACTTTGTCTTGCAACTTTGACTTGGTCGCGCAACATGGGGTGATGTTTCACAGCATTTAGAGTTGAATGAAAATTAATTTGTTTTTTGATGATGTCTTTAATATATGAAGAGATTATACATTTTATTTAACCCTTCACAAAAAACATCTCTATATGACCAAGAATTAGTTATGTGTACTTTTTGATTGATTCTCGTTATTCCATACTTTTCTCTAGTATTTCTCTAACAATATTCTTTCGATATTATGACTATAAGAAGCCCTAAATTATGATATATAACTTAATTTGGGATCCCAAAAAATTAAAATAAAATCTTATAAAACAAAACACTCTCCTAGATCCTATTCATATGCATTCAATAAATAACTGGATGCATTTCCCCAAAACCAAAAAAATCCACCCCTAGAATGGGGTCCAATGAGGATGATAATGGTGAAGTGGACTAGATTATTAAGAAATATGTGAGGAAAATGCCTACCCTGAGGTACACTATATCTTCATCTTATTATTGAAACAACTAACTAAAATATCTAATCACACATGATTCATGCTCAGTGTGGGAAGAAAGAGATTATAGAAGGTCATCCAATAGTATGAGTCGTAAACAAGGGAAAATGTGTTGGGATGAGAATGGGGAATCAATCATCTTTAAGATAATTTTTATCAGGTATTACTTGTTTAGTGAGTGGAAGTATTCACATATGACTATCATTCTCAATGTGCATAGGTGCATTAATGGGGTAATTCTAGGGGTTTTGAATTCTACCCAATCAAAGGGGAATGAAGAGAGTGAATCAAGATGCCCAATATTTGGAACACAATTGGGATGGTATGATAATGGTAGATAACTACTGACCATGTTGGAAAAATAGCATCCATTACCATTCTATTGAGTATGGGGACAAAAAAATGAGATTTGACTACTAAATAGTTTCAAAACAAGGGAACTCTCTCAAATATTCTTGAAAAGTCCTCCAAGTTCTATACCTAGAAAGGTAGATGAGCTTGTGTAGAATGGGACCATACAGTCAATAGGGGAACCATTCAAGTTTATATGGGGATGAGGATCCAAATAAAGTTATATAAAAACCATGTAGATGAAGTGATGAGATTTTTGAATGGATTTCAATACTCTTGGGATTATGCCACCATGTATTTGAGTAAAATGGGTAGGAATATTGGTCTAGGTAGTAGTCAAACTCGTTTTCTTGGGGGAGGATTATATTAGATACCAAGTGACAGTTGAAGAACATAAACGGTGTGGTTTCTAACAATAATTATAGGAAATTTATTTTCATGAAAGTTCCTATGATTTTCTTCCATTTTATGTTCTGTAATAAAGACGTTAGACATGTTATTTAACATCATACAATTAGGATGCTGGACATTCAGTTTAATTTCATGTTGTGAGGATGTCATACATGGATTTTAACATATTACAATGTGGAAAATGGATTTTTTTACAATAAATTTTTGGATGATATATTTCACAGATTAATGTTTTGTGTTTGGGACATTGATTCACACAACTTAATGTCATGTTACTAGGATGCTCATTGCACAATTTAGAGTTTTGTGACTAGGATGTATGAACTGACATGAATAACACTCGCTTATCCGCATTTCTGAGGGGTGTAGGATGGTAACACAATAGGGTACACCCTATAAGGGCCTATAAGGAAAACAGATTTTAGAAGACCATTTACCAAGGAAAGGAATCAGGGGCGAGTCACACACATTTTAAAATCGTGATTGTTGTACCAAATGGGTTATATATATAATATGGGATACTTGTGTCATAAGGGAGTGATTACCCACTTTTATGTGAGGATCCCAGGAGTCCATACCACACATAATATCCTTGATATATTTTTTCACACATTTTAAGGCCCTAATGATTGACCATGACTCTTAGTTTAAAGTCATAGTTCTTAGAAAATAGAGTGAGCATCCCAAGAGGATATGTGTAGCACAGTGGTGTGAGAAAATGACATGAATTGGGGGGCCAAGAAGGCCTGAAAATACACAAAACATTACCCAATAGACATACACATTGATTAAAGTCATGATTCATGGAAATGGACTCCTACATTATGTTTATAGAGGTAAAAACATGGAATCTTAGTTTATGATCCTAGATCTCAGACCAAAGGCACCCTAAAGTGTTTGGCATGGCATTAAAGGGTGGAAATGTGATGTGAATTGATCGAAAAGGGACACACGCAACAACCAAGATATAATGGTTATCTTGAAAATAGTTTAATGTTATAATTATTGGACATTGTGTATGTGTCAGGAGGGAATATGCATAGTATCTAGAAAAGGTAACCTAATGTGAATGGAGGGGCTGATAAGTCCACCTAACACTACACAAAAAATTCCTGAGACAAATTGCACAAATTTTGAGGTCATGAGTCTTTGACTATGTAGTAATCATCTAAAATAATAATTTTTAGTGTAGTGGAGTGAAAACCCCAATGTAAATTGAAGGAGAAGAAGGACCAAATCAACACTACTCATTCCTAAGAAGAAGTGTACAATGTTTAGAGTCATAATTTTTAAACATTGGCTTCTAGTTAATGGTCATAGAGCTCAAACCACGTGGTGCTCACATATCTCAACATTGTCAGATGTGAAATTACTCTAAACCTCTAAGCCCACATGAAAAATTTTTGGTGTGAGAAAATAAGATCTGTATGGAGTTATTGTTTCCTATAATGGATAAAAACCATTGGGGAAAGTGATCGAAAAACACCATGATGGAGATTACCACATTTATATCTATTCTAGTGGAAGGGAAAACCAGAAAATAGGGAACAAAAATTGACCATGTATGAAACATAGGTTCTATACCCACATCAGTTAAATATAGGGAGATCAAATAATAGATCAATCGATGAATTAATTCAAAACACGGGAGCCGCTATTTGTTGAAGATATTTCAAGAATGAGCTTAGTATGGTAGGTGAGAAAGTGTGGCGTGATACCATTCCTTTAGGGATCTTGTTTATATTATTTGGTTTATTATTATCAGAATATTAGAAAGAAATAAGCATTGGGGAAGACGTAGGGAACATCCTGAAGTGAAAATTAATTTCCCTGATAGATATTCTACCACAATCTCAGATTCACGTGGTGAATGTACGGGTATGCGAGAATCAAACCTATCCCAGGAGGGGAAGACCCCAACATGAGTCAATGGAATGGATGGGTAGAATATAAAATATTTGTCCATCACTATGTATCTAATGGGAATGGAAATCATGCCCCACATTGTTCTCGTACTTGGAATGGTATGAGACTAATGATAATAGAGTGACTTCCTATCTAGATAGGATATAAAATCATATCATATTAGGTGGAATATTGATTTAATGTAGGTTAAACATTTTGGTCATCCCATATTTTTCATATGTGGAATCCCAATTTTTTAAACGAAAATTATTTCTTGCCATCCCCTAATTATCGTATGAGGCATCCAGTTTCATAAGAGGTACATCATCTCACATTAAGAGGAATTATGGTTTTATATTCGGTAAGGCTATAGTTTAACATCGTTTCATAAAGATGTTGTTAGGTTTCACAAGTTTAGATTCCATTTATTTCCTTCCTCATAGCATGTTATGAGGGAATATCGGTCCATTAGTGGGTAATGTGAAATGAATTGGGATTATACTCAAAGTAGAGGTTCATATGATCATTTTGTGGTGATACCACCATAGGTAACAAATGTTCTTGATATGAATATGTTTTTGGGAATGGAGAGAGAATATATAGGCCTCACTATGTATCCCATGAGTATGGGAATTGATCCATACATAGTTCTACAACATGGCGTGGTTGGAGACCATTGCAAAAACTGGGGGAAATCCTCTTCGATGAGCGAATTGAGGCATCCCATGATTTTTAGGGAGCATACCATGCCTTGTACATGAGGTAAGGCCACACTTTATCATTATGTGTAGTGTCTATTGGTTTTCATTCATTTGATATCATATGAGGCATCATGATTGTCAATGGGGTAATGCTTCTGGACATCTCATTCATGTTGTATTAGGCATCTAGATTGTATTCAGTGAAAGAGTTTTTTAGATCATCTTATTATTGTCTTTCATGGAATCTAGTTTTTTTAGGGGTTATTATCATAGATTAACATTGTGTGTTGAGTATGCTAGTATTTTATGACTAATTTCATAAAACTAGGGCTATAGAGTTTGGTAGTTTATATTAATAAAGATCAGATGATAGGGGATACAAATTGTTTAAGGTAATAATTCTTGGACTGTGACTCCTAGTTTTTGGTCATTGAGTTTAGACTAGAGGTATGCTTTTATATTATGTTCATAAAGGTCGAACCCATGAAAATTGTTTAAGTTCATACTATATTGATCATTTTTAAACAATTTAAGGTCATTATGCTTAGACCATGGGTTTGAAAAAGTTTACAGTCATAATGATTGAACCTTAAAGCTGTGCAGCATGGCCACAACGGTATACTCCCTTCCAAGACTATTAAGCCCATGAGAGTCATTATTGGTGTGGGAAACATAGATTGGTGAGTTTTTTTCCTTATAACATGGATGCGCTGAGAAGGGGAAAGAAGTTTCTAGGATGAGAATGTCCCAACAACACTGACCTGGTTACTAAACACACATGAATGCATGGAGGGGTAACACCAAGGGTTTTAGAACTCCACAAAATCATTGGGAGGGGGAAAGAGGTAAATCATGTATTTTGGTATGTCGAACACAAAATAGGTGACCGATGGGTAAGGAAAACTATTGAACATGTTTGAACCATATGATCCAAAACTACACCAGTCAATGATGGGTGAAAAAGGAGAGATCGATTGTTGACCATGTTGAAAACATGGGAACTCTCATATTATTCTTGGAATAACTTGGGGAATATTCCAATGATTTTAGGTGACCTATTTTGGCCAAGCACCATCACCATTATGGGGCTCATTCATACATAAAGGATTATTAGGATCCAAATAAAGGAAGGATCACCATGGGGGGATATATTGGGATAATTTCCTTATTAAACCTAACAATCTTGGTTCTATTATGTAGTTAATTTTATCACATCAATGTGGGAGTATAAAAAAATAGGGATTTGAACCCATTCTCGTGGGTATGGATCCCAAGTTAGGCCAAGTACCGAGAGAGATGCAGTGTAGAAGAGTCAGGTGTCTTTTTGTATCCCATGAAACTAGGAATCAACCCAATCATAGTTCTTCAATGTTGAATAGTATTAGACCAATGATGAGTGTTAATAACACTCTTATGTTGGGGATCATGGTATCGTGCTTTTTTACATCATGTAATGGGTATATGGAGTCTTCTCATGCATAACACATGAGGAAATATATTTTTTCATGCAAGATAAGTCTATAGTATTGCTTAAGTTCATGATTCTTGAACTAATTGTATACTTTTTATGGTCATTATTCATGGACCAATTGCATATTGTTTATGGTCATGATGATTAGAACAATTGCGTATTGTTTTATGTTATGATCCATGGACCATGTGAATTATTCTCATTTATAGTTGTGGAGAATAGACCAATGATACCACACAGTTTAACTTCAGGAAGAAAGTATGAAGTATGTGCTTTTTACGGTAATTCATATATAAAGAATGATGCTACAATGCTTAATTTTGGGTAGAAAGGATGATTTATGTTCCTTTTAAGATCATTCAATTAGAAAAACGATGCAACATAGTTTAATATCATTCAACTAGGATCTAATATGTTAATTTTATGGTAGTTCATACATGACCAATAATGATATACCATTAATCATAATATAGCTAGAAAATAATAATTTCCTTGTGTGTCTGTGCATATAGGACCAATGATGCTACACTTTTTAACAACATTCAGTTGAGATATTGGCTTTTATGTTTAAAATTTTGAATCTACGATGTTACCATGATTTTTGAAATCATGAGAATAGGATTTAGATGATATTGTTTAACATATTGTGGAATGGATGTATAGTTTCTACCATTTATAGTCACATAGTTTTGACAAAAACACAATATAGTTTAACATTATGTGACCAAGAATTTGTCACATAGTTTAACATCATGCAACTAATACTATTGTTATTGTACAGTTTAACATCACAAAACTTGTATGGATGGGGAATTATTCCGCATCTAGTGCTTCCAATTGAGGAGATGTCATGGTAGGGAGATTGAGGCCTCAACAACATTCTGGTGTTGGATCCTCCAAAATGAACTCCCTCAATTGCTCCATAGATATGACCCTATGGATTGTGGTGGAAAATTCATGAAAATACCTACCCCATTATGATGGTTTGGGATCATTGAGGATCTTAGGGGTCTTATAATAGGATTCCCTTAATATTCCCACTAGTATATATGTGGGTTTTATCCCCACTTGTGGTGGGATATGTCATTAGGAACTATCCCTTGACTAGTGTCGGGGATGAAGGGAGGACATATGAAATTGTTATTTATCATGAGGAGGCCCACGAGGAAGGTTACTAATAGAAT
Source organism: Viscum album (assembly GCA_963277665.1). Lineage (NCBI taxonomy): Eukaryota > Viridiplantae > Streptophyta > Magnoliopsida > Santalales > Viscaceae > Viscum > Viscum album. The sequence continues at coordinate 293,771,133 of OY728145.1, read as the reverse complement.
ATATAGTAGGTAGAGTCAACCTAACACATATGATAGACAATTGGAACTCGATACTAGTAATATAAAAGCACTCTCCCATGTAGCAGTCAGGATTAAATGTAGTGCCCCCTGGGTTGTAGGGTCCACATGGGTTGTTGGCGCGAGGTCAACTAGAGTATGGATGGTAGGATACCCATTGTGTATTTTCCTTTATCATACTCATAATTGTAGATTAGTAATAGTGCCTCCCTCTATATATGGGTGGGTGACGGTTCCTAGGTGGTGTGGAAAACTGTATTATCGGTTCGAAGAGGCGATGGCCCTTAGGAGGCATGTAATCCTAGATCATTGGTTCAATGGGGCAATGTATACTAGGATGTGTAGAATCTTGGATCATTGGTTCAATGGGGAGATGGAGTTCAGGAGGTGTGGAACTCTAGATTTTCAGTTCGATAGGGATATGGTTACCAAGAGGCATGAAAGCCTAGATTTTTGGTTTGATGGGGAAATGGCGTTATAGATCCATGGAATCCTAGACCGTGGAAATAACAAGGTGATGGAGCCTGAGATTCATGGAAGCATGGATCTTCAAATTAAAGGGGTGATGGTTCCTGGTAGACAGAGAATCTTAGAAATATGGCTTGATAGGGTGATGGTGACCATGTGGAATTGAATCTTTGACCTTTGTCTTGATAGGGTGATGGTTCTTGGGAGCTATGGAAATCTAGATCCTTAGTTTGTTGAGAAGATAGAATAATGAAGTTGTGGATTCATATCTCACCAAAATGTAAGGAAAAAGGTGCTTAGATGATGTGACTGGTTGTCTTTCCATTATTTCATGGTGAGGGATCCTAGGAGATATGGATTCTAATCATTCTATAATGTTAGGGAGAGGGTTCCCTTGATCTTTGGATTCCTATATCGCTATAGTGTTTGGGTGAGGGTCCATGTCGTCATAATATTGGGGCGAGAGTTCCTAGAATATGTGGAATCCTATCTTACCAAAATATTTGGTTGAGAGTGCCTAGAAGATATGGATGTCTATCTCTCAAAAAATGTTGGGTGAGGGAATCCAAAATCTATAGATTCCTATCTCTCTAGAATGTTGGGGTGAGTAAACCAATATATTTTGAGGATTCTATCACTAGAATGTCAGAGTGAGGGTTCCTAGAACATATGGATCATTATCTCATTGAAATTTCTAGTTGAAGGATCATATAAGCTATTGATGACTATCTTGCCAAAATTTCTAGGCGAGGTCACCCAAAAAAAAAATACGGATTTTTATCTCAACCAAATTTCATGGTGGGTGTTCCTAGAAGATATGGATTCCTATATTAACAGAATTTTAAGGAAAGGGAACCCAAGAATTGCAGATTCATATCTCGCCGAAATTTTAGGACAAGGAATTCCAAAATATATGGATTCATATATCACTGAAATTTCTACGATAGGGATCCCATGAGCTATATATGATAGTTTAATATCATATATTAGAGTATCTAAACTAGGGATATGATCGACCAACCCCGAGTGTTGGTTCTAAGATGTCTGGACCAGAGCATCTGAATAATATATATGATCACCCAACTCTTATTCAGCATTGATCATATATTCAGGTTAGATCCCTAATTCTTTATGATTGTTATTCTGGGAAATGAATTTATTCGGCATGTGGAGGAGATCAACACTGGGGGATATCCATGCTAGTCAGTGATGGTGTTGGTAGGACATTCACAATAATTGATGTTGTCGTAGGGATGACCTCAGGGATGGTTTATTATGGTGTGGGGAGAATCTCCATAGAGATTAGTGGTGTCATGAGGGGGACCTATGTACTGGTTGATGATGGTTTCAGGAGGAACTGTGTGTTGATTTTCTTCATTATTGGATGATGCATAATGGTTTCTTGTGGTACTAGTGACTATGAGAGTCACCATGGCCTACCTTTGAGGCTTCTGGAGTCTCGATATGGGGTATGGGAAGAAGGATCCGCGTCGAGTAGTCATAGAGATCTGATGGTATATACCAGTTGTGGAAGAGACCACTTGAGCTATAAAATATGGATCTTGTTAAGAAATGTTCTAGGACTTATCATTTAATTGGAATCAGATGTTCTGGAAAAGGGATATATGATCTAGGATATAGTTAACCCACTCATTGACTTATGGAACTAGTTATTGTTGGTGATGGAATGGGATGGTGGGAGCCTTTATTTTATGATCCCAAGAAGTGGTCGTTGTAGGCATGGATTGAGCATCCATTACCTCCTTGACATTGGGAGTTATATGATAGTGCACTATGGAGATAGTCTACCAAGGAGGATCTTCGGTGAAACGAGGATTGTTTTCCCCGATGTGCCTCTCTGGGGAAGTGGTTTCAATGATGGGCCAATGCCTCATGGTCTACATGCACCCAATGTTTCTCTTCCTATCACATACAAAGGATATGGGAATCAAATTACTAATTCATCGATTTTTACATACCATATATTTTTCATTTTCTCTTATTCTAAGAAGAATTTATTCACACAGGGTTCACCATTTTTTTTTAATTCTTTCATAGCTGGGGTGAAAATCATCATAGTGACACGTATTTACTATCCTTCATTTTCTCATTCTATAAGCGGGAAGCCTCTACCACCGTGGTTGGGGATTTTGGAAATATTATCAAACTATGATGATTTGATGTCAGTTCCTCCTTCCATCCATTCTTCTTTAAAGACCATTTACCAGTATAGGTCTCCCTCATAGATTTAATCCATGTTCTCAAAACTCATTCTCAATTACATCCCAATGTGGACACCGATCAATTACATTACTTTTGTGTCAACAAGACAATAACCTCCATTCTGACTAGATGGTACATTGGGGCATGTCTAGACATCTATAGAAACTCAGTGCGTTGGGAAAATATATAGTATTTCTCTATTGGAGGGAATCTCATGTGTGCAGAATCTTATGTAAAAAACCCAAGAAATTATTTTTCGACCAAGAGGTAATTGCCGTCAGAGGTGTAACTCTTCCAATGCTTTTTACCTCAGGAATCAAATGTTTTTTTCCATGGGGTAAGTATTATATATATGGTCATGAGTTTAGAGCCTTATAGAGATGGATTAGGACACCATGTTGGGACAAATCAGGTCATAGGATTATCATCATGTTGATATAGATCATAATGTATTATTGAGATAGATCTAGTTCCATGCTTAACATCTTATGGAGATGAATCAAACTGTCTTATTGAGAAGGGTCAATGGGGTTGTTTCCCTAAGATGGAATATTTCAAACCATATTTTTATATCAAAACATATTTTTAATAATGATTGAGGAATGAGTTTAGCATCTTGTGGAGACAGATCAAAATTTTCTTTTTGAGACAGATCGATGGGGTGTGTACCTAGGAGGTAATATTTCACACCATTTTTACAGATCAGAATTTCTTTATGATATAGATTTTGGAATGAGTTTAACATCTATTAGAGGTAGATAATAACATTTTTTTGGGATGTATCTATGGGGTGTTTTCTTATGGGGGTAGATTAAACATCAGGTTTATAGATAAGAATGTCATGTTGAGACGTATCAATGAATTAGTTTAACATCTTGTGAAGTTGGATCATAAAATCCTATTGAGTCTAATGGATAGGGTGTGACTATGCCTGAATGGCCCAAAGGACTTCATTTTTTTTATTGATTTTGATAACCCCTCTTTCAAGGGATGATAAGGAACCCTTACAAGGCCCGTAGGCTCAGAGATTACATGGTCCGTAGTCTTAATAGATTACATGACCCGAAGGTCTTAAGGGAATTCAACCAGACTATCTACAAGGAACTGCCCCTCCCTAGCTTCTACATCTTGATAGTAGCTCTCCACCTTTTCATGACCATCTGTCTAGGCTTCCCGTGCAAGCATAGGTTGGTACCGATGGCATAGCCATACTCTCTCATTCTGACAATCCATTTGGCTCTGCTCTGGTGAGTGCACCTGCTCTGAAACCTCTTCTGGGGCTGCTCCTTTTTTTTGTAGTGTGTCTGGGCCTACATTCATGTGGCCCGAAGGCCTTGGGGTGGACCTAAGGCCTTAAGGTGGCCCGAAGGCCTTGATAATAAACTGGACCGATAAAATCCAATTTAGTTGGATCGATGAACGAGTTTAATGTTTTTTGGAGAATGATCTAAACATCCTATTGAGACAGATCGATGGGGTATGTCCCTAGGGGGAGATTTCACACCATTTTTACAGATCAAAATGCACTATTGAGAAGGGATAAAGCATCATTTTAACATATCTGGGAGATGGTTCCAAAAATAATATTGAGACATATATAAAGGTTTTCCCTATGAAGTAATATATCACACTATGTTTACATATCAGAACATAATGTTTACAGGGATAGAGGAACAAGTTTAAAGTGTTGTGGAGACAAATTAAAAAAATATTATTATGATAATTCGATGGGGTGTGTCCCTAGGAGGGTTGATTTCATACTAGGTTGATGGTTATGAGGATTGAACATCATGGAGGCATCTTATGTACCCTATTTAAGAAACAGGGATCAAAACCCAAGTAGTTCAATGCCACAGTTTAAAGTCATATGACATGACTGACCCATGCAGTATAATGTTGTGCAGTAAAGATGATCATGTCATGGAAGGACCCTCGATGAGTGATGGTGTGGGAATTATTCATGGGATCTTCTTAGGAACCACAAGGAGAAGTGATGATGTTGTTGAGACATACACATGGAAGCTACCCTAGCATCCTAAGGAGCAACAATGATGTTGTTTGAGAATACAAAAGGGAGATACCTAAGTGATTATAGAAGAAATAATTATCTAAATGGGGATTATTCATAGATGTTTTTGGTAATATCATCATAATTTCTTGTCCATAGGGAATCCCAGGTCCATTATATGAGATAAGATTACAGTTTACCATAATGTGAAAGGATGTGGTTTATGGGGAATATACACAAAGATGCCCATCATTTCTTCTTTATGTCCAGACAAAAGGGACCCCATGTCCATTGCATAGTGTAAGATAATAATTTTATATCAGGTAAAAGTATATGGTATGTGGGGCTTATGAAGTGATCCTCTCATAATTTCTTCTTCGTGTAAGGTAAAAAGGGCAGTCCATGTTCATTGCATGGCATATGATTATATTTTAACAATAAGTGAATGGACATAGTATGTGTGGCCTATGCACAAATATTTCCATCATTTAGTCCCCATGTCAAGTCAATAGTGTGTCCCAATTTCATTTCATTATGTATGAATGAAGTTTAGCATCATGTGAAAGAATTCAGTGCATGGGGATTATACATAATGCTACCCATAATTTCTTACACATGTTAGGACAAGAGGGTATCTCAGCTAGTTGATAGGTCAGGGGATTTGATTGGGGATTTCACCTAATGAGTCAGGGTATGAGGGATTCTTGGGAGGAGTATATATCCATATGGGGATTTCAATCTAGGACTTCTTGTTCTTTTTTCTCAATTTAATCCATAAGGGAATGTCGAACTGCAAGTGCATTAGGGATTATAATTTGTGTCTTACACCTAATGAGGAGTCACATGGTGGCATTTTAGCAGATAACTCAGCATTATTACATGATCCATTATACACTAAACACATTAGTAATATCATCATATTCATAGGTGGTATCATGTTCTCATCATATAGGGCATACTAAAGTTTTTGACATATATTTTTTTACTTTGAGACTCGTCTAATGATTGTGGAATGCGGCATATTATTTTTAACATATACGACATCTCATGTGTGTCATTGGCAGCATCCTATGTTTTAAATATAGGGTATACTATAGTCTAACATCATGTAAAAAGTACAAATGTGTGGGACATATACAAGAGTTTGCATTTCTGGTTCTAACTAGAATAGGTGTTAGATGGCGGGACATCATGAGATTCATGAGGATTGTTTTAACTCATGGTACATGGGGAATCTAGAAAGATAATTTTAACCAATAGAATGATAAATCTACCAAGTGGAGTAGTTCAAATCAAGTTATTTTAAGGATTTTAGAGGAGTATCTCAACTCATGGTATTAAGTGTGAGACTTACCCATGATATATGATTTTTTCCCAGGATAAAGGTATATTTGATGAGGAATGTGATGAAAATTTTGAGAAAGAACACCACATTTTGATATATTTTTATAGTACATGTGATTCACCATTAATATCTATCGGATATTAGAACTATGTCATAAATAAAGGTGTCCATACATGATTGTTTAACCTGTCTATGAATAAATGAGTGAAATTCTCCAAATAAATAGTTTATATTGCTATTAATCTCTAAGTTGACCAAACATTTATCACAAGAGTGTTTCTTGGAGGGTTTGTATGAAATTTGGGGTGAAGAATGAGAGTTCACATTAGTGAAAAATTCTAGAGGAACATGAGATGTTGGAAGAGGACATTAATCTAGGTTTCCTGTAGAGACCTAGAGATTAATGTACATGGACATTGCATTACTTTTTCGGAATAATTAATACATAACAAAAACAGACACCCAAGGACCGTAGTATATTATTTTCTTTGGAAACTCATAATATAATCTTCTAATCATGGTGAATGATCTTCAACATCTCCCATAAAAAACATCCCCTTTTGTTTTCTTACCTTAATATCTTCTTTATATCATAGGGAAAAGAAAACATATAAAGGGTATGCTCAAATTCTCATTAAGGGTATGCATGGAGAAAATAAAACAAACCATATACATTTTAACTTAAAAACATGAACATAAGGTTTAAACATCAAAATCCTGAGTTGTGAAATAAATCTTGGCAGTACGTAAGGAATAAATCATAAAGGAAAATCAATCATGATAAAATAGCATTGGAATAAAACATGTAATTGTGGAAAACCATTAAAAACATGATATGATTTACATTCTAGCCAAGGCATTGCTTCCAAAAACCATCAAAGTGGAAAAAGTCTATTACTGAACCGGGTTTACATGCCGTTCCAGCCCTGTATTACTGAATCAGATTTACTTGTTATTCTAGCCATGTCTATATCACGAGATATAAATCTTTACACAATTAATTGGAGGGAGATATAGGTCCCACCCATATAATAATGAAATAATTCTTTTATGTGGCAAAAAATAAACATCAATCATTCTTCATAACCCAAAGGATAAAATGGGTTTCATAAACATCATCCCATCATAACATAAACCATATAAAAAATGGATATCATTTCATCGTAAAAAAAATAAAACCATGTAAATAATAGAGACATTATACTCGAAACATAATAATACTAAATAATTTTATCTTAGATGGGAAATAGTTTTGATAAAACACCTGAAATGAATTCTTGAGGAAAAAATCATTTCTTCTTCAAAATCAGTTTCTTTTCAAAAAATGCCATGAAATTATAAAAAAAAGGATTTTTGTTTTAAATAATCACAAAATATTGTAGATAAATAATCATGTAAATAATTCATTATTAAACCATAAAAATCCGTTCATGTCGTGTCAGTTAAAAAAACATTCTTCTCGTACTTTGGCCAGAAAAGTCAAAAAGTATCTCGTACTGAAAACGATAAAAGATTCTTTTCATTTATTTTACTAAAAACCCATCAATAGGTAAAATTGAATTTAATAAATTTTAATAGGATAAAAATAATATTAAATATTTAGGAAACATGGATGTGGATGATAAATATTCCCCAATAAATACTGATGTATAAACAATCTCTGATAAAAAATAAGATTGCGAGATTTTCCCTTACCTTATGTCCAATTTATTCTGTATGTGTCTGTGAATCCTGTATAGTTGGTTAAAACATATTATTAAATTATAAAATAACCATAATAATATTTATGATATCAAATATAAATCACTTACTACTATATATTACCCTTTCATTTGTCAATTCCATGTTAAAGCAGCGTTTTGGGTTAAATCGTTTCATTTATCATACATGTTTTGACTTGTAATTATTCATATGATTACTTAGATCATTATTACTTACTTCCATAATGTAAAACATTATTTATATATATTATATATTCATAATATTTATAATAGATTGATAAATTGAATGAAATACACCGTTCATGGAGACCGTAGGCCGTACGTATGCATGATCGCTGTTTTCGTTTCCATATTAAATTGAATGGAAGTAAATGACACATATATATACATAAATCCAGTAGAATTATTATGTCATATATTTCATTATTAATTATTATATATAATTTATAATCATTCTTGAATGGTTAACATGGAGAATGAATATAATCGGATTGTGGAGACGGTAATTCGTACGTACGCACGAGCGATGATATCATTCCCATAATTGTTGAATGAAATTGGAGTGTATGATATAATATATCAGAATCATTATGATTTATAATAATAATATATAGTTATTATTTCCCCCATTATACCCATCCATGTATGGTTGTGGTAGAAAAATAGATTACACCACAACATGGAGACAGTAAGCCGTACGTACGCACGCAGGGTGATTTCTTTTTTCGTAGGATGGATATAAGGTGAAATAGGGTTGTTTCATATTTATAATAACATATCAGTATAATAGTGATACTTATGTTTTTTACTTTATAATGAACCAACTAAATAAGAGGAAGTAGAAGGATAAATACATTTGAAAGAATCAGTAAAGGATATTACCTCTTCTCCAACGTGCCTCTTCTAAACCTCCTCTTAGGGCACTAAAGTTGGTCTTTGAAGAATATCAGAACCTATAGTATGTTTATATGGAAGTGGAGAAGAGAAATATATAGGGTTTTCCTGATCTTGAAGACTCAAAATGTTGTGAATTGGAGAGGGAGGAGGTTCCCTTTTATAAGGGAGGAGAGGGCCACTTTTGGAAACCTCAAAAATATTAATTTATAATAAATTCAAACCCCACCAAAAAACCTCCAAAATGACTATAATTCTAAGATGAGATGATATAGGGTTGTAATTGCATCATTCAATAAAATTTATACTTTTTTTATTTTATTTTAAACCCTATCATTTTGATTTATCCTTATTTAGTCTATTTAATTTTATTTGTGGTAATAAGATTCTAAATTATAAATTGTTATAAATACTTACTTATGTGTTATAAATTGTCCATAATTGGATACTTTATGACATTTTAGACCATATAAATTTCAATTTATAATTATATATATTTTAGTTATTTTTAAACAATTTAATAATATGTTAGTTTTATAAAATATCAATAGTGTCAATTTTGACACTATTGAATAATTTGAATTTAAATAAAATCCTCACATATGATATATTAGAACAAAAATATTTTATAGATACTTAACATGTAATATGAATCTTAAAAATTCATGGAGAACATTAAATAGTTCATATAATATTTATTTTAATATTTTTAAAACCATTTATTTGATATTTCAATCAATAAAATAATTTCTACATCACTATTATGTCACCACTAATGATAATTATTTACTTCATAAAAATTTAAAATAAATTCACATGATGTATATAATTTTAATATATTTCTGGTGACTATTTTTGTTCGACATTTTATGAAGTTTATCACTAAATTCAAATTATTACACTTATAAGATGTAAGAGAGTGACCTGTTGTCACTTTCTTTGGTTATAAAAATACTTACATCATTTTCATGGTAAAAAAACCATAAAATGAATCTATTATGACCCTTAGGTGATATGGGTCGACTTTTATTCATCAAGTAGAATTTTGGCAGGTGTTATGGTAATTTTATATTCTTATTTTTACCCTTAATTACACGATTTGCCTTTAACTGTAGTAAATAAAAATTACCGTAGTTACTTTTCATAATATAAAAAAACCTATTTACATAATCTAGACCCACTGAATTAAAATATGAAATCCATTTTTCAAAACTCAAAACACAAAAGTTGCAGTAATTAATTTAAAATTAATCCCTTTGTGAAGAAAACGTGTTTTAAAAGTTAAAACATTACTAAAGATTGAAATATTTTTACCTATTAATTAAATGTAAAATTAATGATGATGACATAAATTATATTTAAGGGTAAAAATATATTCTATTTATACTTTAAACCCATTTAATTTTATAATTTAACCATCAAAATTATCTTGATGAAAAAAGTTGTTTTTAAGAAAAATTTAGCGTATTTTTACTATTTATCAAAATATGAAAGTTAACAGAAAAATATAAAACATTTATCCAAAGTAAATTTTTATATCCTTATTGAAATGAATAAGTTTATTTTTTCTAATTGAACTTATAAACGTGTCAAAAAATATGTTTATAGTGGGTGTACCATTAAAAGGCGCTAAACTGGAATTTTTGAAAAATAATTATTTTACATGGAAAATTTATTTTGTTCCCATAAAATGTTCTAGAATATGTTTAAAATGAATTATTATGTAATAAAATTAAAAATGTAGTTAATATTATTCATAAAGGCTAGTTCATTACAATATATCGTTGTTTAGTGAAACTCGATATTGTGTACAACACACGCTGTCGAGGAAGGTTGCTCTTGCGTGCAACATAAGCCAAAAAATAGTGTTTGTGTATTCTAAAACCTAGTAAGGTGTTATTTATAGCTCAAGATAATCTTGGTGTAGCATAAAACACAAGACATAAATTAAATTAAAAATAGTATTTCTAATAAAATCTCGGGGTGTTACATTCTACCCCCCTTAAAATGAATTTCGCCCTCGAAATTCGTCGGGATTATAAATGGTTTAATACTTGAAAGTTTCCTTCATAGAAACCCATATAATAAAAAGGAATAATACATCTTAATTTTAAAAAATAAAGTATGAAATGTAACGGTTAATCAAATTAACTCATCACTATGATTTCACATAAGAGAACATTGGTGAAAATATTGATATGGAAGAGAAATCTAACCATCATGTTCTGATGGAGAGTGGTAGAGAACATGGGTATGAAAAATCCACTAATCACAAAGCCATAAATTTGTGATGATCTAATGTACCATCTGACTTATCAGATATGAGGGTACTGGGACAACATTTTTGGTTTTCAAGATCCTTTCCATAAATTTGAAAATTTAGAATTAGAAGAAATACTTACTTGATTTTGGTACAATATCACCGTTGGTGTTTCCATGAACAATTTCCACTTCATATATTAAATAAATGAAGTTGAATTTTTCATTCGTGAAGTGTTAGAAGATCATGTAATAGAATGATGGGTCACTCCATATTTCTCAAACAAAAGGTTAGCAAAAGTTATTAAATATACATAAGTCCATATATGGTGATATTAATCGTATATGACTCCAAAAAAAAAGACTTATACTTCATATATCATACCACTTAATAAAATAAAACTAATATCTACTAACCATGGACTTCCTGTAGGCTAGTGGTAGGCGATAAAAGCATGTCGCACTTTGGTTGTATGTTCGATTCCTGCATCCATGTCCGACACGACGAGTTGTCACACATTCTACGAGTTGTCCTTTTTCTAAAAATACATAATTATAACTTTCTGGAAAAAAGTTTTAGCATTAAACAATACTATTTTATGTCCAATATAATCCATTAAAACCTTTAGGATTATCGAAAATTCTTATGTCCAATCTCTTAGTATAAAGAAAATGATTACTAGAAAGGTCATCTACCAAGCATGTGAATATCATCATTTACCCTCCATATATCATAAGATATATTTTGTTTGTAACATTACAAACATGTGAATACCTTAATCATGTATTCTCTTGAAACACGAGTTTCCATAAAACCTTAGTAAAAACATGAATGCAATCACAAGTTAACTCTTTCCACATACCAAAATACCCAAAAAAATCTATATACTCAAACCATGATATCACATTATCCTTATACCAGTCATGAGCTCATTAATAAAATCCAACATATTATTTTCTCCTAATCCCATCATTATGCACATATCAACTTCTTTCCAAAAATATTTCATTCAATTTTCATGGTTACCGGTACCATATTCTTATGGAAAACCATAATTGACCAATACACGAATATTTTAATATACCATAAAAGTACTTCAACAACATTATTCTTGAATTCCAATACATAAACCCTTCAATCCATCCTCTTCAATGATTGACATGGAATGGGTCCTTCCTTGATTTAGAAGTAACCTCTTAGGTCAGGGAATTGAGTTGGGTAATGCCCATGTTCCGCACAGATAAGACATTGAACCCCATAACCGTCTTTCACTCTATGACCCTTTTCCCCACACAGATAGCATCTTCCCATCCATTTGATGTATTACTCAATACTCTTCCTCCCTTCTTCTTGATATGTATAAAGCTTTATCTTCCTTTCTCTGTGTTCCTCTTCATGAAAACGTGCATAAAAGTCCATCTTCCTCTTATTTGATGACTTTAGAATACCACTGAAGTTCACCTTGTTAATAATATATTGTTCTGACTGATTCGGAATAATCACAATATCTTTCTCTCTAGGCATTACGCAATTTCACTGCTCATAGTCATGAATTTGTCCACCAGATTCAATGTTAACCCAATTTCTTCTGGTTCCCTCCATTAACTAAAACCAGAAACCATTGTGTAAGAAACAGTTAAAAAATGAGGAACTGCATAATCATAAAAATTAACTTATTGGATGTATAACTTATGACAACTTCTTTAATCTATGACAGCTTAGGTTCATCCTAGGTTATTTATGATCGTCAACATAATTCTAGGACTGTAGCCTATACTTATACTTAACCATAGGGATATCCCTAGGTATATAAGGCCCCGGCCTTAAACCTTACTTAATATTGAATTAAATGAATAATTAACATTGAGGATCTTTTCAGGTTTAGAGTTTTAGAGAATTAGGACATAACTATTACATCTCAAAATATTACAAAGTAGAAACTTTTACTAAGTTTCCATAAAATAAAAACTCTTAAAAAGAAACATGTCCAGTTCCATGTTTTAGGTTGCATGACTTTCCCTTGATCCCATCCTTGACCCTATTCCACGTTAAGTCCTGTGAAAAACATTTCAAAAACTTGGGATGAGCATAAAAAGCTCAGTAAGGGATACACAAAGAATGAAAACTATTAGTTTTTCAAAACAACAAGTAAACCATGTATACTTTATCAAAGTAATACTTTTCACCTTTTCGAAGTAGTAAAAACTCTTCACTGAATAAAAGTTCATTACTTACCCTTATGTAACCAAAATATTACCATAAAACCCATATAAAGATCACATAACATATAAAGGTAACTTGGGACATAAACATACTTAAGTGGAATAACCATAAGGTCGACTTCCACACATATCACTTAATGGAATAGCCATTCGACCAACTTCCATACATACTTAATGGAATAGCCATACGGCCGACTTCCATACCCAATGCATTGGAGGTTATAACGTAACCACCCGTCCTGGTATTCATGGAACCACCCGTCATATGGTTTATCACGTAACCACCCGTAAAATGTCCAAGTACCATTATAAAATTATAACACATAAAACCAATATAAAGGAATGATAACATTTCCACATTTCAATCACAATATATCATTTAAATATATTGACAAAATAGAATCCTTTATCAAAACCATTTTCAATACCAAAATATATAAAAGAGTATATGGTATTTATTTTATTTTAAAAACATTACGGCTTGTTGAGGAAGCCAAAGATCAAATAATACTCGCAGCGGCGGAAAAGGTCGTTGTCACTGCGTACGTTAAAAGAAACATTCCTTTTTGTCGTCTAGTAGAACGCTTCATAGAAAAATATTCCTTTTGTATAAAAGTAAAAGTCAAAGGGGTTTATACACCGTATAAAAGAAAGTTGTGTATAAAACGAAATATTCATCAATTAAAGGAGATTGAGACGAAGTCCCTTACAAAGACGATATCCTTGTTTTAAGGATAAATAAATTACATAATTATATGTGACAAATGAATACACCAAATATAAGTGGATATTAAGTGTAAAACAATCATATGTTATTCACACATATTCATAGAATGACATATTCAAGGATTTTAAGTTTATCCCAAAGAATAAAGTTTGGGTTAAGAAGTTCCCTTGCAAAAATTTGACAGCCTAATGGAGTCACTACAAAATTCATAAAATGAGTTGATGAGAGATAAAAAGGGTATCTCATCACATGGAAATAAAATTTAAATGAATAAGGATATATAAGAACATATCCCAACATAATAGTATGTGAATTAAAATACATAACAAAAGAATTCTTTTAAAAAGAGGAGGGTGAAAGGTTCCCTTATCGACATGGGTATCTTTCCAAACATACACCCCATGAAAGAAGGACAATACAACATTTATGTAAATACTCACAAATGAAATTATATTACACAATGTGTAAAATAATGGGAAGTACATACACCACTCAAAGGAAATTGTGGCAAATGTAGCACAAATCTCATGGGAATAAAAGTGATATGAAAAATCCCTTACAAAAACTCGGCAGCCTAACGGCGCCACATAAAACTTACAAAAATGGATTAATGAGATAAAATAGGGTATCTCATAATATTAACATAAAGTTTATAGAAAAGGGAATATAAAAGAACATCCCCCAACATAACAAAGAGGAGCTGAAAAGAAGTGACATAAAGGAGAGTACTTAAAAAGAAAGAGATGTTAGATCTCTTATGAAAATTCGGTAGCCTAACGACGCCACTCAAAACTTTCAAAATGGATTGATGAGAGAGAATAGGGTATCTCATCATATGAAAATAAAAATTACAGTAAGATTAATATAAAATAACATCCCAATAACAAGAAAGATTATCTTTAAAAGGAATGACATAAAAGAGCGTACTTAAAAAGAAAGAGAGGAGTAGGATCCCTTACCTCGGGTCCGACTTGACTCGATCGTTCTTTAACGTCCTGAATAATAAACTTGAGTTAATTTATACTTGATTAAGAACATTTTTCAAGTTCATTATTCCTTTTATATCAATTATTGACATGTTATAAACATTATGTAATCATTTAATTTAATAATGTTTGTTTTGTCGATATTTGGTTCTTAAGTCAAAAGTGGACTTCTTACAATTACATGTTGTTCGTGTGGTCAAAGGTTCTTTATATCTAGAATGACATTCCTGATTTGGATATAATATATATCATATATATCCAGCATATACATGTATTTATAATATTATATAATAATTTAGAGGTAAGAAATGAAATGCACCGTTCATGGAGACGGTAAGCCGTACGTACGCATGAACGCTACTTTCATTTCTATGTCATATTAATGGAATTAAAACTAAATGAGAGATGTGTGTATTTTTAATTCCAGAATTATATTAATCCTTTATATGTATCATACATAATATATATCCATTATATGTACTTATAATAGTACATTACATTTGGGGATAAGAAATGAAATGCACCGTTCATGGAGACGGTAAGCCGTACGTACGCATGAACGCTACTTTCATTTCTATCTCATACTTTAATGGAAAGAAAACAATAATGATATAAAGGTATATTATAATTACAGTATAAAATTATATATAATAACTTTAAATCCATCCTTTATACATCCCACATATGGCATTAACGAATCAAATCACTTTGAGGGGGCGGTAGTCCGCACTTCCTAAAATGAAGATATCGCGTATACCCATAATGGAATCCATAAAGGTATGCCAAAAATGAAAAATACAGAAGCTTAAGTAAAACATAAAAATATTATATATCATATATAAACATAGTTACATCTTAATGGCCACCTTTGAAGGTGTTATATGAGTGTTGAACAATCATCATTTCGTGAGGCAGAAATTTGCCATCCACAGAAACTGTATGTTCTTTAACCATTAGATGAAGGTGTGTGTAAGTTTAGATCGAATACTTATTATAACAAAATCCTAGTATATTTAAGATACTGTATTTTTTACAAAATAAATGAATAAAAAGAGTTTAGGGGGTTGGAGAAGGAAAATAAAACAAAAGAGCACAAGTGAAGACATTACCTTAAAATCGGGTAACTCCCTTTGGTTTGAACCAAAAGGGTTTCTTGAAGAGATTCCTGCCTAAGTTAAGGATTCTAGGATGAGGAGAGGGACATGGAGAGACAAAATGATCAGATCTTGGCCGAACCAAAGGTTTTAGAGGTGTAGGTAAGGTGGTAGAGGTGGGGTCCTTTTATAAGAGGAGAGGAGGGTCACTCTTGGTAAAGTATAAAATGTTACTTTATTTTCAAATGGTTTTCAGATTTTAATGGTCCCACATTGATTTTTTTCGAGTATAAGGTGATAAGGGTTCTAAATACACCCATAAAATAGGTTTTTGACATGTGTAGATTCTAGATTTTTCATTATCTTTCCATTTTATTAAAATTGTTAAATAATGAGGTCATCGCTGCATCATCATGATGTCATAAAGAATTTAATTTATTTAATGTCTAAAAATTATAAAAAAATTAATATGATTTAGGAAATCTTTTTATCTTTCCAATGACTATTTATAGTCAAAATTATGACTTGTATAACCACATGTAAAAATTGTTTTAGTAAAAAAAATCATGTTTGTGACATTTTTATTTTAACTTTAAATAAAAGGCATAAATGTCATTATCAAACCCAAGTGGCTCCATGGGGTACCAAAAATAGACCCATGGGTTGTCTTGGTCGGCCATAACTCATCCAATAGGGTTAGGACATGTTTCAAGATATTTTCATTTTATTATAATATCATTTTTACCTTAAATCACACTAATTACCATTAATCGCGATTAATAAAACTTAAAAGTTACTTTTCATCAAAAATTATTTTCATCCCATTGAACCAAATTTTACTTAACAATTAAAAACATTTAAATTGGATTTTTGAAATTCAAATCACAGAAGTGGTAAAGTCCCATTTAAACGAAAAATCAAATTTTGTAACCACCACTTTGTGGTTTCCCTATTCATCAAAAATTGGAGATTTTCAGAAAAATACCAAAAATTCACCCTAAGCTATATTTGATATTCCGAATTCAAAAATGATGTCTATTTTACCAAATTCATAACATATAAGTTTCATTAATTAATTTTATAATTAATTCCCGCCAAATAGCGTGTTTTTATAAAACAATAAGTATCAAAAGATTGACACTAGTTTAAGTCCAATTTCAAAGTGAAATTAATTCCAATGACCACTATTGGATTAAATGGTAAAAATATATTCTATTTACACTTTAAAACCAATTAAAAAGATAATATAATCATATAAATAAATTAGATTAAAAAGAGTTTTTGAATTAAAATACAACAATTTTCACTATTCATTAAAAATTGATCTTTTTCGGAAAAATACCAAAAATTTACACAAAGTAAATTTTGATGTGCCGATTCTAAAGAAGAATTTTATTTTGTCAAATATAACACATAAAATTGTAAAAAGTGGATTTAAAAGAGGTTCTCCATCAAAAGGCAGTTAATCGACCTTTTAAAGAATATTAGACTGTCTATGCTTAAAATTGGATTCATTCACATTTTTAATCCTCTAACATTTATTGTAAAGAGTAAAAATATTTGACAAACGTATATAATAATTTTGTAGTTAGTTCTGTTCATTCCCGCCATTACAACAGCTAGGCATTAACTACCATTTAAAATAATATTATTTTATTATTAGAGTGCAACATAAGATTCCCAAGAAACTCATTGTTGCGTGTTGGGTACGCCATCGAGCATAGCATCCCCTTTAAAGTTATATTAATTTTTTATTCACAAATATGGATAAATGTTAAAATGTCATACTCTTTATTTACCTGGGGTGTTACAAGACATACCTTAGAAATACCTCTAGGGATCTGACTATTGTTTTGGCTTCCTAGTTTCCAAAGGATAACTAAACCTTTCCTATGATACCAACTATAGAGACACAGATCTTTAAGTACATGGATATTAAATTACCTTTTCGGAATACATAATACATAACAAAAATAGGCACCCAAGGACAGTAGTAGTTTAGTGTCTTTGGAAACATGGAACATAATCTTCTAATCATGGTGAACGATATTCAACATCTTCCATAAAGATCTTCCCCTTTTGTTTTCTTACCTAAAACCTTTATTTGTATCCTGGGGAAAAGAAAACATATAAAGGGTGATCTCAAATGCTCAGTAAGGGTATGCATGGGGGAAATAAAACAAACCATATACATTTGAACTTAAAAATATGAACATAAAGTTTAAACATCATAATTTTGTGTTGTGAAAAAAATATTGGCATTACGTAAGGCATATATCATAATAGAACAAAAATCATGATAAAATAGAATGGGAATATAACATGTAATTTTGTAAAACCAATAAGCACATGATATGGTTTCCATTTTAGAAAAGGCATTGCTTCCAAGACCATTATAGTGGACAAATTCTATTACTGAACTGGGTTTACTTGTCATTCCAGCCCTGTATTATTAAACCGGATTTACATGTCATTCCAGCCATGTCTATCTCATGAGATATAAATATTTACCCAATTAATTAGGGGGATATATAGGTCCCACCCATCTCATAAATGAAATCATTATTTCATGTGCCACAAAATAAACATAAATCATTCATCATAACCCAAAGAATAAAATGGGTTTCAAAAACATTTTCCTATCATAACATAAACGATATAAAACAAATGGATATCATTTCATCATAAGAAAAATAAAAATATGTAAATAATATAGACATTATACTTGAAACATAATAATATTAAATAATGTCATCTTACATGGGAAATAGATTTCATAAAACACTTGAAATGAATTCTTGAGGAAAATATCCTTTCTTTTTCAGAATCAGTTTCCTTTCAAAAAAATGCCATGCAATTTTAAAAGAAAAGGATTTTTGTTGAAAATAATCATGAAATATTTTAGAGTAATCTTCATTAAATTAAGGCGTTATGAAATCGTAAAAATCTGTTGATTCCGTGTAAATTAAAAAAAACATTCTTCTCATACTTTGGTCGGAAAAGTCAAAAAGTATCTCATACTGAAAACGATAAAAGATTCTTTTCATTGATTTTAATAAAAACTCATCAATAGGTAAAATTGGATTTCAATAATTGTAATAGGATAAAAATAGTATTACATATTGAGGAAACATGGATGTGGATGATAAATATTCCCCAGTAAATACTAAAGTATTTACAATCTCGGATAAAAAAATGAGATTGTGATATTTTCCCTTACCTTATGTACAATTTCTTCCAGAAGTGCCTAAGACTACTGTATAATGGGTTTAAACATATTATTAACTTATAACATAACCATATTAATATTTATGGTATCATATATTATTCACTTACATCTTTATATTTCCCTTTCATTTTTCAATTCCATGTTAAAGCAGGTTTTTGGGAAAAAACGTTTCATTTATCATACGTGTTTTGTCATGTAATTATTCATATGATTACATAGATCATGATTAATTACTTACAGAATTTAAAATATGATTTATATATAATATACATTCAGAATATAAATATTATAGATCGATAAATGGAATGAAATAAACCATTCGTTGAGACGGTAGACCGTACGTACGCATGAACGATGTTTTCATTTCCTTATTAAATTGAATGGAAGTAAATGACACACACATATATATATATACATAAATCTAGTAGCATTTTTATGTCATATATTTCATGATTACTTATTATATATACTATATAATCATTCTTGAATGGTTAACATGGAGAATTAATCTCATCGCATCGTGGAGACGGTAATTCGTCCGTACGCACGAGCGATGATATCGTTTCTATAATTATTGAGTGGAATTGGAGTGGATGATATAATATATCAGAATCTGTATGATGTTATAATAATTATATATAGTTATTATTTCCACCATTATACCCATCCATTTAAGGTGGTGGTGGAAAAACAGATTACACCACGATGTGGAGACGGTAAGCCGCACGTACGCACGCGCAGAGATTTCATTTTTCATAGGATGGATATAAGGTGAAATAGGGTTTTTTCATATTTATAATAATATATCAGTATATTAGTGATACTGATGTTATTACTTTATAATGAAAAAACTAAAGAAGAGGAAGTATAAGGAGAAATAAATTGGAAAAAATTGGTAAAGGATATTAACTTTTCTTCGACGCGCCTCTTTTAAACCTCCTCTTAGGGCACTAAATATGGTCTTTTAAGAATACCAGGACCTCTAATACATTTATAGGGAAGTGGATAAGATAAATGTATAGGTATTGGCCAATATTGGAGGATCAAAATGTTGTGAAGTGGAGAGGGAGGAGGTTTCCTTTTATAAGGGAGGAGAGGTGCACTTTTGGAAACCTAAAAAATATTCATTTATAATAAATTAAAACCCCACCTAAAAACCTCCAGAAAGAATCAAATTAGAATTTGAGATGATATAGGGTTGTAATATCATCATCCAATAAAATTTTTATATGTTTTTAGTTTATTTTAAACCCTATAATTTTGATTCATCCTTATTTAATCAATTTAATTTTATTTGTGGTAATAATATTATAAATTATAAATTGTTATAAATAAATACTTATGTGTTTTCAATTGTCCATAATTGGATAATTTATGATATTTTAGAAACTATAAATATAAATTTATAATTTTTAAATATTTTTTTTGATTTTTAAACAATTTAATAATATGTTATTTTTATAAAATTTTAATTGTGTCAATTTTGAAACTATTCAATAATTTGAATTTAAATAAAATCCACACATAATATACATTCAAACAAAAATATCTAATTGATCCCTAACATGTAATATTCATCTTAAAAATTCTTGGAGCACATTAAATACTTCATATAATATTGATTTTAATATTTTTAAAACCATTTATTTGATATTTCAATCAATAAAATAATTTCTACATCACTATTGTGTCACCACTAATAATAAATATTTAATACATAAAAAACATATATAAATTCAAATGATGTATATAATTTTATTATCTTTCTAGTGACAATTTATGTTCAATGTTATATGAATTTTATCACTAAATTAAAATTATTACACTTATAAGATATTAGAGAGTGACATGGTGTCACTTTCTTTGGTTTTAAAAATAATTACATCATTTACATGGTAAAAATTCCATGAAATGAATATATTATTACCCTTAGGTGATATGGTTCGACCATTATTCATCCAATATAATTTTTTAGGTGTTATGGTGATTTTAAAATATTTTTTTACCCATAATTACCTGATTTACCTTTTACTGTTGTAAATAAAAATTACCGTAGTTACAATTCAAAATATCAAAAAAAATAACCTATTAATATAATTTGGACCCCCTGTTTTAAAATATGAAATCCATTTTTCAAAATTAAAAACACATAAGTTGAAGTAATTAATTTAAAATTAATCCCGTTGTTAAGAAAATGAGTTTTAAAAGTTAAAACATTTCCAAAGAATGAAATGTTTTTACCTATGAATTCAATGTAAAATTAATGGTAATGAAATAAATTATATTGAAGGGTAAAAATATATTATATTTATACTATAAAACCATTAAACATTATAATTTAACCATATAAATTATCTTGATGAAAAAAATTGTTTTTAATAAAAATTTAACGTATTTTTACAATTGATCAAAATATGAAAGTTAACAGAAAAATATAAAAAAATTATACAAAGTAAATTTTTATATCCTTATTGCAATGGGTAATTTTATTTTTTCTAATTTAACTTATAAACGTTTCAAAAACTAGATTTAATTTGGGTGCGCCATCAAAAGGCGGCAAAACTGCATTTTTTTAAAAATACTTATTTTACCCGAAAAAATTATTTTGTTCTCATACCATGTTCTAGAATATGTGTAAGATGAATTATTATGTAATAAAATTCAAAATTTAGTTAATACTATTCACAAAGGCAAGTTCATAACAATATATCATTGTTTAGTGAAACTCGGTATTGCATACAAACACGCAATCGAGGAAGGTCGCTCTTGCGTGCAACACAAGCCAAGAATAGTGTTTACGTATACTAAAAGCTAATACGATGTTGAATATAGTGCAAGATAATAATGGTACAGCATAAAAAAAAACATTAAAGAAATTAAAAAATATATTTCTCATAAAATCTCGGGGTGTTACATTTTCAAAATTTTCATTCTTTATTATACATGGTAGACCATGTCCCCTTTAACTTCATTTTTCTTATTTATAATAAAATATGAATAGATGTCATGATTTCACAAAAATTTCACATCAGGTATTAAAGAGGAAATAATAACTATGGGTAGACCTTTTATTCATTATTGTGCTGTGTTTATTATTTCTCACTATCTATTTCTTATTATTTCATCATCATTGTGATATCCATACAAAATAATTTGTGATGAAAAACTTTTATAGAGAGTTTCGGTTTTAAATAAATAACCAATTAACCCCCCATATATGGTTTACATTACCATATGTCCTATTAGTTGCCTTATGTAATGAGTAACATGGTTTGTTGTAATTATTTTAATGATTTTGATGAAAATTATATAAATATTCTACATGATCAAAATTTAAAGGAAATAATTTTACACATGAGAAAATACATCAAATAAACATGGTAAGATATATATGTGGAGTTTTTTGTTGATGTTATCGATTTTTTTAGTATGATGGGATTACATAATAAATTTGATAATGATTCCTCAATTTTTTTGAATTTTTGACAATATTTTATGATATGTACCATGATTTTCCATTAAGATGGACTTTCTAAAGAAGTAAATGGAATGATAATATTGAATTTGGGAAAAGTGACTTTAATTAAGATATATTTATAAATGATTTAATTTATTTAATTTATATTATCAATTGTGAAAATGATATTGTGTGTCATATGTTCCATGGTATTGAATGTTCAGATAATAAGTTATAATTTTTTATATAAGTGATTAATATGAAAACAATAAATTTCATGTATTCTGATTTTTAAATATAAAAATTGGAAGAGTAATGACCAAAAATGATATATAGTGGTAGGTGAAATATAGGCCCACTACTTTATCGTCATTGAGGCTTGGTATTACATATTCTTGTAGGGGTGTTACTTGGATATTTTATCTTCAATAATGATGGTTGTTTGGAGTCTAAGAAGATCCCAATTTATTTTGGTTATGTCTAATAATGATGTTATATGGACCTTTTTATTATCATGTATAATCTATAAGGGGAATTTTATATTGAAATTTTCCCTTTTCCCTCAGTATAGGTTTATTATATATACTCTCTATCTAGTGTTTTAAATCTTAGTATGACACAAGAGGACATTGAAAAATACGAAAAAATATTTTTCCTCCATGTTTCATATATTAAGGATACTTCCATTGAAAATTATTCTCATGACTTGGATTATGAAAAATCACCCCTTAATATGATATTTATAGGGAATTTCTCTAAGTTGTCACAATCCTTACACTGACACGAGAAGGATTATTCTATGATTTCTTTTATGGAGTATTTATTAAGGGGTTTTCTAGTTTATTTTATTATATTTTAGACTCTTTGAGGTGCATTGGGAAATGAATTCACTCATAACCTTTGACACTGATACTTTTATATATTGAATCACAATGATAGATTTTTGTTGTTTGGAGGTGACTAAATATTTTTAATTTTATACTCACACCCACAGAAATGTTATTGATATTTTTTTCAAGTACATATTGGTCACATGTGATAGTAGACAAGTTTGATGTTTAGTATATTCAAGCAGATAAAATATAATTATATTTTACATTCATGGTTGTTTATTAATATAATCCTTTGGGAATAAATTTCATATACATGTATTTATTTTAGGGATTTATATTTAATATTATATAATATGCATTTCATTCCTAGTGTATTAAATTATCATCAAGTCAATAGTTAATTATTTCATCTATAAATTTATCCTAATAAGCATTATGTAATATCTAAGAATAATATAGATATTTTTGTTTTTTATCAAATATGTTTTGGGTATGTTTGACTTCTGTGTACCTTATAGTATATTTTTTAGAAAAAATTGTACTTGAAGATATGAGTGTATTTTGAGAAAACCCCCTCATCCAATCATTAAAAATTAACCATTTATTATAATATACAACCTATAGAAATGAGTTATGTTCTTGAGGAAATCTGATGTTCAACATAGGTTCCTTTAGTGTATCCGAGGTTTTGTTATTAAAACTAGCTTGTGTTCATGGAAGGATCCCAAGCCTAAATTAGAAAACATCTTCACCTCATAAATTATATTACCAAAATTATACCTTCAATAAAAGTTGGTATCCCCTAAAAAATATTTTAATTTAAGAATCCATATGTACTAGTAATTAATAATAATTACTTAGAAAATTATTTTCAATGAATTGATGTTAAATAAAAAATATTAATGAATAAAATTCAAGTAATACTGATGATAAAATGAAGAATTATATGTAAACTATTTATAACGATGCGATCATTTAGAAAAATTATTTTTTTTGGGTCTAACTGGATTATAAATAAAATTATTTGGAATCCAATTGATTTGATTCTCAGATCATTAACATTTATAGTGTATATTTAAATAAAAATATGATTGAATATATCATATTATTTAAATTTTACACTATTATCAAATGCATAATAGACACATTAGTCATGTTTGTGATGACCAGTACTGTATAAACAAATATACACTATAAAAAATCATATTAATTTTTTTAATGTTATATTTAATGAAACTATTTAAAATAATTTCAACCTTATTATTACATGTTTTATAAAATGTTATCTTTTATAAATTTTTCTTCCATTCTATAAATATACCAAATCCTATTTTTGATTTTCATTTTCTTAATTTATATCCAAAAACGGAATAGAGACATTATAATTACTATAAAGAGAATATTTTCTCAACTTTTTAACTACTTAATTAAATTATGCATCACAAAAATAAAAATATATATAAGTCTCCTATTTCCAATATAAGTCAATAATATGAATAAATTCTTTATAAATATCATTATATACTTCTAAAAATTATTTAATTATAAGAACATATTTCTTATATATAGAAGTATCACTTGATGTAGAAGAGGAATATGATGAATTTAAAGTAACCTAAACTAATAATACTATAAGACATAGATTAGTATTTTGATACCCCCAAAGATGAATCATTTTTTATCACATCATCAGAATTGTGTAGATACTCACTCATGACAACATTATTATTTTTATTAAGAGTTTTCTTGTCATTTTTTATATGGAGTAAGTATGCTTTTATGTCCAAAATACTTATATCTAGAACCCTTTGGCTTATTAAGATCAAAATTTTAGTAATTATCATTTTTATGATTCCCATATTCACTAATTTTTGTGTTTTTTTCATCTTTTTATAATTTTTTTAAAATGTTATCCAAATCATTCCCATTATCAGTGGTACAATTGTTATAAAAATAACCAAATTATTTTTTTGAGTTTAATTTAATGAAATATTATTCTCTTTAAAAATTTATTTTTCAATAATATTTTTAGTTCAAGTTCATAATACTAAAGACATATAAAGTGTTCATAAAATGAATACATTAAAAAATTAGCCGCTTTCATAGAATATCACTTATTGGGAAGATATGTAAATATTATTTCTATTTCTATAAAATTTATTATATTCTATAAAATTCCATACAAGGTGTTCACTATCTTGGAAAGTCTATTTTATGTATTATTTTTTATTTTAATGTATATAATATTGAAAATTTTAATATTATTCCCTAAATACACTCAGGTTAACTCTTTCTTATTTTCTCCATGATGTGTCGCCTTAAAAATTAGCATAATATTATGCGTAATAGTAAATTTATTTCAATGAAAAAAACATTTCATATTATAGAAAAATATAAGACATTCACCACTTCATAGTTTAATACATATTTGGAATTAGTTTCTCTTATAATAAAATTGTGATCATTATTGGGAAATTTATAATATTTTATTATAATAATAAAGAATGATATGCTCATGTTTTCCAAATTTGTCTCTATTAAATTATCATGGAATAATTAATATTTTTATAGAATTATGGTACATTCACTAAATTTCAACCAACAATGGTTACTTATAATGAAATAAAAATATATAATTACCTTAAAAATTCCATGGTATATAATATATTATAAATTTTGAATAATATTTAAAAATAATCTTGTGCATTAATTTAAAATAAATAAATAATTTATTTGATTCCAATTTTTAGGTACCTAAAGTTAGATGAATTATCCCATTAAAATCATTATTCATAAAATGTAATTGAATGTAGTAGTGGTGGAAAAAATTAAAGTAAAATACTATTTACATAAAAAATGTAGTAGGATTTTTTATGTTGGAATAAATTGTATAGAATATACACGTTGTATAATATTATGAAACCACCAAAATTTATATTAATTTGTATCAATGTGATCATAATACATAATTCACACCATTTAAATCCATAATGCATAAAATTTGTAGCAATAAAATAATTTTTAAGGGAGTCACAACCGCTTATAATTATTTTTAACTTTATAAAACATATAGTTATAGTCCACTACTTTGTAAGGGAACACATATAATCTACCATTATCATGAAATGACAACCTACCTCTCTATTTTTAAATCTATAAGAATAAACAAAATCTTTCCTTTTATAGAGTATGTATAATTAGTTACACTCTTTATAGAAATAACATAACCCTTTAGCATACTAATTTTTCAAGTGAAATCATAACTACTGAAAAAAATAATTATCATACAAAAAAATTATAATAAGAGATTTATTAGATAGTAAATGATTGTGAATGATGAAATGGGTTGTCTTTGATATTTTACAATGAAAGACATGAATTTTTTATTACATATTAATAATATAAATGAATCTTTTTATAGAACTATATTTCTTCTCACTTATTGGTTTTAGGTCTCATCTAAATATCACATAATTTATCATTTAAATCACCTAAAATAAAGTAATTTCTAAAAGCAAACTTTTATCACCATCGACTATTTTTTCATTATATGAAATCTTCTACTCATTGAGGAATATATTGAAGTAGATATTTAAGGAATGTAGTTTAAATGTTTTGTTATTAAATTATTTTATGTTTCTATATAGAATATCCCATGTAATATTATAAATAAAATATAGAACTCTTATTATAAATGCGTATATAGCATTACAATAATTTCATCATATTTGGCTTTTAGCATGTGGAATTATCTGTAAATCATTTTTCATCTCTCCTTTTTCACTCATTTAATCATCTTATATCAAACATTAAGTTTCAATACCAAATAGTGATATTACTATATTAATTTCTCTAGTTCATCATGGATGTTTTTACATTCATATCATTATTTATTCTTTATCACAAGAAGTTATTAACAATTTTAATTGATTGTATTATTACTATAATAGATACTACATGTAGCATAAACCTATTTGATCTATAACATGTAATTATATGAAAAATATATTTTTATGTAATTCATTATATTATTCTTTTATACCTTCTATAAACCTCAAACTCATTATTATTATTTATTGTTTCTTAAAAATATATATATCAAAAAAATAATAGAATATAATTTTTGATATAGAATGAAAAAATAATTATTTTGAATGAGATGGAATTAAAAAATTTAAAACATGCTAAATTGTTGAATCATAATGTAAATAATATTAAATCATAAATTAAATCCACTTTATACAACATTTATTATAAGCATGGATATCCTTGATGTAAGTGATCATATGCCGCCTTCAAAATTACCATGTATAGTGGTTTAGTCATTCATATTTTGTAGTATATCCAAAAAGAGAGAGTTTAATAATATCACACATGTTTATATAAAAATTAATATATTCTATTATATTTCAAAAAAAAATTCCTCAAGAAACATTTATTCTCAGTTTCAATACCCATATATCATTGCCCAATGATAGGTAAAAATAAATTACATAAATAATAAAAACCACATAAAAGATTTTTAAAAATATTTATATACCATTTCTATATATTTTTTATAATTAATATAATGATAAAACATATAGATACTGTATAAAAAAATTACTATAACTAGATCTAAAATTTGGGGTAATGAGGGGGCCTACAAGTGTAATCATCTTATTGTCCAACCAGAATATTGAGCTACACCTATATATGTCACTTGAGGAATGGTTTTCTAATGACTTATATATACAATACAATTTTTTTAATATATAATAATATACTCTATTAATAACAACTTTTGTTCATCTAAAATATTATCTCTTAAAATATTAACAAGCATATAATACTCACATGGTCATAAATTTTTATTCTCAGTCGACATGTAGGTGATGATAAATCAAATTTCTGATATTGATTCAATTTAAAATTTAAGGGTTAGATACCATATATTGAAATTAGAAACAAATAAAAGAATATGAGGTCCAACAAAGAATATTTTCCTCATCAGAAACAAACTATTCACATTCCAATTTTTTTTACTTTTTTAACCTCAGTGTCAAGGATCTCATTATATAGGGCCTCCCAATTGATCCACCATTCCCATAACCCTTTCCCCTTCATTCTGACCAATCTTTTATGTTTATACTTGTTTCCATAGTCCATCATTAGTTTTACACCCTACTACACCATGTTAAATATTCTTTTTCATTAGACTCTAAATCTTCTATGATTTAATTAGTTCCACCTCTTCTATTAGGAGGTATTCATAATCATTAGGTGTGTTCATAACTCCCAAGGGATTTGAAGAAGAAACACAAGCCTTTATTGAATTTTTATATTTGGATAACTGATCCCTTGATGTGAGCATCATTTTCTCTTCCACAGTGCCCACTACATACACACATTCCTACACTAAGGGTTTAGAATCAGGTTCTTGGGACGATTCATTGTCTAATAGAACTGGCCATATTATAACCACATCCATATGAGTGGTGTAAGTGGTATATACATCCACCGTAACCTGATTCTCTAAGAATTAGACATCTTTATCCCGGGTTCTAGGTGAACCCATAGCTTAATCAACATTTTTATAAGAGATAAGTACCTCAGCTGCATCTATCCTGGTATAATCCATGTTAAAAAAAATACCTTGTTGTAATTTTTTTTCAATAGAATTGACAAAACAACATGCACAACCCTCTTTGCTAGAACACTTCCTAGATTAATTCTCAATGGTGATTCAACCTCATTATTCTTTTCCCCATTATTTCACTCGTAGTAATTATTTATTGAATATAATAAATGTTATAATAACAAATACCATTATCAGAAGGAACTAAGATACTTCACTTGGAGAACCATCTTCCACAACCACTCACCTTGACATTCCCTTCTCTGGAACATCAAGAATCTATTAAGAGGGATTAAAATGAACAAATTTAATCACCTAAATTCCATTCCCCTTACATTCCATATTAATAATTCTAACTATAGGATCCCCATTGGCTGTAGAAACGACTCTATGGGTGAAGGGGAGACCTATTTACCCAGATCAATTAAATACCTAACAGAACCCCTATGCCTATAACCAGATGCATCGTCCCCTTTAAAGTTTCATAAAGAGGAATGGTTCTCTTTGAAAATTTTTTCTATAACATTTATATGATATTGAAACCCAATTATGAAAAATATAACTTTTCATACATAATATTTAAATCACATTCAAAATCCGAGGTGGAAAGAACAATGTTTTCAATAAGCGTAGTGTTAAGATCCACCTTCAAAAAAATAATGCATAATAGTTAAATAATTCCTATTTTATTGCATGATAATGTTTTATTAGATTTATTATTACAGATGGAATGTCAGATACGATTTTTTAATTCCATGACATATATTATAAGCAATAAATTTTAACCCAAACTTGTTTCCACATATTTTTTTATTATAAAGTGATTGAAATAAGGATCACAATCCTCTATACAAATGATACCTGTATTGAGGGATATCATCTGAAGATCCTAAGATTTATAATTCAATTTATCTAAGTGAAAAATTATATAAAAAAGACCTCACATAATGGGGATACACTTCTAATAATAGAATCCACTGATAATGGAATGTTGATGCTTTATGTCCTCAATCTTTCATGGTTTTTACCCTGAAGATAACACTACTTTTTATATAATTGTGAATTGGAATATATTAAACCTATCAATGATCAAATACAGATTGGAATAAATGTGAATTGAATTATCTCTTCATAAAATTATTTTAGAAAAACTATATTTATAAGGCCCCCGGCCTTAAACCTTACTTAATATAGAATTAAATGAATAATTCACGTTGAGGATCTTTTCAGGTTTAGAGTTTTAGAGGATTAGAACATAACTATTACATCTCAAAAGATTACAAAGTAGTCACTTCTACTAAGTTTCCATAATAAAAAAAAACTCTTAAAAGAAACATGTCTAGTTCCATGTTTTATACAGCATGACATTCCCTTGATCCCATCCTTGACCTTATTCCACATTAAGTCCTATGAAAAACATTTCAAAAAAACTTGGGGTGAGCATAAAAAGCTCAGTAAGGGATACACAAAGAATGAAAACTGTTAGTTTTTCAAACATCAAGTAAACCATGTATACTCTATCAAAGTAATACCTTCACCTTCATGAAGTGGTAAAAACTCTTCACTGAATAAAGTATCATTACTTACCTTTTTGTAACCAAAGGATTACCATAAAACCCATATAAAGAACACATAACATATATAAAGGTAACTTGGGACATAAACATACTTAAGTGGAATAACCATACGGTCGACTTCCACACATATCACTTAATGGAATATCCATACGGCTAATTTCCATACATACTTAATGGAATAGCCATACGGCCGACTTCCATACCCAATGCATTGGAGGTCATAATGTAACCACCCATCCTGGTATTCACGGCACCACCCGTCATATGGTTTATAATGTAACCACCGGTTAAAATGTCCAAGTACCAATATAAAATCATAAAACATAAAACCAATATAAAGGAAAGATAACATTTCCACATTTCAATCACAATATATCATAAATATATTGACATAATATAATCCTTTATCAAAACCATTTTCAATACCAAAATACATAAAAGAGTATATGGTATTTATTTTATTTTAAAAACATTACAGCTTGTTGAGGAAGCCAAAGACCAAATAATACTTGCGGCGGCGGAAAAGGTCGTTGTCACCGCGTACGTTAAAAAACATTCCTTTTTGTCATTTAGTAAAACGCTTCGTAGAAAAAGATTCCTTTTGTATAAAAGTAAAAGTCAATGGG
Organism: Viscum album; assembly: GCA_963277665.1. Taxonomy (NCBI): domain Eukaryota; kingdom Viridiplantae; phylum Streptophyta; class Magnoliopsida; order Santalales; family Viscaceae; genus Viscum; species Viscum album. The sequence goes on along the minus strand of OY728145.1, from coordinate 293,739,828 downwards.
GTTTATACACCGTATAAAAGAAAGTTGTGTATAAAATGAAATATGCCTCAATGAAAGGAGATTGAGACGAAGTCCCTTACCTCGGGTCCGACTTGACTTGATCGTTCTTTAACGTCCTGAATAATAAACTTGAGTTAATTTATACTTGATTAAGAACCTTTTTAAAGTTCATTATTCCTTTTATATCACTTATTTCCATGTTATAAACATTATGTAACCATTTAAGTTAATAATGTTTGTTTTGTCAATATTTGGTTCTTAAGTCGAAAGTGGACTTCTTACAATTACATGTTGTTTGTGTGGTCAAAGGTTCTTTATATCCAGAATTACATTCCTGATTTGGATATCATATATATCATATATATCCAGCATATACATGTATTTATAATATTACATAATCATTTAGAGGTAATAAATGAAATGCACCGTTCATGGAGACGGTAAGCCGTACGTACGCATGAACGCTACTTTCATTTATATTTCGTATTTTATAGAATAGAATCATAATGATATAAGAGTATATTATAATTCCAGTATAATAAAATATATAATATCATTAAATTTATCCTTTACACATCCCACATATGGTATTAACGAATCAAATCACTTTCAGGGGGCGGTAGTCCGCACTTCCTAAAATGAAGATATCGTGTTTACCCATAATGGAAAAAATAATGGTATGACATAAATGAAAAATACAGAAGCTTAAGGAAAGAATAAACATATTATATATAATATATAAAAATAGTGACATCATAATAGCCACCTTTGAAGGTGTTAAATGAGTATTGAACAATCATCGTTTCGGGAGGCAGAATTTCACCATCCACGGAAACCGTATGTTCTTTAACCATTTGATGTAGTTGTGTGAGAGTGTAGCTCGAATAAATATTATAACAACATACTAGTATATTTAAGATACTGGTTTTGTTACAAAAGAAGTAAATAAAAAGAGTTTAGGGGGTTGGATAAGCAAAATAAAACAAATGAACAAGAGAGAATGAATTACCTTTAAAAGTGTAACTCCTTTTGATTTGAGCCTAAAGGCTTCCTTTGAAAGGATTCTGCCCAAAGGGAATCCTCTAGGATGAGGAGAGGGATGTGGAGAGAGTAAATGGGCAGGGTATGGCCGAGCCAAAGGCTTGAGGAGTGTGTGAAATGAGGTAGATGTGGGGGCCTTTTATAAGAGGAGAGGAGGGGCACTCTTAGAAAGTAAAGAAATATTACTTTATTTGAAAATGAGTTTCGGATTTAAATGGTCCCAAATTGATATAATTCTTGGATAAAGTGATAAGGGTTCGAAATCTACCCATCCAATAGGTTTTGGACATGTGTAGGTTTTAGATATTACATTATCTTTCCATTTTATTTAAATCGTTAAATAATGAGGTCATCGCTGCATCATCATGATGTCATAAATAATTTAATTTATTTAAAGTCTAAAAATTATAAAAAAAATACTATGATGTAGGAAATCTTTTTATCTTTCCAATTATTATTTATAATAAAAAATATGATCTTTATAACCCCATGTAAAAATTGTTTTCGTAAAACATATTATGTTTGCGTCATTTTTACTTTTACATTAAATAAAAAGTTATTTATGTCATTTCCCAACCAAAGTGGCTCAATGGGGTCCCCAAGTTGACCCATGGCTTGTCTTGGTCGGCCATGATACATCCAATGAGGGTAGGACATGTGTCAAGCTCATCTCATATTATTAAAACATTATTTTTACCTTAAACTACACTAATTACCACTAATCACGATTAAAAACTTAATAAGTTACTATTCACCAAAAAAATATTTTAATCTCATTGAACAACATTTTACTTATTAATGACAACCATGTATGTAGGATTTTTGAAATTCAAAACACAATGATGGAAAAATTTCATTTAAACGAAAAATCAGTTTCTTTAACTACCACTTAGTGATTTCACTATTCATCAAAAATTGATGTTTTTCAGAAAATTACCAAAAATTCACCCTAACATATATTTGATATTACGAATTCAAAAATGAAGTCTATTTTAAAAAATTCAAAACATATAAGTCACATTAATTAATTTAATAATTAATTCCCGCTGTCAGAGCAAATAGCGTGTTTTTATGAAACAATAAGTATCAAAAGATTGACACTAGTTTAAGTCCGATTTCAAAGTGAAATTAATTCCAACGACCACTATTGGATTTAATGGTAAAAATATTTTCTAATTTCACTTCAAAAACAATTCAAAATATAATCTAATCATATAAATAAATTAGATTAAAAAGAGGTTTTGAATTAAAATACAACATTTTACACTATTCATTAAAAAAAATGAACTTTATCAGAAAGGTACCAAAAATTTACACAAAGTAAATTTTGATGTCTCAATTATAAAGAAGAGTTATTTTTGGTCCAATGTAATTTATAAGATTGATCAAAACTATATTTAATGACGGTTCGCCGTCAAAAGGTGATAAGTGAACCCTTAGTGAAAATTAGGGTATAAAAGCCTAAAATTGAACTCTTTCCGTATTTTAAGCCTTTATCTTTTATTGGGTAAATGTAAAAACATTTAAAAACATATATAATCATATTTTAGTTATTTCTATCCATTCCTGCTAGTACATCGGCTACTTGTTAACTAACATTTAAAATAATATTATTTTATTACTTGTGTGCAACGTAAGTTTTCAAAGAAACTCATCGTTGCGTATCGAGTACGCTATCGAATGTAGAAACCCCTTTTTAATTAAAATTAATATTTAATTCGTAAATATTAATAAATATGAAAATTCTTTATTCTTTAATTACCTGGGATGTTACATCCTTCCCCCCTTTTGGGAATTGCGTCCTCGCAATTTTATTCACTTATCAAAATAAGTGGGGGTATTTATCCCTCATAGCATTTTCAGATTCCCACGTTGCCTCTTCAATCACATGGTTTTTCCACAAAACCTTTACCTGATGAATCACCTTATTCCGTAACACCTGCTCCCTATGGTCAAGAATCTGGACTGGTTGTTCTTCATATGATAGGTTCTCTTTCAGCTGAACTACCTCTGGACTCAAAACATGAGATGGATCTGGCATATACTTTCTCAACATCGAAACGTGAAAAACATTGTGTACCTGAGATAAACTCGGAGGTAAAGCCACCCGGTATGAAACTGATCCAACTCTCTCCAGAATTTCACATGGTCCAATAAACCTTGGAATCAGCTTTCCTTTCTTACCAAATCTCATCACACTTTTCCAAGGAGAAACCTTGAGAAAAACATGATCACCTACCTCGAAAGATAGATCCTTCCTCCGGTTATCTGGATAACTCTTCTACCTGCTCTGAGCTGTTCTCATGTGCTTCTGAATCAACTGAACTTTTTCTGCCATCTCTTCTACCAATTCTGGTCCCATCAGCTTCCTTTCACCCACTTCATCCGAAAATGCTGGAGTTCGACACCGCTTCCCATATAATGCCTCAAATGGTGCCATCTGTATACTGGAATGAAAGCTGTTATTATAAGAAAACTCAACCAAAGAAAGATGTTGGTCCCAACTTCCCTGATAATCCATCGAACAAGCTCGTAGCATATCCTCCAAGGTCTGAATTGTTCATTCTGACTTCCCATCTGATTGAGGATGAAAAGCTGTACTAAAATTTAATTCAGTACCCAACAACTTCTGAAGGCCTTTCCAAAAGTTAGATGTTAACCTGGGATCACGATCAGATACAATGGAGAGGGGAACTCCATGTAACCTGACTATCTCTTTAAGATACAAACGGGAAAGTTGATCTAGGGAAAAAGTATCTCGTATAGCAAGGAAATGAGCAGATTTAGTCAAGCGATCAACAATAACCCAGATTGCATTATTACCTCGAGATGTCCTCGGTAATCCCACAACAAAGTCCATGGATATGTTTTCCCATTTCCACTCTGGCACTAGTAAAGGCTGAAGCATCCCTTTCGGTAACTCCCGCTCTGCTTTAACCTGCTGACAAGTCAGACACTTCACAGTAAATTCAGCAATATCTCTTTTCATTCCATCCCACCAGTAATACTCCTGCAGATCTCTGTACATCTTAGTATTGCCAAAATGAACTGAAAACGGGGAACTATGAGCCTCACATAACAACTCATTCTTCAACTATGAATCACAAGGCACACATAATCTCTTCCCAAACCTCAAAACACAATCATTATCAATGTTGAATTCAGGCAACTTACCTTTCTGAACCAGCTCTACCTTTTTCTTCAACTCACTGTCTCGCTTCTGTGCTTGCTTGATTCTGTCTGATAGAGAAGATTTCACTGATACCTGAAACAAAACAGAAGAACATCCTGTACCAACAACTTCTATGACAAAGTTTATCAAATCTTTAACCAAAGGATCACGTTCCAAACGCAACATTTCTAATGAAGCATTACTTTTTCGACTCAAAGCATCAGCCACTTTATTTGCTTTTCCCGGATGGTAATGAATTGTACAATCATAATCCTTGATTAATTCCATCCATCTCCTCTGTCTCATGTTCAATTCTTTCTGAGTGAATATATACTTTAAACTTTTGTGATCAGTATATATTTCACACTTTACTCCATACAAATGATGCCTCCAAAATTTTAAAGCAAAGACAACAGCAGCTAATTCCAAATCATGTGTATGGTAATTTACCTCATGAGTTTTCAACTGTCGTGAAGCATAAGCAATTACCTGATCATTCTGCATAAGGACACAGCCAAGTCCCTTCAACGAAGCATCAATGTATATAACAAACTCACCATTCTTGGAAGGAAGTGCCAAAACTGGAGCATTCACCAATCTTCTCTTCAACTCCTGAAAACAATCATCACATTCTTTTGTCCATATGAACTTAACACCCTTACGAGTTAGCTTAGTCATTGGAATAGATAACCGTGAAAAATTTTCAACAAACCTTCGGTAGTAACCTGCCAAACCAAGAAAACTATGGATCTCGGTTACATTTGTGGGTCTTGGACATTCATCAACAACTTTTGTCTTAGTAGGATCAACAGTTATGCCATCTTTTGAAACAATGTGACCTAGGAAAGAAATTTGTTGTAACAAAAAATCACACTTACTGAATTTTCCATATAGTTTCTTTTCTTTTAAGGCTTGCAAGATAACCCTTAAATGACTTTCATGCTCCTCTTTACTTTTAGAAAACACCAAAATATCATCGATGAAAACAACCACAAACTTATCCAAGAACTCATGGAAAATTCTATTCATAAGGTCCATGAATACAACAGGTGCATTGGTTAACCCAAAAGGCATAACTACAAATTCATAATGTCCATATCTAGTACGGAACACAGTCTTCGGAACGTCTGCTTCTTTTACTTTCAACTGATGGTACCCCGACCTCAAGTCAATCTTTGAAAAATACCAAGCTCCCTGGAGCTGATCAAACAAATCATCGATATGAGGCAAAGGATACTTGTTCTTAACAGTAATATTAATCAAGGCTCTATAATCAATGCAAAGTCTCATTGATCCATCTTTCTTTTTAACAAACAAGACAGGAGCACCCCATGGTGATGTGCTAGGTCGAATGAAACCTTTATCTAATAACTCCTACAATTGTTTCTTTAACTCTAAAAGTTCAACTTGATCCATTCGATAAGGGGGTTTTGATATTGGCTTAGAATCAGGAACTAAGTCAACAATAAATTCAACTTCCCGATCATGAATAATACCAGGCAACTCATCAAGAAAAACATCAAGGTACTCATTTACCACTGGCACATCATTAATCTGAACAGTTTCTTTATTTTCAACAATATGTGCAAGGTAACATTCATTTCCATCTTTTACTAGTTTCTCAACTTCCTGATATGTTATCAAAATCAAGGGTTCATTCTTGTACACAAACTGAAAATCTTTCTGAAAAGAAACCATTTTAGCTCTACAGTCAATCTTAGCATGATAAACAGAAAGCCAATCCATGCCCAAAATAACATCAAACTCTACTAGAGGAAAAACAATAAGGTTTGCTGGTAGATTCTTTCTACACACAAGGATAGGTAGGTTCTTATAATTCCTTTTTGTCTCAACGTTACCTCCGGGTGTTTTTACCATAAGTTCAGGATTCATATCTTGATATGGAATTTCCAATTTACTAGAAAACTTCTCAGAAATGAAAGAGTGTGTAGACCCTGAATCAAACAACACATTGGCATAATCTGAAAAAACAAACAGTGTACCTGATACCACTTCATTCGATGGCCCAACATCTGCTGAAGTTGTTGCAAAGGATTTCAACACCCCTTTCTACTTGTAGTCTGGTTGCATTCCCCCAGTTGAGTTCTTCGTTGGACACTCGTTTGCATAATGACCCATTTCATTACACTTAAAACATCTTACCGTTGGCTTTTCATTGCCTGCTTGATCATCTTCCTTACAATTACGAGCAATATGACCAGACTTACCACACCGAAAGCACTTACCAGACTTGGATAAACATTCTCCAGGATGCATTTTACCACATTTTTCACAGGATGGATATTTGGTTTTCTTACCTCCTTGCTTCTTTGATGAATTCTTCCCCTTTGCCTGCCAACTAGACCTCTTATTCTGTTGTTTGTCATAGAACACCTGATCATCGGCAAACTCCATTTCCACCTTCTCCGCACATCAAACAAGTTTTTCATAACTTTTGAACTCACGAGAAGCTAAATCCCTTTGATACTTTGGCTTTAACCCTGAGTAAAAATGGTTTATTTTACTATCAAGATCTCGTATGAAGTTTGGAGCATACCTTGCCAATCGAGTGAACTTTGCTTCATAAGAAGCCACTGAATCATCCTCCTGCCTCAATTCTAGGAACTGTTTTTCCATCCTAAGACGAACCACCTTAGGAAAATATTTCTCAAGAAACATACCTTTGAATTCGTCCCAGTGAATATCCTCAATCTCATCACTATCCCTGATATTTTTCACCATCAACCATTACTGATCAACTTCACCTTCAAAACGGTAAACAGAAAGACTAACCTTTTGATGTTCTGAACACTCCATGACATCAAAAATCTTCTCTAGTGCTTTAATCCACCCTTCAGCTTGCACAGGGTCAGATGATCCTCTGAATGATGGGGGATGTTGCCTCATGAAATGTTCCACCACTGACATGTTCCTCTGCAGTTGATCTGGCAGATCTCGTGCATGGATACCACCACCATTTATAGTCTGAGTCAACTGTGCCATCACTACAACAAACTCTTCAGTTCCGATTCCGACCATCTCAGGTTGCTGATTTAGAAGGTTGTATTCCTCTTGATGTCATCCCAACATAGTTGCTTTGTTTCCTCTGTGGAAAACCATTCTGAACACAGAAATATCTTAGGCGAAGCAACATGGTAATCCGTAAATGCTATATCATTTCAATCATATTATAATTTAACACTTTTATAACTCCTAAAGTTGTCTAAACCGACCTATGATACGAACTATAAGGCCCCCGGCCTTAAACCTTACTTAATATAGAATTAAATGAATAATTCACGTTGAGGATCTTTTCAGGTTTAGAGTTTTAGAGAATTAGAACATAACTATTACATCTCAAAAGATTACAAAGTAGTCACTTCTACTAAGTTTCCATAATAAAAAAAAAAACTCTTAAAAGAAACATGTCTAGTTCCATGTTTTATATATCATGACATTCCCTTGATCCCATCCTTGACCTTATTCCACATTAAGTCCTGTGAAAAACATTTAAAAAAAACTTGGGGTGAGCATAAAAAGCTCAGTAAGGGATACACAAAGAATGAAAACTGTTAGTTTTTCAAACATCAAGTAAACCATGTATACTCTATCAAAGTAATACCTTCACCTTCATGAAGTGGTAAAAACTCTTCACTGAATAAAGTATCATTACTTACCTTTTTGTAACCAAAGGATTACCATAAAACCCATATAAAGAACACATAACATATATAAAGGTAACTTGGGACATAAACATACTTAAGTGGAATAACCATACGGTCGACTTCCACACATATCACTTAATGGAATAGCCATACGGCCAATTTCCATACATACTTAATGGAATAGCCATACGGCCGACTTCCATACCCAATGCATTGAAGGTTATAACGTAACCACCCGTCCTGGTATTCACGGCACCACCCGTCATATGGTTTATAACGTAACCACCCATTAAAATGTCCAATTACCAATATAAAATCATAAAACATAAAACCAATATAAAGGAAAGATAACGTTTCCACATTTCAATCACAATATATCATAAATATATTGACATAATATAATCCTTTATCAAAACCATTTTCAATACCAAAATACATAAAAGAGTATATGGTATTTATTTTATTTTAAAAACATTACGGCTTGTTGAGGAAGCCAAAGACCAAATAATACTCGCGGCGACGGAAAAGGTCGTTGTCACCGCATACGTTAAAAAACATTCCTTTTTGTCGTTTAGTAAAACGATTCGTAGAAAAAGCTTCCTTTTGTATAAAAGTAAATGTCAAAGGGGTTTATACACTGTATAAAAGAAAGTTGTGTATAAAATGAAATATGCCTCAATGAAAGGAGATTGAGACGAAATCCCTTACCTCGGGTCCGACTTGACTCGATCATTCTTTAACGTCCTGAATAATAAACTTGAGTTAATTTATACTTGATTAAGAACCTTTTTAAAGTTCATTATTCCTTTTATATCACTTATTGCCATGTTATAAACATTATGTAACCATTTAAGTTAATAATGTTTGTTTTGTCAATATTTGGTTCTTAAGTCGAAAGTGGACTTCTTACAATTACATGTTGTTCGTGTGGTCAAAGGTTCTTTATATCCAGAATGAAATTTCTGATTTGGATATCATATATATCATATATATCCAGAATATACATGTATTTATAATATTACATAATCATTTAGAGGTAAGAAATGAAATGCACCGTTCATGGAGACGGTAAGCCGTACGTACGCATGAACGCTACTTTCATTTCTATTTTGTATTTTATAGAATGGAATCATAATTATATAAGAGTATATTATAATTCTAGTATAATAACATATATAATATCATTAACTTTATCCTTTACACATCCCACATATGGTATTAACGAATCAAATCACTTTCAGGGGGCGGTAGTCCGCACTTCCTAAAATGAAGATATCGGGTTTACCCATAATGGAAAAAATAATGGTATGCCATAAATGAAAAATACAGAAGCTTAAGGAAAGAATAAACATATTATATATCATATATAAAAATAGTGACATCATAATGGCCACCTTTTAAGGTTTTAAATGAGTATTGAACAATCATTGTTTCGGGAGGCAGAATTTCGCCATCAACGGAAACCGTATGTTCTTTAACCATTTGATGTAGTTGTGTGAGAGTGTAGCTCAAATAAATCTTATAAAAACATCCTAGTATATTTAAAATACTGGTGTTGTTACAAAAGAATTAAATAAAAAGAGTTTAGGGGGTTGGAGAAGCAAAATAAAACAAATGAACAAGAGAGAATGAATTACCTTTAAAAGTGTAACTCCTTTTGATTTGAGCCTAAAGGCTTCCTTTGAAAGGATTCTGCCCAAAGGGAATCCTCTAGGATGAGGAGAGGGATGTGGAGAGAGTAAATGGGCAGGGGATGGCCGAGACAAAGGCTTGAGGAGTGTGTGAAATGAGGTAGAGGTGGGGGCCTTTTATAAGAGGAGAGGAGGGACACTCTTGGAAAGTAAAGAAATATTACTTTATTTGAAAATGAGTTTCGGATTTAAATGGTCCCACATTGATATAATTCGTGGATAAGGTGATAAGGGTTCGAAATATACCCATCCAATAGGTTTTGTACATGTGTATGTTTTAGATATTACATTATCTTTCCATTTTATTTAAATCGTTAAATAATGAGGTCATCGCTGCATCATCATGATGTCATAAATAATTTAATTTATTTAAAGTCTAAAAATTATAAAAAAATACTATTATGTAGGAAATATTTTTAGATTTGCAATGACTATTTATAATAAAAAATATGATCTTTATAACCCCATGTAAAAATTGTTTTCGTAAAACATATTATGTTTGTGTCATTTTTACTTTTACATTAAATAAAAAGTTATTTATGTTATTTCCCAACCAAAGTGGCTCCATGGGGTCCCCAAGTTGACCCATGTCTTTTCTTGGTCGGCCATGACACATCCAATGAGGGTAGGACATGTGTCAATATCATCTCATATTATTAAAACATTATTTTTACCTTAAACTACACTAATTACCACTAATCGCGATTAAAAACTTAATAAGTTACTATTCACCAAAAAATTATTTTAATCTCATTAAACCACATTTTACTTCTTAATGACAACCATGTATGTCGGATTTTTGAAATTCAAAACAAAATGATGGAAAAATTTCATTTAAACGAAAAATCAGTTTCTTTAACTACCACTTAGTGATTTCACTATTCATCAAAAATTGAAGTTTTTCAGAAAATTACCAAAAATTCACCCTAAGCTGTATTTGATATTGAGAATTCAAAAATGAAGTCTATTTTACAAAATTAAAAACATATAAGTCACATTAATTAATTTAATAATTAATTCCCGCTGTCAGAGCAAATAGCGTGTTTTTATGAAACAATAAGTATCAAAAGATTGACACTAGTTTAAGTCCGATTTCAAAGTGAAATTAATTCCAACGACCACTATTGGATTTAATGGTAAAAATATTTTCTAATTTCACTTTAAAACCAATTCAAAATATAATCTAATCATATAAATAAATTAGATTAAAAAGAGGTTTTGAATTAAAACACAACATTTTACACTATTCATTAAAAAAATGAACTTTATCAGAAAGGTACCAAAAATTTACACAAAGTAAATTTTGATGTCCCGATTCTAAAGAAGATTTATTTTTGGTCCAATGGAATTTATAAGATTGATCAAAACTATATTTAATGACGGTTCGCCGTCAAAAGGTGATAAGTGAACCCTTAGTTAAAATTAGGGTATAAAAGCCTAAAATTGAACTTTTTTCGTATTTTAAGCCTTTATCTTTTATTGGGTAAATGTAAAAACATTTAAAAACATATATAATCATATTTTAGTTATTTCTATCCATTCCTGCCAGTACAACGGCTACTTGTTAACTAACATTTAAAATAATATTATTTTATTACTTGTGTGCAACGTAAGTTTTCAAAGAAACTCATCGTTGCGTATCGAGAATGCTATCGAACGTAGAAACCCCTTTTTAATTAAAATTAATATTTAATTCGTAAATATTAATAAATATGAAAATTCTTTATTCTTTAATTACCTGGGATGTTACAATATTTACCCTATAATAATTTGTGGTTTACGTCCCCTAGTCCCGATCTGTGAGAAGAGGAAGCATACACCTTTAGATCGGACAAATCCATCTTCGTTAGGGGATTTTGATTTTCCCCACCAGAAAAAATAACAAAATCATTGAGTATATATTTATCCCATGAAATCCTACCAAAGAAATCATACTACCATAAAATTAGACTTTTTCAAAATAAGGTGTTATTAGGGAGAAATTTCTTAAACATTCGTATAATCGGAACTACCACACAAAATTGTTAATATGTTAATTTTATATCATTCCAAAAAAATAAATTATTTTACAGTATTTAGAGTAATTTAAAAAATATAATGTAGAAGACACCCATTGTTGAATAGAATACTCACTTTTAATAAGACCTGAAATGAAAAATTATATGAATTGGCATGAAACCCATGCCATTTTTTAATAAAACCCTTGATAATATAAGAAATAATAAAATAAACCGAATATTAACTTTTATAAAAAAATTATAAATTATTCTTACCCATCCAAAACTAATAAGGAAGTGGGAGTCCTGATTATCAATTAGAATGAAACCCAATATATATACCAGGAAATCCCATACATCTTTCATAATACTCATTCAATGAATCATTTCACTAGAAATGAATATTAAAACCCATGAATCGAATAATTAACTATAGAAAATATTTATAACATGTTTATGTAAAAGAATATTTCCAATGTGAAATACTATCTACTCAATACAAATGCACAAAAACTTCCAAAATAAATAAAACCTTCCATTAAATTATAATAAATTATTCATTAATTAAAAAACATTTAGATATAAAAAAATGAATAACTACCATGAATAATATATAATTGAAAAAAATATAATCCATTTAACAAAAACATACTTTATATTTGTAAACATTAATCATGATTTTATATTTTTCATGTTTTAAATATTAATTATGAAGAGAAAAATGATGTTATGATACTAAAGGATGAATCAAAGGGGTCAAATTCACATATATCTTAAGACAGTTCTCTAGATCACCATTCTTTATCGTCACATCCATAATACACTAATGATCTTAAGGGAAGAACAACCAAGGAAGTAGAAAAGGAAGAGAGTAATTTTATTGTAAATCTTATGGGTTCCATACTGAAATATATCACTCCAATATTAAATAATTAAAAAATAATCAACTCATAATAAAACATAATTATCCTCTATAATTATAGAATTTTAATAAACAAAATTAATCACATTAAACAAGTTTGATCGAGAAAGATTACTTTTATTTATAATTCATTAGTAACCCATTTCAAATATGAATAATATTTTTTCAAAAAGTTTCCATTAATTATTTCTGATATTTTATTTATTCATACAAAATATTTCATGAAAAAAAATTCATAACCAAAATTGTATCATTTTTAAAAACAACTAAACATGAAATATTCTATATTATATTATAAAAATATAATTATTATTTACATAGATTTCATAATTTAATATATATATATATTCTATTATAATCCAATATAACATAAAATATATAAAAATAAACCTTTTTAATATATATATTAATTATTATGTCATTTATATTATATAAAATTAATAATCATTAATTTTTTAAGTATAAAAAAATTTCATAAAATTTATTCAAAATATAACACACTCTATTAAATAATAATCTTCCATTAATTGAGCATAAAATCACACCAAATGAAAAATTAAATACAGATTCACTAAATTAAAAATAGTATATTTTATCCACTTATAAAAATATATCTCATTAAAATAATGGTACATATATCCTTTCATTTTTGAATATTAAATAAATAAATAAATAAAATGATTATTCTTTATAAAACATAAACAATTTTATTTATTATTTCACATAATAAAAAATAAAACAGATAATAATTTTCTAAATATTTTAATGAAAATCAGACTTAAAATTTTAATCATATCAAAATTACATTTTTTCACTCCAACCCCAAAATGACTGAAATTATATTAAAATCACTAAAAACACATAATAATTAATTTTTAAACCACCATCCTAAAAATATATACAGTATCACTGAAAATAGACATACATTATAGGTTTCATCCAGTATCATTATCTCAGGTATATGGACTATTGTTTGTGGTTGTTTTTCATATACAAATATGGTGTACTATGGGTTTTATTAGAAATTTTAAGTTTTGGTAATAATTGAATTTATTTTGTCATAGGTAGTTTTCATTGTATTTAAAATATTATTATTATAAAACAATATTATTCATTTATTTTTTATTGTTGTTTTTTGATGATATTTTTATTATTATTATAATTAGGTCTATGTTTTACTTTTTATTGTGAGGGTAGTGCCTTCCATTTCTCTATGTGTAGGACCTGGATTCTAGTTGTTAACCCATAACCTATAAATGATGGGCTTGGGTGGATTTTGTGTTCTCATTTTTCGCAAATGTATGTGTATTAGATTGAAAATCATGTCATTCCAAAGAAAATTCACATCATCAATAATCCACATAAATCATGATATTTTTATTTGTAAAGATTTTGAAGGAGTGGTTTTTTTATTTTGAGTTTGAAGGTAAAAATGTTCCATTGTATATAATTATAGTTTTAAATGATTTGTATTCTCTATATGTTATTAAAATGAATATATATTTTTTTAATGATATAATGATTCCCATATTATTTTAAAACACTTTTAAATTTTTATTTATTTTCGAGATTTATTTCATTAAAAATTTATTGTAATAAAATGAATATATTATATTTTATTGAAATGAGATGTAATTGTATGAATGGATGAAAAAAATTGGTGGATATGTAATTCATCATGTTTTTGGGGAATTTTCATTGTCCAAAAAATTAATGGAAATAATTAATTGAGTATTTTACTTTTAGAATAAATTTTATAATATTAATTATTATCTCATTATCAAAATGTTTAATCAGATTTCGTTTTAATATAACATAAATGTAAATATTGTGATAATAAATTTTAAGAAAACATTACTTTTAATTGATTTTTAATATTTTAAAATAAAATATAATACATATATATAACTTCCATACCAATATAAATATTAATTATATTTTTATGTAACAAATAATATTTTACATGTAATATATTTTTAGAAATACATATAATGTTATTAATCGATTTTTTTCTATGTATAATTTTTTATTGATAGTAAATATGTATATTAATAACTATAATACATGAATTATTTTATGAAATTATTATTTATTATTAGAATGGGTGGTTAATGAATTACTAGGAGTAAGAAACTTCATTTCTTAAACATTTATAATGTGACTAATGTGGTCTATTTAATATTTATTACTATGGTAGTGTTGTAATATTTTAATTTGTTACTGTTATATATGGGTCTTTTATATGAGGGTTTGAATATTTTGGTATGAACTTGGGTGGTGGTGGAGCTCATCTTCTTCCCACTCAAATCATTTTATTCTTTATATTATTATTTTGTGGATTTTCGCTTTATATTATTGTTGTTTATTGGATGATCCATCATAGAACTCATATCATGAAAATAGTATTAAGAGGTATATGAATCTAACCCATTTGTTTCTACAATTGTAATTATATAATAGATTTATTTTTTATAGTGAATAGTTAAAACATGGTATTTCATAATTATGATTAATATAGATTACTAGTGATTTATGATCCTCAATATTCTTATCCATTATCTCCTCTAACGAGGTGAATAATTGAACCGCCACCAACCTTTCATCAATATATTAGGGGATGATAAAATATGTCAAGGATTTTAACACTAAAAAAACTGAATAAACATAAATTAAAATTAAAATTGTCTTATAAGTTGGATCATTGATGAATAATAACATCCAATTCATGAGGAAAAATAATTTTCACTCGTGATTCCAGTGCAATGAAGACATTAATGAAAGGACGATGTCAAAAAAATTATTATTGGAATAAATAGAGTTATATGTGTAAGTCGAATATTTTTTGTATCTTATAAGACATAAAGGTTGGTGAGATATAGGATGTGATAAATTTGATTTCATTGATAGTTATTTCACTTCATTATAGTAGGTAAAATGAAACTCATTTAATGTATGGAACTCATTGAGATAAGGGGGTTTCATACCACAAGAGTTTTTGTTTGTGAGAATGGTCCAATAAAGTGATGATTCTGGCTTGTTTCTTGGTGTGTAATAGTATTGAAGAATTACAATTTTTCGATCAATGGAATCAATTATTTCTAATATCATTAGTATTCTTATAATATTTCACATATTATATAATTAATATTTTGGGAATTATTTTTACAAATACTAAGTACTATATGATATGTTAATGGTACTATTTTTTTATATAGTGTATAAAATGGGGCATGTATCTATATTTTTTCTACTATTTATTTTGTTGTTTTAAAACAATATTCGGATGAAATAATAATTGAGAACAACTCAAGGTTCATATATGGGGAATGATTTTTCGATAAGTATAAAATTTATTCATTGTGTAATTTGAGTTTTAAAAATATATATCTACTTTTTTAACTCAAAAAGGTTGAAGGAAATACTTAAATTATTATGGAATGAATAGATATTTTTGCAGTTTGTTAGGATTCAGGAATTACATATTTTCGATTGGGGACTATATGGTATTTCTAAAAATATTTTATCTATATTTAGTTAAAACCTTTTTGTAACACCCTTAATATATAGTTTAATAGAATACTCTGATCAATAGATTTCATAATATGAAACATTGAGTATTTTGAGAACTGTGATATACTATATAAATATTATCATATAAATCTAAACATTCTAACGTATCTATTAACTTGGTGATATGAAAACTAATAACCATATTATGAAAAATATCTATAATGGTTTTCTATAATGAAAATTTATTTACTTATTCTTATGTACTCAATTTACATTAATTTCAATTTATTCATCAAAAATATTTTTTTCTTCAAAAATAGGTCTTATTATATTATGTACACCAAAATTGAAATTAATTTATACCATTTTAAAAAATTTAATTTGTAGTAATAAATATAATTTTATAAATCATCAAGTCAATATTAGCTTATGGTAAATATTTGGTAGTTATCTAAAGAGATTTGTTTTTATTGAATAGTGAAAAATGTCAATTTTTTAAAATAGTCATTTCTTTTAATTATATAATGTAATTTAAAAGATCTATTATGTTTTTAATTTGGTATTATAGTAATATAATTATCCTCTTAATTATATGTAATAAATATAATTATAGATGAATCAACATTATACTAGATTTTGGTTAAGTTCATTTATAAGCTTAAAAATAAATTTTTCTAAGAACTATGTTTCTTTTCATTTTACGAATTTATATTAATTTTTTTCCAATAATAGAAATTCAATATTTAAAAAAAAAGATTCCATATTTTGAAATAGGTGGTTTAAATTTTGTAAATAGGACACTTTTGCATATGGTCCTTACGAAAATTAACCTAGGTAAATATTTGTCACCTCAATAAATGTAAAAATGGTTAAAATATGGGATAAGGCATATAAATCTCTAAAACATTTCAATTTATTTAATTTGATATGTTTCTTTAGTCCTTAGTGATATTTTATTCTATTTTTTTGAAATTTTATGCCACTTTCCTTTGATTATGAGTATAATATTATTTTTAGTAAATCTAAATACAAAATGTTTCTATTTTTTAATATCACTAATATGTTTTCATAGGGATTTGAAATAAAATTTAGTTGAATTTTTTTTATTAAATATAAATAAATTTTCTTATAAATTTGATTTATTTTTAATATTTTTTATATGAATAATAACTTAAAATTCATAAAAATAGTCACACAATGAATGTTTCAGTAAGAGAAAATAAATAAATGATGTTATAAATGTTAAAGGTAATACCATTTGGATTAATTATTATATTCATGCAATTTTGTAGAAAAATATAACATATATTTTTTTAAAATTTTGTATTTGAATTCCATATTTATCCTTTTTCCTTTGATTTTAGTCTTTCTAAATAGTTCCTAAAATGAATTTAATGGTATCTTATGTTACATAATATATTTTAAATTATTTAATAATTCATAAAAACCATATATTTAGACAAGCTAGTGGGATATGGTTAGGAATATGAACTATTACCAACTTATGGGTAACTTTTTCTTCTATATAAATTTAATGACCCCTATAATGTAAAAACATTGATATTTTAGTAATCGTCAAAAGGTTCAAAGGGGGATTAAAAATAAGTGATAAGTGTTAAAACATAACCTAAACATGTTTGTCTATTATTTTATATGATTATTCAGACTCTTGAATATCCTATATTTTAAATATATAAATTTAGTTTCACTTTAATAATAAAATAAATATATATTAATTTAATATTTTAAATAATTCCAAGGGTTCTCCTCCCCTCACTTATAAAAGTAAACCTCTTCTCCCCCTTATTCACAATGTTAGAGTACTCTTGATCAGAAAATACCTAACCTAAAACCATTTTATCTTCCTCACACACATCCCATAAATAATGGTATTTCAAAAATACCACACTTACATGGATTAACATGTAAGTCAAAGGAGGTTTCCAAATGAACAAGTATAACTCATTACCGAGTACTTTCAATTTTAGTACATCTTCTACCTCATATAAATTTATGGTATCCATTATAAGATGAAGAAATAATTATTTTAAATATACTTAGTTTTTATTATGCTTATGAAATATTCATTACCCACCTCCTTTCCATTCTATGTGAAAATAAAACATTTCTCTTATGTTTGTACTGACTACCACATCCGTTAAGTGATGTGTTTTGTTTTCCAACGGATCTTCATGTTAGTGTTTATAATGATTGATTTAATAAATATATATGATATTAATATATTTATGTAAATGTGAATTATTATTTTATTTTCATTCCTTACATCCTTTGAAAACAGGAAACATCACCCATGCGTACGTACAGAATATCATCTCTAGGAAGTGATATAATTCATTTTTCATCACCAATTTATATGAATAATTATAAAAAAATATATAATGATTAAATATGATATGGGTAAAATGGTCAAAATTCTAGATATTTTGTAAGAATGATCAATGTAAAAGTAATTGGATTACTAAAACGAATCATGCATGAAAAATAAATCAGTTATCACCCATAACTGCGATCATAATAAAGTATTGTTGATAAATTGATGATAAGATGATGTATGTATATCATATATGGTATGATATATATGTGTGAATTATTATTTAACATATTTATAGTATTTATATTTCTGTTATACATGATTTTTTAAAATTTATGAGGATTGAAGTAACTTGAGGTAATGGTTTCTCATCTCACTTTTATTTCTACGAGACATAAGACATTTTCACCACTTGATACTTATTTGTATTGAATATAATTCCCATGAATTGTTTATGATAATTTTCATGAAAATATTTTGGATTTAACAATCCATATATGTTTCTCTCTTCTATGAGATTCTGATTCTGATTTTACCTATGTAATAAGGGTTTATGTTACAATCTCATTTATTTATGGAATTGTTTATGCTAGATGTATATTAAGGTATATTTTATGGATATTATTATTTAAACCCCATTTATATTATTATACACTAGTTATTCATATAATTTTCATGAATTAGTACTATTTAACTCTCTTTCTGCATAAATTGATCAAGAAAATGTTTTCAATGAAATGTCGACAATATTTCCTCTTTGGTCAAGGGAATTTTTATTCCACAAAAATATAATTAAAAATTGTTTCATGAATGTTATCACATGTATTTGAGATTTTTTTAAATGGTAATTTTTACTATTTTTGAATTTATTGACAAATATTTAAGAACAAAATCATCTAAAATATTTCTGAATGAGTCAATTTTTTAATTTTACAAAAGTGATAAAGGAATATTTTATTATTGTATATACGACAATAGAATCTTTTTCTTTCCACCATGATCATTGTTTTATTCGAATTTTCCAATATTATTTTCCAAATTTATTTTCAAAAAATAGTATTTTCTACACATTTTTGGAACTTTTATTTTAAATATTATCAATGGAAAAGTATATGTTTGCATGATTTCAAAGAAATATCATTATGATATTTAAAGTTATTTCTCATATAGTTTGATATCCTTTAAGAATTATTATTCTTCACTTGGGATATGATTGTATGATACTATCAAATTTAGGTATTCAGATGGATTATAGTGATAATATTTCTATGAAACCCATTTCTTTCTCATGGGATAATTATTTTATGATGAAAACATTATGAATCCCATTTCATTTCAATGGGATATTATGTGTTGAAATGATGAATGATTTTTTGTATTATGGAGCCAATATGTGTGGTTTTCATTACATGGATGTCGATTTCATTATATCCCTCCAATTCATTGGGTAAATCCTTATATCTCACAATATAATTATGCGAAATTGGTAGGGATGTCAAATCTCTTATTATATAGAATACATATGGTGATTCAAGATCTAATATGATATAAGAACCATATGGAGATGCCTAATTATCTATGATATGATGGTTTCAGTATATAACCATAACATATGATATGTATTATATTCTTATGATGGTGATAAGCTCTTATAAAATATAAATATTACTATGGTTTCAACTCATGAATTGTGATAGATTTTTTAATTGATTCTATGATCTTTTGAAATACTACAATTTTATGACATGAATATTGATTATGATCTATGAATTAATTTGTGTTATTTTCTATTAACAACCTCATGTTCTTAAAACCTTATGTTCATAACATATTAAGTGCCTGGTAGGATTGGTTTCCTCTACTGAAAATGGAGGTTAAATTGTTGGATGGTAGCTTTTTTGATTTATTCTTAATAGAAATATACCAATGTGACTTGATAGTGTATGATCCACTCAAAACAGAAATAATTCAACCTCACATGATCATTAAGTTAATAGAATGAAAATAACACACAATTTTTATAATGTTATGATCCATTAAGGAATCAAAATTCTTGGTGTAGCTGGTTTCCCTCCCAAAACATGGAATTTATTCATTTATAATTAAAAAAATATGCAGCATCAAACCACACACATCATAATTCATACTCAATTTAACAACATCACACTATAGTAAACTATTTTGTTACCAAGATGAATAAAAAAAATAAATCTATTTAAGTTGGAAACACAATATAATTTTATTCTTCCACAATCCTATGGAATATAAATAAATGAATCCAATATAGTGAAAACATAAATTTCACTTCACAAGAAATATAGAACTCAAATAAAATCCTCTATAGCTAAAAGATAAAAAATTATCACTAAATATCCAACATATTCTATGACTATAATTCTTCTTCCACCTTTTCATGGAAGAAAAAATGCTCACCACTATAGAAATAATTTTTTTTATTAAATTAATTCCTTAGTATTTCACTATTAAATCATACAAAAATCTTCATTTTAAAAATTTATGACATGAAAATTAATTTCAATATGTTAAAAATAAATATCCACATAATCAATATCTCATTAAATTTCCCAATATACTCAGGTCTTTCTTCATTGTATGATATTTAAATATCTTGAAATATCAGCATCAACAAATTTTTTTTCCATAACAATTATTAAAAATTCCCATGTGTGAGTACATGATTCAAATAAACCATGTTAGATTAATTATCTACATAGACTATTTTTCTACATAGATTATTTTCTTACATGAATCACAATGGAAATGTAGTAATCAACTAGATGATTAAATTTTGACTTTGGATACATCAATGGTTTGGATATGTGATCATCCTACATTATTGAAATGATAACATGATTTTATTACATCATTGAAATGGACACTAGAAATAAAATATTTTACATTATAGTAGAACATGGATACGTTGTTCATCTACATTTAATTCAAGGCTATGTGGATCCAAAAAACACTAAACTTCCCTCAAATTAAATAAAAACTCTTCAACCAACTTCCAACCAACTCCAAAACACAATCTACGTTATAATCCCCTCATTAATGATATATATGGATGAAATAGTAGATTAAGAACCATATTGTTTTTTAATATTCTCAAATTATGTTTTTAAACAAATACAATAATCCATGCTCACCAAGTGCCTTTAGATCTGCAATAGTCTTTAAAACAATCCACAAATCCATCGGGTTATTCAATCTACTGCTTTGGATTTGTTGAAAATAATTTAATACCACAAGACATAATAGAAACATATTCAATTTATATCCAATATCATTGAGATGTATCCTAATAGAAGACTATATTATTAATTAGTGTTTATAAGAGACATCCTTCCCTCAGTGACTATAATGTTTAGGTTTAATGATTCAAATGACTCTTCTTCCCATGCATTCCTTTCACTTAAACTCCCGCTTCATCATTGATTTATCACCCCACCCTAATTGTAAACATAATACAAACATCCATAGAGTATCAAAGAAAAAAACTCCAATGTATTTTGGAAGGATGAAAATTTTGTTTCAGACTTAAATCCAAAAACATACCACATGGGAAATAATTTTAAAACATATCTACAAGATAATATTTTGTTTCAATAAATCAATTACTGATTTAAACTGAATCCACTAACTCTTAGAAAATGTGATATCAAGTTTCCATATATTTAGACCACCAGTGTTGAATGAGTTTTTTTGAGAGATCAATAACACTCATATTATCACAAAAAATTATTCAATGGTCCTTAAACTTCAACCCAGAAGTTTTTTAGCTGAATCTATATCTATAATTCCTGTGTATCTGAATGGTTATCTACGCCACATGGGGATTCAATTGTAATCAAAGTCAACAAACTCATCTTCTCAAAGTCACCGTATAGATAGTGTCAGGTTAGGATATTATGAGATACAATAGACAGCCAATCATACTTTTATTTTTTTATAATAAACATTTATTATCTATTTAACTTTTATCATCTTTTTTAAAACTATTATATGTGTATAAAAATATTTTAAATATTAAATTAAAAACATTATCAATAATTCTATGGTATATTTTTCTTATCAAATAATGTTATAATATCATTTATGTTCAATTTTTAATATTGTAAAATAGTTTAGTTCCCATTAAATTATCATTTCAAAGTACTCAATCATCATCGTAAAAAATTCTTAACAACAAAACTAGTTTTATTGGAAATAATTATGTTATCCAAATATATAAGTACCATCAAATTATCTGAACAATATTTATTCAAGTACTATCACTAAAAACAGTTTCTTTTGAAAACCCCATTTTTCTTCAACAGACCTCATATTTAGAATATCAGGCCTTTAGAGTCATTTTAAATCCATACAATTATTTTTCAATTTATAGTCCATTAATCTGTCATTTTCATGAATTACACCATCTGTTGGTTTGCTGGAGACTTCTTCTTTATGTTCACAATCTAGAAATGCATAACTTGCAGCCACTCAATATACATTGTAGGGGTGGTAAGCATATAATGCCAATAAAATTATTACCATATCAAGTATATAAAAGGGGGAAAAGGTCTCTTTAAATGAAATTCCTTAAATATATGAATATACTTTTTAAACAAACCATTATTGGTTCTTCTTTAAATCACCTATCTTATTAATTTTTTCATGAAAACCAATTTTGTACGGATCACAATTTTAGAATTTAGTCTAGGATTATGTTCCCATCTGAATTTGTTCTCAATTTTACTGAGTTATTCACTCATATAATCCGCCCATTAAACATTTTCAATAGCCATATCAACCATTATAGTCTTAACCTATGATACATGATCACTTCGGTTCCCGCTCTTAGAATCCGGCTGGAATAAACTGATGAATTATGATGCCCAATGATTATATATGTTTTTAAAAGTATTTATAAACTATAAAAATATTTTTTAAACCACAATCTGATTATTCATTACTAGTTTAGATTTTTTAAAAAGACATCAACTTTTTTTCCTGACTTCTGAAAAATATTTATCCTTTTTTAGGAAATCCTATCATATTTTTCTATATAAATCATAAGAATTGTCTGGGATCTACTGTCTTGGTTTTTTTAAAATATTCATAATTTTATACATATTAATATTAAATAATTTTATGAAATATATTATTCCATCATATTTATCCATTCATATTAGATAAATAGAACATAAATACTTTATCACCATCCTTCCTTTTCAAGTATTCCCATCCTATTTCCTTTGATTTTAATATAACCAAGACATCCAAATTATTTGAAATATTTCACTATAGGGTTTTAAATTTATCAAATCTCTTAGGTTTTACAATGATTCTTGTATCCAAAAAGGAATATATATTGAATATTCACCATTGTACACAATCCTTCTCCCTAGAATAGTATCGAAATATTATTCTTAGTCAGCATTGTTGTTCCACTTTCTAAAATGCTTATACTATTCCTCTCTATAACATAATTCAATAATGGTGTATAAGGTGTTATATATTGATACTTTACTCAATTTTTTCCCAAATATGTTTCAAATAAATCACATTTTTATTCCATGAATTATCAGATATATGTTTTTTAATATGAAAATCAATCTCTTTTTTAACTTTCCTTTTTTAAATTTTAAACATCCTAACCACCTCAATCCTATTCTTGATGAAAATAAAATTTTTAAGCCATATGAATTCATTAAATAATGTAATGAAATAAATAGTACCTTGAGTTGAATTATATTTCATAGGTCAAAATATATATACGTAGTCCAAATGCGATGGTCTTGTATATGTAACGTCCACCTTCTTGATTGTCATCTGATTTATCATAACCTTCTAAAATGTTCCATGTATATCATGTTAATATATTTTCAATTATAATTAATATATTAATACATAATTTTTAAAAATATTTAGAATGATTATTTTTCCTAGAATCCTAATTTTTTTATACCACATAATGTTATCACTTTTCACACTGATATATAATGTATTATAAGAATCACCAATCAAGAATAAATTTCATTCTCTTCTATTATCTGGTGAATTAATTTTTCCAATATTACTACTTTTAATAATACATATTGTTTTCTTGAAGGTTTTCTCATGTAGATTGTCAAGAAGTTTGATAACACTAAACAAGTTTAATTTTATCCATTTAATATAAAGTACATTACCAGATTCCAAATACGCATCCTTAGTTGGAGTAGTGTTGATACCATTATTTTTTAAGGATATTTCATTCCCAATAGTTACTAAACCTCCTTCTTTTTTTCTCAAAGTTCTCTACAATTTTTGAATCACCATTGATGTTTGAGGAACACAGACTATCAGGTATATAAGAACCGTACACATTATTACACATTAATACTCAATTTATTACATAAAATTAACTTAATAAATCCCAAAAGACTGATAAGTCTTGTGTATTTGTGAATTAGGTACATAAAATAAAATCATTCACATGGGATACAATGAAATTATTAAAAAAACATTCATAATGTTCTTTATTGAAATCATCTGTAATATGCTCAGAATACTCCTCAAAACATAAAAATGAAAGGTATAACATAGGAAAATACTTAAGAATTGAGTGAAATATAAATCCCAGTATGATAATAAACATGGAATAAGTGATACCTATGATAAAATAGGTGTATCAATGAGTAATAAACTAAAAATTAATAATAATGCATGATATATCATGATAATCAGAACATTGGAAATGTGGGAACAACATAAAATATTTAATCATAAAAAATAGGTCCAGGTTAAACCCAAAAGAATTTATGGTGGAAACATTACCATAAAAGAATTAGTTACACCCATGTCCCATCATGGCATATCATGATACTAAATGTTACCTAGTGTATTAGAGTGTTATCTGGGCTCTCCCATCATAATCATTTCATTACTATTATTAAGTGTGCCACGTGGAACAGAAAACATTGATTCATTCATCATCATAATTTATTAAATTGTTAAAGAGTTTGGAATACATATATGTAACTCCCCAATAAAAAATAATATTTGCATAAATGTGAACACCCTTTACGGTAAATGGGCATGTTATTCACTACACAATGGTTTTTCCAAGGAATGTCGCGATAATATTTCGGCAGTATATCGACGTGAATTAAAGGTTCATAAAATCTATTGATGACATGGAAAGGGATGTATAATCACCTAGATATAAATTGATATGTAATATGGACATGGAAAATCAGATCAAAAAAATTGGATGTTTTTAAACAAAACGGATGAGGTAATGAAGAATCTTGATTTGAGAAAATAATCATAACAATATTTTGGCATGGTAATAGGTGAACATAAAGGATAATTGTATGATAAATGAGTGGGAAAGGTTATATCAAAATTTATAAAATAAATGGAAATAATGTGGAATATGTATGAACTTATTTTAACATAATAAAATGGAATTTAAGAGACATAATATAAAATATTCTCTTAAATGGAAATGAAAAGAGAGAAACCCCTTATGAAATCTCATCATAGTAACAACTTAGGTATTGGTTAAAATGAGAGATTATAAATAGACTATAATTAAAATAACATTAATTTCAGTGTAAATTAATGATAATAAATAAATTAAAAAATCAATTGAAATTATAAGTTCTGATTTCAACAAATGTTCTTAAATTGAAAGAAAGAGAGGGAGGTGAGGATCCCTTACTTGAGTGCGTGACTCCAAGGGCTTGGAAAAGGATTCTTGAGAGCTTGGGTGCACCTCGGGAGTAAAATAGGTATGGTAGGTCAGAGTATGGATGTGATTTGTGTAAAGATAAATGGGATCTTAGGTGGGTTCATATAGGAAATGAAGGGGAATTCTTTATTATTATTTTTTGGGGCTCTACATAATAAAATAACCAAAACCGAAAAACATTACATGTATTTTTACTTTAGTTTTTTCCAAATGAGAGTGGTTAACATTATTTTATAATGTAGTGGTTTGAAGTTATTAGAAAATTACCATCAATGATGTAGAGGTGAGTCACAATCTTAATGAAAATATTTTAAAATATTAAAATATTTTATAAGTCTTGGAGGATTCAAAAAGGAATAATAAAATAAATAAAATAGAAAAAAAAATCAAATTATTTTACATAGAAAACATTTATTTGGTTTTTTAACCCCTTTATAGTAATTATTACATCACTTTTGGATCATTGTGATGTCATACAAACATGGAGTATATTTATACGATATTTAGTTTTTACCCGAAAAATAGATTGTGTTAGAAAATTATAAAAAATTACCTGTTGTATAATTTTGAGGTTTTAATTCCAAATATAATATTCAATTTCTGTAAATCATTTTCTAAATATGTAGAATATTACTTTTAAAATAAAATTTTACATTTACTTTGGAATGTTGTTTTTTTTGTAATAACTATTTTTCGAACCCTTATAAAAATTACATTTGATTTCAAAAAAAATACATGATCACTTATATTTAATAATTATTTTTATAATAATAATTAACTAAAATCTTATTTATTTCCAAAATCCATTAAAACATCAAAATTAATTAATTAATTGGATTTGAATATTACCCAAATGTACTCTTAATAAAAATCATTTATAAACTAATAATAATAGGATTAAAATAAATTCATTATTCAATAAAAATAATTTACATAATCATAATTCTAGTGTCTTTATACATATCCCTTTAATACACTTTCAAACTCCATATGTGTATGGTTCCTGATAGTGTGACTTTCTAAGGGCGGTTCAGTGAACATTGTTTTGGTTGTCTTCACGATGAGATTGAACTTCTCCCATAAATTCATTGTCTCATTATTAAGATGATGGATCTTGTCTTGCTCTTAGTCAATGGAAAGTACCAATAATTATACCTCTATTATAATCCTTAATAAATGGTCTTCATAGGGTGTGAACCTACTAGTTGATGACATACTATCTTTTGTATCCGATAATTGGATTTGTTAAAACCATATATTAATAATAATCATGTATTCACTGTTCAATGACTATATTATCATTGTTAATGATTATTAATGGTCAATTAAGTTTGATAGGATATCATAAAACCAAATTAGTTCTTGTTTTCTTAAAAGCGATATTACAAAATAAGATATTTAAATAAAGGGGAAATTTATTTATAAAATTTCAGGATGTTTCAATCATCCCCTTTAAGAAATTTTAGCCTAAAAATATTTATTTACCACACTAGAACATATGAGGGTAACTTTACTTCATAACCTCCACTAGTTCCCACATTGCATCTTCATAGTTTTGGTTTCTTGACAGCACTTTTAGTAGGGTCATCGTCATATTTTGTAGAACTTTTTCCATATGATCTAAGATCTTCACTAAATTCTCCTCATATGAAATTTCATTCTCAAATGGTTCTACCTATGGATTGAGTACATGTGATGGTTATGGTATATACATCCTCAAGAGGGATACATGGAATACATCATGTACTCAAGAGAGGATTGGTGGGAGTTCTAGTCAGTAGGCCACCACTCCGATGTGATCGAGGATCTGAAAGTGGCATATATATCTTGGACTAAGATTTTCCTTCTTCCTAAATCTCATCACTTCATCCATGTAGAAATGTGAAGGAATAACATGTCTTTAACATCACATTCTAGGTCTCATCAATGACAGTTATAATTTCTCTGATGTATCCTCTGATCGTCCTTGATGTGATGATGAATGGTATTAAACTTTTACACTATATACTTAACCATTTTAGGACCTAAAAATTTCTGTTCCCCTAATTAATCCCATCATGTATGTGTTCTACACATTTTATCATAAATAGATTCATTAGGATCCATTTGTATTCTTGATTGGAAACTATTGTTATAAGAGAACTTGACCAAAGGAAGATGTTGGTCCTATTCTAATTTTAAGTCCATAGAATATGCTTGAAACACATCTTCTAGTGTCTGAATAGTCCACTCAGATTGGCCATTAGTTTGAATATGATAGGACAAATTGAGGCTCAACTCAGGGTTTAGATCATGTTGGAGACTTTTATAGAACATAGAGGTTAATATCATATCATGATCTGATACAATCAATAGTGGTACTCTATGAATCCTTCCCACTTCTCAGGTGTATATCCATGAATGTTTTATCCAGTGAGAAATCCTCTTTAATTGTGATAAAGTGATATTTCATTGTAAGAAAATACACAAAAACCAATATAGAATCATTTCATCATGTTTTCATCAGAAGTCCAGTGAAAATTTACTTGGTGTTTTCTTCCCATCCATATTTTTATTAATACTAGTTTCATTATACCCGCAGACTTATGGATTTATTCCATCACTTGCTAACATTCTAGGAATATTGATGTATATTCAGGGATATCCTTCTTCATCTTTTCCCACCAAATGTTCTCTCAATGATCTTGATACATATTTTTGTTTCCTGGGTTAATAGAGAAATTCAAACTCTGTGTATCATCAAACATCTCTTTATTCATTTCAGGATTTGATGTAACATAAAGTCCTCACCCAAATATAAAAATTCCTTCTTCCTTAATATTTTTCTCTGATGATTTACCTTTTATTATAGTTTTATATATCTTATAAATTCCAAAGTCATCTATTAGAGTATCCATTAACCTTTATATAATAGACTATTAAGCAAAATTTTGTGAATGGATTGGTGATGTTCTTTCCTTTATGACTCCCATATCCATCCTTCCTAAATATAATAATATTAGATCCATCTCAATTCTCATTAATGATGAAATTTTTAGATCCATTATACTTAGAGCATTCCCCACTTTATTATATTTTCTTGTATAGTAATGAATTGAGATTTCAATGTCCTTGATAAGCTCTAACAATCTTGATTTTCACATATTCATCCATTTCTTTGTGAATATATATTTGATACTTTTGTGATAAGTATATATTTCACACTTCTCCTCCATAGAGATTATGTCACCATATTTTCAATGCAAGGATAACAGCTACCAACTATAGATCATGCGTGGGATAGTTTTTCTCATGAATTTTCAACTACCTTGAGGTGTAGGGATTGAATTTTTCATTATTCATTAACACACAACCTAAAACTTTCTTCTAAGCATCGCTGAATACTACCAAAAGTTCTCCATTTTTCAGTAGTTTGTTCACATGGGTAGTGATTATCCTCCTGTTTAAATTATTCAAGATTTATTCACATTCATCAGTTCATGTAAAATTAAGCCCCTTCCATGTTATCTTTATAACAGGGTTTAACAATCATGATAAATTTATCACAAATTGGTGTAACACCTAACACACCTAAGGAAACTATGAATACCATTCATTGAAGTTGGACTCATCAATCCTTAAATTTCTTTTTAATTTCATGTAACCATATATATCCTATTTCTTGTGATGATATTCCCCAATAATGATACTTCCATCTACTTGAACTCATACTTACTATACTTATAACAAAACATCTTCTTTCATATGGTGTTTGGAAAATTGTTCAATTGATCTTCATGTTCCTCTATTCTTTTGGTGTGTAATATGATTCAATCTATAAATACTACAAAAAATATATCAAGGTAATCTCTAAATAATCTATTCATTGAATCCGTGAATATTTCTGAAGCATTCGTGATTCTGAATGGCATCACTATGAACTCATAATGCTCATAACTTATATGAAGAGGATTTTTGGAGATATCTTCCTTATTCACCCTTCCATTATAATATCCTGACCAAATATCCACCCTAGAGAATTATTGTGATCCATGAATCTAATCAAACAATTCATCAATATATGAAATAGGATTCTTGTGCTTTATTGTGATCTTATTGAGCTCACGATAATCAAGGAAAAGGAACATTGACCCATCATTTTTCTTTTAGAAGAGTACTAGTTCACCACATGATGAAGCACTTGGGAATATGAACCCTTCACCAAGATTGTATTGTAGGTTTTTCTTTAGCTCCTCAGGTTGCACAACATCATTCTATATGAATTCTTGGATAATGGTCATGACTCCGGTATATTCTCGATGGAAAATTCAACAACTCATCTAGGAGGAAGTGGAGGCAATTACACTGGAAACAAATCATATTATTCCATCACAATAGAAATGTCTTAGAGGATGGTTAATTATATATAATCAATAATTTGAGCTAGATATGATTTCTCATAGGGAAATAATATCCATGGTTAAGATGATGCTGCTAAATAAGATTTATCCTCCTCTATTCACTTGTACAGAATCTGGGCATCGATTCTCTATATAAATAGTGATTTACATCTCACAACAATTTATGTTTTCTCTATATAGGGAAATCCAATTCATTACTATAATTACATAAAATTACACCCATGTGAGTTTAAAAAAAGTTCAATGGGAAATTCATCCTAGAAATTTTGATAAGGGAGGAGTTATATACATGGGATACAATTATTTTCCAATTTCCATGTTCATTGATATCTCTCTATGATTTTTGGTGGAGTTTGAGTAGTTCTACTAAAAATTATTGATATGAATTAATGTGTAGAATCATAGATAATAACCCTAACTTTCAATTTTTTTATTTTTTGGTTCTACTCATCTACTTCATCCAAAACATAATCAGGGAAGATACTTTTTAAAATTATTAAATTGTTAAATGGGAATTCAAAGAAATTAAATAGATAACCTATAAATTATATGTATTATCTTAACTAATTAATTTCTAGGTTTCAGTCTATGTTATCCAATATTTATTTTATTATATATATTCTTATGGGAATTTTTTGTACCCTTAATAATGGTTCTTAATGTGATTATGAACCTACCAAAGTATATCCACCAGAAGTGTCAAACCAAGTGTGTAGTAAGGCCCATTGTTTTAGACTAGGTTCCCCCAAGTCATTCTTGGAACACCTTGTCAGAATTTTTACTCCTTGGTATATCTGTTCCAGAACCATATCCATTTGTATTATCCCAAAATGGTTGTAATTTCTTAAAAATACGCTTTCTCTATACTCACCATAATTTAGGGATGTTTTCATATAACTATTCTAATCCATAATTATTTCTCAATACTTCTCTAATTATACTCCAAAAAATATCTAAACCATTTATATGATACCTTTTATAACAACCCTGCTCATTATTACACATTAACACTTGATTTTTTACACAAAATTACACTTAATATAACCCTAAAGATCGATATGTATAGTGTAATGAGTAATTATGTACATAAAATAACATAGTTCACATGGGATACAACAAAATCATTAAAAAACTTCATTAACAATAATTATTGAAAACCTCATTAACATTCATAAAACACTCCTTTGAAGTTAAAACTACATGGGATAACCTGGGGGAATGCATAAGAGATTGGTGATCTATAAATTACAGTAAGTTAATAAAAAAGTAATAAGTGATACATTTTATACAATATGTATACCAATGGGTAATAAAAAAACATAAATTATAAGGCCTGATATAGAACGATAATCATAATAAGGGAAATGTTGGAAAATATTAAAACATTGAATCATAAAACATAGGTCAATGCTAAACCATGAAGACTTTATTGTGGAAAAATTAACATAATGTAATCAGATACACTATTATCCCAACATCACATATCATGATACTAAACATTACTTGATGCATTAGAGAGCTATCTGGGCCCACCCATAATAATCATTTCATTCATATGCTAAAGTGTGCCACATAGATCAAACAACATGGATTCATTCATCGTCATAATTTATTAAATGATTATAGAGTGTGGAATACTTATTTTTATGTCCTAAATAATAAATTATATATTCATTAATGTTAAAAACCTTGTTATAAAAGGTTCATGTTATTCACTACACAAAGGTTTTTGCATGGAAAGTTGTGATGATATTTCGACAACATAACGAAATCACATAAAGGTTCATAAAAATTGGTTTATGTGAGATAAATTGATCTTTCAAAAAATAGACATAAATTGGTATGTAATAAAGATATGAAAATACATTTCCAAACCTTATAAACATAGAAATAAAATGTATATGTTAATGAGGAAACATGATTAGATAAAAGGTTCATAATTATATTTCGGCATGGTAACACGTGTATGTAAAGAATCAAGAGAGAATTATTGAGGGGGAAAGAGGATATCATAATTTATACATTAAATGGATAGTAAAGGTAATATTTAATAACATATTACAGTATAATAAAATGGAATTTAAATGACATAACATAAAAGAATCTCTTGAATGAAAATGAGAAGAGATAAATCCCTTACGAAATTTTGTCTTTGCAATGACTTAGGTAAGGGAAAAAATGAGAGAGTATAAATGGACTATAATTAAATGAAAATTCATTATAATTTAAGTGGATGATTATAAATGAATGAAAAATTAACCAATTTAAATTTTAAGTACTTATTTTAATGTTGTATCTTTAGTTGAAAGAAATAGAGGAATGTGAGGATCCTTTACTTGAGTGTCTAACACCGAAGTACTGGGAGGGGTTTATTGAGAGATTGGGGGTGCCTTGGGAGGAATGTATAGAGGGGAGAAAATAATAAGTATGTGCTTTTAGTGAAGATAAATGGGATCTTGGGTGGTTTTATATTGTAAATGAAGGGGATTTATTTATTATTTTGGTTTTGAACTCTACATAATAAAATAACCAAAACCAAAAACTGTATCATGTTTATTGACCATGGATTATTCCAAATGAGATTGTTTTATGTTGTTTTATAAGTTCAATGTCCAAACATATTAAAATATTACCATTGGTGAGGTGGAGGTGAGTCCCATACTTATAGAAATGATTTCAAATTCATAAAATATATTATAAGTCTTGGAGGATTCACAAAGTGTTTATAAGATAAATGAAATAATCATAAAATAACATTATCTTAAACAGAAAATTTTAATTTTGTCTTCGATTCCATTAATAATAATTATTACATCACTATTGGGTCATTATGATTTCCTAAAACCCAAATTATATTTATACGATATTTCATGTTTACCGGAAAATTTGACTACTCTGAAAATTATGAAAACATCACCATTGGAAAATTTTAATGTCCCGATTCAAAAAATAATATTAATTTTATTTACTTAATTTTATAAATATGATAATTTTCAATTTTAAAATAAAAATCGACATTTATTGAGAAATGTTGGGTTTTTTGAAGAAAAAACGATTTCAAACCCATAAAAATTTACAATTGGCTTCATAAAAATTAATTATAATTTATATGTACAGACATTATTTAATAATAATAATTTAATAAAATTTAATTTATTTCCAAAATCCATTAACTTATCAAACTAAATTCCTTAATTTAATTTGAATATAACTGAAAAATATTATTAATCAAAATAATTAATAAATTAATACTAATAGGATGAAAATATATTTATAATTAAATAAAAAACAATGTACATAATCATATATATAGGGTTTTGATAAATACCCATTTAATACATCTATAAACTCTCTATGTGTAATGTTCGCAATGGTTGGACATTCATGGGGGGTTCGGTGAGCATGGTTTGGGTCGTGATATCGATGATCTTGAACTTCTCCAATAAACAATTTATAAAATACTTAAGTTATTGGATCTCATCTTGGGCTTGGTCAAGGTAAAATACCATAATTTATATTTCCTTTGGAAGATCTGATAAATGGGAATAATGGGTTGAAATCCTACTTATTGACTCCATCCCTCCCTTTCTCTCTGATAATATGACAAGTTAAACCCCTATATTAATATTAATCACATGTTCACTGTTCAACGATTATATTATCAATGGTTATGATTATTAACAATCAATTTTGTCCGATTTGATATAATAAAACCAAATAAGTGAATGTGTTTTCTATTAAAATATTACATAATAAGTCATTTAAATTAAAATTAAGTGAAATTTTATTTAGAATAGTTTTGGTTTTTACAAAGTATACATGAATTTGTCTTTTTTGAATGCTTTAAAGGGAATATCTACCCAGGAATAAATTTTATTCACTGTGTAGTAAAAATACATTTACATTATCTTTCAAAGTGAACCAAATGAGTATGATTATCAAGTATTTCTCAGATATATTCCCCATTTCATTAGATCTTCCTTATAGATCTTAGAAACAATCCAACCTATTTTTTTCCAAACTATGATCAGTTACTATCTCTATATTCTTTTTTCCAGATAATATTTCCTTCTATCTATATGTTCACCCATTGCATCATGTCTTGTTCGAAGTAAACATGTTTTATGAAACATAGTATATGATTTATTTCTAAAAATTAAATGGAACAATAAATATCCTTAAAATCTAAATTTCCATGGAAAACCATCACTATATCCTGATATTTTCTGTAAAAAATTTGGTATTCACTGGCATATATAGATTTAATGATTTCATTGATTTAGAATTGAAATTTTATTTAAGACCATACTTTCTTCATGAAAACTTTCATTCTATTCTCTTTCTTTTTTTTCATCCTAATTTTACTAAAAGTGATATTTAATATTTCATTATTTGTCTTAATTGTTTTGGGAAACATATTTTTTAAATGAATATTGTACTATAATTTTCTCTTAATATTTAAAGGATGTCACATTGACATTAATAAAGTATTTAAATTCTTTAATAATCATTATTTTTTATTTATTAACATCAAGATAGTTCAACTGAGTCATTGATAATTCATTACCTTTCAATGAAATTTTTTATTTAAAATATTTTATCATCTCTTATTATTTGGTAAATTTAGAACATAAATTTTTATTTTCACCTATAGAAATTTTCATCCTCTTAAATTGATCACCTTTTTAATCAATCATAGTCTTTGTATTCTTTACCCAATTATTATTCTCAATATTGTGTTTTGTACCTTTTATAATACACGACACATGTTTATCTTTGAAAATGTATTCATAAACTATTAGTTATGAATTATCTTCATCACCTCTTGATGAATCAATGGTTTTATAAACATGATCTATTGAATATATATATTATCTTGTGGTTCTTTATCAAAATCACCATAGAAGATAAGATCAATTTCATCTTCTTTTATCAATAAATTTATACGTTTAGTTCTTTGAAATCACTTATTTTTTCACCTATATTTTGAGACTCATTAAAAAATTTCTCCACATATTTCATTGAGTATTTTCATCATTTTCATATTTTTCATATAAAAATTTATTCTTTAAAGAATTAACTATAGTGTTTCCAAGTCCATTATATTTATAATATCTACTAGATAACATACCTTTGTTCTTATTTTTAACCTTATTAAATCATTTTTAATTGAAATAAATAACTCTTTAATATTAACCTTTATTAAAAAAACACTTGAGTTTTCCAAATATTCATCCTTAAACATTTTCATTTTCCTTAAAGATTCTAAATCCATTTTCTATTTCACATTAATTTTGAATGCTTCAAATTTTTTCTTTAGAAAAAAGAATCTCATATAAAACACTGAGGGTAAGATTTAATCTATCTTCAAGAGATGAATTTTTGGGATCAATTTTATTCATAAAACATCTCATAAATTTCTTAAAAAATATGGAATCTCAATTCTCTCCCCAAATCCTAGAATATTAATTATAATTTAATTTACTGGAGTGTATAAATCATCAACTCATTCATCCACTACCATTTTCTTGTCATCAAATTTTCTTCTATAGATATATCAATTTACCTATTTTACATTCAAATTATATTCATGACTTCTCTACTGTTTTTCATTGATTTCATTTATAGTTTATAAACCCATAAAATCAATGTATATTTTTTTTA
Source organism: Viscum album (assembly GCA_963277665.1). Lineage (NCBI taxonomy): Eukaryota > Viridiplantae > Streptophyta > Magnoliopsida > Santalales > Viscaceae > Viscum > Viscum album. The sequence continues at coordinate 293,703,693 of OY728145.1, read as the reverse complement.
TAATTACATGAGAATATATTTTTTTACTTTCCACCAACATCCATATTTATATAATCAATAAAAATCACTCGACCATAATTTTTGAAGGGTTTAAACCTTACTATAGTTTCATCATGAACTTTCAGTATAAGGGATAAAAGATATGGCACGATTCAATTTTTCCGTGTGTGATAATTTTTTCATAATTTTTTTGTACACCATTGCTATTAAAGGAGATAATATTATATATTCTCAAAGGTGAAATACTTACATCCTATAGAGGTAACCTACTCTGACCGAAATTAGAATTCATGTAATGATCATTTTCTTCCACTAAAAATTGTGTTTATATGTTGTGGGAATATTTTAGAATGTATTTTTAACAAAATTATACCTTTGTGACTTTTTTGAGTATGATCCAATCAAAAAACATTCCAACCTCACGTAATCATGAAGGGATAAGAAATAATAAGGATTTCTTAATTTTTTCAAGTCCCAAATCCAGTGTGAAATCCCACTCCTTATCATGGTTGGTTACTATCCCCAAACCATGTATTATCTTCACTATAAGTACATGTGTGTTATAATTAAAAAATCAAGTTGAATTATAGAAAACACATAATGAGTCACAACCAATATCTCAACTTCATGTTCTAATAAAATTGGATGAAAAAATAATGAATATGATATACAAATAAATATGGTGGCTTCAAAAGAAAATGATAACAATCCACTTCCATGAGCCTTTGTAATTATAAATAATAATCACCCACAGTATAGACATGAATTGTACTGCACATGAATTGAAAAACATGAATAAAACACCCTTAATCCATGAGATTCACTAGATGTTTATCAATGAATATCCAACCTATCCTTCAGAATATAATTCTTATTCTAGTGTTCCATGAATAAGTACAAATCAAAACAATATCCAAAGTAAAATTCTAAAACTAATTCACCATTTTTTCCTATTTATTCCCACTCAAAACATAAATTTTAAAACCCGTAAGGACGCATACATCAATTTTTTCATGAATCAAATTTAATATTAACACACTCAATAGATCATTAAATTTCCTGATAGACTCAAGTATTCTTTCCTACTACAAAATTAAAATATCAAGTAATTTCAGAATCCACTAAAACGACATCAGTGAAACTGATTGATAATTCACACACACTGTTATGTGACTCACATAATCCATTTTACAAAAAATGGCTCCGTATCCCATTTTGTTATGTGGAATGTTTTTCTAGATGATACACAAGTATTATTAAATAATTGTTAATGTGAATCAAATTTTACTTTCTCTATGTATTTATATTGGTTATGTGATTACCCAACATCACTTAAATGTCTTAATGATTTTTCTACATTATAGAAATAGCTATGTGAATTCCCATATTTTCTTATACAGAATGATTTGTCTATGTGATTTCGAAATGTTTTTTAAATGGATACATGGATCTAGGGAGCTCTAGAATTATCTAATTAGTTCGTTAACTATTTAGAATGAGTCTAACAAAAAACTAAAATGATTTTTAGCATTATAAAACTCTCCTTCTTGATATTTATTCCATTAAAACTAGATCAATCATTTTCATAATTATTCGGGACCTCAAAAGATGGATGTCAATAAATACAACAACCCAAACTCAAAAAGATCCCTGGAATTTTCAACCATATATAAACTAATCCTTAGATTTATGGGGTTATTCAATAATCATACATATGATAATTTATTGTTATCTCTATTTTTTACCATTACTAAACATCTAATATCACACATTTATATGTTTTAATTTCCCCCCATGTTATAAACAAGGGTACTAAGTAAGATAAGTCTAAGAGGCCACCTTATGTAATGAAATTTGTTTGAGATGATTTTGATGGTCCAAAAATTACATGTTTCTGAATATTTTATCCAATCACACTAAACCTTAATAGTTATTTAGCATTTTTACTCAAAATATTTATTGAATATTCATTAAAAAGATAAAATATACATGTATATTAGGGTTCATTCTCTATACTGGTGGTATTATGAAATATATCCTATTATAGTGATAGGTATATAGTAGAATGTTTATGTTGGTTTATTCAATAGAAGGTTCATTATGATATATTAAAACATTTAAATTTGAAGGTAATATGAAAATTAATGTTTTGGGACATTGAGTATGACTACATGATCACATCGTGTTATAGGTATGATTATATAAAAATATAATGAATTATTTTAAGATATTATATGTGGGATAAATATTTTATTATAGAATAATATGTATATATATTTTTCAAGTCAAAATTCATGGAGTTATCAATGTTTTTAGTTATGGGTATATTTTATGAAGAAAAGTTTGACAATTTTATGATTGTAATGGACATTATTTTAATATGTTTCTCATTAAATTTTGGCATATTAATTTTTAAAAAATCACTAGATCAAAGATTATTGATGATATTATTATGATATGGGGTAGTGGTGGGTGAATAAAATAAATGATAAATTCATACAGGTAATTAACAAAACCTGACTACAGTTTCAACGAGGGTCCACTAATATTCTAATGAGTATGATAGTGAATTAATATTGTACATTGTGTCATGATAGTTTTCATGGTATAAAATAATGTTTTTTTCTATGTAAACAAATGTTTTTATGGGATTGGATTGACCGTTCTTTGATCAAGTAATTTTTTTCTTTTTCTTTTTTGTTTCAGTAAACCCAAACAAGTTTTTCTGTTATGGAAATGAGTAAATAAGGATTCCCCCTCCCCATTATTTATATCTTCCTTCTCCCTTTCCCCCCATGGTTAATCATTCTTTAGTTTAATGTTATTTGAGTAACATATAATAACCTAAACCTTAGAGTGTGTCTAAGGGTAAGTACTAAACCAATTCATTCCTCTTTTATATATTTTATAGGTCAAATGGTGAATCAAGGATTTGTCGAAAATGTGATAGGTGTTGGCATAATATGTGAGACTAAGTTATTTCATATGATTATATCAAAGTTTTGGATCAATGTATTGTATAATTTAATAGACCTAGACCACAATAATATATTTTCAACATGTCCATTTTTATCAGTGCATTATTTGGGTGATAATTGGGTAGCGGTAACCCACCAATGAAGCTAATTCATTAAAAATTAATGAGAAAGAGGGAAATCATGTTATAAAAATATATAAGATATTATAATTAAAGAGTAATGATTTTTAGGTGGATTTTTTAATTTATTATTTAATGTTAAATTGAATAAAAAAGGATAATGGGTTATTTTTTTGCATAATGAGAAATTATAATAGTGAATCATTATTAATATGTGACTAATTGTTTTTTATAGGGGAGATTTGTTTAGGTAATTATATTCATTATTGATTATTATAATCATTATTACTATAACAAATATACTATGTGTCTATACATAAAATGGAATATTTTCATATGTCAATAATTAATATATATTCCATTATTATATTGTTATTTTTATATTGATATTTCATATATTTTTAAACATGTTATAGTAAATGTTATTCTTACAATTTAGATATATTTCTAATTTTCATATGGTGTTCATCGTAGAATGATAGTTAAAATTTCATGAATTTTATACACTCATATATGAGTTATTATAAGATGTATAAAATGTGTTGATATGATTATTGGTTGTAAAAATGGGTTTTAAGACTTATGGTATTGGTAAGATTTAATAAATGGAATAAAGAATAACATGATTTATTTTCACATAGAATAACCCTAGAGAATAATATTTAGATATGCGACTTTCATTTTTCTCTCAAGGTCTTCACATTTACAAATTTCCCTCAAGGATAATGAACATATGTTTAAGATATATTTTGTTTTAGGGGGAGTTTAATTTAGAGGCTCTATATGATCTATAATCTATTCAATATATTTCTTCTTGGTATGTCCAATAAAGAGGAAATTCAACAGTGTGATTATTAATTTTTCCATCCATGTATGACCAAAGTTGATTATCCCATTGACATTTTGCCTCATAATTGTACCTAAATAAGGATAATCTAAAGTATGATATTTCCTTATTCCTTAAAGGTATGAAAATTTAAGAATGTCCCATCTATTATTTCCATATATTCTCGGCTCATGATGATGTTTTTCTCAATATGGCATTTTTAAATTAGTTGATACACAATAAATGACTATACTGATGGTATTGTGTGAGTGTTTAAGGATTTTATCTATGATTTTATTCTTCATTAATGTTAAGTTTATTCAATTTAATTATATTATTCTTGTTATCACTATTATATTCATGTATTTAACTTCTAACATATGACACTCTAACATTATTACAGTAAAGAATCATTATAAAAGGGTTAGAGTATAGTGGTGACTTTATATTGTGGATTTCATGCTCATATTCTATATGTGAACCTTGAAATAATAGAAAATTTACATTTACATTTTGGATTATTGATTCATTAGTAGAGGTTTGGTGATAGATGATGAATATATAAATAAAATAAGATAATATTTAATCCATTTCATTTTTTTATTTTTTTTATTTCTTGAGATATAATTTCTGATAAATTGTACTAATTTATTCAATATTTTATTAAAATTCAATAATAATTCATTTCATGAATTCTATAAGTTTTTATTTAAATTTATATTATTTAGTTATATGTTCTCCTAATAGATGGGATTATAATTTTTTATGTTAATCGAGAGTCGTAATTTTTGAATAATAAAGACCCCTTTTTTAATTTTAAATAAAATTAAAGATGGAAGAAATTAGTTGGTAATGAGAAAAATGCTCCCCCAAAAACTATAGATAACCCATCAAATATAGATTATTAATCTATAATTTTTTTTGTAAATTTTAGATGCCTTGTAATTATATCACATTTGAATAGTGGGGATATTAATATGATGGTTTATTAAAATGAATATATCATTTAGAATATGTTATGAAATTATTCCAAATGTTAGAAGTTATACAAAGATTAATTTTTTTTCATATATATTTATATAGTCCCATTCCCCAAAATGGAACAATAGGTGAAAAATATTTTTGTCTGATTACAGAACAGTAGCATGTACAATTCCAATTCACATGAATAATGGAGTACTGGATTACATAAAAAATAGACACTAGATAAAAATTAAATTATACAAATAATCAATGGTTTTAAATCATATAATGATAATAAATAAAATTAAATTGAAGATGAAAAATACTAAAAGGAGTGGGATTTGTTATCAATATTTTCATATAGAAATTACATAATAAAATAGACTTATTGAATAACAAAATTAAATAATCAGCATTTTGTAAAAAACATTTCTTTTGATAATCATTTATCAATTCATTGCTATATATTTATTTTTTATGTATATTTGTTTCACTAAAAACCAGAATGTAGTCAATCCCTATGAGAAGGTAAGTTGACACAAGATATGGTATGAATAGAAAGAAATTACCAAACATCTTTTGATATTTAGATGTTAAACTATTATTTAGAATAATGAATGAGATAAAATGATATATGAAATTTTAATGAATGAAATCACAAATCATAAATATTCTAAAAAATATAGAACATTGTTTTAAAATAATTCATAGTGAATTTCTTGATATCATTTATTTGGGAATTAGTAAATAATAACACAAGCAAAACTTTTCATTGTTAAAATTAATTAATGTATAATATGATGATGATATTCTAAAACATACATATAACATTCATGAGTATGATTTTTGTATTTAATAATTATTAAAGGGGAATTGATTAATATTAACCATTCATGTATATCATCAAAACGTGATGGAAAATAAATTTCTAATTAAACAAACATGGTGAGAAATTAGCACATGTCAAATAGAAAAAATAAAGATTACTAGTCAAATGACATTTTTCTCTATTAGAGTAAAAATATTGAAACTAATTACTACTAAATTACTCATTATTCAAGTTCATGAATCAATATCTAGATGAAATTGAGACGAATAAATGTAAACTTGTTAAATAACCCCATTTAAATATTCTAATTTGTAAACTTTTTATATTTTGATATAATCTAAATAATAATGGGATTGTAATGAAAAATAAGACATGAATTAAGTGAAAATGATAAACATAAATTATGGAAATTTATATTTTTTAAGAATTTTAGCTAGTGATTTAACCCATAAGTCCACTACTCCATAAAGGGGGGTGAATTAGGATTTTTTATTAGTATTTAAATCAATGGATCTTGTTCATGTACTTGAGAAAACAACATAACACAATTATTATTTCTAGAAAACAAAACATCCTAATAATGAAATTATATATTGGGATAAATAGGTTTTACTCCATTCACCACTAAGGAATAATCCAATGAGAATATTTTGATGGTGTATCAATGTACCGAGGATTGGGGCTTTGAATTACAGGTTTTACAATTATTATAGGAAATGCTCACTATAGAGCATTAGAGAAATTACTCTTATTATATAATTACAAAATACATCAATATACAGATTAAAAAATAATGTATTAAAATGATTAGTTACAATAATTATTCAGTAATATGAACACTATATTAACAATGGTGTGCTCATTATGATTTAAATCCTTCTTAAATTCTTGATCTTCAATGGAGTTCCATACTCCTCTTTGTTTTCTCAGATATTTAATATTCTATATTTTGTATATCCTTCACTTCATTTTGATTCTCCCTTCAATTAGGGAATCATTTCTCCAAAATCATAAGTCAAAAATTCCCCACCTGCAATCCCCTTAATGGTATTATAAAGTATCAATTAGTTGGAAAAAACCCATTATTTGTTTAATAATTTTAAATGGTTAGAACTTCCTTTATCAACTATATTAAAATCATGATATCATCCTTATAGTATGTCCTTTTTAAAAACATTGATATTATGGTGTTATTTACTTTTTCGAAACATGTTCTATGTTCAACTATTATGTCCCTATTATTTAGGAAAAAAAATTATTTAAAACATTGAGATAAACACAAAATGGTCTTGTAAATTTTTATTAATATCAAAAATGTTGTGGAGTGGAATACTTCTCCATGGTGAAAACTATAATTCCATTTCTAAAAAACCTGATGCTCCAAAATATTTTCCATATAGATTTTACATTTCATATAGTCATAATAAACTTATTAAATTTGATTTTTTATTAAATATATTGTGAAATTTAATTTCTTCTATTGTTAAATAATCTCTAGATCATATGAGACAATGAAATATACCGAACTATTTTCACAATGTGAGGTCAATTTTATAACCTATAACATGAATCTCCAAAACTATAAAATATTGAAAATATAAAATTTACCTTTTTGAATCATATGTTTCCCCTTTTATTACTCTTATAAAGTTCATTTTTCTATATAATTAAGTATATTAATCACTACCAGGTCATGACATAACAAAAACCCCCAAGTCATGTGCTAAATGTTTTTCTATAAAATGATAATGTCTTATAATCCAAAAAAACATTCACATATCAAATTCAAGAATTATGATAAATAGAATTTTCCATCTTTCAACATCAACTTCAGTTAGAGTGGTATAATACCTTACTACATGATTTTTGATGGATCCTTCCAAAATATTTTGAGTCATGTCAACTGGACTCTTAATTAACTAAAAAAACTTTAATATCCTATACATTACTTACAATATACTTCCATTTTTTTAAAATTCCATCATTTTATCTCAATGCTTAAAAAATTCCCCCATTTGGATTTTTTCAATCCACATTTCTCTATATTGAATCATTCTAACAACACACCCCTATATGTAACACACTATTCCCAGAAATTTAATTCTTATCCTTTAATTTTTTCAATATGTCAATCATTTTGAATATAAGATTCAAATATTTTTTCTGTTCCAAATATAATAAAAAAGTTCTTTCAAATTCTTTATATGAGTTATGATTCATTAACAACTTTTATAATCTTATGTGAGACAAGTATCATTATAGGAAACGTGGGAACTTTCTAATTTATAAAATATTTTATATAATATTAGATTTAGTTAAATTTTTATTATTCTCAAATTTTTATGGATATAATCTCCCCTTATCTTGTTACACCAAAAAATATACAAATTGAAAGTATAACATTATATATAATGGGAATAATGGACCATCTGAACCACCTCAATATGTATGTGGTTGTTGAGAACCAAGGGAAAACCAATTCTTTAAAGATATCAATGTTGCAAATGATTTTTTGAATATTTCATCCTATTGTTTATTGGTACCAACACTCTATGATTTGATAATTCCTTACTCAATTTTTCATTTAATAAAGTGATATTATATCTCAATATTTTTTGTGCATAAATGTTGTACCAGATTCTCAGTTAGTTATATTTCACTTTAGTTGTCATAGTAGAATTCCATGGAAAGATTAACCTCTTTTTAGTATAATATAATTTTTTCCATCCATTTTTGTTTTTTGAATGATTTTTTTACTGAAATATAAATTTATTTAGATATTTTTTTCATCGGTAATTTTATGACATGAATTATTATTCACAATCCATGATGAATTAATCACATTGAAATCACAAATTAGGTTTCTAATAAATGATTAATTATTCTCAAAGAATAATAAAATTAGATCCACATGTTTTATAAGACTACTCACACACCAAATGATGGATATTCCATAAAAATGATTCCCCATATTGTGACGTGTGTTCATAAGATCCCTACTAGTGTAGGTTGTAGATTTTATCAATTGATGGAAAAAGGGAGTAGAAGAAAAAACGCTAGTTTTTAGGTATTCTATAATCTTTTTACTTTGAAAAAATCCTTCTAGGATTTATAAACCTTATATTGTTTTATAGTTTTCTTCTCGGTATTTGATTTGATTAGCCATAGAGCCTAAAAAGAGTTATGGTTCCCATGTTATGATCCTTTTAAATCAATATACATTTTAGAATAAATAATAATATGATAAGGTAAAATTCATATTCACATTATTTATTTTACAAAAATATTAAAGTCAGGCCACACATTTCCATAATTATTTTGAGATGGGTGCATTCATAACATCCAAATGACAACATGGTTTCCCAATTACCTCAGAGTACTGATAAAGAGAAAGACCATGTAATTACATACCTACAATGTGGTTCATAGACAAGTTCATCTTGTTATTTTTATTGTAACACATGGTCCCTTGGTGGAAATATTCACACGCTCTATCTCATTACATAGGACTCCCTTTCATGTAGACATTTAGTAATTTCACCACATAGTAGGGCACTACGTACTATGCTACCACTCATTTTTCGGGAACCAGTTATCCAGCACCAATAAAAAATAAAACATACATACCAAAATGTACGGAGGTTAAGAGGACTATAGATATTAATTTGATAATTATATACTTAAATAGAACGTTATAATAATCCCTAATTCACATATCCCAAATGCCTCACATACAAGCCGATTGCATGCCTATGTAATGGGATTGTAATCCACATGGAACTCTTATATGAGGCCATTTCCCATATACTTTCCAAGTGTTCATGGTAATTCCATTACCCACCTGATTTCTAGGAGTTTTAATGATTTATATGTGTCCAAAAACATTATTTGTGTCCAAGAACCTTAAATATGGTCATCTGTCTACACTGGTGGTTGCTCACCTCTCGCACACTAAAAACCATGTCGACCAACCCACTTATGAGCCTAACCTATTGAGTAACTCTTCTGTCTTCATCCTACCACAAAGACCTATCATGAAAGGAATCTATGAATACACCTATATAACAACCATTTAAGTCCCTTCCCATGTACACTTATCATGGAAATATCTCATACCACTTCTATCAGCTCCCTAGAGAGCTTACCACATGGTCCACCTCCTACGTACAACTACTACATGAGTCCCCATATCATAAACCTACCATGGACCCCTTTTACTAGGCCCCAACTATGATATTTCCAAAAAATCATAGCATAGGGGATCCACCCCTACACCCTTGATCAGAATCATTATCCAGATTCATTCATGGATGAAAAACTTAGTCTGAACATGATGAAAAGTATTGTCACACCATGAATTTTTTGGCATGATCAACTATATTTTTTTACATTAACGGAAACCAAAAAATTTATTCTAGAAATTATATTGAGTTGAGATGCTCCTCTTGGGATCCCAAAATACCACGAGTTAAGATACATATCTTTATTTGATACTCTCTTTATGGATTCCCAAAACACATTAAGTTGAGATAACCCTCTTGGTTTTCCATAATAAATTTTAGTTGAGATACTAATACTATATATCATACATGGTCCTACTACTAGGTGTATGATCCAACAGTATCTCTAAGGGAATCTTATGTTTATGCCTCACTCAGTGCAATGTTTTTCCTCCTTTGAAGACACTAGTATCATATTAGGAAATATTATATGTAATCCCCACATAATCCCCTATCATAAACTCTCATATAATATGGTTGCTCTTATATTCTCTATTTTTTTCTCACACTAATCTTGAAACACATGGGTTTAGAGGTTTAGCTTGTCAATCTGTTAGAATAATTGACATTCATTTTTAGAATAACCATTAATTATTATATGTTGGAATCTAAACTATATAGTCTGCATCTTTAAAACATAATGCTATACTACATGGATCAGTCCTAATATATGACCTCAAAATTATCACCTCAAACTATTTTTTATATGATTCAAATAAACTATGATATGTAGGATGAATATCCATGGTTTGATACCAACATCATCAAATACAAATTTTCCCTTATGTGGAAAGTATATGGTTTTTTATTATATGGATAATGTCAGGATTCACCTTTTAGGTTCCGTCAGCTACCTTGTGTCAAGAAACTCTGCTTGGTAACCTGAAATTTCATTACTCAAGATACTCTTATTAAACCAAAAAAATACCTTCCAATATTTTTTCCTTGTCTTATTATCAGTAGAAGGCATGGTAGACATCCACATATGGGCCTTCTAAATGTATATGTCCCAACCATGCCTTCTCTAATTTAGTTACCAGTAGACAAAAAACAGAAGGACAACTCATAATTATGTCCCACACCATTCATTTATAGGAACCTTTGTCCTAATATTCCACAATCCATGACATTAAATTTCTTAAATTCAATCATTATAAAAATAATATAAAAGGTGTGATGTGACCTATTAAGCAACACTGAACTATGTGGGGTTTGATTTCCTTTATAGAGATATAAAATAATCACTCTCAAAGGGAACAATCCCAACATACAAACACCTTATACATCCACCAATGGCCATAAATGTTTTAGTTCATAACTATTTAGCTTTAAGCCAAATCATAAGGAATTAATAATAGGTAGATAAAGAAAGTATTATACCCATAGATATTCACATATCCACATAGATTTGAATATATCATTGATACTGGTGTAACCATTCATGCATTTGGGAATTGGTTTATATTCATGTATATTTATAAAATATATAGGGGAGTACAATAGTATTAAATAATCCCCTAAAAAATTTATGATGAGACTGACCTCCAACCCTATCGATAAATGTGTATTTAGATGTTTAATTATCTAAAAACCCTAGTGACCACCTACCATTAGAGATAAGGTCTTCAATGATGTTGATACAATGACATCATTTATGTAAAAAAGAATATTATTTTTTCATCATAAATGAGACAGTGATCCTGACATGAATCCTTTTACCCTGACAGATATTAATAAATGTTGCTCTCTTAGCTGTGATGTTGCATTTATGGGTTTCATATTCAGGATTCCTCCCCTAAACCTTTCAGACTCCTTAATATACAAATGGTATTTTCAAATACACTAATGATTTCCATAATTAGTTGACAAGGTGGTAGTACCCACATGACATATCAAGTTGATAATCATGACCATATGACATATCGAACATATGCCTTGTCTTCCAACAAGACAACGAACCCATGGGCTTGATGTGTAATATTACCAACCCAATGCTTCCTGTTCTAGGTGGTGATCACTTTAGTAAAAAAATATCATCTCATTGGATCCATCCCATCTTTGTAATAAGTTCCTGAAATTTTTCAAAGGATAAATCCCCATATTCCATCCTATCAATGACTAGCCATGGAGAAATAGATGGCCCATGTTTCCACACCCAACCGCTTGAATATATTATCCTTGAGGTGTAGTAGTAGTTAACTCCCTTACATAATGGAGGTGGAGAAGCACTCCCATGAGATCAATGAAACCACACTAAAGCTACATTGTATATCTCCAATTCATCATTTTTTTCATCACAAATATGTGATCCCAATCCCATAAGATGTTTTATAGGTATTTGTGTATGTCCCAACCGTCAATACTCGAGAATCCAAAGGGGGATCCCAATAGGGGTATCCAACCACAATAACTTAAAAGAACATATATATCCAAAAAATACTAAAAAATATAAGGATTCTCATCATATAATGAATGTGGACCTAGACTAGTTCAAGATCTTACCCTTCCAAAAGAATAAACTTACATCACACTGAGCCATGGTTAAAGATGGATCACAAGGAGATCCCCGTTTAATAGTTCTAGAGTATTTAAAAAAAATATTTACACTTATATCATCACAGTTATCATCATGTGAGTAAGAATCTGCTAGGATTATGAATACTTCTCCTCTGAAGGAAGACGTGTTCTCAACCACTTGCTTCACATCAGTAACATGATTAATGCTGGAAACCATGATATCATCAAATAAGATATGGGTATAGAAATATTCATTTCCCACCCAACACCCAATAATGGAGAGTCAATCTTAGAAAAAGATAATAATTATCAATTTTATGCCCAAGAAAACATGAGTAGATCAATGTGAATTTATTACATGAAATATTCATATTGATCATACTATTTATATAGATACTTCCATTATTCCATTAGTTTACCCTCTAAAAAGAGATGATATTGTTAAAACCACATATGTATAATAAAGTAAGTCTATTAAAGTGATATTATGTCAATAAACTCACTTGATTATTGTGTTGGTTGATTATCAAGGGCTCCCACAATGAGGGAAACATCACTGACAAATTCAAAAACATCACATTCAGCGAACTTCTACATTGGTATCCTAGTAATTACAGGATGATCTCACTACTTGTATGGGAACTACTAAAGGATGACATACACTATTAAAACCACATATGTAGTCATATCTTAGTTATGTGGATTCAACACCACCTCCACCCAACATCGGGAATTAAATATTCTTGTAATTTTATGGAATGCCAGATTTATAGTAGCCACTCACCCACTATTCTTCCCAACACATCCCGATGTTGTGAACACTAGAACAAAAATAGGGATCGAAGGTAAGATGTCTTGGATAGACCTTATAAGGACGTACCTATTCATAGTATAATAACCTCATATTTGGGTCTATCTTAATATGGATAATCCTTTTTAGGAATACATCTTCCAATTTAGTTCCATTCTGAGGAAAATGACTATCATTTACCTTTCAAAATGAAAGTGAAAATAAAATGAGAGATTCATGGATTTCATTATAGGATTTAAGGTTCTAATATATATCACGTACAAGTATATTTAAAAATAATAGCTACTGATGATCTATATTGAGAACCTATATAATGAGTTATCAACCACCCCTGTTACCCTAAATTATCATAGTGGATTATGAGAGTAAAAAACTATAGCATATATTCTAGAGTATTTTATTCACAAAACTAAAAAAATAGATCACAAGAACCATCAATAATAATTTGGAACTTGTGGAAAAAATAAACAACTATAGTCACCTTCATGAGGAAATGGTTGAGTTTATATGACCTTGAATAAAGGATTTATTAAATTTATACCTTCATTGGTGATTAGGTTAAAAGGAAATTTATCTCTAATTTGGAGAATAACCATCTCAGATTTCTATAAATCAATAATCTTGGTGAATAAATTCATACTAATCACCTGAAGTAAAACCCTTACCATTATATATTTGGTTACATGATCAAGGAATACCTTTCCTTTAAGGGTATACGTAATAATATGATATATGTTGGTAAAGTGCATGTGCCGTTTATATCATCCATTATCCCCAAAGAAGAGTTTGAATAATGGGGTAACTCCCCATATATGGTTTCATAAGATTTTGTTGAATTCATAATCCAGGAATGGATGGATCGGGAACATTCCATCAATATGATGTGACTAACTTAGCCAATTGTGACCATAATTCTTTTAGCATCATCGATTATGATATCTTCTACATCTCAGTCTATGAATATCTCACAAAAATGAAATTGGTAATGTAAATAGAATGAGGGTTCCCCATTTACTCTAACACATTCTAAGAATCATATGAGCATCATTCCCTTGTTTTGGAGAATGGGATCTAGCCCACCAAATGTTTCAACTGAAGATTACCCAAAAAATAGTACAGTGTTCACTGACCCACCCCACGACATAGTCCAAAGATTAGGAACACTACATTATCTATGTTTCCATAAACATGGAATCAACCATGTCAAATTTATTTTCACCTGCTTTTGATGAGTGAACTCTTGATAGATATGATCACACATTGTCTTGATCATCCATGATTTATAGGTTATCACATCCTATACTCCTAATAACAGTGAAAATAGCTCATTGATACCTTAAATACTTATAAAAATGAATTATTTATCCTAGAGATGCATCAGAATATATGCCTCATGTAAAAAATAGGTCCAATCACCAAGATCCACATCACGACTCCCATTATCATCCACTCATCCTACAATTGTGAAAGGAATGTGTGTCTATAATTATACATTATATCATCCCCTTGATGATGATAATTTCATCGTAAATAAAGAAAATAACAATCATTTTTATTAATAAAATTTAAAAAATAACAATTTTATCACGTAGTAGGATTATGAAATTTTTCTCTAGGATAAAATCTGATATCCTGGACTAGATATCCAATATGCAGTGAAGTCTCCCAGCCCACAAGGCTAGGGGTTTTTTTTATATTTTCATGAACCTAGTCTATATGGAAGGGGAAATTTTCATTTTTTCCACCTATTTATGAGGTGCATTTTGGACATCCTTGAAACAAGAAGATCACTAAGCATCCACTAAGCTGATTAGAGTCCTCCAATATATGGGAAAAATCATCCTTGCCTATTTCATGAAATTCAACAACATCTTCATCTAAATTAATTGAGATTGAGGAATTCCATCCAATATCCCAAATTCAACAATGTTCAAATGTGAATAGAAGTATATGTGGAACATGGTGGAATATGTATTTTCATCCATATCTCAATAATAAGAAATGTAAGAAGCATAAATTATAATTAGAAAAAGTCACCAACTATTATTTATAGAACATGGAAAATGATTTAATCGATCTTCCTTGGATTAAGAAACCTTATTTGGTAGATTTAAGAGAAAAAAATAGATTACTTCCTATAAGTCTTATTTTTATGGTATACAATAATGTGGTTTTTTGTGTTAAATGATTGTATTTAAAAGTATATATATCATGGGATATTATAGGTAGTGATACCCAAGTATATTATTTAACCATATTGACACCCTATGTAGCACACATAATGTATACTAAATAATCATTATTTTCCATTAAAAATTAGTAAAAACAACATGGGTTATTACTTCAATCATGAAAATGTGTATTCTTATTTCACATGTTCATTTGAGAGTAACCACCTAGATATATCAATGATCAAAAGTACAAAGGAGGCAGTTATTTTAGATCAAATGAATTATTATACCCATAACTTACTTTTTTATAAATACAATTCATGGATGATTTGTCTTGAAATATTAGATTCTTAATTAGAAAGATGATTTACTAAAAGATTTAGAGGATCCCAAAACACATTTAACATGTATATGAGTTATTCTCACTAAATTGGAGAAACATCAAGCATAATAAATAATTTCAGCATGATGTCATTATAATATGATGTTAAAATATATTTAAATTTCCTCATCACATAATAATAAAATTCACGAATGAAGTCAAAATTTCATGTCTCTAAATTAAATATCATATAATCAATGTATAAATAAGTTAAATAGAATGACATATGGTACACCCTAAAAAACCTTAAAATACATTTAGTGGCCTTCCCTTTATGGATTGATTTCCTTAAAAATGATCATAAAATATTTATAGTACCAACTGGTGTATGAATTATTCATCATCATTCCTTAGGGGAATAAAAAAATCCCACACTCTTACATATGAGCCAGATCTATTTAGGATCCTCTGAAGTATATTTTTCTATGAGCCTACATCCTATAAAACATTCATCATAGTGTTATTGTATTTTTCATTCACATCTTGACGTTCCCAATGGCCTCTTACACTATCATATTTTAAAGAACTATATAGGTATTGACTCATATACCATAAGATATTTAGTGATTTTCTAAATTATAATTCTTGGATTAGGTACAAGACCTTTTGATCTCACACCTAGTGCATAATATCTTAATCAATTAATGTGGGGTTCATTAAATTATAATGTACATGACACTAAAATTCCTTGAATATTTCCTCACTACATGAAATTAAACTACATATTCATGGTCTTAGTAATAAGATCCTAGAAAGGACAACACATCTCCTTAATAAATTCATTTTATAATTCAATATCGGTTAACCATCATCCCTACCGCATGACATTAAATATCACAATACAGTTCTAAATTGAAAGACCTTAAACTATATAACATCAACCTCCTTACCATAAATTCTTAAAATTTCATGACATCATCCTTGTTTCTAGGTAGAAAACTAAAAAAATATATCCTTCTTATATGATAATTAATGAATATCCTTGGTCCTGGTTACATGATATTAAAATGAACAAAAGTATGTCCCTTTCACATTATATAATATTGATTGGTAGAAGTCCTCGTTTTATGACCATAAACTACATAATTTTTTATTTTTATCACCGATATATAAAAAAATGACAAACAGTTATCTATTCATTTATAATTTATACTAGACGGAGATATGATTTGACTTACCTTTTACATATGAGTGATATTTTCACATAAGTTGTCCAATATTCATGTTTAACAACTCATAATTAGTTTCCTTCAATAACCATCTACTATATTGAAGTTATTTCACCTCATCCTAGAATTAATACATTGTTCACATATGGTTTATTTACTTCCAATACTAGGAAAACTATCTACATCATTGTTAATTAACTATTAATGGGTTATATTTTTGTAGAAAATGAAATTCCTACCATTTTTTTCAAGAACTATGTATGGATTGATTCCTATGATTATAGGAAATGTTGTCATTTATAGAAAATATATGACTGAACCACCAATAAATTAAATTTTGATCCCAATTCTTTAGTATAAGATGACACTACAGATCCCTCTCTTTGTTTTGTCCCTCTATCATAATAAGAAAATTCCCTCTCAATTTATACACGATTGATCTATGCATGAATATTTTCATCAAAACTATAGAATATTTTATTCATACAACAATTGTATATATAGTGGCACTCAAATTTTCTAAACTAGGTAAATCCATAAAATAACTGAAAATACCCCCCCCCCACACACATGAACCATTCCTAGATTATTGATCATTCACTCATTCACATTGGGTCTTTTATTTTATCCTCAACAAATGATTATAAATTACAAGGTTAATATCAGTCCATTTTTTCACTCTTTCGGGGTATGAGTATTCATTCAATGTCCTCTAGATTCTCACATCAAGTACTACTCACATGAGTGTATAGGTTTTGGTTGATAATTTTCATTAGCTCACTTGAAATGAAACATATCTCAAAGTAAGGATACATAAATCCTTTCTACCTGGAAATAAACTACACTAGAAAACGTACATATCACATAAGTATAAATTGTATGGTGTTATATCCCTAACAAATTATGTTAAAATGTGAATCCTTATTTCCTATCAAAATATTTATAAAATACCCAAAATATATATTTTATCTTTAAAATCCTTAAACTATACTAAGCACCCTACTCTTCATAACCTAGTTTTCATGCACCATTGCCTAATTTGTTTAAAAACCATGTTAACACATGGGTATTAACTATAATCCCATTGAAGAATATGAAACTTCCCTTTATTTTAAACTTCCTTGGTTATGATAATTCCATTCATTCATGGATCAGTTCTAATAGAGAACCATTTAACCACTTCCATGTGTGAGACACATCTATATGAGATGCCTCTAGGATAAATTTTCTTATTTGGGAACCTATGAGGAGATTCAATTACCTTGTGTTTTACCCACTCCACTATTGTAGAATATTGACCCTTTCAACAATTCAAATAACCCATTTTTATGGGTATATTTCATGTGTTTAGGCCTTCCTATTAATTTTTGGTCTTCCCAAAATATTCTCTAAACTACAAGATATATATGAAAATGACCCATCATGGTCCTATTCGTATGAACTTAAACAAAATTGATCTTAAATCCAGTCATCATTTCTTAAAACTACATGACATGAAGTCTAAGACAGGTGACCCTAAACTGCATTACATGAGGACCTTACCGCAAGACCATAAACTATGTGGTGCATGGTCGATCCCATTTAACCCCAATCTTCTTAGATTGTTCAAACCGAGATGGTTTATGAATATGGAAAAGGCCCCCCTTTACATATTGAGTCCTCATGCAACTTATTGTGTGGCTTATTTTTCCCTCCTCATCAATCAATGTCTATTCATATTTCCTGAAGTGAAAATAAAACACACAATGGTGTAGGCATAGATTATTTCATAACTTTTTAGTCACCCCCTTATTCCCAATAAACATCATGAGAAAAAATGTTTGAGTCATTTCCATTCCATAGAATTGAGTTGGGGTACTACTCTCATTTTACCAATTTATATAAATATTGGTTATAAAAATTAATTGATATAAAAGGATCCAACTAGGAATTGATAGTGAATAGCCAAGATTCCTTTGAGCCTATTATGTGACCTATAGTGGAGGTTCTAGTCCCAAAGGAATGGTACCCCTTAAACCCATGTGTAATTTCTTCATGATAAGGTGTTAGATTCTACCATTACTAATTTCCAACCAACTCACACCCAATTTCCACCGATCATCTTAATTTTATATGTTATGAAGACATTATTTACCTCATTTGTAATCCTTGTGTTCTAATGAATTAGAAATATATCTTTATTTTATAATTCCAGGCATTATAAAAATTATTAAGGAAGCTCCATATGAATTGAGAATAAACCAAATGAAAAATGTTCAAAGTTGTATGACCTTATACTTCAGATCCTGATGGCCCTAGTCCAATGATATTAAACTACATGGTAGGAGTTATATATAAAATAATATAAAATTTTACAAAATTTAGTCCACCATTCATGACCATAAACCCCTTTGTGTGGTTTTCCCTATGTGAAATCTATTTCAATGTTTGGATTCATAGAATATAGTTCTTAACAAATTTTCAAAATAGTAAAATTAACCCATCACAGAGGAAATATGAATTTCATATCCTTGGTATAAGATATGATTCTTTGATTTGTTTTAGTCCCTTACCAGGAAAAAATATGAAAATACCCTTCTTTCAAATGTGTCATTCCATACCAGAAATATGAATATAATAACCATAAGGGTTTTGATTAGCATACCATGGGATATGTTGTTATTCTAGGATCTTCTATCCTAGTCTCATCCACAAACTTGGTCCAAGAATCATAAAATTAATGTTTCATGCACCTATGTGTGAGTTATTTTATATTATCAATGGTACCTTCATTAATATCATGTATTGTATTTCCTCATCTGTATGGACTATATCACCCTTTGGATAATGATACATGGATTTAAGATATATCCAATAATAGTCTCAGTTAGAAGACCATAAACTGAAAATTAAAATAAACCCAAAGGCTTATCAAGTTTAAAACATGTAAATGGATTCTTGAGAAAAAGTCATGTATCTTGTTAATAAGAAATTACCTGTTACGGTTTAGTAAAATGTTAGATCATGTAATAAAAACTTTACAATGACTTTAGGGACCAAAAAAATTTGGAAAAAGAAAAAATATGCTCACTATACCCCATTAGTCTAGTAAAGCATAAAATCATATCTTCCTTTCCATCATTGAGTGTGTGTATATTATTCCATTGGTGAATTTTTATTCATGATAATAATATCGCTTCAGAATTTGTAGATCACCCATATATTTTATTTTATACTAAATAATATCATGTTATATTCCTTCACCCTTAGAATGTGGTCAATACATGATTTTTAACCATTTGGGTGCCTAAAAATATATTGAATATTCTTTTCTTCTATAATATACTTTATATCTTTGATTTACTAATCACAACCCCAATTCCTCGAATATAGATTCTCCACTTGGAATACCATACCTCAAGTTGATTAACACTCTTACTTAAATGTTTCATATTAATAATTGGGAATAGTGTTTTTGAATTAATTTGAATAGAACTTGGTAGGAATTGATGGTGAATAGAAAAAATGCCTTTGATATTCTAAGTAACCCTTTGGTGAATGTTTTTTACATATATAATGTTCCCCCCTTAACCCTATTAGTTATTCCTAGATAGTGTGTAATTGGTTTCCGCCCTTACTAATGCCCAGCATACTCCCCTCAAGTCTTCCATCCTCCTTAATTCATGCATCCTTATATATATTTTACAAATTCAACATTACAACTATTTAATAGGACTTAAATACACTCAATTTCACACAATAATGAATCATAACCATAATAAAAACATGATTATGATATCATGTTCTTATTACCAAGTTCATTTTAGTGTGCAACACCTATAGATATCAAATTCCATGAGTGGATTATTCCTTTTATAAATGAAAAATACTTGAGTTAAGATATGTAAATACCCTAACCCTAGTAGCCAAAATTCGATGGTCACATTGTTAGATTGGAATAAGATTAAAGGGTTCATATCCCAATGGACCAAATATTTTAGTAGTATTGATAAAATATATATAAGAAATAGTATCACATTACATTTTAAAACATAATAATAAAAAATAATGAATTAAAATAAAATATATCTTTATAATAATTCAAATATTTCATCCTAAAATCCTAGGGAAAGAAAAATATTTAAATGGTATGCCTAGATTCTCAATATGGGTTATGTAAAGAGGAATCTATCATTCTTAAATAAGGAATAATAAATATGGAAAGGTAAATAACTAAAAACAAAATCTATTTAATTAAAAACAAGGGTATGAAGAAATATAATGTATGAATTAATGATGATTAAATAATTCCATAAAAATAATCACATGAACTTTAATATTACCCATAAATATCATAACTATTCAAATAACCACATGGAAATCAATAACTAATCTCATAGTGATGTACTTCTAAAATTATGGACTTCATAAACATACCATCATGGCATCATGCCCATACATATTATATAAAAGGGTAATGAATCATCCAAATACCCAAACTATTTTGTATCATGAGATATATCGATGCATCAATGTGATATTTATAACCATGCACCAACTATCACTACATTTCCAATGCATTATTCATATATTTAATTATCTCTCCAATTCATAAAAAATTTTCCTTATCCATTAATATTTATATTAAGTAAAGAATATATAATTTCAATGTTTCCTAAGTGTATCAAACAAAATTCATAGTAAAACACCATATGTATATCTGATATATTTTGTATTCTATATTCATATCCATGATACAAATAATATGGATATTTAAGAGAAACACAATATCCACTGATCATAAGAAAGTGAATGATTCAAGACAAAGTCAATGTCTAATAAATTAATCAATAAAATTAATGACAGTTCCTAACCTAGTAAAAATAATCATTAAACATTAAAAATTTAATAAATATGGTATTATTAAAATATATCAATATTGGATAATAAAAGGTTTTTTGATTAATATGAATATAAATAACATAAAAACTATCACTAAAATCATTTTTGAGGAAAATATCCTTTTAACATGGAAAATATCTTTTAAAAACAAAAAAATTAAATGAATGTTTTAAAAAATCATTAAAAGGAGTCATTGAAACATGTAAATGAATATAAAAATAATCAATTGGTCATGATGGTTGGAAAATTTTATTCAGGTCTGGTATGTTAAAATAAATTTTCCTTTCACAATTTTTATATAAAGTCAAAAAGTATCTTGTTCATAAAAAGATAACAAGATTACATTTAAACCATTTTTTAAAATGAAAAACATGGTTAAAATTTTCAATAATAAATAATTGTTAAATATTAAAAATATTATTTAAAACAATTTTAGGAAAATATCTATATGGAAGAAAAGGATTTAGGATCGAATAAAAAACAAGCAGTTTACCTTAAAATTGATTTCGGTATTTGAGTACAAAAATATTTGGAAATTAATGAAAAACATATAATTTATTGAAATAACCATAGGATAAAAAATAGTCTATTATTATTATAGAAATATTTAATAATTAATCCTTTAGATACATAAAAAAAATAATTAGGAATAATGATAAGGTTGTGAAATAAACCCATACCACATTGGTCACTTTTGAATCATAACCTCCCATGAAAGAAATTAATTCCAATAAAACATTAAATACCATCAATATGAATTGATTCATGAAATATCTTATTAATGTGGTGGTATTTACAACTCATAAAAATAAATATGTCAATAATTCCAAATATATCTCAATGGAGTAAAAATTGAGATGAAGTCTCTTAATAAGATCATAATTTTGAAGTGATAATCAATCTATTAATAAATTATATTTCTAAAATGTAAATACACACTTAAGAAGTTGAAATATAGAATATAGTAATAAAAATTAATTAAAAACATAAATATAGAATAACATATACAATGAAGAATTAATATAATTCCAATAAAATAAATTGAGTTAAAAAACCCATTTCCACTTAGTAATTGTCAAGTAAAACCCCTTAGATGAAAAAACTAGAAATTAAACATAAAATAAATTGAATTATTATTAATTAAATATATATAATTTAAATGGGTATTATATAAATCGTAAAAAATAAATTAGATGCATAACATCAACATATGCCTCAACAGAAGGAAATTGAGATGAAATCCCTAACCTCTGGTTCAACTCTGCATCACGTTTTTTATCTTCGTAAATAATAAAAATATGCTAATAATTTAATTTTTTAAGAACCCTTTAAAATTTTATTATTCCTTTAAATTTATTTATTACCACTTTTTATTTAATCATATAATCAATTAATTTCACATTGGATGTTTTGACGATATTCTATTAATATGTCCCAAATGAGTTTCTTAAGTTGAATGTCATAAAAATTTTCATTTTTCCATCATATTTAAAAAAAAATCATCCTATAATTAAAAATTTTATACAAAAATTATAAATTTTTAAGAAATAATGATATATGTTTATGGAAAATGAAATTTGTTACAATCATGGAGATAGTAGGTCGTATGTACGAATTAGTAACACTTCTACTTTTCAACGATCCTTGAGGAAAGATGTTAAGAGTTATTTAATATTTACATACTAATAATTATATCATAAATATAATTTTTTTTCATTAAATATACTTATATATACCATCAATGGGATACAGAAATGAAAAATGGATCACATTGTTTCGTAGAGTATTAAATCCAAACATACGCATGACAAATGTTTTCATAGTTAAATGAATTGAAATATATGGAAATATATGGAAATATATGATATAATACTTTTTTTATAATGATAGATATTCCCTGATAGTTATATATACATATATATTAAATCTATAATCATAAAAATCTATGATATGTGATGAAGGGAAACAAATTACATCAATTCAAAAAGTAGTAGTCTTCCATAGACACTAATGATGGGTTTGTTTCCCAGTAGATGGAAGAGGAGAAGGATAAGGTATGCCATTAACATAACAACATATTTGTATATCTTTGATAATTATTATTTTTTAATCAGAAAATTTTATTATGATTTTTAAGAGATATAAGAAGAAATAAAATAAAACTTGTTTAGAATGGTACCTCTTCTTCAGACAACCTCTTTTGGTATACACTGAATTCCATCTTAGGGGGGGTTTTATGATAAAAAAGTCCACCGAGATGTTTTAAATTTTGTCCTGATGTTATTTGGGTGGGTATGATATGATTCAAAAGGATTATAAAGTTTTAATAAAAGAGTATAGGAGGTCCCCCTTTATAAGTGAGCTGAGGGGTACTTTTGGAGTTTATTAAAATATTAAATTAATTAAAATTAAAATTTTAAAAAAAGAATCCAAAATGATATAATTTGAATATTTTATGATTAAGGGTATAAATAAAATCATCCAATATAATTTAAATAACTTTAGATTAGTTTTTACCCTTATCTTTTTGTTTAAACCCATGTTAACCCTTTTTGATAATTTACGCGATAAAAATGTTTTTACTTTTTAGGGGTCGATATAGTTACTATAATTAGAAAATTGGAATCTTAATGGTCCATAAATGATATTATAAACCATATCCAAATCACTTGGCCAATGATATGAATTCTGTGAATTATAAACCATTTAATAATATATTATTAATTATAAAATATCATTAATTTCATTTTTTGGTCTATTCATTTAATTTCAAAATGAAAACATTATGAATATAATGAAATTTTTATATATTAAATTAAAACCACTATAACATGATAAATTTATCTATAAAATTCTTTGAATTTTTTTTCTTTGAATTATATTACATATAATATATTTAAAATCATTTATTTAATGTTTTATTATAATTAAATAAATGTTGTGTTGGTGTTGTGCAAAAAATTAACAAATTTATTTCATAAATAAAAGTTATAAATAAATTAAAATTATAAAAAAGTGATATATTTTTTAAATGACTATTTTTTACCAAACATATGTTTTTTTATTCTTGTCACAAAATGTTATAGATATTAACAGCAAGCAAGTGACATTTTTCTTTAACTTTTACTCAAATATTATCAAGGTAAAAACCAAAGAAATATGGAAACAATTGGATATATTTTAGATAAATGGATGGAAATCGATGAATTACTATATCATATTATTTTAGATATGATGTGGTATTTTTTACATCATATCTTGAATAATAATAATTAAATTATTATTGATTTTATCCATCAATTATACTTTTAAAACAAATCATGACATACGAATATGTAAAATTAACTATTTTATAACCATGGAGAATGTAGTTCATACATACACATGAGTAATGTTTCCATATTTCAACGATCATCCTGGAAATAAGGAAAGTTTTATTTTATTTTTTAAAAATGATAATTATTCCCTAAATAAAATTTTATTTATTTAGATATAAAAATATATATATCTTTCCTGATATAGTTTAATGAATACTGAATCACATTTCTATGTGGAGGTGGTAATCCCAATGTACTCATGAGTGACGTTATTTTATTTCAATGAATAGAATGGTAACAAATTATATAAAAATTTAAATTTAAATAAAAATAAAATTTTCATTAATATAATATATATATATATATATATATACATTAAATCCATAATCATTAACATCCATGATAGGTGATGTTGTTAATTTAATTACATCGATTCGTGAGGTGGTAGTCTGTTGTATACAAGAATAATGGGTTCTTTTACCATTTGATGGTAGAAAATGTTGATATCATGAACATAATAAACATATATTTTATTTTATGGGATATAATATTTTTATTATTCATGTGTTTGAATAAAATTTTAAGGATGTGGAAGAATAAAAAACATTTGGATAAGATTGATACCTCTTCTTCGAACAACCTCTTTAGGTTTACAAAAAAAGACTTATTTGGAGAATTTTTTAATCAAACGAACGGCTTTAGAAAGTGTTAAGTGAAGAAATAAATGGGTTTTTATAAAGAAAAATCCAAACCAAAGGGATTTTGAAGTGTGAATAAAATAGGTTATGAGGTTATCTTTTATAAGTATGGGGGAACACTTTTTGAATTTCTTAATAAATTAAATTAATATAAATTAATTTTTAGGGAAAAAGCAACCAAAATGAAATAATTTTGAAGACATTATGCTTAGTTTTATAAATAATATCATCCCATAAATTTTTTAAAATATTAATGTAGCTTTTAACCTTATCTGTGTTTTTTAACTCGTATTAACCCTCTTTAACAATTACCTTGATAAAAAAGTTTTTACAATTTAGGGGACAAGATGATTACTATAAAAGAAAAACTGATTAATAAATGAACCTTCATTTATATTTTCAACCCTTTCCAAATCAGTTGGAGAATGATAGTATTTTTAAGAATTTTAAATAATTTAAAAAAATATTATTTATTATAAAATATTATTAATGTCAGTTTTTGTAACTACGAATTTTATTGGAATTTGAAAACAAGATAATAGAAATGAAATTAAAATATATTGAATTATAAAAACACAAAAATGATATTTTTTTATATAAAATTCATGTAACATAATTCTTATTTCAAATTATATTCCATTTAATATTTTAAAAATCATTGTTAATTTATCTTTTAATTAAATAAAAATTATATTGGTGTTGTGCAAACATCCAAGGAAATTATTTCATCACTAAAGATTAAATAAATTATCATGATTGAAATATAATTTATATTTCATATGAATAATTATAACTTAATATAATTTTTTTTATCCCTATCACAATATATTATTTATATTAGTAGAAAAAGTTACATTTTGTATTTATCATTTACTCAATTATTATATAGGTAAAAATCAGGGAAACATGGTGCCATGTGGCCATATATGTGAGACTAGGATGTAAATTTAATAATTGAACTCGTAAAAGTGGATAATGGTATGTGTTAGGTTTAATATTTAGTCTTTATCATATTATTTTTAACCTTACCTAGTTGATTTACCCTTATTGTGGTGATAATTATTTACTATAATTATTATTGACAATGAATAAAAATAAAAGGGCCCACTTTACCAAATTTGGAACTCATGGTTCCAAATATTGAATCTATTTTTCAACAATCAACTTACTAAAGTGGTAGAATTTAATTTAAATTTTTACTCACATAGCATGATAAAAAGTTGGTTTTTATGTAAATTACCTTTATTTATGGAAAACATAATTTTAAATTAACATATGTCTATTTATAATAATTATATGAATTTAAAATTCTATATATAGATATTAATAATCTATAAATTTCATTTAAGAAACTCATAATTAGGGGTAATTTTAATAAATTAAAATGGAAAGACATTAGTAACTTAAAAATAGTTTCCAGAACAAATGGTTTTTATGGATAAAAATATATTTATAAAAAACTAAAAAAAATTATGATTAAAATGACATTAATTAGTTGATTAAAAATAGAAGGTTTCGTATTTCACATTAAGAAAAAATACAAAATATTTTTGAATGGTAAAGTACTCAATTTAAGTACATGTTTATAATGAACTATGAAATACATTTAGACAATAAAAAAACAATAGATATGTTTTTTTGTAAGATGTGAATTCCAATTCACCCATAAAAAATTAATGGACACATTTAAATAATAACTATTTAATAGTATACCTTAGTTTTTTAAACATAGTGTTGCATGTGACATAATCTATAAAATAAATCAAATTTATTGAAACAGGAAATATATTCTAAAATATTGAGGTGTGAAAAGATAATCTTATTGGGAAAATCCTATTGGGAGATTGTTACTTTTTCATGATCTTAAACCATATAAAACATGGTTCAAGATTCATGAGAATAAACTAAATTCATCCTTTTTGGGTATAGTTTACATTTTCAAGGGCCCTTCTATTATGTTTAGTCCAGCCTTTCCCTTTATAGATAGAATGTCCCACACATTTGGTTAAAGATGTTCCAACATAAACATCATATACAAATGGTCTTATTAATATGACCCAAAACTGAATATTCATTGCCCTAATTTTATCTAAATTTTTGACATTGGTCTCTCATTCACAATAGGTTTACATCAACCATGTGTTATACAGATTTACTCATTTTCTGGTCAACATTTTTCAGACATTAATATTAGTAACTGGTGGCTTGAGTACTATTACAATAAAATATTTGAATGCTTCCCCGAGATTATTTTTATTTTTATCATTGGATCTCATTTATATCATGTTTTTTTCATATTTTATGGGGACTTCTTCACTTTACTGTAAATGTTGGTCAACCTTAAATATCATCCACCTATGGTTTGTGCACCATGAACAAAAACTATTAGTATCATTCACTAAGGTTTATTCATTTGTTTTATTAATCTCTAATTCACATAAGGTTTTATTAGCCTCTAATTCCATATATACAACCTCAAATATTAGACAATTTTGTGTGACCATAAACATTGGCACCTTTAATTTGAATTGGAAACCATTAAACTGCCAATGGAAATATAAATTATACTCTATCATTTAAAACCACAGAAAGGATGTACATGGAAAAATTTGAGTCTCATATCATTAGGAATGCACGTCACATAACTTAATAAAAATATATAGCATAAAAAAAACAAATAAAATTCATAAACCTTTTTTGGTTGAAACCTCGTAAAGGGTAACCTGATCTAAAGACAAACTCATTCTTGTTAATAATCTCCATCAATGGATTAGAAAAAACATTTAGTATAAATTTATAAGATGTAAATATCATAGGGACCACCATTAAACCCTTGAAATATTCAATTGATCTTCTATAGGTTGATTGACCTAGAAAAAATTTGGGCACCCTTATATTCAATCTACATAGTGCTTGTATCATGACATAAAAAATTCATGACATTTATTATATCTTGAATAATCCTTAAACTAATCAAATTAGTCTATGATATTCAACATTAAATTATTATATGATAGTTGGATTAGTTTATGATGTCAGAGACATTTGGTTTTGTATCCATGATCCTATTATGGTATGAAAATTTCACCATTTTTTAGTGTGAGATCATCATCTATGATGTATTTTCCACAAATTTCCTAAAATAGAAATGAGAATATATATTTTCCTTTACATATGATCTATATCTATATATAGATCTATCTATAACTAAATTTTTATCCATTCTTATACTCAGAGGATACATAGTGAAGACCATATCTCTTATATCAAACTGACATATAAATTTGATTCCATTGAATTTTTTTTCCAAAATTAAAGAGATGTACAAAATTATGTTATCAATTACCTAAGACGACTTACTCCACTTTCCATATCAAAACTATTAGGAAGCATTTTTTTGAGTTATTTTCGGATTGGTGATCAAGCTAGTGAATGGGATTTCATATTGTTTATGATGTTGTATTTTATTGGGAATCCATAAATCCATAGTTAATTGAAAAATAGATTTCATAAATGATGATTTTGGATCAGTTTATATGGTTTATGATAGGTTCTAGAAGCAGTTATTGTACATTTTTGACAATAATGAAGAAGTGATGATGTTATTTGGCTATGATAGAAGACCCCATGAATAACTAGTACCAAATGTATGAAGGGGGTCTCATGGTCAATCAAGTGACCACATAAAGAACCAATACTAACATCATGATGTGTGAATACAGGGTCAATGTACTGACCATATGAAGGAGAAGACTTACCATGACTTTCACATGGGTGGGAAAGCCACTATGACCACATGACCACATGATGTAATTCCTAACATACTTCATGAATAAGTCATTTGTTACTACATGAATGATTTCATATAGACTTCATGGTAGGTCATGTGATCTTGTACATGCATGGTTTTTTGAGATACATGGGATCACATGATAAGTTTATCCACTACATGATCAAATGTATGGAAATTTATATAGGTGATGATATAATATGTATCAAATCTCGATATTAAAATAGTTACATGTAATTATGAAGAATTATTTTTATAAAGATATATTCATTTAAGATGATTCCATGTAGTAATATTCATAAATGATTAATATTTTACTCTATTTTATCATATTTTAGGTTGGTATGAAGACATTTTCATGGTATTGTTTTCCACCAAAATTTTAGGAACTTGCATTATGTATGAATGTGAATTTATATCTAGTCAATTACCTTAAAATCATTATGTAATGAATAATAGAGGAAATATAATTTTTGAGAAGTGATGAAAATGATTAGTAATAGAGAGGGAAGAAAGGATAGAATTTTACGGTCTGGATAATGAATCCTCGATTCATATATATTTATGTCATAATTTATCTGTATGAATTATTTTAGAAGGAATAGTAATATTGAAGGTATTTATGAGGAATAATACCAATATTTGACTTTCTAGGATTTCATCTCAAAATCATGAATATATTGAGGCATATGTGTTAATTTAATGTGGAATAAATGTAGTTTCAAAGGAATATGAAGAGGTCACAATATTATTTTTCATAAGTAATTATAACCATTTATGGAAGATGTCTTATTCCTGAATATATTATGTGGAATAGATCCTAGATTTATAGATTCTTTAATTTAAAAGTATTTATGTGGTTTAATAAATGGTTTAATAATAAATAAATAGAAGAATTAACCAATTTTATATGATTTATATTTACAATTTTTTTCAATCCTATATTTTGGTGTTTGTGTGGGTGTGTGAATAATTTTTTTTAGAAGAAGAAAATTGAGAGAGAGAAAATGAACAAGCTTTTATTTCTCATTAGTGTGGAAGAAATCGAAGAAGAAGAATAAATTGCATGTAGAATAGAATGTGTGAACAATCCAAGAAGAAAATTGATGGTGTGTTAAAGCCTATTGGTCAAGGTCTACTCCACTGTATCAAAAAATATTTTATCTTATTAATTATGTGAGTACCACTTGAACTGTCAAAGGAATATACTTCCTTAAAATTGATAGATTTATACTTCTTTTTGTAACCCCATTGATAATTATTAATTATTATATGTGGCCTTAGATTATTTTCAGATCATTCTTAACACTAGATACTCTAATTGGGTAGTGAACAATGTTATTTCTAGTGTAACTATGGGTATTCATTCATGATGTTTTTTACTCATTTATCTATAATAGGAGGAAAAAAATTCTTAAAAAAGTAAACATAAAAATAAATGACTTCTGTTTCACCTCTAGATTCATCACATGGATCTTTATTTGACATTAGATTTATATAAAAGGTATGATCCTTTATTTACTGTATGATTTTTTGAAGCTTAAATGAAAATAATACCACCATTTATTTCCTAAATGTATTTAATAGTAAGTGGATTACTATCATTTATTAAAAACAAAAATCATATCTAGCTGGATAAAATTCTACCCTATTTATTATTAATTATCTATAAAATTCCAGAAGATTCTATAAATTGATTTAGTTTTTATACTAATGATTATACTTTAATAAAAACCAATAATAATAATATTTATAATGATATAAAAATTAGAAATTATATATTTTTCCCCACTCAAAAATTTAATTCCAGAGATATAATGGAATTGAAACTGTTATAGTATCATTGGGAAAGTATAGAGATGCTAATGAAGGTAATCTAAAGATGAAGAATGAGAAGTTATAGATTTGGATATTTGGGTATTAAGATCTAGAAGGTAGAGATTATGAATCTATTAGTTATATCTTTACAAGGATTAATAACATTGTAAGTACCATAAGAAGTTTCAGTGTGAAATTAGAAGATCCATCTATTATGGAGAATATTCAAAGAGTTATTCCTGAAAAATTTGATACCAATTTATCATGTTTATAGGATAGATATTATAAATTAATCTCACTGGATTATTTTAATATTATTCTCATTACATATGAAATTATTTGAGAAAATGATGTTTGGAATAAGGAAAAGGTTGACTGAGGAATTTATTTCAAGTCTACTAGCCAAGAAAAGTATGTAAAAGTTGTTACTCAAAAAGAATCCAATGATTACAATTAAAAATATATACTA
Organism: Viscum album; assembly: GCA_963277665.1. NCBI lineage: Eukaryota > Viridiplantae > Streptophyta > Magnoliopsida > Santalales > Viscaceae > Viscum > Viscum album. The sequence goes on along the minus strand of OY728145.1, from coordinate 293,671,675 downwards.
ATATCTCATATGAATACAATAATTTAATTTCAATAAATTTTAAATGTGGATAGATGAATTATAAACAAATTTTACCATTGATTTTCTTTAACTGTGGAATTGTTAGTCATTTTGTGGAAACTTTTCCAAGACATGTTGAAGTTAAAGATAATGATAAAGAATACTGATGAATAATAATACCACCAAATATTTTTTATGAAAATAAAATTTCTAATTTGACTTTAGGATTAAAAAAATTTCCACATATAGAAAAAGATACATTGTATTTGAATGTGAGGAACATGGTGGTAATAAATAATAAGTTAAAAATAAAAAATATAGTGATGAAGGTGTTGTAATGTGGAATATTGATAATTTGAATGATGAGAATTTTAATAGTGAAGTAAGAATAAATTTTTAAAAATATTAATAGGATACATGGATGGTGTTTATAAAAAAATAGAATTGAAATAATGCATTTAGAAAATTACAAAGCTAAATAGATAAAATAAGAAGTTAAAGAAGGATGTTTTAAATTTTGGAAGTCTTTTAAATAGTGCATAATGGAAAAAATATAGATTTTTAAAAGATATTGACAAAATAAATAATGTAGTTGTGGAATAAAATATAATCCACGTTATTCTTCAAGAATGGATAAATGTGAAATAAAATTAATTATACCATAAACAACAAGATCTTATTGAATCAAAATACAAAAAATATAACATCTAAAATTCAATTGGCATGTTTGTGAATGATATAAGTATATTGAATCGTAGAGATATTATAAAATATCATCATCAAATAATAATAATAAGGATTTATAATATGGTAAATTTTATGAAAATTATAATAAATTCATGAGGTTTATGTAGGTAAATGAAGATAATTCCGAATTTTTATAATTTCTAAGAAATCAAAGAATCATTTAATGACTGGTATAACTAGATTCTCTAATAAGTATGTGAATAATTCTAATATGAATTATATTATTTCAAAAGTCATAAAAATTTGATTAATAAAAATAATCCAAGATTAATTATTAGAAAAATGTTGGAAAACAGATATAAAGTTTTGGACAACATGAAAATTTCGAAGGAAAATACTATTTTGGACATTGTTGTTATTGAATAGTCTTTGAGAATACTCCAAAAAATTCAAAGTTAATTTATCAAATAAAATGTATCTATCAGGTATTATAGTAATATCTTGCGAATAAATTATAAAACTCTAAGAAGATATACTTAATATAAATCTAAATAATAAAATTTAAGGATTGAGAACAGATTTCAACTTCTTGAAACTCTTTATGGGAGGTTTTATAATCTTGGAAAACATGAAAATTATTCTATTGTGATGTTACAATCTCAAAAAGGATTCTATGAAAAAACTAAAAATGTATCAATAAAAAAAAGTTGAAACATGAAGCTCATGTGTTTGAGACTCTACTCAAGGCTATAAAACGATATTATACATTGATTTTTCAATAGGGGTGTTCTTCGCATATTATTGGAGACTTGAGGAGGTTATAGATTATGAGATACCAGAAAATAGTTATAGTAACTTTTGGTAATGATGAATCTTTTGGGTTATTCTTATTGGTTATTCTATTATATGAGGATAACAAAAATCCAAAAGAATATTATTTATTGATGGAATAAAAAATAATTTTATATGTCTGTCTCAGCTCCATGTGGAAGGAGTTGAGTTGATTTTACAAAAATATTTTTTTAGTTAAAATTATTAAGGATGGAAGAGTTTTTAAGTGAGTATAACTAACAAAATGAATCTTATATAAGGTATTTTTCCAAAAATTAATTTTATTTTGGGATGAAAGAAGAGAGTCACATTAGGAATAAAAGGGTATGAAATATTTTCCTAACAAATATGAAAATTTTAACACAGAGAGAAAGTGTTTTATATTTTCCAAATATTATGAGAAGAGGATATTAGAGTTTCACTATTTTCCAAAATTGTATGTTTACAAATAATACACATAAGAACATTAAGATACTTTCATCACACCCTTTTTTGCCTATTCATTTTGATATTTGTGGGACCATGAGGAAGCATTCAATAAACATAAATGTTTATTTTTTTTAAATTATTAATGATTTTACTCAAATTATATTCATTATGTTTATGAAACATAAATCAAAGGCTCCTAATATGTTCAAAAGATTCTAGAAAAGTGATTAAAATTAGTGTTTATACCTTTTAAAGAAGTCTCAAATTGATAATGTTGTTAAATACAAAAATGTAATGTATGATGGTTATTTTGGGAACAATTTTATTAATTATAATCCTAGTGCATCATAGAAACTCCAACAAAATGGAATGATATAAATAAGGAATATAATTTTAGTTGAGATGTTCTGAGAAATATTAAATGAATATGACATTTCTTAGTTCATGTAGTGAAATTATATTAGAGACTAATTACTCAAAAAATATCATTATTTCTAGTCTAAATTAATATGTGGCAGTGTATGAGATATAATTTAAGAGGAACCCATGTTTTAATAATTGAGGATATATGGCATCCTCGGTATTATCAAATTCAATGGTGAGAATTTTGGGAACATTGATCAAATAGTTGTTGATGATTTTTCCATGAATTATCCAAAAATGGAAGTGGATAGAGATTAAACAATAAGAAAACTAGAACACATGTTGGTATAACTTATGTAAATGTAATAAACATTCATAATGAAATATTTCACACTCTGCTATAGATTAATGATGAAGATAGGATGTATGATTTCTATTAAACAACATGTTGAATTCTATAACAAAAAGTGATGGTGTAGAAGATATATTGGATGAATATTTTGATCCATCAATTTCAATAAATGGGTTATAATCAAATATATCTCATACATGTATTAATAAACATGTGTAGTTTCATAATATCATTGGGGATTAAGGATATCTAAGTCAAACCATAAGATCATTTTAGAACATTTCACATGCCTCATTGTTTTCAATGGTTGATCCAATAAATTTTGAAGAATATTTGTAGAATCAAGAGTTAATTGATTCTATTAATGAGTGATTGGATAATGTGGATAACAAAAAGGTATGTGAGTTGATTTCTAAACATGAAGATAAAAATTTTATTGTAACAAAATGGGTTTTCTAGAACAATTTGAATGAAAAGGATAAGTGTTAATAAATAAGGGAATACATGATTATAAGTTCTACTAAAAAGTAAATGAAATTTATTTGGATGATACATAAGAACATATTTGAATACATAAAACCATTTGAATATTTATTAACATTTTTTCATAAAGAAAATATAATATTTTATAACTATATGTCAAGTCTACATTTCACAATGGATAATTGGAACATGTATTATATATTTAATATCCACTAGTTTCATACATGAAAGACAATAGAAATATGTTTTTATGTTTAATAAGGCATTATATGTGTTAAAAAAATCCCTACTGTATTGGTATTCCAAGAAAGATTTCGATAAATAAAAATGGAAAAAAGTACGAGTGGATAGGTAAATATACAAAAAATAAAACCAAGAGGTTTCTCTCATTTCTTATGTTTCTATTGCGGATATCATATTTTCATGGAATATTAAATAATACATTGATTTTTTTTAATAAATATATGAATATTTTCTTTGAAATTATTATACTTGGATAGATTTTTTACTTCTTGGACTTCAAATCTATTAAGAAAATGATAAAAATTTCAAATTAAAAAAATATACCAAGGAACTTCATTAAAATTTTTTAATAGAAGATTCAATACTTGTTTCTACACATTTATATATTGGAACACATCTATTTGTGGATGAAGTAACAATGGGTTTTTTTCATAAATAATATAGGAAATTTATTAGAAGAATTCTATAATTAACAAACTATAGAACAATAATGGTTGGTATTTTCACCCTTTGCACCATTTTTCAAAGCGTAACCAATTTTTTACATTTTTTGGATTGAAAAAAAATAATCATATATATAAAAGGTACAAATGACTATGGAATAAAATTTTATAATAAATGAAAGTATATTTTTTATAAATATAATTGAAAATTGTTCTTGTAATATTGATAATTGGATAACCAAGTCTAGGGGAATCTTATTTATGGTAGAAATAAGGGTGATTTTTATACAAGGTAATAGATTTTAGGGACTCTTTCATCTCCATAATATAATTATGTGGCTACCACTCAAGTTACAACATAATTAATATTCATGAATACATATATTGGAGACTTTTTTCTTGATGTGGAGAGGCCACTTCTTTTTTTATGTGATAATCAAAGTCTAATTAATGTTAAAAATAATCTAGTGAAATATGAAATATCAAGGAATGATAATAATAAATATAAATTCATCGAGGATCTTAGATAAATAAATCAACTAATGATAAACATTATACCTATGGATGATCAAGTGGATCATATTTTTAATAAACCTTTTTCATTGGATAGTTTTCTACAGATGATGTTGCTTATGAGTGTCCAACATCACTCTTTTGAAATATATGGTATATGATTTCATATCCTATATCACGTTTCGTAGGATATTGATTTCAAATAGGGATAAATAAAATAGAATATATCTATTCGTGAATATGGTATTTACTTATTTAAGGAAACAATATATTTATTGGGAGTTATTAAAAGTTTTATTCTATGTTGTTAGTAAGTTTGGTATGTGTTAAATACTTTAAAATATTGTTGAATTGAATGAAAAAACTCCTTATATGTAGAAGTTATTTTTGGTTGTGAATATTTGATGATATTGTTTTGTGAAAATAAATAGGTTCATAATGTATGTTGATTATTTATTTATAGACATATGTTATTATTTTTCAACGATTCTTGTTTCCTATACTGATTTAATTCATATAGGAACAATTTTTTATAATAGTGATCCATATTTTGTGTTTCCGTGATATATTGATTTATGTTCCTTGATTGAAAACAAAATCCAATGGGGGAGGTTTTTGTGAACAAGTGGTTTTGAGTTTTTGTTGGATTGGTAAGGACACTGGTAAATAAGACCTGTGATTATTTATGGTGTTTTATTCTATTTTCAACCCATAAATCAGAATGTAATTGCAGAAAGAGTTTTTATATAGCTTTATTTTTTGAATGATCATATGGTTAAAAACATTTTATAACATGGGATATTGAATATTTTTTACAATAATGAATATTTAAAGAAGTTGAACTACTAGGATAACTGAAAAAATGAGGATTTGATACTTACCACATTGAGGGTGGTCTCATGATCACTCTTTTGAATAAATGAATAATTAAGAAAAATAAATGATGTTCAAGGTCACATTAGATGTACAAAATTTATAGAAGTGTTCACTTAATTCAATATTCACATGGTAAGTAAAGCTATCATAATGAATTTACCAGATGGAGTTATGTAGAAACTACTTTATGATGAAATTATTGACTATCATATGAATTATTTTTTGTCTTTTTCAAAATATGTCAAGTGAATATGGAAACATGTAGTATGTTGAGTGGTCTAGGCTCACATGGTTGGTCAATCTTCCACAATATCACCCACATGGAAGATCAAGTAATAGAAGATATGATAAGTCTAAATGCCTTTTATCAATATAGTGATATATAATTGGTAAAAATTGTGTGGATAAATAGATAGTAATTTCTAATGGTTCTTGGTATTAATTTTTGTAAATGGTAAATATGATACTCTATTTTATCATATTCCACTATTTTATTAAGAGATAATTGTAGTGATTTTTTGTTTCATGAATATTGGACTTGTAAAGATGTATTCATGCATATTTATATACACATAATTACATCTAAATCATCATGGAATTTAGATTAGATATTAAAGAATATGTGAGAAGTGAGAAATAATAATAAAGGAAAGTCCCACATTTCTGATATCCCTAAAACATACAAGAAGAAGACTGAAATATTGGTGAGGAAAACAGATAAATCAATGCCCCTAGAGAACATCTTCGGTAAATACTAGGCTGAACATGTTGATGAGGAGGATAATTGAAACAAATATTTTATTATCCTTGAATAATTAAAGGATCCTGTGATTGATTCCATACAATATATTTAAGAATCTATTTTTGTGGAGACTAAGGCCTGTAAGACCTCTTTTAATACCTCCAATTAGATATATTTTCCTACTACTACTAATCTTTCTAAATCATATCTGGAAGGCACCAATTTTATAGTTGATATAGCTATAATCTCTACTGAGTGCACTAATGATAAGTATGTTGAAAAATATACTAATTCTGGATAGCCTTCTTGTCCTTCATTTGGTTCGGGTAGTGACACTCAACTAGTAAATATCACGGATTTTAGACCTTTGGGTGATGTGGTTGAACACATCACTAAGGTTGCTACTGAGCAAAATAAAACCAAACCCCTTTCTGGCATGGAAAAAGATAAACAATAGGAATATCATATACAAAAAAACTCAAATACCTCAATTCCCTTATCTGTTGACACACACACTACAGTATGTACCCTTAATACTAATGTAACTATTTTAAATTTAAATTATGTATATTTATATGTTGTCCATAATGGGGATCCAAGTAATTTTCTGACTTTTATCTCTATGATTAAATCTATTAAATATTCTATAAAAGATCCTTCCATTGAATCCTTGAATTAAGGTACTACTATTATACATTATTCTTCTATTAAAAGTAATAAGGAGTAAAATTCCATCCCAATCATGTCCAAAAATATTATAATATCATCTAGACAAAAGGGATCAGGGGGTAAGAAAAAGTGAAGTTCTAACTCCAAATGTACGAATAAATTATGATCCTTTTTTGCAATTATCATAGTTTTTCAATCCTTGACACCTTCATTGTCTTAAAAAGTATGATTAACAGTCATCATACATTGATTTGTTTTCCATTTATGAACCCAGGATACACGTCTCTTCTAATTTTTTTCATTTCTATCGGTTTGGATATGCCTTTATAGGTGAGCGTCAGAATAACTACACTCTTGAAACTCTTTGGATTTTTGCACAACCATATTTTAAAAATGTTTATACTTTCTATTTCTTTGAAAACAATGTCACCTGTTATTTTACACTAGATAGTACAAATTTATATTTTTTCCTTTTTTTATGAAAAGAATAGATATCAGGATAAGAGTCCTCTTTGGACTGACCTCTAATTTCTGGGTTCTTATATACATAACCCCTAGTTTTTTATTAGGGACATCAATACCATCATTTATTTATGTGAGAATATGGGAAAGTCCTACTCTTCTATCACTATGAGAGTTTTTAAGACTGCATGTTAGGACAACAATATTAAGGAAATTACTCTTACTAATGCCAAGTAAACTTGGTAAATAACACATTATAATATGGTGGTTTCTAGTAAATTGGATAGAGAATTCACAAATGATTATGATTTTGATAAATGGGATGCCATTTCTAGCACCACTATCCCAAATATTCAGTCTGATCACGATCCAATTAGGGTCAAAATTTCTTTCAAAATCTTGAAACCTATTATACCCTTCATATTCAACAAGTGTGGTTCTCGAACTATGAATTTTGAAATCTCATTAATAAATTTTGGTCCTCTATAACTCATCAGAATGATACGTTCACATTTACTTTTAAATTAAAACATATTAACCAAAATAATAATGTTTGGTGTAACTCAAAATCTAAAAAAATTAACCATGACATCCTTCTTCGTAATAATTAACTTCATAAACATTTAAAAAACACCAACTTTGATTTTTCTACAGATCACAATCATGAAATTAATATTTCTGTGACACTCAACTCACTTCTCACCTTTAAGGATAACATGCTTAAACAATCTTTCAAAATAAAATCGTTATCTAATGGTGTTAGAATAAAAAATGTCTACAACTCTCTTGAATGAATTAGAAAAGAATTCAGGCCTTTAACTTCTCTCAATGATGGGGACATCCTATTGTATAATAAGGATGATATTGCTAATCATGTTTTATTCTATTTGGAATCTATATTTAATGTCCCTAACATCATTAAGTACCTGTTACATTATATTATTCTTGTAGTTGTTAATAAGGAAGATAACTCTTTTATTTTAAGCATTCCTCTTGATCATGATATGAAAGACACTATATTTAGCATGAATCATGAAAGTTCCTCATGTCTTGATGGTTTTAATAATGGATTCTACCAGTAATGTTGGGATGTCATTGAGGCTGATGTTTTCAAACTTATGAAATCCTACTTTTCTAGTGGAATTCTACCCCATGGTTAGAATGCACAATTTCTTTCTTTGATCCCTAAGGTAGCTAATTCCACCATTATTTATCTTTTCAGACCCATAGAACTTATTAAAACTCTTTATAAAATCATCACCAAACTTCTTGAAAATAGGATCTCAACCATGACTTACAAGACTATCTCTTGGAATCAATATGGTTTCGTCAAGGGCATATCCATCCAAGATTTCATTTATATTTCCTACTAATACACTAACGTGTTAAAAAATTCCCAATAGAGGAGGATATACTTCCATAAAATAATACATTAGAAAATATTTGGATCCCATGGCCTAGAATTTTATCATCAAAGTGTTTCAAGGATTTGGTTTCAATAATTATGTTATAAGTAGAATTAAAACCATGTTCAACTCAGCCTCTATATCTATCATGTTCAAAGGTTCTCCCATAGGATATTTCAAATACACTAAAGGTGTTAGATAAGATGGTCCCCTTTTTCCATCATTTTCTCCATTATGGAGGACTATTTAAGTATATTTCTCACTCACATTGTTGATCAAAATAAACGTAAACCCATCCATACTTCTGGGAATGTGAATGCCCCCATGTATATTTTATTTGTTTAAGACAAAATCCTTTTAATACTATGAGATAAATGAAATATTTGTACTCTCAAAAGTGCTCTATCTCACTATTAGGATGTCTCAGGTCATGTCATTATTTGAAAAAAACTTCTATCTTCTTTGGGAAAAAATTTCCAATTCATAAAAAATGTGGTATTATCAATGAATTATGAATTAAATAAGGATCATTTCCTTTCTCATACCTCGGTGTTCTGATATTATGGTTCTGGAAAAAATCTAGCTATTTCTTTAACATTGTGGATCAAATCCCTAATCATATCTCAAATTGGAAACTAAAAACTATATCTATGGTGGGTAGAATCTTCCTTGTCAAGTATGTCATTATCTCCAAAATTTTCTACTCTTTGATGGTTTATAAATAGATTTTTGGTCTCATAAAAAATGAATGTTTACATAAAAACTTTAGTTTGGACTGGCAGCACTCTGGATAGGAAATTGGTGACTATAAATTGGTCTAATTGTTGAAAACCATTGTATAAGGGTGGTCATGGATTTAAAAAATAAATATTTTTAATGCTTCCATTCAAGCCAGACTTACTTGGAACCTAATCAACCATTAATATTCTTCTATTTTTTTTCATCAAAAATAGGTTTCTTGATAAGTTCAAGAATGGCATCATGAATTTTCTAAACTCTTCTATCTAGTCTTCCATTAAAATAGTGTATGCCAATATTATGACCAACTCTATATAGATGGTTTCAAGGACTCCTCCATGAACTTTTAGTTGTCTAACTAGACCAGTGTTTTACTAATTTCAATGATACCTACTGATCAAACTCCTAAAAGTTTTAATAATATTATTAGGGATGTTATTAATTCTCTTCTTGATACTCTCCCAGAAATGATTTTCAAGTCATTGACAACTATCCATTTTCTATCACGGGTAATTTTCTAATCTGGGAGCCTTCACATAATGGTATGATGGATTCAAAAAATTTCTATAACCACAATTTTCATAACTTTGGAAATTATTTTAATTGGATTAAAGTAATTAAACTACCATAGTGCAAGCAATTTGGAATGGTTTGATTCATCTGGCTTGGTCGATTACTACACGTTGTATGGATTTTCTTCATTCTCTCTGCAACATCAACAATATTACCACTCATATCTATTGTTGAGAGAATATTTTTGTGGATGGCATCGCCAATAAAAGATTAAGTCAGGATATTTCTTTGTTGAATGATCTCCCTGATGATTTACTCCCCCTTTATGTGAAATATTTTAATTTGATCCCATATTTTTGACTCATGTGTGCTCTTTTTATATAATAAATTGTGCTTTGGAATTTTCTACAAGGCACCCATTTCTTCAAAAAAAAATAGTTGACATGCCTGAATTATTTTGTAATGAATAAGGCATAGGAAAGATGGTATTTATGTCAAATAATTCTAGGATTGGAGTTTCCATGATGGTGTCATTGTACATGCATGTATTGATGAATACATTCTGATTTAATGTATGATACCTAGAAGTTTAAATTAGGATTAAGAGGTCAACATATCATTTTTCACCATTATAGAAAGTTTCATTTTTTAATGGAATTAGTTTTCTTATGGATTTTATTATGAAAATTAGATTTTATATTTATAGTGTTTTAAATTCAAAATTATTTAAAGGGTATAGAAAAAATATAAATAAATAATAAAGGGAAGATGTATGTAACATTAAATATTTTATATTTATTGATATTTTAGAACATGGATGTGTCTATGGGTGTGTGGGTGAGTTTTTCTGTTGAATAATATTGAATATAGATAAATAAGGAAGAATAAGTTATTTCCCATTATTGTGATAGAAATCAAAGAAGAAGAAGAACTCACCTATATAAGAAATGTGTAAATAATATGCATAGCATAATAACAATGTGTCGAAGTTTATTAATGATGCACTATTCCATTTTTAAAATATCTATATTATTGTATAAATTATGTGATGATCACATGAACTGTTAGAGGATAATATTGGAACCCATTTGATATATATACCATTTCTATTATAAATAAATGTATTATTTTATAGTTGGTTGTGTGGTTTCATATTGTTTCTAGATCATGAAAATGAGTAGATACTCTTATTGAGTAGTGATACTTTTAATTTTTATTGTTCTTACTGGTATTTATATATGACGTGGAATAATTTCCCTATAACCATATATGAAGAATATTTTAAAAAATAAAAAATAAAATTATCTTCCCATTTATTCTTCTCCCCCTATTATATGGTCACAAATATCACAATTGGACCATACAAATACCTTGAGTTGAAATACTCCTTATAGTGATATTTAAAATTCTAGTGTTAGTTATTAGACATGGAAATATTCACATTACTTGAATCAAGACACTCCATTTGGCATGCATCCCTCACTAGGGACCCAGTTGTAGATGCCAACCAGATATAGTAAAATGCATAAAAGTTCCCCATGTTAATGAATTTACATTAGAAAAATATTGTTTTAATTTAGAACAAATACACTTATTAGGGGGTATTGTTTTGGACTTGAGAAGTTTTTTTGAATCATATTGTAATAGAATACATGACAGATTCATCACTCATATAACAAAAGTTTAGTTTGAGAGAAATGTGTAATAATGCTCAATGAATAAACAGATTAGATCACCATATTCCACAATACTACTCAGACACCGTGGCTTGTAAATTCTTACAAAAATTTCCCAATATGGTAACATGGTTGTAAGAGACTCCCTCCTAGAATAGTCCCTTTATTTCAATAATTTTCAAAAAATGGTTTGAAATACGAAAGTCCCATATTTAGGGTCTTCTAGACACTCATAAAACATCCTACAAGGGGATAACACATATTCAAGGGAATATATCACTTTAGATGCTTCAACTATACAAGGAAGGGAGCCTAAACATGCTTATAGATCAAATTTTATGACTATTTTGAATCATTATTTAGTTCAACGTGAAGGAAATTTGGTAAAGTGAAAATTCATATATGCATCATTCACGGAATATGCACATTCTAGGAAAATAATACACTTACTTACTTTTTCTAAGATGGTAACCCTCACTAATTTTCACTAAATAGGTGGCCTCCCACCCATCACATAGTTTTGGGATAGAGAATCTTTTTATGGTTTCTTACCCACCACATGGTTCACAAAGGAGTGCATGATGTGATTTCCAGCATTCCATGTGGTTCTAAGCTTGAATCCTTAATGGTCACCCACTAATTACATAGGCCACCATCATATACATATAATTATTTTAGGTACCACATGGTCATTCACTTCATACTATGAATCCACCCATTTCGGGGAATCAAATTTTCAACAATACCTTTAAATACACTGAACATGACTTTGAATAAGGAGGTATGAAGGACCAGAGGGACTGATTTGGAAAGAAATGGATTCGATGGATCCTTAAAGTAATCCTCTATACATATCCCCCTAGTATCACCTATGTGATACTACCACATGTCTTATATCAGGTGAGAATAATATATGCACACCTCAAAAATGATGCCACTACCTATGTGATTTCCAAGTTTTGATAGACCTTTCATTGCTTGTGTGGTTTTTCAGTGGCCAAAAACCTTCTAGGACACATTCTATATTGTTAGTCCTAAAACATAAAAAATTCATTTTTATATAGGATATCATTCACCATCTAAGGGATCATGTGCCTTCTATAAAGTAATGCATCATCCTTGGAAGATAAATACCTTTTGGGAAACTGTGTAGATTTAAGGAATCTCTATGCCTTCCAAGCATCCACATAACTTCCTTATCATCCACTCACTTCCCATGCACCACATACCATGCTAAAAAAACCCCTCATGAGATTTTTGTACATACCATGTCCTACATGTTCCTCCTACCACATTGATATAATCTAAAAAAGAAACTATACATGCACATCATATTTATCCATTCACCTAATGCGTAGTCCATCAACCTCATAACCTTATAGTATATTCCACCTCCTTCTCAAAACTGCAATGCAGGTGACCTACTCATGAACCTACCATTAACCACTTTTTTAAGGCCCTAATCGTGATATTTATATCACCATATTCCATGTAGGATCCTCTCCCACACCGTTTATTGATATCAATAATGATCTTTGATAACAGTCCTCCAACTCGATCCCTTTGCTTCTTTTACTAGCCCCCATGAAAAATCATGACTCACACTATAAAATTTTTATTCTAGTTTGGGCATATTATTTGACTGAATAATTGTAATCCCATTATTTATCCTAAATATTTCCTTTATTTTATATACTCTTCATTCATTCTTGAAATACCTCGAGTTGAGATACTCCTCTCACATTCAACAAATATGACTCATTTAAGATACGTCTCATCGTTACATTATATATTTCTTATGTTGAGATACTTTTCCTGGATCCATTAGTACCTTGAGTCAAGATACTAATACTGATTTATTATATGGCACTACACGTAGGACTAATCCCCAATAGTCTAGTTATATGCTTAGTTCTTAATAGATATGATGAATCTCAAAGGGATGGAGCAATGTATAAGATCTTCTAATTATCCTATTATATCCCCTGTCACGACACATCCCCTGGGGCCTATGCTGTGACTACTCCAATCTCACCTCTAATAGGATAGGGGCTAGACACTATCACCTAGTAGGCATATCCCACATATGGGATGAATTTTCCTAAGAACCTACACACACACACACACACCCAACTTCAGGCCACATGGATGGAGAGTGAAAACACTATCTAATAAAAATGCTTGTGTACCACTACAACCAAACAACAGAGTAAGATAGAAAGTAAAACAGTAAGGTGCAATCAGGCTAGAACTGATCCCATGAAAAGAAAAACAACTCTAAAGTCTTTATTATAAGCAAGCGCACTTGAGATTTGGTTGGAAGTTTCCAAAAACACCTTATCTCATCAGATCTCATGAAGCACCATCTAGTCATTTTCCTAGTACTACTCTTCCTAGGACTCAACCAAAGCATCGGTAAACTGCAAAAGACATGACACATGCAAGACAAGACCGTGAAGGGGTGAGAAAACAATACTCATTAGGGGACCCCAAAACAAAATTTAAAAGACCACAAAGGAAACACCGCCATGAAGGTAGAGTCAGCTCAACATAGGTATATGTCAAGAACACCTATAAAAAGAACATCATAGTATAGTCATAAAGGATTCCAAGATGCAGTGTCTCATCCACTTCCAGCCATATGGTTCCACACATATCATTCTCAATTTTGAGAGATCCCACTCCTTGATCTATCTGATAGTAACCACTTAGAACAAGTCTACCAAAAATTATTCGATAGATCATCGGGTCTTGATACGTCACAATGTTTCCTAGAGACTTGCAGTCTCACATAGATGAGGATTCTCAATACCACAGAAAAATCCTTGCTCATAGGATACTGCTCAAGGAACACACGTTCCAGTAGAACTCACTCTTTGAGCTATGAATTCATCAGAGACCCTCACAAAGAGGTCATGCTTCATTGGGACCCACCCAAAGAAGACACATAGAGAACTACCCAATGTAAACTGACCAGGTCAAGTTATAAAGGAAGGAAAGATCTCAATACATAGATAGGGGGTCCTACACCTAGGGCTCACATGGTTATATCTTGGCCCTACTGGAATTATCATCCTAGATAGAAGATAGGTTTCCAAGTAAATATTGGTCACACCTTCTCCACAATGAAAGATATGGTTAGCCACAACCAAACGTTAGTCAAAAAACGCCGCATACCTAAGACCCTCCCAAAGAAGAAACACTTTATAATGGCCATGATATACAGATATGTTATTCTAAAGAAAACCGTAAACCCAATCAATATTACCACCCCCCCCCACTAAAGGGGATTCTAAAAGAATACAATGAACCATACTGTGTGGCTTGTAATGTAGGGGATTTTGATTACTATCGTGAAACATATGATACATCCCACTAGATGGAAGATGAACTCCATGTTCTTTGAGGTCACATCAATACCCAATAAACCCCATCTTGGGTGATAGGGTTTCACTCCTTTCCCAAAGAGGATTTACAACTATATGAGGGACTCGTATCTTGAGGGTATTTCCATGTAATGTCATACTGAACCCTCAAAGGAAGAACCATGGGGGAACTACTCACCTATACTTGTGATTTATAAAAAACCCAACAAGCCATCTCAAAAGGTCTTCCTTGTCATGAGGTTCCCAACACCACAAATAGCTCATCAATCAGACTTATAGTTTTAGAACTATCACCCTTTTGTGGAAAGGGATCAGTTGGGTCTGGGTTCGGTCTAACCCAAACCGACCCGGCCTGGTTTCCACCTACCATCCCGAGTTCGACCTGACCCGCTGGGTCAACCTAGCCCTCAAATCCTGACCCGAACTAGCTGGGGATAGTCTGGTCCACTGTCTCATCCAACCTGATCATCCCTTCCTACTAGAGAAGGCCTTTTTATCCACCCTAGATGCTACAACCCACCACACCCCCTTAATGTCAAGTGGTTGGGTCTGCAGGCTGCTTCTCTGCTCACCCACGACAAGCGTCATGGTTCTGGATAACCCCACCGCAACCGAAGATGTGACATTCTCCCCCTCTAGAATCCGTGTAGACATTGATGTCGTTGTTGATGCGGTGCACCGTCAGAGCACACTGACTCTGCCATGTCAGCATATGGCCACCACCCTGTGCCACCTACACTAATGTGCTGGTGGAATCTTTTGTGGGCAACCAGACTCAATCTGGTGGTACAATTTTTAATCTATAAGAGGTTACAAAGACCTTGGGCTACACTCTTCATCTCCAGGGGTTTTATTCCATGATACTTCCCCTCATATTTCAATGTTTCTAGAATGTATATATCTCTTGCACAACCTCGATCTGTTCACCTCTACCATCATCAAACCTTTATTGTGTCATGTGCTTCTTAGATATGCGATACTAGATCATTGCTCCAAAGATCGATTGTCCAACCATCAATCGATCTCCATAAGTCGAGTCACGGGCTGAACCCAAAAAACCCACGATAAATGATGAACAGATGGAGAAAACCATGAATTAACATTGTTTAATGGAACTTTATCGATGTTCATGTCGATGAAGGTTCATTTCTGTTAAAATGGTAAACCCAGAATCACTACGAAAATATCCTATAAAAACATCGTAAGAGTAATCATATCCTGCAACAACGATCGATCCATGGGCCAATGTTTTTGATAATGTTTTCACATCAATAATATAATATCAAGACTAAGGAAAGGATATTATTCAAATAATAACAAACTATGCCTTTAGTTAGATCATTCGCAGACATGGATTGAAGTCGCATTGCTAAACCAATCCCTATTTTGCTGATTTTCAACTATCCATCATCGTTTGATCGAATCCCGACCTATGATCCATCATCACCAATGAAAGAGACTCTTTTCCCCTTTCTCTAGGGAAGCTCCAGATTTCTAGAAAAATTCACCAGTGTTATGCATTCTAATGCTGGACCCTACCCTTGAGTAATTTCGGAAATGTGTTTAAGTGTTTTATCCTTAGAATTTCACTCTAAAGCAGCGCCGCCACGCTACTCCATTTATGAAAGGTGAACATGTTTCCCCATCACTGCATCATAGAATCACCACATGGTGAATATTAAAATGGAAATAAAATAAACTTATTTATGTTTATTTTATTATCTTTTAAAAATTCCAAAAAATTACTTTTACCCTTGACCCACGCAGGTCGAGGTTAGGCTCTGCCAATGGATAACACATCCTCACGAGCTCAAATATACTTTCTTATTTACAATTCGAGTTACAATTTATGAGATATAAGTATTTGAAAAATAATATAATTTTATGTAATTATTTTATTTACAGTTATTCAATTTTCTATTTTTCTCGTTAGAGACCCATGCCGACTAAACATAAGTCACTCCTAGGGTAATCTCACAGCTCTTAACACAATAGTTCCCTCCTATTTCTGATATGAGTAACCATTTAATAGTTATTCAACATTTTTAGGAAAACTACTCATGCATGCTATTTAAAAACATAACATTTTTTCGACATATCATATTGGGTACTTTGGGCATCACAATTACACTTCGTCTCAGTGCTTGGTCTTATAATTTTCCCATTAATTTTCGAAAAATAGAAATGGAAAAATTTGAGTCATTAAATTATCCCCACTATAATGGTTTACATCCTCAAAAATTCAAAAAAGTTCTACTCGATCAAAAGGTGAGAGAACCGAGCATAAATATGAGCCTGCCACTCCCATATTCTCCTCTTAAGATCCATGTACTGCTCCTAGAAATGCACCATGGGAAAAGATAATATGTAAATTATCCTCCAACTACATAGGTTATTTATCACAAAACACTCCAATGTCGACGTCCTTCTCTCCCCAAATAACATTGTGAAAAGGGTTTATGCATGAATCTCCTAAGTTGAGACATGAGGAAGATGCTTTGTACCTGGTCCATCTATGGGGTAGATCCAAGCCATATGGTACATTGTCAACAACACATAGCACATTGCTAGGGAGATATTTTGCAGCACCGAAAAAATCTCTGTAACCCTCATTGAGGTGAGACCCAAAGGAATACATGGTCTCCATCCTCAAAATCTAAAGGTCTCTATCGTCTACCATCCCAAAACATTGAATGGAATTGTGCATACTTATTTTTCACCTAGGTTACCTACACAACCTCTACAAAAGCCTTCTGCAATACCTTTAAAAACGAGGATCTCATGAGATAATCACGATCTGAAACAATCATCGATGAAACTTCAGAATCAAACTATCTCTTACATGTACAGGCTTACCAAGACCTCTTCATAAATATTTTCCTAGGGAGTTAGGATGTGGTATGACATAGTGAGTCATTTAATGGTTACCTTGATAGTATTGTGTCTCCAGGACGTGCATAGTAAACCCCACATGAAGTCCACTAATATACATTACCACGTCCTTCCTGGTATCTTAATAAAGAGAAGGAACAACCCATGAATCTGATTCAAACAAGATTTAAACATTCATCCCAACAGGTAATCCCACCTTCCATGTGTTCTGTCATCCCCGATGTCCTCCTTGACACCCACATTCATCTTTCCACCGTAGGCCTCTAATGATACCACTGTGCGTCTCTTGAAAAGTATAATGTTCTCCCCAGCTATCGAATGTCCATTAAGGATATTCCCTAAGGAAAACTGAGCAAGTAAAGACTCACAATCAATGTCACTGAGTTGTGCCTCCGCATCTCATTTAAGAGTTGACGGGTAACATCCCATGAATAGAGATAAACTGTTACATCTCCATCCATGAAGGATAACTCTAATGAGGAAAATCAGTCCAATGCCTCATTCAGTAACATATAACTATATTCCTTCCAAGGGAATCTGCTTCCACATTCCTCCTCCCAAGAATATAGTCAAACCCTAAGTGATTTTCTTGTAGGAAGTCTATGAGTAGCCTCTATCTCAAGCCTCAGTCCTTCTATGAGAATTCGTAAATGAGAATATCGAGGTTAAAGTGGATGATGTATCACTTACCTATAAGGTATTATCATAACATCATCAATGCGAAGACCATCACTACTAACTCAATATTATGAGTTACGTTGTTCTACTCATCAAACGACATATCAACCCTCATTGGATTTACTACAACTCCAATATCTGAGGTGAAATTTCCTAAAAATAGACACTAGTGGAAAAAATGTTTAATACATCAGTATTTTCATGTCAATTCTATATAAATGACATGAAAAGCTGTAAAAATATATTTATCACGTTGATTATTTTATAACCGACGTGATAAATCAACGAGAATCAATTTTTACGTCGGTTGTAAAATAACCGACGTAATAAAACTGAGATTAGCTTTATGATGTCAGTGATTTTATAACCGACGTGATATATCAAATCTCGGTGCTTTATCAGGTCGTTTATAAAATAACTGACATGATAAAGCTAATCTCGGCAATTTATTAGGTCGGTTATCAAAAGATCTGATGTGATAAAGAAACATTTATCACATCAGTTATAAAATAACCGATGTGATAAATTGTTTTCTATATCTGTTATTAAATAATGAACATTATAATCATTAAAAAATAGTTTACCACATCTGTTATTAAATAACCAACATGATAAATCTTTTAAATGATTTATTGCACCCCGTATTCAGTCATTCTGTTTTCTTCGATCGGGTGACCTGCGAATCGTCTCTCTCGTGATGAAAAAAAATAAATGATTACTCGAAGTCATGCCCTTCAGCCTCATTTTTTCAACATCATTCATCATAGTTATTATCATTAGATATATCTGGTCGACTCGCAACACTCAAGTAATCCTCACACAGCTCAGTTTCAGTTTTTATTTTCCGTGATGCCCTAAAATAATTTTTTGAGATGTTATTTTTCTTTTTTTTCTATCATGGTATGTTTCATAGTGTTCCTTTATACCGTGCTAAATTGATTTCTGGAAAAATAAACCTATATAAGTGATATCATTCATGTTTAATATTTTTGTGTGTTCTATCATGTGTGTGTGAATGTACAGGGGGTTTCCAAGGGGGTGGGGGTTGTGTAAGTGGGTGGGGTGTCCAGGGGGTTGGGGGGGATGTCCAAGGGGTGGGGGTGTCCAGGGAGTGTCAAATGGGGTGGAGTGGTGGTGTACATGGAAGTGTGGGGGCTGTCCAAGGGGTTCAGGGTGTCCAAGGCGATGGGCGTGAGGGGGTTGGCCAAGGGGGTAGGGGTGTCCAAGGGTGTGGGAGGTGTCTAGGGGGCTGAGTGGGCTGTCCAAGGGGGTAGGGGTGTCCAGGGTGTGGGGGTGTCCATGGGGGTGGAGGGGTTGGGAAGTGGGGGCTGCCCCGAGGGATGGGGCATGTCCAGGTACGGGGTTTGTCTATAGGGTTGTGTTGCTATCCTGGGGGGTGTCTAGAGGGGTGGGAGGCTGTCAAAGGGGGTGGTGGTGTCTAGGTGTGTCCAAGCGGGTGGGGTGGTGTACAGGGGGTGAGGGGGATGTCCAAGGGGGTAGGGGTGACCAGGGGGGGTGAGTTGGTTGTCTAAGGGGTAGGGGTGTCCAGGGGGTGGGGGTGTCCATGGGGGGGATTTCTAGAGGGATGGGGGCTGTCCAGGGGGTGGGAGGGAGGGATCCAAGGAGGGGGCTATCCAGAGGGGTGGAGCTGTCTAGGGGGGGTGGTGTCCAGGGGGTGTCCAAGGGGTGGGAGTGGTGTCCAGGGGGTGAGGGGGCTTTCCAGTGGTGTAGGGGTGTCTAGGGGGTGAGGGGGTGGTCCAGGCGGTGGGGTTGTTCAGGGGGTGTCCAAGGGGGTGGGGTGGGGGTGGTGTCCAGTGGGTGGGGGTGTCCAGGGGTAGGGGTTATGTCCAGTTGGGTGAGTGGGCTGTCCAAGGGGGTATGGGTGTCCAGTGGGTGGGGTGTCCAGAGGGGTTGGGGATGCCTAGGGGGTGGGGGATATCAAAGGGGGTGGTGGTGTCCAGGGGGGTGTCCAATGGGGTGGGGGTGGGGTCCTGGGGGGGTGAGGGGGGTACTTTCCAAGGGTGTTGGGGGTGTCCAGGGGTGGGAGTGGTGTCTAGGGGGTGATAGGGATGTCCAGGGTGTTGGGGTGTCCATGGGGGTGTGGGGGTGTCCAGGGGGTATCATATGGGGTAGGGATGTAGGGTGGTGTTTAGGGTGTGAGGGGGCTTTCCAATGCAGTAGGGGTGCCCAGGGGGTAAGGGATGGTGTCGTGGGGGTGAGGGGGCTGTTCAGGGGGGTTGGGATGTCCAGGGGGTGTCCAAGTGGGTAGGCGGTGGGGATGGTTTCGAGGGGAAGTGGGGGTGTCCAGTGGGTGGGGGTGGTGTCCATGGGGTGAGTGGGTTGTCCAAGGGGGTAGGGATATCTAGGTGGGGGGAATGTCCTGGGGGTTGGGGGTGTCTAGAGGGGTTCGGGGTGCTGTTTAGGGGGTGGGGGTGTCCAGGGGGTGCAGCCTAACTGTGCACAGTGCCTAAGTTCTTTAAAAATGTATTTTTTTACCATTTCCCCTATAGAATTTTAACACCAAAACGCCTCTTTCTCCCCCATTTGGAACATGAAACCCTAGGAGTTCCTCCTCCTCTTCTTCATGCCTCTCATCTCCTTCCAATGGTGATTCCAAGTTGTTTCTACATGTTTGGGGGTGCTTTTTCTGTATAATATCCTCATTATCCCTCTTCTTCCTTCTTCCTTTTTCTTCTAAGTTGTTCTTCTTCATTGGTTCCTTTGGTCTCGGGTTCTTGTTTCTTTGTTTCTAAATTTTGGGTTTTTTCATGTTACAGTTCTTCTTGGTATTCCTTGCTCATTTGGACCTTCTTGAATCCATTTTGAGTGTCATCATTAAAGGTGTCTAAGATTTAGGTTTTTTTCCTTTTGTATTGGCCTTTAAATTTATGAATCATTGATTTCTTGAAGTTTTTACCTTGATTTTATGCTTGTTAAATATATATTTTTTGAATGATTATCTGAATTAAATCAAGTTTCATTCCCATTGAATGAAATTTTCTGGAATTATTTTACATAGCCCCTCCCAATAAGTGTTTTATTGAAAGCCTGGTTGGCCCTTATAAGTGGTTTATGATTTCCAATTGATGTTGTTCCTTTTAAAAAGTGTTTCAAATATTTCATTGATTCTTAAATGTTGTGTTTGGATACTATTGAAATTTCTTTTCTCTTAAATGAATGGGTGTGGCCCAGTTGGCACTTTCAGAATGTGGTTTTTCTTTGGAAAACTCTCCTTAGAATATATCTCTTGCCATATCATTATTAAAAGGAATGTGAATTTTATTGGTTGGGACTTCCACTGTGCATTGATATCCCTAAGGCAAGGGGAATTCCTTGTAGTGGTGTTCTGGGGTGATTCTTGTGGGTGTGTGGCTTATGTGTGTCTTGTGCTTATTCTTTA
Organism: Viscum album; assembly: GCA_963277665.1. Classification (NCBI taxonomy): domain Eukaryota; kingdom Viridiplantae; phylum Streptophyta; class Magnoliopsida; order Santalales; family Viscaceae; genus Viscum; species Viscum album. Next base: position 293,649,893 of record OY728145.1, on the reverse strand, counting down.
TATATGGTTGATTGTTTGATACTCCTCGAATCACCCCCATTTTAGACATAACATAGTAACCTAGAATTAGTAGTGGATTATTCAAGAATGCTTACTGCACTAGTTTAAGATTGTGGTCTGGCTAATTGACCCTTAGTATAAACATGATCTGCTTTGGGGATGGTTCCCCTCATGCATTAGGGATGTTTAATTACATCAGGCATGCCGAAATGATGGATTAGGTTACAATATGTTCTTGATTTTCCCATAATATATTATGTATTACCATGTTCTCTACACTTGTTTATTCATGGACAATACTCTAGGCGCCTCATCTGGTATGGTTACATGAATATTGATTACCCATTTCCTTCATTATGTCCTTATTGATTATGCTTTCTAATTGTGGTGTGTCTCTTTGGTAAAATTGAATACTTGTTTTTAATTGTTTTATTGGGGATTATTTTTAGAAAATTGTGTTTATTTTCCTGTATTTCACACTAATAGAAAATGGATATTTTATTTAAATTAAATGCATAGGGATAACCCCTAACCCCTAGACACTCCCTACCCACGAGGATAGCCTGGACATCCCCTACCCTTGTGGACTGTCCTTAACCCCTTGAACAACCCCCACCACTTCCCTAGACAACCCCCTACCCCCTTAGACACCCCTTGGTAGATATATCCCTACGGTTTCATTAAAACCATTGAAATATTTTAACTTTAGGTAGTCTATACCAATGGTTCTTGTAGAATCGTTGGTATAGGATTATTGCAACAACCATCATGCCAACGGTGTTTGAAACCATTGGGGTATTCTATCCCAAGGGTTTCAGGGGATATTCAAATGGTTTCAAATCATTGGGTTATGTGTAATTTTCAGTAGTGAATTTATACATATTTTAATATTTACACTTTATATTTATTTTTTACGGAAGGGTGAATTTGGTATCCAGTTGCATCAGGATGTATTCTTTGTCTACATTAATAGGAAAAGATCCAAGATTAATTTAAAACTATTATATATAACTATGTTTTCTTTTTAAAATCATTTTCATGCATTTTTTTCAAATACACATAGATTTGTTTTATAATTCAAAATTATTTTACATTTAAATTATGATATTTTCATATAAATATATATTTTTCTTATCTTAACAATATGTATAATTATGATTTTTTATAGGTAATAATGAGTCAAAGTTGGGTTATCGAACATCGAATGAGTAAAGAATATGAGGAAGGTGTTGATGCCTTTTTTGAATTTTCTAAATGAAATGTTCCAAGCAGTTACATTTTTTTGTCCATGCCTAAAATGTTGGAATATGAAGAAGTTGAAATATAGAGATTTCAAAGATCATATGACTTGTGATAGTTTTAATCAGAGTTACAGCCCTTGGATTTCTCATGGTGAAACTGGACAGAATTTCAGATCTAATGATGATAGTGATTTTCAAGGTGGTAACTCTGATGGAATTGAAGAAATGATCTATGATGTTGCAGTAGATCAAATTAATATAGAAATGATAGTTTCACATCTATATGGTGATGGTAAAATACCATTGTATCCTGGTTGTATGGATTTTATGGTTTTTTCGGCGGTGTTAAAATTGATTAACTTTAAAGTGAAACATGGATGGAGTAACAGAGGTTTTAAAGAGCTGATACAATTGTTGAATGACATTATTCCGAAAGACAATGATCTTCTACATTCACAATATAAGGACAAAAAAATATTATGCCTAATGGGATTGGGATACAAGAAAATACATGCATGTTTAAATGATTGTATGATATATAGGAAGGAATATGAATTTCTTCTAGATTGTCCTAAATGTGGGACATCACAGTATAAGTTGAAAGAAAAATCACAAGATGATGTAGAGATTACAAATATCCCTTCCAAGGTATTTTGGTATCTTCATATAATTCATCATTTGAAACGTTTATTTGCTAATTCAAATGATGAAAAAAGGATAATATGGCATGCTGATGAGCCGATATGTGATGGAAAAAATACATTATCCAGATGATTGTCCACAATAGAAGAAAATTTATGAGAAGTATCCTTCATTTGGAAATGAAATTATAAATCTCATACTAGGGTTGTGCACATATGGAATGAATCCATTGCCAACCCTTAGTAGCATACACAGTTCATGGTCTATTTTATTGGTAATTTACAACCTCTCTCCTGAAGTTTGTATGAAGTGAAAATATGTCAGGTTAAGTATAATGATCTCTGGTCTGAAGCAACCTAGAAATGACATTGATGTTTTCTTGTCACCCTTTATTGATGATTTGAAACTTTTATGGAAGGATGGTATTATGGTGTATGATTCTTATAAAATAGAATATTTTCAACTACTTGTAGTGCTTATATTCACTATAAATGACTTCCCAACATATGGAAATTTGTTTGGATACAGTGTTAAGGGGTACAAAGCATGTCCAAGTTGCGAGCAACAAACTTCATATTTTTAATTGCATCATGGGAGGAAAATAGTGTACATGGGTCATCAAAAGTTTTTCCTTTGGATCACTCTTATAGAAGACTAAAAAACTAATTCAATGGCTCACAAGAATTTGATATTTCTCTAAAACCTTTATTCCCTGATGAGTATTTTGAGAGGGTTGAAAACCTTGATGTGACATTGGTAAAGACACAAAAATTTGGAAATGATAGACATATTTTGATGAAAAGGTCAATATTTTTTGAGCTACCATATTGGAGATATCATGAAGTGAAACTTAATATTTATGTCATACACATGGAGAAGAATATATATGCAGTTTTATTAGAAAATTTCTAGATATTAAAGGAAAGAAAAAAGATGGGTTGAAAGCAATATTTGACTTACTATCAATGGGAATATGTTTGGAGTTATCTCCCACTCTTAATAGAAGATGAACATTTCTTCCCCCGGCTTGTCATACATTATCCAAGAGGGAGAAAATTTTCTTTTTTCTGTGTCTTCATGATATCAAAGTGCCTCAAGGTTATTCTTCAAATGTAAAAAAATTTATCTCTAAGAAGAATTTGAAGTTGACAGGTATGAGATCTCATGATTGTCACGTTATGATGAAACAACTTCTACTAGTTGCATTGCATGGAATATTATACATCAGTGTTAAAAAGACTATAATGAAGTTGTGTTATTTTTTCAATTCAATTTGTAATAAGGTGATTGATTCGAATGCATTGAACATTTTGGAAAAGAATGTAATTTCTGTACATTGTCAATTTGAAATGTATTTTATTCCATTTTTTTTGATATAATGGTGCATTTAATGATTCATCTGGTTCGAGAAATAAAGCTTTGTGGACCTGTATATCTTCATTGGATTTATCCTTTTGAATGGTATATATAAATATTAAAGGGGTATGTTAAAAATCCATATCTACCTAAAGCCTCCATTTCTGAAAATTATATTTTTGAGGAGGTTGTTGAGTTTTGTACGAGCTACTTGGCTATAGCAGAGCACATAGGATTTCCTCCATCTCTCCATGAATGAGTTAATAATGAGGGAAAGGGGATTCATGGCATGAAAGTCAAATCATTGTCAGCTGAACAGATGATGAAGTTAAAATTATACATCTTGAATAACATATATGATGCTCAACTATATATCACATTGCATATTAATGAGTGGAAACAATGTCATCCAAAGAATAAATAAATGTGTATTTTGAATGAGCGCAATTTTTTTTTTCAGGGATTAAAAAGACCTTTATTGGTTGATCAGATGTATCAGAGACATTAAGATGGTTAGTGGGTGGAAAATGATTAAATGTGATAACATGGTCCAGTTATGAAATTAATGGCTATACATTTCATATGAACGCTTAGGACAACATAAGTGAAGTTCAGAACAGTGGTGTACTGGTGTTTGCAGAAGCAATTCATTTTTTAAGTTCTAAAGACAAAAACCCAATTTCTGCATCAACTTCATATTGTGGAGTCATGAAGAAATATGGGAGGTTGATTAATTTAAAATTAATGTTCCTATTTTTAACTGAAAATGATTTATCAGTAACAACAATGTCATTCATGATGAATTTGGAATGAAAGTTGTTAATCTTAATAGATTGGAAGGCATATCAGTTTCTTTTATAATGGAAACACATGAAAAACTTATTTTCTATGTAGTTGATCAATCAAATATACAGTGGTATGTTTTTTCACAAGGGAAAACAGTATGTTGGTGAGGATCAACTTGATGATGATGCTGATTTATTTGAGATCCCTACTTCCATGGAAATATTGGCATAACATAATGATGAGAATGTTGAAGATATGGTTTGTTCCATAAGGAATGATCATGATGAAGGATTTTGGGAAAACAATCCATTTGTAAAATCCTAATATTTTAGGTAACATATGTTTATTTCATTTTTAGGTTTATTAATTTCATAATATGATATATATTTTAATTTTTTTTCTTAACTAAAATGCGTATTAAAACAAATAAGTAGAAGTTTTTGTTCATTTAATTTTTTAGTTTAGTTTATCATGTTTACCATTATGTAAATTATATATCAATTATTTTTGTTGAATGACAATTACTTTACCATGTTTACTATGTTTACCATGTCTACCGTGTCCACCATGTTTATCATGTCTACCGTGTTTACCGTGTTTTCCATTGTTTACCTTTATATAACTTATATATTTATTGATTTTTTGAATGAAAATTAAACCACCATGTTTACAATAGTTTACCATGTTTACCATGGTTTAACATGCTTACCATATTAACCATGTTTACTATTATGTAACTTAGTTCAATTTTCCATTTTCTGTTTACATTAGTATTGTAGTATTTGAATATGTATATTTGTGAACTAATGTTTGATTTTTTTATTTGAAGGATGGTGAAAGGTAAATCATCTAATCAACCACATGATTCTAGAGATGAGCACAATGATCATACCTCTGGGGAAGAACATTCACATGCTCTTGTTGATGTTTCCCAATCTTCTTCATGTGATCCCATAATGACTAATAAGAGTTTAAGAGTTGGTAAATGTGGGTGCACACATTTACAAAAAATATCAATTGGCCGTACCTAGGACTAGAGGACACTCCGTGAGTTTGATGAGAATGATATTCCTAGAGGTCCAAATGCAAAAGAATTTAATATTTTTGTATCAACTCACGGTAAGAGCAATGTAAGCATTTTGTATGATTATAGGAGAAGTGTGGACAAATAGATAATATCTCAGTTGTGGGAGACCATTTTAGTAAGATATTTTTCTATTGTTTTCCTATTCTTAAAATGTTTCTAGTATAAATTGTTTTACCTCTTCTTTATCAGATGATATTTGATATTCCTGAAACTTGAGGAGTTAGGAAGAAATTATTATCGATGGTTTCTAGGAAATGGAGAGATTTAAAATAAACCCTCACATCTGATTTCATTTTTGGTCATTGGATTCATGACAATCCATGTCACATATATCCTTTTATAGATAAAGAGACATGGAAACTATTTATTGAAAGTAGAAAAAAAGATTAATTTTTGGTAAGGTCGATGTAAACTTTTATAATATTTCTTATATAAATAACCTTATTAATGTTTTTTTAATGATTTATTATTCTTAATTTACAGAAAACAAGGAAATCTCATATGGGGATTCAATCCAAATATGTATACCCTCATATTTTATCTCGTGGTGGGTATACATTATTGTGAAAACAAATAATGGCGGAAAAATAAAAAAAAACTGAGAGCTAAGTCTTCAAGCTCTGGAGTGGTTGCCCCTCCATCCCCTCCATCTAGACATGAAAAATGGAAGAGATCTCAGATGGGAAAAAGGGGAAATAAATTTCATAAGATTCGAGAATTTTAGCGGAGAAGATTGTAAGATTTTGATTTTATTTATTTATGTTAACTATATTCTTTATATAATTTGAATCATTACAGAAATGTTCAATTAATTAATACAAAATTCTCTTAAGGAGCAGAGCTCACAGAGGGAATTCTCAGCTGCTGGGAGGAAAGATATTTTACCTATATCATTGGGAAATCCCGAACATCCTGGTCGTGTATCAGGATATCAGACGGGTGTATCAGTAAGAAAAGTGTTTCCACGTTCTTCAACTTCTTCCATTGAGGGTTTTTATAAAAAAAATAGAATCTATGGAGGATGAAGTTCATAATATTAATGCGATGATGGAGGAAAATATTAGAGCATCGATATGGTATATGTTTGTAGACATGAAAAGACAATTTCAGACTGCAGCTCCCACTCCTCCACCTCCCCCTACAGACCCCATTATTTTCCTCCACCTCCACCCATAGATCCCACTCCCCCACCTGAACCTATGGACCCCATTTTTTATCTTACTCCCCCATCGAATCTTCCCACCTATTGTGAGTTGTTTATTGATGATCCTCAACATTATATAGTGGCATATGGGCTGGTATATTGTATAAGAGATAGAGTTCGTCATCAAAAGTTAAGGGTAGAGCATCATAGGGTCACTGTACAAGATTTTATAGATAGATCAGCTTGAGTACCATTACCTACAGATGAGGTGATGACAGTTGGACATAGTATCATCCATTTTTTAATTTGGTCATCAAGACTTCTGTGACTCATTACCATAGAGTTATGTATGATATATCTTCTATTTATTTTATTAAACTTGTTTTATCATTTGAAAACTAATATATTTTTCTATTTATATTTACAGGAATACTTCAAAGGTAAAGAAATACTATATATTCAAAAACAAAGACAAATGGTTCTGATATCATATAAAAATTCTAGTAGTCTTAACAGATTGTCAAGATATTCAAATTTTTTGGCAGATCATTATGAGTTTCCAATGGAATCTCATGTTTTTTGATGTGCACAAAATGTGGGGATTCAGAAAAATGATATCATGGAGCTTGTTACTAGAGATAAGTTGGGAATCAACGTGGTGTAAAGTGTTTCCATGTAAGTCTTAACACCTTTTCCATATGTTGTATTTATTAAAAATGTATACTTATGTTTGTTTTGTATTAGGTATATTTATAACATTTTTGAGAAGAACGGGAATATAGAGGTATATGGATTCATGGACCCGTATTTGATTTCCCCTAAAGCACATGCATTGGATGAGGAACAAAGAATGATTTATATTTCTAAAATATTTGAACAAAATATAATCACACATTGTTGGATGATGCCTTTTTGTGATAGGTATGAACCATATCTCCAGTAAAGAGTTCATTATCGTTTATCTTTAAAAACCACTAATCTTAATTTTTTTATCAGTGATCATTGGATGTTAGGTGTTTTTTCCCAAGGGAGAAAACACATTAATTAAAATTCTCTGTCCATGGAGATATGCGTGAAAGTTTTAAGAATATGTTGGAAAAGTAAGTTTCAATTACTTAATAGTTGTATATATTTTAATTCATTTTATGTTCATACCATTTTTATTATTTTCTAAAAGGGGAAGGGTCTACTTTCGAAAAACACAAAGAAAAGGAGTTACAAGATCAAATATGTAAAAGTAAAGGTAAATATCCATTTATAATTTGATCTTCTTGATATTTTACAAAAAAATAATATTTTGTATTTAAATTCATTTAAATAGAATTTTCATGAACAACAAGGCATCGTCAAATGCAGATATTACATGTTAAGATTTATGTATGAAATAATTATAATTGGAACTCTTGTACACTTTGACCTGGTGAGATTTACTTTTAAACTTTTCTATAATATTTCTTTTTATTTATTCATTATACATGTTAACTACTATCCTTTTAATTAGTAGCTATTTGATGACCCTCAACCCTAGAGTGCTCAAGATTTAAAAAACGTACATGTGGAATGGTCAAATTATTTTATAGGTCTGATTGTATTTTTGTTTTTTTGTAGTGTAAAATGTAATTTTGAATATTTTCATTATAATTGATTATTTGGAAGTCATTTAGGTTGGATTTATGTTTTTTAGTCGACATTGTAATTTTTGAATGATATATATGTGAATGTTTAATTTTAGTCAACTTCTTGTTTTGGTCTAGTTCTGATGGTTTTTATGGTATGGATTTTGGTCTTGGGGTGTTCGGGGGTGTGGGGGTGTCCTGTGGGGTGGTGGGATATCTAGGGGCGTGGGAGGGGTGTTCATTGGGGTGGGGGTGTCCAGGGTGACCATGGGGCTGGGAGGGTGTCTAGAAGGGTGGGGGTATCTACAAGTGTGTGGGGTGTCCAGTGGGGTGGGGGTTTCCAGGGCTATGGGAGGGTTGTCCAGTGGGGTAGGTGGTGTTCGGGGTGTCCATGGGGGTGGGAGGGTGTCCAGGAGGGTGGGGTCACTCTAGGAGGGAGGAGGGGGGTTGTCTAGGGGTGTCCAGGGTTGGGGTTGTCTAGTGGGGGGGGGGGGGGTTTATGGGTGTTGGGGGGCTGTCTAGTGGGGTGGGGGTGTCCATGGTGTCCATGGGGGTGGGAGGGTGTCCAGGAAGTTGGGAGGGTTTTCTATGGGAATGTGGGGCTATCCAGGAGGGGTGGGTGGGGGCCGTTCATGGGGTATCTAGGGGTGTGCGGGGTGTCCAGTGGGGTGGGGGGTTTCTAGGGGTGTGGGAGGGGTGTCCAATGGGGTGGGGGTTTACAGGGTGTCCATAGGGGTGGGAGGGTGTCCAGGAGGGATGAGGGGATGTCAAGGAGGGTGGGGGTGTTTCTAGGGGTGAGGGAGGGCTGTCTAGTGGGGTGGGGGTGTCTAGGGTGTCCATGGGGGTGAGAAGGTGTCCATGGGGGAGGGAGGGTGTCCAGATGGGAGGGGGCTGTCTAGGAGGGTGGGTGGCTGTCCAGGGGTAACCAGGGGTGTAAGGAGGTTTCTAGTGGGGTGGTGGGTTTCCAGGGGTGTGGGAGGCTTTTCCAGTAGGGTGGGGGTGTCCGAGGTGTCCATGGGGGTGGAAGGGTGTCCAGGAGGGTGGGGGCTGTTCATGATGGTGGGGGGGGGGGGGCTGTCCATGGACTGTCCAGGGGTGTGGGGGAGTCCAGTTGGGTGGGTGGGGGGGGGGGGGTTCCAGGGGGTGTGGGGGGCTTTCCATTGGGGTGGGGGTGTCCAGGGTGTTCATGGGGGTGGGAGGGTGTCTAGGAGGGTGGGAGGGTTATCCAGGGGAGTGGGGGAGGGGGGGGGGGCTTCTGTCCAGGGGTCTCTTGGGGTGTGTGGGGTGTCCAGTGGGCTGGGGGGGGGGGGTTCCAGGGGTGTGGGAGGTTTTCCTAGTGGGGTGGGGTGTCTGGGGTGTCCGTGAGGGTGGGTCTATTCCGGAGGGGGTGTCTAGGGGGTGTCCAGGGGTGGCAGTGTCTAGTGGGGTGGGGTAGGGATTTCCATGGGTGTGGGAGGGCTATCTAGTGGGGGTATATAGTGGGATGGGAGGGGTTCTAGGGGTATGGGAGGGAGGTCCAGTGGGTTGGGGTGTCCAAGGTGTCCATGGGGGTGGGAGGGTGTCCATGAGGGTGGGAGGGCTGTCTAGGGGAGTGTAGGCTATCCGGGAGGGGGCAGTCTAGGAGGTATACAGGCGTGTTCAGGGGTGTCCAGTGGGGTGGAAGGTTTCTGGGGGTGTGGTAGGGGTGTCTAATGGGGGGGTTTCTGGGCTGTATATGGGGGTGAGAGGGTGTCCAAAAGGGTGGGGGATGTCTAATAGGGCGGGGTGATGTCCATGGGGTGTCTAGGGTTGGGGGTGTCCAGTGGGGTGGGGGGTTTCTATGGGTGTGGGAGGGCTTTCCAGTGGGGTGTGGGTAACCAGGGTGTCCATGGAGGTGGGAGGGTGTCCAAGAGGTTGGGGGATATCTAGGAGGGTGGGGGATGTCTAGGGGGTGTTTAGGGGTGCAGGGAGCTGTTTAGTAGGGTGGGGGTTTCCAGGGGTGCGGGAGGGATGTCCAGTGGGTTGGGGGTGTCCAAGGTATCCATGGGGGGGGGGAGTGTGTCCAAGAGGGTGGGAGGGCTGTCCAGAAGGGGTGGGGCTATCCAGGGAGTATGCATGGGTGTGGGGGGTGTCTAGTGGGGTTTTGGGGGGGGGGGTTAGGGGTGTGAGAGGGTGGTCCAGTGGGGTGGGGGTGTACGGGGTGTCCATGGGGGTTGGAGGGTGTCCAGTATGGTGGGGGCTATCAAGGACGGGGTGGGGGTGGGGGGGGGGGGTTGTCTAGGGGGTGTTCAGGGGTGTGGGGGTGTCCAGTGGTGTGGGGGTTTCTAGGGGTGTGGGAGGGCTATCTAGTGGGGGGTGTCCAGGGTGTTCATGGGGGATGGGAGGGTGTCCAAGAGGGTGAGGGGGCTGTCCAGGGGAGTGGACCTATCCCGAAGGGGTGGGGGAGGGGGCTATCTAGGGGCTATCCAAGGGTTTGGGGTCGTCCAATGGTTTGGGGGGTATTTAGGGGTGTGGGAGGGTTGTTCAGTGGTGTGGGGGATGTTCAGAAGGGTGGGGGCTGTCTAGGGGTCTAGGAGGGTTATCCAGTGGGGTGGTCTAGTTTTGGTCTAGTTTTGTTCTATTTTTGGTATGTTTTAGGTTTTCTTATGTAGGGCATAGTGGTGGTTGAATGGTTTTATTAAAAAAAATTGTTTTTACATCCGTTGTTTTATAACCGATGTAAAAAATGAATGTTTATGGGTTTTATAATCAGTTATTTGAAAAATGATGTAACAAATGCATGGGAATTGGTTTTTACGTATGTTATTTCATAATAGATGTAATAAATGGAAAGAAAATAAGTTTTTACGTCGGTTATATGATAACCAATGTAATAAATGGAATGAAGTAGGTTTTTACGTCAGTTATTTAATAACCGACATAGTATATATGTTTTCACATTGGTTATTATTTAACTGACGTAAAAATACCTTGGGAGTTTGGTTTATCAGGTCGGTTATGAACATAACCGATGTGATAAACTCTTCATAGACATAGTTTATTATGTCAGTTATTCTATAACAGATGTGAAAAAGTAGATACCATGTCGGTTATTTAAAAATAGCTAAAATAAATCACGGCTTCGAAGCATTTTCCACATCAGTATTATATGAACCGACGTGAAAAACACCTCAGATAATTTCTTTTTACATCGGTTTTAAAATAACCACCATAAAAAACAATATTTATAATGTCTCCTATAATAACATCGGCCAAAATCTGACGTAAAAAAAATAACAAATGAAAAAACATTTTCTACACTAGTGAGAAGACCTCTTGAATCCAAGAGAAACCCTTCAAGAGCATTTTGTGTAGATGGTGCTCTCGAAGTGGGTCCATGGACATCCTCAAGTGTCTCTGGTGCATCTCCTTAGATGCTGAGTATACTGAGATGTCATCAACTTTGATCACCTGGGGCTGTCTAGGGAGAAAAACTAGGTCTTATTAAGCCCTTCATCTGTAAGTCCCCCATCTTCACCCAAATCTCACAGAGCACTTCAAGATCAATCCAATAAATTGATGTAAATATTGCGGCACCCCTTGGTGTAGACTAACGCAGAAGTATAACACTTGATGGAGAGGAAAACATGGAACATCATCAAGGAAGACTTCCTTATACACTACTACCATAATGAAACCTAAGGACTCATAACATCCACTACACCAAAGGTCTGACTAGACAATTGAGCAGAATTTGGCTACACCCTCCTCTTCCAGAGTCTATAAAGAGTTTCTAGGATTTTCCATTTTCCAATGAAGGGGAAATCTAATTACCTCATCGTAGATGAACCACATCCTTTTGTATAAAACAATAAATCTGAGTATGAACTGATTATTTAGTCCATAAAGAGAATGATATCATAAGGCCCCGATGGCACATCCAAGCGATCCCAACTGAAACTCCCACCACCGTTAGTCTGGTCACACTATCGGCACTAGTGTGTGGTCATTGGGTCTCCTCTAGTTGGAATATCTAAATGTGAGGATCAATTAAAAATATTAACCAAAACCTCTAGGTATCAAACAAGAAAAGTGGAAAGAAAGGAAATCATTATTACATGTGTCTATCAGTACATCATATAATGTAGAAAGACACATATCATACCTCGAATTTTCCAAGGAGTCGTGGGGTCATAGCCTCGACATCTTGGAACTATCTCCTCCACTGTCCTCTAGCTCCATACCACATCCACTGTCTGAAAGATCTATCTGCTCTTATAACATCCTCTTCCTCAATGGTTCATTAACCACCTCTCTAACTGCTCCATAAAAAATGGGTCAATATCACATGAGATTCCCCCCTTTTCAATAAGCATTGAAAAGAATTTTCTTCTAGGAACATGTGTGTCCTTAGTACTTCTCACGAGATCTTTGTTCTAGTGTCTTACGTTGCACACTTATTATCGGTATGTACTACTGACCCTACTTCTCGAGAGATCACTTAATCCAAAGCTTATGATACAGGTTTTAACACTACACTTCATCATCTAGTGCCAAAATAGCCATCCCTGACACAGTATAGCAAGATTCATCCACTTGAACCACTAGAGGTGGGCCTACTAACAAATCATCTAGAGAAAATGTCACCGCTTGAACATCCTGATGAAAAATAGCTCTGTGATTAGCTCCTATCAGGGAGTCCTCATCGAGCGTCGGGCCAAACTCTGGATCCTACTGCAAAAAACCTCGGTGGATGGAGTTGTGAACAAATCATTTTGAGAACAAGATGTATCATAGTTAGAAGAGTATACATGGTGATATGACTCAAGTAGGACATGAAAAAAACCATTCCTCTATGATTCATGTGCCTTTATTTACCTACAACTAGTGTATTCATGTACTGAGTCGCAAAACTGGTTCTCATAGTCCTGGTGTATGGATACATCGACCACCGCACCAACACTAGAGACCTTGGCCAAACATACAAACTCTAAACTCTTAATATTGTTACCCTAAAATATTCTCATAGACTCAGGGTCCCATTGTGGAACCGAACCTTCTCTGATACCACCCTGTCATGACCCATCCCCCGGGGCCCATTCCATGACTACCCCATGCCCACCTCTGATAAGCCAAGGGCTTCCCACTAGTACTGAGTAGAAATATCCGACAAATGGGATGAATTATCCTTAAAACCTGTACACATCCACCCAACACCAAGACAGAGGGATAGAGAGTGAAAATACTATGTAAATAAAATTCATTCATTCCAATACAACCAAACAATAGAGTACACGAGAAAGTAAAGATGAAAAGTGAAACTGATCCAGAAACAAGACCATTAAAACAAAACAATAGTAAAGTATAACCATAAAAAATTCCATTAAAGATACTATTGGAAGCTTCTGAAAACACATCGGCTTGTCTGATCTCACAAGGAAACATCAGGTTGGGATCATGGTCTTACTCTGCCTAGGACTCCACCAAAGCATCGGTCAACTGCACAAGATGTAACACATGTGGGAAAATCCTCTGCATTGGTGAGTAAAACAATAATCAATAGGGGACCCCAAAACAAAAAGTAAAAGACCAAAATGAAACATCGTCGATAAGGTACAATTATCTCAACATAGGTATATGTCAAAAAAATATGTAATATGAACATCCAAGTATACTCGTAAAGGATTCCAAGATGAAACATCTCACCCACTTCCAGCTGTATGGTTCTTCCTAATGCACGCTCTATTCTGGGATATCCCGCTCATCGAGCTATCTGATAGTAACCACATAGAACAAGTCTACCAAATTTATCTAATAAAACATATTGTCTCAATACATCACGAAGCCTTCCTTAGATGTTCAGTCTTACTGAGACATGGAGTCTTAATTTCTCAGCCAAATCCTTGGTCACAGGATTCAGCTCAAGGCACAATTGTTCTAGTAGAACTCTCTCATTGAACTATGAAGTCATCAGAGTCCCTCACAAAGAAGTCCCGCTTCTTTGGGCCCTACCCAATGAAGACACCCTAATAAATACCCAAAGTAAACTAATCCAGTCGAGTCACAATGGAAGGAAAGATCTTGATACACAGATAAGGATTTCTGCACCTAGGGCTCACTGGGGGACATCCTCAACCATTTATAATTATCATACTAGATAGGGGATAAATGCCTGTGTAAATATTTGTCACACCATTTCCAGAAAGAAAGAAAATTGTAAGTCATAGCCACACGTCGGTCATAAAAATCTACTAAACTCAGCCCTACCACAAGAGGAAATGCTGGTCAATAGTATTGATATACAGATAGTGGATTCCAAAGAATACCACGCAACTAATCTGTATAACCGACAATGTAAGGGATTCTAAGAGAATACAAAAAACCCTATGGTGTGGTTCGTAATGTAAGGGATTCTCAAGAATACTACAAAACCTACGATATAGACCACTAGATAGAGGATTAACACCCTGTTCTTGGAGGTCACATCAATACCAATTAACTCCATCCAGTGCGATAGAGTATCACTCTAATACCATGGAGGTTTTAAAACTTTATTTTGGACTCTTCTCTCGAGGGGATTTCCACATAATGCTATACCGAAGCCTTAAGGGAAAAACCACAAAAAAATTGATACCTATAATGGTAATTGATAACAAACCAACAAGCCATCTCAAATGGTCTGCCTCATCACGAGGGTCCTTATGCTGCAAAAAACTCTTCAATTGAACTTATAGTTTAAAAACTATGACCTATTTTATGAAAAGGGTTCGGTTAGTTTCGGGTCCGACCCGACCCGACCTGACCCGACCTAGTGTCTGGAAACCCAACCTAGGTAGTTCGACCCGGACCGGGTCCAACCCAACCTGGGTCTAACCAGACCTATTAGGTGGACCCCACCCACCTGGCCCGACCTGCTTTAGTCGCCCAATTTTTGATCCGAAAGTGGATCTGGGGACCTCGGTCCATACTCTTCAACATCAATGGTTTGAAACCATGCCATGATCCCTCATAGTGAAATGTCACTTGAATAAAGTTATATCATGAAACCCCTCAATCCTTTTTTACTCTACCATCATCACACCTTTGTCGAGTCATGTTCATCCAGGATCTGAAATACTGGATCATTTCCCCAAAGATTGACTGCCCAATGATCAATCAATCACCAAAAGTCAAGTCATGGTCCAAATGAAGAACTCCCTTGATGAATGAATAACGGAGGGAGAAAATAACAAATTAACAATGATGAACATACCTCGATTGATGTTTGTGTTGATCGAGGTTCATTTTTGTTAGAATAGTTAACCAAGAATCACTAATAAAATCTCCCATAAAACCCCGCATAAGTAATCCCATCTCACAACAATGATCAATCTATGGGCCAATTTGTTTGTTAATTAGTATGCATCTTTCAGGGAATATCAAGAATGGGGAAAAGAGAAGATTCAAAGAATAACAATACCTACCTTGAGTGTGATCATTTGAAGATGTGGATTGAAGTCGTGTCACCATGTCGATCTTGTTCGGCCAACGTTTGTCAATCCATTGCTACTTGATCGAATCCCAAAATTTGATATGTGTTCACTGGTGATAAAGCCTTCATCCCCTTCCCTTAGGTAAAATCTAGAGTTATAGATAAATTCTCCAGTGTTATGAATTCTAATGTTGGGCCCTTCCCCCGAATAATGGAGGAATATCGTTAACACATTTACACATTTCAACATTACTATTTCACTTTGATGCAGCATCACCACAATACTTAATTTATGAAAGGAGAATAGGTTTCTTTAACACTACGTCACAGTGTCTCCACGCTGTGAAACATTAAAAGGAAATAAAATAAAATTCTCTAATCTTATTGTATTACCATTTAAAAAGTACCAAAATTATATTTTACCCTCAACCCGCACCAGTCAAGGTTAGGCTCCTTCTAAGAAAATCACATCCTCATGAGTTTAGTGGTACTCTCAGATTTCACATTCAAGTTACCATTTATGAGGTATAATGATTGGATAAATAAAATATTGTTATTTAATTTTTTTATTTATGGTAATTCCATTTTCAGATTTTCTCAATAGAGACTAGTGATAAATAAACTTAAGTCGCGCTTAGGGTAAACCAACTTCGGTGAACACAATGGTGCCCTCATATTTCTAAATAGGGAATCCATTTATGTTTTATGCCACTTTTTCATGAAATATTATCTAGCGTGAAACTTAAAAACAATTTTTTTTTTGACAGATCATTACGGGCACTCTAGGCCTTCGACTCACATGTCGTCTCAGAACATGGTCTTGTAAATTTCCCAATAATTTTATAAAAAAAGAACTGGTAAAATTCGAGTTGTTATATCCCCTATTACAGCCATGTATCTTACATATATCTCCTATTAAGTATGAATCCTAAAAAAATCTTCCACATTACTCACATATAATATTAGGAATCTAATCTAAGTAGAATCAGTGCATAATCCCCATAAAATTACCACGACATAAGATTCTTCTTGGGGATTCCCAAAGCACCAATACTCAATATACCCCTCTTGTTTTTCCATAATAACATAAAGTTAACAAACACATCCTTGATATCATATATCAGCCTCTTATATGGTGTATTCCTCAACTATACCTCAAAGTTAAGATCATGTGTAAGCCCCACTCAGTCTCCTATCATCACACCTTCATGATGTACCTATCCTATCAAAGAAATGTTTGATTAATCCCTACTCAATCCCATGTCGTTCACACTAATGAAATATGTTTTATCTTTTATTATCTCTTATTTCTCACACTTATCATAAATTGTGTAGAGACCCAAACTAATTATAAATATATATTACATCTTAATAGATGAGTATTCAATACATAATATAATGATCTATGCCAAAATCTTATAGGTCTAGTGCCTTTGGAAACATTGATACATAAAACACTACTTAATTAGTTAATTACACCATATCCCATTAAATTATTAATAAATAGATCCCAATTAAAAATATCATATTTAATACCTTTCTAACTAACTTGGGGAAGAGAAACATAAGAATGAGTGAGCTTACATTCTCAGTAAGGGTAAATAAGGGAGATAACAACATTACATTAGCGTAAGGGTGTGAGAACATTGGAATAACATTTTGAACCCATACCAGGCATATCATAGATCATAAACATGTGTAATGGAGTAGATCATGATAGTTTATAAGGAATGAATCATAATCCAACCAAAGAAAATTATCCACAGAAACATAACATTAGCATAAGATATGGAATCTTTTCATAAACATAAGCAAAAAATAATTTACATAATAGTTAGGGATCATTTCCAAAAAATATCATAGTGGAATGGGTTTACTCCCAAAACCACCATAGTGTTAAAATTACACTCCCAAGACTATCATATAAAATAAATTCCCTTACTGAAATGGGTTTACTCCCCATTCTAGTCTTTTTTATCTCATGGTATATCAATATTTACCCAATTCATCAGGCAAAGATATAGGTATCACTAAAAATATACTAAAAATCATACATATGTGGTCCACATGATCACAAAACATTCATCAAATAAAAACCCATGAAAGGAAATAGGTTTCAAAAATATTTCACCATAGAAAAACTTGTGGAAAAGAAATAGGTTACAAAAATATTTTATCATTTCATCATATAAAAAAGGAATACTTTTCATAACAATATTTACATCACAATAAAAAACCATTAATATAAATAAAAAATAGTATCTTTGGTTCATTTCCCCAATAAATAATGAGTAACCTCAATGGATTCCATATTAGATGGAAAATGATTTTGAAATAACACATAGAACATTTCTTGAGGAAAAAAACCTTTTTAATTTGAAAAAAAATTTCAAAATGAAAATATTTTCAAAATATTATGAATATAATTTTACTTTAAAATAAACATGGAAAATTTTAAATTAATCTATAAAACATGGAGTGGTCATGATTGTTCTAAATTTTATACATGTTGTATGCATTAAAACAAATAATCCTTTCACATTTTTAGAAACAAATAAAAATCACTTCATTATAAAAATGACATAAACATACCATTTAAATATTTTTTAAAATATTCATAAAATAGAAAAATATCATTAATCAATCATTTGATATTAGAAAAAAAAATTATTTAAAAAAATTTAAAAAACATGTACATGGATTAAAATGGTTTTCCAATCGAAGCCATAAATAAAATTATTTTTTCTTTAAAAAACACTTTTCAAATATAGAGTACATAAAGAGAGGAAAATGAAAGTAAAAAAATGCAATTTCAAGAAATAAACAAATGATAAAAAAATCACGAGTTTCTTTAGTGTTATATCTTAATAATTCATCATCTAAAGGATAATCATAATCAATCATAATAAATAATGAGTTTTTAACACAAAACATTTACCACTTTGAAAATGTTTGAATCATAATCCCCATGAATAAAAGATACTTATACGGATTTTTAAATCTACATAATTTTCAAAATAAGAATAATAAAAAACATTCATGGTCATTATATTCACCACATATAAAAATCATGTGGTGAATATCGCATGTTCCTCACATAGAAAAAAGAGAGATTAAAATCCCTTACCACATTGCTAATATTTTGAATTTTAAGCCCCATTAAAAAAAACATAAAATTAATAATTAAATATTATTAAAATGTGTAGGCTCATGATATAAAATTCCAATGGGGTATTATATACACCACATAAAATAACTGAGTGGTGAATATGGAATATGACTCTAAAAAATAAAAAAGAGACTATAAATCCCTTACCATAAGTCTTGACTTTTCTCGTACTCATTTGAACCTACTTTATAACAAGTATAGATTTATTATAAATATGTTATATTATTTTAGGAATATATAAAACCATATATGATTTACTCATGTTATTTTGTTACAAATTTATTATCAATTACTTTTTAAAAACATTATTTAGGTAATTAATACTTCATTTTTCATGTATGATTGTGTGTTCTCATTTCATCACTTTCATTTTGATCATTCTTAAATCATATCAATAATTTTATGAATGGTATAAATATCATATATATTCATTATATATATATAGATTAATCCAAAAAAATAGACATATTAAATTACTTACATCATTCATGGAGATGATAGGCTGTACGTACACATGAACGTTGTGTCCATTTTCTCAACGGATTGAATGAAAGAAAGGTAAATAATATATTACCATTAATGATTAATTGTTATTTCATATATATATATACACCATATATTTATTATATTTTTCAACATTCTTCTCCATTTTATGTATTAGTGAAAAATTAATCACATCGGTTCATGAGACGGTAGTCCACCTTACATACGAGATACATTATCGTATTCCCATATAATGGAATTTAAGAAGTTACATGTGACATTATAATTCCATATGTAACAAACTGACTATAGAAGCCTGAAGCCAATGTCTTATTTAATTACATTGGAATATAAACAAGAAATATGCATCCTGAAGGACATAGTAGTTTAGTAGCATTGGAAAAAAGATACAAACATTAGTTCAACATTACAACTTGAAATGAAAAAAACTAAGAAATTTCAATGACCACATCCATATCTCCTAGGTTTTTTCATCATGTGATTCATAATAAAATTCTTCAGGTCCTGAGAAAACATAACATAAGAAGGGGGTGCGCACAAATGATCAGTAAGAGTAAGCAATACAATAGAAGATAACATAAACATTAGGCATTGTAAATAATTGAAAACACATTCCTTTACAAATAATAAACTTGAACACATTATGTAAAATATATAAGCTGAGTAAATAATGCCATATTAAAACATAATCATGTTTATTCTATAAGTCGAATAACCACATGAACTATGAATGTTTGGCATCATAATGATGGAAATGCATATGTCAGAAATTCTAAAACATATTGTTAGGGTATCTGAAAAGATGTCTAAAAATGATTAAGGCTGCGGCCAAAACCATATATAAAATTGGGAAAGGTCTCGTCCATGTCCATATCTATTTGTCTCATGAGACCTACTAATGCATCAAGGGGCTATAGCGGGCCCCACCCATCACATACTATGTCCAATGCATTCCTCATATAAAGTGGGTGAACAAAATATACATATACATTCATATTGAAACTATCATATGAAATGTAAATAACATTCCCCAATTATTGAATATAAACACTAACCATTCAGAATAATATGTTGAATAGTATCAAAATAGAACATCCATTGTCAAACTAATCAGATACCCTGCAAAAAATCATTGTATATGATATCATAATATATAATACTCTATGAAAAACAATATTATTAAAAGTATTTTTACATAAATAAAGGTTCATTTAGACGAGACCATTGAGAATTTCTTGAGGAAATAATCCTTAAACATTCCAAAGTGTCCCATACCACCATGAAACATTCAAATCATAATCCCTTAGAATATCATGAAAATAAGGAGAATCATAATATTATTTTCCAAAGGGTATTACATACAATACATGCATTGAATAAGTGGTGAACAGGGAATATACTTCATAAAAGTTAAGGTGAGGTGAAAAAAATCTACATTACGTTGGAAAGAAGATTTCATTTGGAATATTATATGTAATTTTCATAAATCTGTATTTTAACTTTTTTATCCCAGAAAAAAAGGAAAGTACATAGAGATTACATTTTAGGAATTAATTATGCCCCACTGAAGTGAAATCATGTAAAAAGTGTTTTTAAAGAATCGTTAGAATTGAATCATTTCTGTGCGGTTTTATGGAATTCATTAAAGTGATTTTAAAGTAGAAAAGAATTGTTTCATTTTTAAAACTTTAAATGAACTAAAATAGATTTTAATGTTAAAATTTGTAATTTTAGAAAGATAAATATGGATTAAAACATATTTTAGAATGAACATCAAAATAGGTATGTTTTCAAGAAGTTCCTTGAATCGGATCTGTATTTCGGATGAATTTTTGAAAAATTATTTTAAAATATATAACTCCCTATAAATTATGGTTGTATTCTGGTTGTAAAACCTATATAGAAAATTCAAACATAAATTATTATTAGTTCATATGAATGAATAATAATTTAATTTAGTTATGTAGATAATAAAATCAACATGAATGAAAATGGAGGTTCAGGTAGAAATCCCTTACCACTTTGTAATCAATCTATTTGTATTCCTTAAAATTAATAATATTGAAATAATAAATTTAATACCATGAAAATACAGATATTAATAATATGTTACATTAAGTGGAATTATACACACACCATACACATGTATTACTAGCGAATAAAGAATATCTCACAAAAATGGATGTGAGATGAAGAAACCCTTACCTTAAGTCTGAATGTGTTCCCCTCTTGAAAATAAGGTCATGGAATATTAAATTATACTTATTAATAACTTAATTTAGAAACTATTTTAAATTTATTTAGTTTATCATAATTTTATTAATTTTATTATTTCCTTATTTATTAGTTATAAGACTAAATTCCGCCATTTCAGAGTGTTCGTTTCATTGATTTTCATAATCAGTTAACTTGTTTTTATGTAATGGAGTTCACTAGGAATGGATTTAAATCACTAGAATTAAACTTAAATATTATTTATATACATACATAAGTGTTAATTATGAATTCTATAATTCGGTTACATGTCAAGATAATTAATCATTAGATGAAATATTAATAACAATCACATAGATTATTTAAATGGTATTTTGATTATTAGGAACTAGTTTGGTCATATGATTTAATATTATGTAAATATACTGGTTCCTGAATATTAAGTAAGTTATAATACATATATTTTAGTTTTTTTCAACCATAAAAAGGGTTTCATGACCAGTAATGAAGGATAAATTGAAGAATGAAACTTCGTCATCCATGAAGGTTGTAAATTGGAACCTCGCGGATGATGATTTCACTTATAAAATAGAAGTGATATAGTAAGAATATTGGCGACGGTTCTTCCATTAACATGATATATTTCTAGTATATAGATTATACTAGAGTAATCATGGTCATTTTTATAGAAGAGGTTTGGAGAGAATAAGAAAAGAAGATAAAATGAACTGAAACTAAATGAAAAAGAAAACCGATTTACCTCTAGTAATAACCTCTTGAAATCCTCATTAAGGGAAGGGGTTTTGGTCTTTTGGAATTAGAAAGAGCTCCTGGACCTGGGGAGTGACTAAGGAAGGGTATTTGGGCTGATAATTGAAAAGTCACATAGCTTGAGAGGAGGGATGAGAAGAGGAAGTGAGGGGGTTTTATAGTGGAGGAGAGAAGTGAATTTTGAATATTTTATTCATTATTTTATTAATTCTCTCAAGACAACCAATAGTGTTGTTTAATGTTCCCCTAATGGTAATAAGTTCATTTTAGTTCGAACCAAGTGACCTTCCATTACTCATGATGTCATAAATAGTGTATTTAACTGATAATTTTCATATATGGTGTTTTACAATATTTCACTATTAATAAAAAATTCATGTTTATAAAAGTACCAAAAATTCACTCTAAACATTATTTGACGTGTCGAATTCGAAAATGAAATCCATTTTTTGAAAAATATTTCAAAATATTTTTAATTTAATTTTTAAATAAAATTATAATTTATTTGAAAAATAAATTAAAAATATAACTTGTTTTATAACACCTTGAAAAATTAATCAAGCTCCCAAAAAATATATTAAAACCAAAAGATAATAAAATAAAAATTTATGACTACATTTTATGAAAATAAATTTTCATTTTAAACTATTAAATTAATCATTAAATTTTAATTATAATATTTATAACATACAAAAATACCAATACCTATACTATGATCATTTTTTCACTTTTAAGATGTCTAAATTGTATTTATACATTCATTGGTGATGTTTCAATTTTTTTGGCTGATTTACTATTCATCAATATTCACAAGGTTTGTTATAATTCATAAGGTGTGTTAATATTCACCAAAAATTATGTTTGTCTTATAAAACTCTAATTATCTTACTGAACGCAACTGTGTATGTTAGTTTTTTGATATTCAATACACAGGGGTGGAAAAATTATGTTTACTTGGCTAGGTTATAACAATGTATTGTCTGTAGAAGCTCAATGTTCAATGAATTATATAATAAATATATTTGTAAATTCTTGGGGTATTACACCATAAGTATAAAAATTTCATAGATATAATTTCCTTTTTTTAAATCTATCATTATATCCATTCATGAGAGACAGTGATAGAAAACGAATTGCATTGGTTTGCTTGGCGTTAGTCCTCCGTACAGAAGATCGACAGTTATGTTTCCCACATGATGGAAGTGGAGATAGAAGTAGTTAAAAACATTAAAATAATTACAAATTATTGTATTTATTTATTTTATTTATTTTTATCATAATTTTTAAAGAATATTTTTATGAGTTAGAGTAATAAATAAATGAAAAATTCATAGTTAACTAATACAACCATTTTCAGGGAAATCCGTTAGGTTTACACCTAAAAACTAATGAGAAGGGATTATTAATAAAAATACGGACACTAATATGTGGTTAGGGAGGTAATAAAGGTATTTGGTAGTGGATATTCTGAACCAAATTATTTTTTATGTTCATATAAGATATGAGAGTAGATTCCCCTTTATTAGTAGGGGGGACAAACTTCGGATTTTGGAAAAGAAAATAGTGTAACCACAATTTTCACATGTAAAAAGGATACAAAATGGCTCATTATCAAACCTTATATTTGAAAATGTCTATGTATGGATGTAAAATTGGATGTTTACATTTTTTTTGTCATTTTTACTCTATATCATTTTAGTTTAACCTCTTAGTAAACACATTTTGACCTTAACAATTACAATTAATTTTTACTTTTTTACTGTTAATTTTAACCAATAGAATATGTAGAAAATATTATTTATTATATATTACTAGGATTCAAAATATGAAATACATTTTTCAAATTCAAATAACATAATTGGAGAAAATTAATTTAATATTAAACTAGGAGACACAATTAAAATGTGGTTTTTCAATGAGAAAATTTGAATGCGTATACAATGCTTCAATATAAAAAGTATATATTAATTTTCTTCCAATGAATTAAATTTAGTTACATATAATTTAATAGAATTAATTTTTATTTTAATATATTTTTAAAAAAGATGTAACGTTATAAATTCTTCATACTAAATGGATGTTTTTAATAAAAAACTGAATTATTCATTATTCACATAAAACATAATCATTTCAAATAATTCTATAATTTAAATTTTTTTTCCAAAAATGAAGATACTTTTCTAATTAATTATATAAAATCTTCAAAAATTAATTCTCTTATTTACTCCCATAGAAATATAAAAATTATTTTTTGACAAATGAGTATTTTAGAAGCTTATAAAGACTTTGCTAAAAATTACGTAATTATCTATAAATATATTTTATTTTTATAAAATATTTATAATTAATTTTTAAAATAAAGTTATTCTTATAAAAAACACCATGTTTAATTTCTAGTTTATAATGGTCATTTTTAAATAATAATATTTATAGTATAGAGTGGTTTTTTAAATCATAGTGTTGTATATAACCCAATCTATTAAAGAAATTAAATTTATTTGAAAAACAATTCATAAAATATTGAGGTGTTAATTATACCCCTTTAATATAAATTGTTCCCTTGAAAGTTTTCACTATGATACAAAGAAATCCGGAAACATCTCCCTCAATATATCCTTAGGTTCCCATGTTGCTTCTTTAAATTGGTGGTTTCACCACAAAACATTGACTAGGTGACTGGTCTTGTTTCATATCCATTTCTCTATATGATCCAAGATCTTAAATAGTTTTTCCTCATAAGAAATATCATGGTTCAGCTGTGTGAACTCTAAGTTTATTACATGTGAAGGATTAGGTATGTAATTCCTTAGAATATATATATTGAACACATCCTATACATGAGAGTGGTTTGGTGGAAGCACCAATCTGTAATCTACTTTCCCAATACAATCAAAAATTTCAACTGGATTGATATAACTAGGGATTAATTTTCAATTCATTCTAAATATCATTACATTATGCCATTAGAAAATTCTTATAAATCCCTTACCACCCAATTCAAAATCTAGATCACATCAGCAATTTTCTAAAAAAAATCATTCGACATTATGCTAACCATATGTTTTACTAAATTTCTCTAACCATCTCGACTGTTTATTCATCTCATTCGGCTTCCAATATCATTCTTTCCCAAACTCAAACCTAGTATATTATAGTTCTACACATCTTCCCTAATAGGGATTCATAAGAAGCCATATGAGTTATTGTGTGAATGTTATAATTTTAAGAAAACTCAACTAAAGAAAATTTTTCATACCAACCACCTATGAAATAAATTGAAAAAACTCATAGAATATCTTATTGGATTTGAATTGTCATTTTATACTGAACATATATCTGTAGATGATAAACATTTCTAAAAAATAACTCTATATCCAGATCCTGCTAAAGTCATCACCATAACATTGAGGAAATCCTTAGATCCTGATCAGATAAAATTGAACGTGGTACTTATAAAACCTTACCACTTCATTAATGTATGTTATGAAAGGATGATCCATTGTTAAATTATGTTTGATAGTGATTATGTGGTCTAAATTTTTATGTTAATCGACTACAAAAAATATTGCACGGTTCCTTTTAGACATTATGAAGAGTCCAACAAAAAAATCCAAAGTGATGTTTTCCCATTTCCATTATGGTATGGGTAATATTTGTAAATACCCATATAATTTTATCATACATAATTAGCATTATAACATATCAATCTATGAGATAAATATTCTGTAATATCACTCATAAATACACCCCAATAGAAATACAATTTCAAATATCTATACATCATTTCACTTCTCTGATGAATATGGAATGAATAACTATGAGTCTCTTCTAACAGAACTTATTAAAATAATGTTCAGATGGAACACTAGAATAGTTATAGAAAAATTTCATTCCATCAAAATTAAGTTATTGTTTAACTTATTATATTGCTCTACATTTTTATATTGTGCCCCTTTAATCGTTACATAGATATATGGTTGGACACTCATTTATGAGAGATTATATGTCTCCCATTATATCTAGACTTTCAGATCCATCCTTTTTAAATCCATAAATATTAGATATTTTTTTATCATTATCATAGATAATATAGAATGACATTTTCAGCTAAAAACATCAACTACCTTGATCGCTTTCCCAGGGAGGTAATGTATTGAGAAATCAAAATATTTAATTATTTCCAACCATCTTATATGGAGTATGTTAAACTACTTCTATGTGATTATATATAATTTAAAATCTTATGATTAGTATATATACAAATAATTTCTCTATATATATAATGGATCCATATCTTTAATGAAAACTTTATCATGGATTAATCTAAATCATGAGTTGGTAATTTTTCTCATGAACCTTTATATTTTAAAAGGAATATGCTATCACCACATCATTTTTAATTAGAATGATTCCAATCCACTTAATTAATGTATCAGTATAAATTGAAAACCCTTATCCACTATAGGGAAGTGTAAGAATAGGTCAAATGACTATCCTTATCTTTAGTTCATCCAAATGCTTCTCACATTCTTCTTTCCAAAGGAACATGGATCCCTTTCGAGTTAACTTTTTTAATGGATTTGAAAACTGTAAGAAATTTTCCACAATGAATCATTAATAACTAGAAAAACCATGAAAACTATGTATCTCTTTAATCTTTGTAGTTCTATTCCAATGTTCAATAGCCTTCATCCTTAATGGATGCACTGCTATACCCTCAATTGAGATTATATGACCAAATAATGAATCTTTTTATGCTAAAAATTTACACTTGGTAAATTTTTCATACAAATTATTCTTATTCAAGGTCTTAAGTATAATCCTTTATTGGTATTTATGATCTTCCTTTCTATTTGATGAGATAATCATATCATCCAAAAAGACTACCAAAAATATATCATGGTATTCTCTAATAATTGTTTTCATTAAATCCATGATGATATTAGGGACATTAGTAAGACTAACTTTCATCACTGTATATTCATAGTGCCCATACATTTTGTTCAATGATATCTTAGTTATATTCTCCTTCTTGAACTTCAATTAATGATATCCTGGAGAAAGGTAAATCTTGAAAAATTATTGATCTCTATAAAATCGTTCAAAAAAATATTCAATGCGAGGTAGAGAATACTTTTTATTAATTTTAATGATATATAGTTCACTATAATCAATGTGTAGTCTCATAATTCCATATTTATTCTTAAAAAACATAATTGGTTCAATCTAAGGTGAAAATATTTGGTGAATTAATCCCTTTTTAGGGTTATCCTAGAGTTTCTTCTTCAACTCGTGCAACTCAATTGTGGCCATTCAATACGGATTATATGAAATATGTGGGGAACTAGGTATGAGTTCTATTGAAAAATCAACTTCAATATTTTTATGAATGGATAGGAAACTCTTACGTAAAGACAACAAAAAACTTCTATAAAATCTGCATATAAACAATGATAATTTCTCCCAAACCATATGGGATATAAAATACTTTTGATAATCAATAAAGACCCATTCATTGGATTTTATTTCCATTGGAAGTTGATATTTATTGTCATATTGGTAGACCATCATAGTGGGTTTAAACTATTAAACATGACATTAGTTCCTTAGATATTTTTGTTGGATATATGTAAAGAAATATAATATATTCTAAATATAACATCAAATTAAACTAGATGAATAATAAATTGGTTTGTAGGAAGTAAATTCCCACAAACATTAACTAGATAAGAATAATAAACATGGAATATGATCATCATACAATTTTTTTTATTTACTATATATCCAATATCTAATATTTGGGAATATGAATTAAAATTCAAAGATAAACTTCATTATATAAAAGAATTTATATAAATAAGATCAAATAGGATCTTTTAATACTTGAATATACCTATTACCACACCAATTGTAATGTTCAATCATTAATCCATTAGTAATGTCATAATGGTTAGCATGACCATTAGGAATCATTGCTTATAGAGATAATTAATTCATAGGATATCTGAATAATTACACATTATTGTCAATATATGAAACATTATATTTTACCTATTCTATTCATGATAATTATCTATTCAAATCAATCATGATGGTTTATATAGAGTTTGGTAATTTCTAAAGCATATCCCATGGGAGTGTAAAACCAGCTATTCATCAAGGCTTATTTTTATGCACTTAGTGACGAGAAATTCTAGCTCAATGAACCCTTTTCAATGTTATTACCTCTAGTTAAAACTGATCTTGAGATACATCCCATTTTAGTACTCAAATAGGGATATAATTTCTTAGAAACCACTATCTCTATTCATCACTAAAATTCTTGTATATTTTCATATACATAAAATTATAATTATTGTGCTCATTAGATATTTATCATTATAGTTCCTAATTGGTAACTCATCCTTTCTATGATACCAATTTCAGGAAAATAAACTACCCATACATATATATTACATCTTAATAGATGAATATTCATTACATAACATAAAAATCCATGTTATAATCATATACATCCAAATCTATTTTAAACAAGGACACATAAGAAACTAATTAATAAGTGAACTACATCATCCCTAACCTATGTTATTTATAATTAACACCCTTTTTATACATATCATACATATATCCTTTCTTAATAACCTGGAGAGAGGAAATATAAGAATCAGTGAGATTAGATGCTCTATAAGGGTAGATAGGAGAGATATCTATATAACGTGAGAATAAGGGTATGAGAAAATGAGAATAACATTTTGAAACCATACTCTTCATATCATAGATCAAAAAAATAGTTTCATGTAATAAATCATGGATGTTTATATTACATGAATCATAAAGTAATCAAAGAATATAATTTATAGAAGCATAATAATAGAATAAGACATAGAATCGTAGATTATACAAAATAATATAAAATTGTTTTCATAATATTTAGATATCACCACCAAAATAATCCTAGTGGAGTGGTTTCCCACCCTAACCCATCATAGTAGGAATGGTTAACTCCGACGACTATAATAGTGGATATAGTCCCTTTCTAAACTAGGTTCACTCCCTCTTATAGTTCTATTTATCCCAAGAGATATCAATATTTTCCCAATTTAATGGAGGGAGATATATATCTGACAAAACATATAATGAAAATCATACATATATTTAACACAATATTATAAAATATTAATCATATCACAACCCATTAAAAATTGGTTTTCATAAATATTTCATTATATCATAACCTATAGAAAGAAATAGGCTTCATAAATATTTTTCCATTTTGTCATAACATAACCTAGGGAAAAGGGGATGGATTTCATAAGAATATTGTCATAATAAACATTGACCATGTAAATAAAGAATAAAAATGTAATTCATGGATCATATTCCCATTAAATCACAAATAATATTAAAGTATTTCATCTTTGATGTAAAATGAATTTCAATGATTTCTGGGAAAATTTCTTAAATTAGAATAACATTATACATTGAAAATAACATTTTAAATACAAATATTTTTATCACCTTATGGATAAAATGTTATTTTAAAATAAACTTATAATATAGTAAAGTAATGTTTAAAACATGGAGTAGTTTTGTTAGTATAAAATTTTATATATGACATATGTGTTAAAACAAATACTCCTTTCAAAAGTTTAGTAAAAGTAAAAATCACATCATCGAACAATATAAAAAATATTCATTATAAAAAATTATTTACAAAATAAATATTGGGTAACTTTTTTATTAATAAATCATTATATATTAGTAAAAACATTATTTATATACTTTTAGAAAACATGTAAATTGAAGAACATGGTTTTGACTAAAAAGAGAAATAAATTTGGTTTTTCCTCATAAACTTTGTTTTTGAATATTGAGTACATAAATAAGGAAAAATTAAAGTAAAACATGTAATCTCATGAAATAACTAGATTATAGTAATTTTCAATAGTTACTTGATGTGTATATCATATGATTTCCTTATCATAATCATAATCATAAACAATCTTGATAAACAATG
Organism: Viscum album; assembly: GCA_963277665.1. Lineage (NCBI taxonomy): Eukaryota > Viridiplantae > Streptophyta > Magnoliopsida > Santalales > Viscaceae > Viscum > Viscum album. Next base: position 293,619,917 of record OY728145.1, on the reverse strand, counting down.
GGATTGAAATGTAAAACCTTTACCACTTTTATAAGGTTTGAATTGTAAGACACATTAAAGATATAAAATTAGATAGATATTTAAATCCTAATGGTTTTAAAAATAATTATCATAAAATACCTTCATTTTTAGTATATACACCACACAAAATAATTAGGTGGTGAATATGGCATGTGTCCCCAAGAGATAAAAGTGAGATGGAAATACCTCACTAATTTGGTAATAATTTGAATAATAAGACCCATTATATGATAAAAAACAATAATTATCATGAAAGGGAATATATTAAATAATAAACATATCAAATTAATAGTATATACAACACAAAAAAGAAACACTAGTGAATATGGCATATGTCTCCAAAAAAAAGGGAAACTACAAATCCCTTACATTAAGTATTAAATTCCATCATACTCATTAGAAGATCTTATTTAATAATTACATGATTATTAATAATATATTAAGGTACCACAATAATATATATAATACCATATATTATTTACTTATGACCTTTTATTACATATTTATTAACAATTCCTGGAAAACATCTTGCTTCGGGTGCTAACTACTTCATTTTTTGTGTAAGTTTTGGTACTTTTATTTAGATCATAGTTAAATCATATATTTAATTTTATAAATGATATAAATATAATATATAATTATTATATAATTATTTTTAGTAATCAATAAAATTTATATATGGAAAATGAATTACCCCATTCATGGAGACAATTGGTTGTATGTATGCTTGATCATTGTTTCAATTTTATGAGTGGATGGAATGAATGGAAATTGAAAAATATATCACCATTTAAGAGTAATTATGATTACATTTAAATAAAATATATTCATTAAATTTATCCTTATTACCTTCCATATAAAGCGAATGTGAAAAATTAAACACATCACCTCACAAGGCAGTAGTTCGCTGTACATACGAGCGACGTTATCATATTCCCAGGAAATTAAAGGTAAGAATGAAACTGAGATATTATAATTAAATAAGTGTAAATATTTAAAAATTATAAATTTAAAATATTAAATAACTAAGTATCTATAACCTTTATAGGTGGCGATGAAACCAAATTACATCAATTTGCGGGGCGGTTGTCCGCCGTACATATTATCAATGGTTTTGTTTTTCGGTTGATGAAAGATGTGATAGATATGGGTAATTAAAATAACATAATAAAATATTATTATATTATATTTAATTATTTTATTAAATAATAATTTATTAATAACATTTTAAGGATTTATATGAATAAATAAAATGTAAACCCATAGTTAATGATAATATCTATTCTTTGGAGAACTCCTTTCAGTTTACAACTTACTATTTCTTATGAGGGTTTACTAATAATCATAAATACTATATGATGTTGGGAGGGAATTAATAAATATATTTGGGATGGTATTGGTAGTTAATTTTTTTGGAAGTGTTTATATGAGAGTAGTGGGGTTCCCTTTTATAAGAGGCAGAGAGGGCACACATAGAATTTTGGAAAAGAGTAAAGTGTACACTTATATTTCACATTAAAAAAGGATAAATATGGATAATTAACAATAATTATATGATATAAGGTATAAAGTTTCCAATAAAATGGAGGTGGATAATTTTTTAGGTATTTTTATTACTTATCATTTTAGTTTAACGCCCGGTAAACAGCTTTTTAACCCTAACCACAGTAATTAGTTTTTACTGTTTTTATTAGTCATTTTGACAAAAACATAATTTTAAATTATTATATAATATTTATTATGATTATTACAAATATTGAATATATTTTTCAAAATTAAATTCATATATGTGAAAAAATTCAATTTAATATTAAACTTGCATATGCGATGAAAATGTTGTTTTCCTAAGAGAAGGTTTCCATAAGTATATAATTTTGTAATATAAAAATTCAATATAATTTTTATTGAAATAATATAAATATGTTTAAAAATAAAATAATTGAACTTATATTTCTTTTAAAACATTTTAAATCAAGATTTAATTTTTATTATTCTTCAAATGAAAGGATAGTTTTTAATATAAACCTTTATTTTTCACTATTGACTAAAAACTTAATATTTTCATAAAATCATAAAAATTTACCCTAAACTATTTTTTACTGGATGAATTAAAAAATGAGTTTTATTTTGTAAAATTAATTTTCTAAAATATTGAATAAATAATTCTATTATTTTTTAATAAAAATAAATAAAACCATTTAATTTTTTTAAAGTGTATATAAACTTTAATAAAAAGTGGATACTTTTTTATCAATGTGTTTTATTTATCTAAATACTTTATAATAAATTCTACAAATTTGGTCATTCATATTAATAATTCCTAGTTTAGTAGATATCTTATAATGATTGTTTTAAACTAATAATATTAATAGTATATCATGGTTGGTTAAAACCTTGTGTTGCGTTTAATGAAAGTAATCAAAAAAGTTAAATTTATTTGAAAAAAATATATTTCATAAAATATCAGGGTGATACAACTCATATAGTATTAGAGGTTAAATTTATTATTTTTTTATCATAATTGAGATGCATCACTAGAATCACCTTCAATTACCATCATCAGGACTCTAAACCGCATAACACACATCTTTAGAACACAATGATAAACTTCATGGATAGGTCCCAACATATAAACTTAAACTATGCACTTGAAACTGTATAGTCATTAATTTATATTAAACATGAATTGTATTATTCCACTCTATGGTTCAATATCAATATCATCAAATAAACAACCTTCCATATGTGATGAACATATGATTTCATTCTTGTATTCCAAAATTCGAGATTCACATTTTGTGTTCCCTCAACTACATTGGGTTGAGATACTATTATTGCTACACTAAAATTCCTCAAGTAGAGATACTCTTTTAGAGCTGGAAATACCTTCTAGTATTCTTTCCCAATCTCATTACCATGAAATATAAGGGTAGAAATCCCTATATGGTTCTCCTACTAGTTTTAATCACCAATTATAAATTCTACCATTTAGTTAATAATAAATGAAAAAAAAACAAAAGTGTACCCTCATGCATAATTCCCACGCTAATCATTTCATGGAAAAATTTACTAAATAGTACACTATTTCTGACATTAATTTTTTTTGGAGTCATTCCTTGTCACAAGACCTTAAAATGTATGACATGTCCAATTAATAAGCATTGAACTTTGTACATTCTAATTCCCTCTATAGGACAATATAGGAATCCCTATCATGGGACCAGTACTAACATCAAAACACCTTCCACCTCCATGTATGTATATAAATATTATAGTGTGCATCTAAATGTATTTTAACTAAAGCATCATGATCCATTAATAGGTAGATATAGAACCTATTATGTGCATGTATGTTCACATATCTACTTGTATTTGATTAAATCATTATAATAGGGGTAACCAGTAACACATTGGGTTTTGGGTAAGATGCAAGAATGTGTCTCAAATCTATAATTTGTTCTTATAGTGTGAAAGAATCCCCTTAAAAATGTTACATTATCCTAAACTCCTACCTCTCGACCAACATGAATTATGAAGCATTATTTTCTAGAAACCCCAGTGACCGTATTCCTTAATAATATAGGTCTGCAAAGGGCTTTATGCCAAAATGTAACAAATTGTGAAGTACGTCAAAATTTTCCATAAAAATAAAATGATCAAAATTACATGAAACCTTCAACTATGAAAGTTATTGATTGACCATGCACTCTTAGTTTTGATCATAGATTGATTTTTTCTTATTTAAGTCTCTTATGTGGGACCATCATGAATCCATATAATATAAATTTCCACATTGAATTCACTATTGAATTCAATCCTCATTGGACAAGCTAGAAGTACCCATAGGACACCTCAAGCTGCTATGAACGACTAGCTAATGCCTTAATCATATGCCTCAACTTCCAAAAAAACCATATCCTTGTGGACCCAATATACATGTTCACTAACCCAACACCTATTGCATCATGTTTTGATTACTACAGTTTGAGAATATCCCCTCCATGAATCTAAAACAAATTTAGAGGCATTTCATGAATTCTTTAAAAGTATTATTGCCCATAAGTTGTCAAATCATTGGCCAGCTATAAAGATGAAGGCATCCCCTATTTCCACATCCCACCTCTCTGGGAGCCTATACATAAAGAACAACACTAGAAACCTTTCTTACCATAAGTAGGATGACATGGATTCCAATAACCACAAGGAAACCCCCTCAAAGATTCCTAGATTAGAACCAACCGCTTAGGGTTTTCACAATTTTTGACTCCAATCCATTAAGAAGTTATAGATGATGATGTGCGTGTCTTGGTCATCCAGACTTAAGAATACCAAAGGTTATTCCTGAAAGGGTATCCAATCACTATAACTACAGAGAAAGTCAATGTCCTGCTACATATAATAAATACAAGGACCACAAAATTATTCTTATAGTTACTATGGAATAATTATAAATCATCATTTTGTAGATGTATCATACAAAATCACATATGTCGTTTATGATAGTAGTATCATAGGGAGATTACATCCCAAATGGTTGGCGTTATTTTTACCATTTTTAACCCCGCATAGTAGGAACATTGTCTGATTATGGATACTTATACTCTAATGTGTGACATTTTCCCAACACCAACCAAAAACAATAAATTCAACTTTGCAGAAGGGATTATTGCTCTGTATTATGTTTTAATTATAGAACATGAACATATAAATTCTAAATTTATTAGGGGAAATATAACAATTGAAAGGGCCTTCACGATGAACCATTATGCCTCCTTCATCTTTCCCTCTATAATGGGATGGGATTTATTAATTCAATATAGTAGAATGGGTCCACCATATCAAATTAAGATCATAATAAAGATTTTTTTAATACTATATAAATTGATTATTATGAGTTTACAAAAAAATGGAGACATAAATAGGTAGTTTAGGAAAGTCACCCAAGGATAACATAGGTGATGTTATCCCCAGAATTATAGGATCATTTCAGTACTTGAATATAATCAGTGTAAATTTTCCATGAATTGGAACAATTATAGAGGAACTCATATCCTAGGAAAGTGGAATCATCTATTTCTCATTACAGTATATAAAATCCCAATTTTTCAACATTTAATGTAACTCTCCCATTATTTTTCCCAAATATGACATGTTTTTGGACATCCAAAATAACAAGAGGATTCCAAGATTATATTCTTTTTAAAGAACCTATAAGGACAGACCTTTTCCCGATATAATAACCACAATGTTAGGTATATTTCATGGTGTGAAAATATCCATTAGAAATTCCTCTAAAAAATAATCTCTATTCTCTAAAAATAAATATTCATGACCTCCAAAAATGCAATTAGAAAGTTAATGATAGCTTTATGTATTTATTAAAAGATGCAAGGAGAGGATAAATTCTCGACATATTTCTTCTCTAAAAAAAGATAATATTGATCTGTGTTAAGAAACTATAAACTAAGTATTCAAACACTATTATCCACCAAAATTAACTAGGTGGATTCCAAGAGTTAGCATCAATATCACAACATCTAGAGTATTATATCTTCTAATCCTATGAAATATCTATTCAAAAGCCACAGTTTTAAGAGGAATATAAGTAAATAAGATGCAGTTACTATCATCCTCAAGATGAAATAGTTGAAGCGGAGTAACCATAAAATACAAAAGAATAAATTTTATTCCATATATGATGATTATGTTAGAGAGTAAATTATCTCTACATTAGTGAATAACTATATCATATAACCAAAATCAAGAATTATGATGAATCAAGGATACTTAGACACCCAAACAACATACTTTATAATCATTTATTGTGTTATATGATCTACTAAAGGTTTATCTTCAATTGCCTCTACCAAAACATGGTTAATAATGATCTAGTTCTATTATAAAGTCTTTATGGTCATGTGAAAAATGTTTTATCCATTCTACCTAAATTATATGTTGAATAATGGAAAAATTACTCATACTGTGTTATATAGTGGTTTAATTAACAGATAATTAAGTAATCATTGGATTAAAAACACATTATCATCAGAACATGATTGAATCAACCTGTAGTTACCCCAATTTCCAATTTATAATCCAATTTTTTATTTTATACTTCTAAACCTATCCTAAAAAATTTGTATATATGGAATAAATATAAAGGGTTCCCCATTGACATTAAAACATGTATCAAATTTTATGGTCTTTATTCACCCATAATTGGGAGAATGGGAACCATCCCACCAAATTGTCCAAAGGGGGATTGACTGGCCAAATTATATAATGGGAAACAACCCACCAAACAAGATATTACATAAGTGAGTAACCATAGTTTTTATATGTTTCCATCAACATGGTATCAACTAGGACTAAATAATTGTTATATATTTTTAGTGAGTTCACTCTTGATATAGAATATCACACACTTCTTCAATTATTCACCCCTTAATAGGTTGTATCATCCTCTACTCCCAACAATTTTAAAGGACTTTGTGATACCATTATTACCAATAAATAATTAATTAACATTCATGTGGATTAATTATAGTGAAATGTTGATACATAATATAGTCAATATCAACAATAATACCAATCACCTAGATCCACATCCCAAATCCCATTACCATCCACTCATTTTTACAACAAAAAAAGAAAGTGTATTGATAATTTTCCAACATGTTATCCCCTTGAGGGTAATAATTACATATCTACTAAAAAAACGAATTACACATTTAGAGAAAGAAAATAAATAACTTAAGAACATAATCATAGAGTATGTTCAAGTATATTTTCCCCAAGGTTAAATTTTGGTATCCTAGAACTGATATCCCCTTGCAGTTAATCTTCCCAGCCTCCAAGGCTAGAGTGATTTTTATATTTTCATATAGCCCATCCCATAGGGTAGTGGTAAATTTTACATTTACAACCCCTTATTGGGTTAATTCTATACATCATTCCCCCTTGATGACCACCAAGAATCCCCTAATACAATCAGATTCATCTAGTCTAGGGGTATAATCATCGATGTAAAAGTCATAAGATTCTTCAATATCTACCACTAAATTGATCAATATTGAGAAAACACATCCCATATCCCAATTTAAACCATTTTACATAATGATTGATGTATTTTTATCACACGAGGGAGGCCATATTGTCATCTGTATCTCAAAAATAGGTAAAAAATAGAATATTTACATCCAATGAGAACATCTCTCTGAGTATTTTTATTCTGTCACATTGAAAGATTCAATAACGCTCCCAAGGATTAAGTGAACATGAGGGTAATATTTGATAATCATTTTATATTACATCCCTTTCCATTAATTGTTAGCATATGAAATCGATATATGGTTTGGCATCAAATATTGTCTGCAGAAGTAGATAGATGAGAGGATATTGGAGTCATTGACACCAAAGTATCCACATTATCCATGTGGATACCCAGAGAAAAACACTAAGAGTATACCAAAGAATTGATATAATCCATATCTTATTTAATGTCATATAGATTTTTATTCCTTCAAGACTGAGCTTGTGGAAACTTATTTCACATGCTCATTTTAGTATAACCACCTTGAGATCATTGAGATCAAAAAATTCATGGAAGTTGTTATGCAAGATCATCCCAATTATTATGCCAATCACTAAAGTTTGGGATATTATTGATGGAACCTTCATCATAAAAGATTATCTATAGAAGAAGATAGATGAAGGCCTAATAGAGTTACATGATCTAGAGAAAAATGAAACATATATGCACTCTATTATTAATCAACCGATGAAACATCATGCATCATGAATCATGTTGGGCCAACATCCATTATACATTTCATTTAATTGTGTGGATTTATTCTCCTCACATTAAACTGTTTGATCAGAGCTTTATCTTTATGACTTTAAACTATAATACATAATATGTTATCCTAATGAAATTAAATTGAATGGCATTTGGTCTACCCTGCAAGACCTTAAACAACATAGAGCATCCTACCCTTTATGGACTAATTTCCACACATGATAACCACAACCATGTTAAATACCCATTAGTTCATGTATTATTATATATGATTCCTTAGTGGAAAAATAATACCTCCTCCAATATATGATCCACAATGATGTATAATCCTCCAAACTGATTTATTCTCCTCACATTAAACTGTTTGATCAGAGCTTTATCTTTATGACTTTAAACTATAATACATAATATGTTATCCTAATGAAATTAAATTGAATGGAATTTGGTCTACCCTGCAAGACCTTAAACAACATAGATCATCCTACCCTTTATGGACTAATTTCCACACATGATAACCACAACCATGTTAAATACCCATTAGTTCATGTATTATTATATATGATTCCTTAGTGGAAAAATAATAACTCCTCCAATATATGATCCACAATGATGTATAATCCTCCAAATTAGATTCATCTACGATCATATAAACCAAAATATGTCTTCATCATAGATTTTTAACCCATGTTCATTAACATCAGGTCTTTCCCATCAGCCTCTGACACCATTCAATTTTCTAGAACATTTTATGGTTTTATTTGCATAACACGGGATATGTAGTGATGCCGAAAATTCGTATTATGGGCCTCGCCACAAACCCTTTTCACATGAATCTTAGTTTTCATACTCTTAATCAATTAAAATTTGGGTAATAAATGTTTACTCAAATTGATATTAAACTTTTCAGAATAAATACTTACTATAAGACAATAAATTATATAGTCATCGTATTCATAGTATGATCCAAAACTGCATGAAAACTCTCTGTAAGAAATATATTTCATAATTTCATAATATTTAACCAAATTACCTAATGAATGATATAAAACTCCATGATACATGTATGTGTTGGTGGAACCTAATCATCATAGCACTAATTCCCATGTTTCTAGTCATAAAAAACATGATAAAATGCTTTTTTAATGACATAATATTGTATAATAATGTAATTATATCAAGATTTTAAATTACATAATCCAGGTTCCTATCACATGAAATTTGACTACAAGATGTTAAGTCCATTTTTGTGAAATTAAAATATTTTTTATAGGTTCTTTACATATAACCTTAAATGATAGAATTATTTCATACATGAATAAATAAGTTAAATTGAATGAAATATTGGTCCATCCTATGATACCTTAAACTGCATAGAGTTATATTTTGTATACCTTTTGCATTGATTTAGGTATGTGTTTAAGGATTCTAGTATGTGAGTTTAACAACTTATGCTGAGATTCCCTCAAAAATCATATATAAGTTTTATGATGTCTCACCTCATCCGTAAAATGAGAACCCATTCACATTAGGTTTCATTCTTTATTATGAAAGGATAACTATCCATTACATTGGGAATGACTGTAAAATATCTATATTTGTAAATAAAATTAAATTCCACACCATTTTTTTATTATTTATGATTGTCTTAATTATTATAATAGCATGATATGTATTTCCATTTGGAAAATTTATTATAGGCTCATCCAATTTTTTTAGTTTTATTTAGATTCCCTAGTACAAGATGACACCATAGTGCCCTCTATTTGCTTTGACCCTCAATAAAAAAATAAAATTCCATATCCCGTGATATGGGCTAGATCTATATGGGTATCTTTTTATTTGTATTTTATGTGGCTTGATTCCCAATACCATTGGATATGTAGGAACTCTCATAATTCCTAAAATATGTCCATCAATTAGAGAATTAAAAATACCACCACTATATCCTTTTTCATGAACCTTCACTCATTTACGTTGGCTATTCTTCTTCATCCTCTTTGTATAATACTAAACTACTTGGTTAAGACAAATCCCTATTTTTCACTCTTGCATAATAAATATTGTCTTCCAATGTCTCTTTTTTCTCACTTTGGGGAAGAATCATGTTATTTTAAAGTGTATGTTTCATTAATTCAATTATCATGCTCGACATGCATCATATCCAACATATAGGATAACTAAACCCTTTCTTTGTAACTACAAACTATACACAACATAATGTTTTATCATAAAATTTTAAACTATACGGTGTGAATTCCATGGTAAATTTGACAACATGTATGGTCCATCCCACCGAAATTTAAAGTGATTTGAATGAAATAACATCTATGGGTTATTTTTATCACCCTATATCTAGATCTAGGTAAGAAAAATTCTAGAATATGTGTTTTACCTATAATCTTATGGAATAAAATTAAAATGGCCTTAGTTTTTTTACTTCCATGTTCTTAGTTAGCCCCGAATTTAATGGCTATGTACTATGATGTAACCATTTCACTAATCCCATATATGATCTAGGTCTACATGAAAATCATTTGTAATGGAATTATTTCTTTATAAACCTATACTAATAAGTGATTCCCCCATCTGTTACCCACTCAAGTGCTACAACCATTTCTCTATATAAATTCCATATTTTCAAGGGTATATTTCAATTTTGTGGACCTTCCCATTTTCTATGGTTATTCCCACTATATAATTTGTACTTTATGGTATGTATAAAATTCCCCATAACAGTCCTAGTCATACAACCTGAAACTTCATGGCACCTAAGCCTATATCATAGGATATTAAATATCACATCACAAGGTCCTAGACATATAGCACTAAACTTCATGACATATGGTCCTTACCACATGACCATAATCAATGAGTGGAATGGTATATATTATATAACCTTAAACTAATAAAATATTTCAATCATAAATGATCTTGAATATAGAAAAATATTATACTTTATATCTTGAGTACTTAAGAAACTCCTTATAATATTTAATTTAATCTACTATTCAATTAGTATCTATTCCACTATCCTGAATGGATTTTCGAACACATTTTAGAGTAGTTATAGATTATTCAAAACACATTTTTACACCCTTCCCTCACTTAATATACTCTCTAATTTTAGTTTCTGATTTATTATCATCTTAAAACCTTGAGCTGGAATACTCCTCTCAGTTCACCAATTCATAGTAATATTTTTATAAGGGATTGATTAATATGATAGGAAGTTGTTATGAATTTATGGTATACAGAATATTTTTTTTAAAACTACAATGTAACAACTGGAAGATATTTTTTCTTATATGAAAATATGCCCTTAATGACAAGTGTTGTCCCTATGCAGTATGACAATGGTTTTTTCCATTCATAATGGTAAACATACTCCAAAAACGCTTCAAACTATCATCTCAAATTAACATTTTTAAAGACATGATTTTGATCATCTGTATTCCTTTTGATCAAATGGATTAGTAATAACTCTGTGTTTTATTTCGCCATGAAATACATACTCAATTAAGGAAGATCTATGTTGAATGATTATAAATTGTACGACATTTGTTAACGTTTTATGGACTTAAAATTCATCCCATATGGTCCTAGTCATATGACCTTAAACTATATGAATTGAAGTCCATATCTCTGGATTTTAAACCACCTTGTAATTGTTACACAATGTATGACCTTAGATGAATGATATATGGTCCACCATACATGAACATAATCTTCTTATTTTTTTGTTGACATAATATATCCCTATTATACAAGATAGATTCATGTATTATTTTCAGAAATATAATCCCAACTAAATCAATTATATGGTTAAATCCATCCATTATAAGGGTTATTTATATCATCTATCTTGGGAAAAATTATGGAGCTTCTATTAGATTCAATACATTTGAGGATAACATATAAAAATATCCATCCTTATGTATGACCCATATATTTGAATGGATTATAATTATGATAAATACACGTGTCTTGATTTTCATACCATGGGATATGTAGTGACACATATGTCTCATATCTTAGGACCAACAATAAACCTAGTCCAAGATTTAAGAACATAATGTTAACTGCACCTCTCCTTGATCCAGTCTATATTAGCGATGGGACATTAATTCACATTTGATTTTTTATTTCATTTTCTATATGTTAAAATGTAATTTTTTTAAACATGTATGGAATAAAGTCCAACCCCCATTTGTCATGATTACAAAACCTTAACCTTCAAATAAATAAAAAAGATGCAAATGATTTTTTGGTTAATAATATATAAAGGGAGGCTTGAGAAAATCTCAATTATTTTCTCACTAAACCATTTCCCTTATTGGTTTCTGAAAATTTTGGATTGTGCAAAAAAAAGTGATAACATATTGGGAACTAAAACATGTCATGAGAAAATTCCAAGACAAGATCCCTAAATAATATTGGTCTAGGAAAACTATAGTGCAATTCTACCATACCCCCATCAAGTGGGTTTAAGTTGTTCCATTTGTAATTTTTAGTTAATGACATTAGGATATCTTCACACTGATTAGCTAACCCCTTTGAGTGACTCAATACTCAATAATTTCATGTTATATTCCTTCACCTCAAGAATATACTCAATAAACAATGTTGTAACATTTAGTACGCTCAAACCCTTATTTAATATTCCTTTATACATATACTTACTATACATATTTGATGTCTAAATCACCAATCCAATACTTTGAGTTAATATTCATCACTTAGAATCCCATTCTTCGATTCGATTGACCCTCTTCATTACAAATTTCATGAAATATTTAGTAATATAGTTCTATATTGATCTTAATGGACCCCTATAGGAACTAAAGGTGAAAAACATATATTCCTTTGAGCCACTATTTTACCCCAAGGGGATGTTTTGTCCTTGATGAAAAGGCCCCCTCAACCCCATGAGCTATTCCTGGATGGTGTTGTGTTATTTTACTCCATTACTAAGGGAAAACCTACTCCCTATTAGTCTCTAATTTCCATTTAATCAATCATACTTATGTTATAATTTACACATTATGCAACCTTAATATTCAAGTGGATTCAAATACCCTCAATGATACATTGTCATGAATTATACTAAAACTCATGGAAAGATTGTGACAGAGTATTCTATTAACCCTTCATATATGTGTATATAGCCCCTATGGAACTCTAAAATCCCTGAGTATATTATTCCTCTTATAAATACCATATACTTGAGTTGAGGTACTCTACTTGGGACATTCTTATTAGAAACTTTGTCCTCATTACATGACCTTAAACTGCATGACAAATTAATCTTGATGTCATTACCATAAATTGAATTCCCATTTTTCTGGTATATTTTTAATTAGTAATGGGACCTTATTTAATGTCAGGATTTTCCATTCCCTTTATAGATATATTGGCACACACATTTTTTTAATGTCTTTCAACATTAAATAATAACAACCTTTAGTATAATAACTATAACCCTAAACTTCTTGTACCATTATCCAAGGTTGTCTACATTTGTGACATTGGGAACTAATTCACATCGTGTTTTGTTCACCCATTTGTTATTTATAATTATTCACATTATTGTCAATGTTTTTCAACCTTAAATATTGTCAACCTATAGACTAACCAAAAAAGACACTAAAATACATGCACCATTCCAACATGTTGTTTATATTTTTGGAATTATACTCTCATTAACATTATATTTTCATTTCCCATGTGTTATGTAGACTACCACACTTTCTATTTTATGATATTCAACCTTAAATATCACATACTTATAGTTCAAGAACTATAACTCTGAACTATGTCTGTAATTCACTATGGTAATATATATTTGTGACATTGGTCTCTCATTCACATTGGGTTTTTCTAGCCTATGATTCCATAAAAACTATGTCACTCTTTGGTCAAAGATATATAATCAAAAACATTAGAAAAATTGGTCAAACATGAAGGTCCTTAAATAGACAATAGAAAGAGATATTGTACTCACTAGGTTGAACCCCCCTAATGATTTGACTCGGAATAATTAATGTAAATTCTTTCTATTCATTAACCTCAAATAGATTATACATAATATTGAGCATTAAAAATAGGAAAATTCACAAAACTGCTCAGGTGGTATACCCATAAAGAGAATCCTGGTCAAAATCAAATTTTATACCCATTAATCCTCTCCATTAATGTATTAGAAAAAACACATGAAATAAACACAATAAATAAAATCATGGAGGCACCACCTTTCAACCAAAGAAATATAATGTTATTGTCCCAAGTTCCAATTACCTAAGAAAAAAATTGATATCCATTTTTATTCATGGTACATTGTCTATATACCAGGACATTAAATTGTAAGTCATATGATATATCCTAGATGACCCTTAAAATCTTTATTGTTTTCAATATTGTTTACCCAAAACTATTTACATGAGATCCATATTAATATAAGATATCTATGATATTTGGTTCTATATTTTTAGTCCGATACTATTATGAAATTTTCATCCTTTTCTAGTGTGATCTCCCTATCAACACTATATTTTCCCTAATATCCTCATTGATATGAAGGGAATATAAATTTTCACTTACATATGAACTACATATGTGTGAGGATCCATCATGAACTATCTGTAGATTTATTCCTAGCCACATTGAATATATAGGGAAATCCATATATAATATCATAAATGAAGTTGAAAATTTCATATAATTCCATCTCTCTTCATAAAATTTAGAACATTACCAATTTAAGAAAACAGGGCCTTGTGATTAGATAAACCTCCTATAATATATTTTCTTAGATAAAAAAATTCCCCTTTATACATTTAAAATCATTGATTTGATTATTCCTCTTGGTAACATTTAAATCCCTATGTTGCGACACTAAATTTTCCAAGAATTACTCACTTGTGAGCCATCTATAGAAGTCCCCATATATAGAAGAGTTAAGAAAATTTATTTAACTTTATACATTTTCTATTAATTTTGATTCCTTTTATTCCAAAAATCATATCTTAATGGGGGAGATCTTTCTAGATTCAGAAAATTTGGGTCATGCACATTTTTGAAAACTCCATGATAATGCCTCACTCAGAAAACATAAGTCAGGTTTGAGAGGATTGTGTAACTATGCTTGATGAATTGGTAGATCATATATCTATGTGTAAAAATACATCTCATTCATAGATGCATGATTATTATTCAAAAAATTCATAATTTAGTGATTAATTGGTGAGAACCTCTCTTCAAGAGTAGGTCGTGGATTTCATCAATTACTAATAAAAATGTTGTTGAATCTAAAAAAACATTTATGAGAGACCTGTAAAACCTTTTGGAAACATAAAACATATTATTATGGGTTTAAGGACACATCCAAGAGTGTATTTTCATTTATATGATTTTATTTAACTAGTGGTGAATCCAAAATGGACATATGAATCAAAATGTATTACTATATTAAGTCAGGATTGATTTTATCATGAAGGATATTTAGCCAATAAATTTTTTCTACTCACTTGTTTTATGGTATATACACTATTTAGGATGACCTAACACCTAATTATCTATTATAGGAGAGGAAACCTCGAATTATTCAACTAACGACATGGTTATACACCTAAACTATAGTTCTAGGATGGATAAAAACTACACTATCACCTACCAACCATATTGTTCCTACATCTGTTTACTACATGATCTGTAGAGACCCAAATCTTGACGTACATGGAAATTACATTACTTTTGCGGAATACTTAGTACATAACAAAAACACACACACAAGGATCGTAATAGTTTAGTGTCTTTGGAAACTCGGAATATAATCTTCTAATCGTGATGAAAGATCTTCAACATCTCCCATAAAGATCTTCCTTTTTTTACCTAAAACCTTTATTTATATCTTGTGGAAAAGAAAACATAAAAGGGTGAGCTCAAATGATCAGTAAGGGGAAACAAAAGAAATATCAATCACATCATTTTCATAAGAACATAACATTTTGGAAATCTTAACCTGCAAAAGAGAGCATAATTTAATAACATGGGATAAATCATAGTAGTGAAATGAAATCCCAATAATCATAACTTAAAACATGAAACTTTGTTTCATACACTCATAATCATATAGAATCATTTATTATTAGTCAAGACTCATTGCCAAGACTATCTTAGTGAACAAAGTCCATTTCTGAACCGAGTCACCCTCGTTTCAGTCCTGTTTCACTGAACCGGTATAACCTACCATTCCAGACATGTCTATCTCATGAGATATAAAATCTTTACCCAATGCATTGGAGGGAGATATAGGTCCCACCCATCTCATAATGATACCATTCTTAAGTGTGCCACAAAATATTAAATCATACATCATTGCATAACCCATGTAATAAAAATGGGAATCTTAAACATCGTGACATCATAAAACAATTTATATAAGATAAAGGAATTCATAAAAATAATTCCATCACAATGTAATCAAATAAATGTAAAAATAGGGATAGAAACAGAACCCTTTATTATCTTAGATGGAAAATAATTTTGATAAAACACTTGAACTCCATTCTTCAGGAAAATATCCTTTCTACTTCAAAAACATTTTCCTTTCTTAACATGTCATACAGTTTTAAACTAAAAGAAGTTGATTAAAAATAAACTTGAAAACTTGTAAAGTAATCTTTTTGGAAATAATGTTTTAAAAATCCATTCATGCCGTATAAGTTAAAAAAACATTCTTCTCGTACCTTTGTTGGAAAAGTCAAAAAGTACCTCGTACGAAAAATGAAAAAATATTCCTTTCATATCCTTTACTAAAAACTCACTGAAGGGTAAAATTTTATTTAAACAATTGTAGGTGGATGGAAATAATATTACATATTGAGGAAACATGGATGTGGATGATAAAATACACCCCAGTAAATACCAAAGTATAAACAATCCCGGATAAAAATGAGATTGTGATATTTCTCTTACCTTAGGTCCGATTTGCCACGTAAGTGTCCGAACCTCCTATATAATGATTTAAATAATGTTATTGACTTATTCCAGAATAATACTCATTGTTATGATATCATATATGGTTCACCTATGACTTTATATTACCCGTTCTTTTGTAAATTTCATTTTAAAGAGCGTTTTGGGTAAAATCGTTTCATTTGTCGTCCGTGTTTTGACTTGTAATTATTCATATGATTACTTAGATCATGATTAATTAATTAAAGAATATAAAAAATTATTTATATATAATATATATTCAGAATATACATATATATAATAGATCGATAATGGAAAGAAATACACCGTTCATGGAGACGGTAGGCCGTACGTACGCATGAACGCTGTTTTCTTTTCCTTATTGTGTTGAATGGAATTAAGTAGATGACATACATATATATAAACATAAATCCAGAATCATTATTATGTCATATATTTCATTATTAATTATTATATATACTTTATAATCATTCATGAATGGTTAACGTGGAGAATGAATCTCATCGCGTCGTGGAGACGGTAGTCCGTACGTACTGACGAGCGATGATATCATCCTCATGATCGTGGAATTGTATTGGAGTGTATGTATACTATTTCAGAATCAATATCACTTTACAATAATCATATATAGTTATTATGTACACCATTATACCCATCCATGTAAGGTGGTGGTGGAAAATAGATTACACCACGGCGTGGAGACGGTATTCCGTACGTACGCACGCGCGGTGATTTCATTTTCCGTAGGATGGATAGATGGTGAAATAGGGTTGTTTCATAATTATAATAACATATCAGTATATGAGTGATACTGATGTTATTACTTCATAATGAAACAACTAAAGAAGAAGAAGTGGAAGAAGAAATAAAGATGAAAGAATCGGTAACGGACATTACCTCTTCATTGAAGTGCTTCTTTGAGACCTCCTTTTAGGGAACTAAAATAGGTCTTTGAAGAAGACCATAACCTCTGGGATGTTTCTAGGGAAGTGGAGAAGATATTTTGGCAGAGTTTGGCCAATCTTGAAGGCTCAAAGTGGTGTGAGGAAGAGAGGGAGGAGGTGCCCTTTTATAAGGGAGGAGAGGGGCACCTTTGGAATAACAAAAAAATATTATTTTATTATAAAGTCAAGTTCGGTTTTAAATAGCTCCAAATGGAGTTATTTCGAAGATAAGGTGGGGATGGGTCTAAATCCTCTCATCCAATAGAATTTAGACAAGTTTAGGTCATTATATTAACCTTATCTTGTAATTTTAACTCTTAGTTAGATTGACATTTACCATGTCACTTTGTATTTTTATATTATATAGTTAATAAACTTACCATATACATCCAAGAGACCCCCAAGTTGTGTTTTATTAATATATATAACCTTATCTAAGTCATTTGGACGAAACTTAGATTTTTAGGAATAAAATAACAATTAATGATATAATATTTGTTTTAAAAACTATTTTATGTCAATTTTGACACTATTCAATAGTTGATTTTTTTGAAACTCATAACAGAATGATTACTTAGACCAAAGTTAATTAAATCAATACTAACATGTCATATTAACCTAGAAAATTAGTTTAGTTCATAAAAAGTCTCAAATTATATTTATTTGGGTATTTATAACATCAATTATGCCAATATTTCATTAATACGATAATTACTGCATCATCGTTGTGTCATAAATAAATTAACTTATTTAATGTATAAAATTTACAAATAAAATACCATTATGTAGTAAATCTTTTTATATTTCTAATGAATATTTATAGTCGAATTTATCTTATGTATAATTCCATATTAAAAATTATTTACTTATTAAACTTTGATTTTAACTATTTTAACCCTTCTTTAAATAAATTAATAATAAATGTCCTAATCTAATCCAAGTGGGCCTAAATTGTCATATTTTATTCCTAAGGTTGTTTTTGGTCGAATTACACTTGTCCAATAGAATTAGGACATGTGTTAGGGTAATAATAATGTCATTTTTACCCTTAATTACCCTATTTGCTTTTAACTGTGGTAAAAAAAAGTAAAAAGTTACTATTCAGCAAAAATTATTTTCATCTCATTGAACCACATTTTAGTCCTTGATATTAACCGTGTCTCTCGGATTTTCTAAATTCCACTCACAGAAGCGGTAAAATTAAGTTTTATGAAAAATTCCGTTTTTTAACTACCACTTAGTGGTTTCACTATTCATCAAAAAATGAAAGTTTCCAGAAAAATACCAAAAATTAGATCTAAGCTATATTTGATATTATGAATTCAAAAATGATGTCTATTTTATCAAATTCAAAACATATCAGTTGCATTAATTAATTTATAAATTAATTCCCGTCGTCAAAACAAATAGCGTGTTCTTAAGAGATAATAACTATCAAAAGATTGACACTTATTTATGACTGGTTTAAAAGTGAAATTGCATCCAATGACCAAAATTGTATTAAATTGTAAAAATATATTCTAAATATACTTTAAAACCACTCAAATTAATAATTTATCACTATTAATTATTTCGATTAAAAAAGTTGTTTTTAATTATAATTTAGTAATTTTCACTATTCATCAGAATATGAAAGTTATCCGAAAAGTACCAAAATTTCACCTTAGGCTAAATTCGATACTCCGAATCCAAAAATGAAGTCCATTTTGAGAGCTAAAATTTCTAAAATTTTAAAATGTGGTTATTACTATTCATAATGGCTGGTTTTAATAATATTTTAATAGCATATCGTTGTTTAGTGAAACTCGGTAATGCGTACTACACATGCTATCGAGGAAGGTCGCGATTGTGTGTAATGCAGGGCAAGTCAAGGATGCGTGTTGAGAAAGCTCCTTTTGGTGTAGCGTATAACACAAGACATTAATGAAATTAAAAAGAATATTTTTTTATAAAATCTCGGGCTGTTACATTCTACCCCCCTTAAAATGAATTTGGCCCTCGAAATTTGTCGGGGTTATAAATGGTTTACTACTCGAAAGTTTTTTTTAATAGAAACCCACATCGTAAAAAGGAATACCAAAACTTGGCTTTAAAAACTAAAGTATGAAATGTAACGATTACCCAAATAAACTAATCACTGGGTTTCCACATAGGTGAAAATATGGATATGGAAGAGAAATCTAACCATCATGTTCTGATGGAGAGTGGTAGAGAACATGGCTATGGAAAAGCCAGCAATCACAAAGCCATAAATTTGTGACGATCTAAGGTACCATCTGATTCATCAGATATAAGAGCACTAGGACAACATTTTTGGTTTTCAAGATCATTTCCCTAAAGTTGATGAAATTGGAATTAGAAGAAATACTTTCCTGATTTTGGTATAGTCTCACCGTTTGTTGTTCTTTGGAAAATTTCCACTTCATCTCTTAAAGAAATGAAGTTGAATTTGTCATTCGTGATGTGTTAGCAGATCATGTGATAGAATGATGGGTCATTCCATCTGTCTCAAACAAAAGGTTAGAAAAGTTATCAAAAAATACATAAGTCCATCTATTGTGAGATTAATCATATATAGTTCCTAAAATGGACTTATACTTCATATATCATACTGCTTAATATAATAAAACTAGTTTCTACTAAACAGGGACTTCCTGTAGGCCAATGGTAGGCGATAAAGGCCAGTCATACTTCGGTTGTGGGTTCGATTCACGCAGCCTTGTCTGACGCGATGGGCTGTCTCCTGTCCTGCAGGTTGTCCTTTTTTTTCTAAAACTACATTACTATAACATCACATAAATAATATCAAAAAAAGTTCTATCCTTAAACAATACTAACTTATGGTTAACATAATCCATTCCAATCTTTAGGCTTATCTAAAATACTTCAGTCCAAGCTCATAGTATAAAGAAAACGATAACTTGAAATGTCGTCAACCAAGCATTTGAATACCATCATTTATCCCCCATATATCTTGTTGGTCACATTCCAATCATGTGAATACCTTAATGATGTATTCTCTTGAAAAATGAATACCCATTAAACCTTAGTGAAAACATGAATGCTGTCAAAAGTTAACTCTTTCCACATACCAAAATCCAAAAATTCTATGTACTCAAACCATGATATAAACTTCTCCTTATATCAGTCATGAGCTCATGAATACTATCAAACATTTAATTTTCTCTTTACCCCTTCATTATGCGCATATCATCTACATTCCAAAAATATCTGAATAACCTTTCATGGATACTGGTAACATTAATCATACACTTTCAAAACTCAAGGAAGGACAACAGTGTAACAATCCTTAGATGTCTCTTTATTCCATAGTACCATGAGATTACTTATACAACATTACACATGATAAACATGTAATCATTCCACTAAATTCTTAAACCATTGACCGAGATTCAATAATTATTTCATCTCACATATCATTTATAGTCTCTTCATCATCATCCACAAAAATACTACCCATACGACCATACTGATTCTCTTCATGAGACTTTCCCTTAGGGCATTGGTTTTCATAATGCCCGTACATTCCACATTTAAAACATTTAACCATTGTTGATGTCGTAGCAATACCATTATCCTCATCCCTGGTGTTAACTGAACCTTTTCCTTTGCACTTACTGGCTTTGTGTCCTTCTTTTCCACACCCAAAGCATCTTCCAGTTCCTTTGAAACATTCTCCTTGATGCCTCTTCCCACATGATTTACATAGGGGAAATTGAACTTTCTTTCCTCTATGATCATCATGAAACTCCATCTTTCTCTTATTAGCCGAGACAGGAAATTTACCAAATTTTACATTATTGATCATATTATGAGATTGCTGATTCGACATAATAATGATGTTTGGACTTCCAAATCCCATTTCATTTGGTTGCTCATTAAGAATATCATTCCATTGTCCATCATATCCTCCATTATTGTGAATCATCTTGTTTCCAGCCATTTTCTAAAACACAAAAAGAATAGTGTGAGGGGCAAAAATCATAATAAAGGGGGAGTAACTTCAATATCTAATATCTTTGGTTTAATCTAATACTGTTACCATAGTTCTAGGACTATATCCTATACGTATACTTATCCTTAGGGACATCCCTAGACATACCTTAGAAATATCTCTAGGGATCTCACTAACGTTTTCGCATCCTAGTTTCCAAAGGATGACTAAACTTTTCCTCTGATACCAACTGTAGAGACCCGAAGCTTGACGTACATGGACATTACATTACTTTTGCGGAATACTTAGTACATAACAAAAACACACACACAAGGATCGTAATAGTTTAGTGTCTTTGGAAACTCGGAATATAATCTTCAAATCGTGATGAAAGATCTTCAACATCTCCCATAAAGATCTTCCTTTTTTTTATACCTAAAACCTTTCTTTATATCCTGGGGAAAAGAAAACATAAAAGGGTGAGCTCAAATGCTCAGTAAGGGTAAACAAAAGAAATATAAATCACATCATTTTCATAAGAACATAACATTTTGGAAATCTTAACCTGCAAAAGAGAGCGTAATTTCATAACATGGAATAAATCCTAGTAGTGAAATGAAATCCCAATAATCATAACTTAAAACATAAAACTTTGTGGCATACACTCATAATCATAGAGAATCATTTCTTATTAGTCAAGACTCATTGCCAAGACTATCTTAGTGGAAAAAGTCCATTTCTGAACCGAGTCACCCTCGTTTCAGTCCTATTTCACTGAACCGGTATAACCTACTGTTCCAGCCATGTCTATCTCATGAGATATAAAATCTTTACCCAATGCATTTGAGGGAGATATAGGGCCCACCCATCTCATAATGATACCATTATTATGTGTGCCACAAAATATTAAATCATACATCATTGCATAACCCATGTAATAAAAATGGGAATCTTAAACATCGTGACATCATAAAACAATTTATATAAGATAAAGGAATTCATAAAAATAATTCCATCACAATGTAATCAAATCAATGTAAAAATAGGGATAGAAATAGAACCCTTTATTATCTTAGATGGAAAATAATTTTGATAAAACACTTGAACTCCATTCTTGAGGAAAATATCTTTTCTACTTCAAAAACATTTTCCTTTCTTAACATGTCATACAGTTTTAAACTAAAAGAAGTTGATTAAAAATAAACTTGAAAACTTGTAAAGTAATCTTCTTCGAAATAATGTTTTAAAAATCCATTCACGCTGTATAAGTTAAAAAAACATTCTTCTCGTACCTTTGTCGGAAAAGTCAAAAAGTACCTTGTACGGAAAACGACAAAAGATTCCTTTCATATCCTTTACTAAAAACTCACCTAAGGGTAAAATTGGATTTAAACAATTGTAGGTGGATGGAAATAATATTATATATTGAGGAAACATGGATGTGGATGAAAAATACACCCCAGTAAATACCAAAGTATAAACAATCTCGGATAAAAATGAGATTGTGATATTTCTCTTACCTTAGGTACGATTTGCCTCGTAAGTGTCCGAACCTCCTGTATAATGATTTAAATAATGTTATTGACTTATTCTAGAATCTTAATCATTGTTATGATATCATATATGGTTCACTTATGACTTTACATTACCCGTTCTTTTGTAAATTCCATGTTAAAGAGCGTTTTGGGTAAAATCGTTTCATTTGTCGTCCGTGTTTTGACTTGTAATTATTCATATGATTACTTAGATCATGATTACATAATTAAAGAATATAAAACATGATTTATATATAATATATATTCAGAATATACATATATATAATAGATCGATAAATGGAAAGAAATACACCGTTCATGGAGACGGTAGGTCGTACGTACGCATGAACACTGTTTTCTTTTCCTTATTGTGTTGAATGGAATTAAGTAGATGACATAAATATATATACACATAAATACAGAATAATTATTAGGTCATATATATTTCATTATTAATTATTATATATACTTTATAATCATTCATGAATGGTTAACGTGGAGAATGAATCTTATCGCGTCGTGGAGACGGTAGTCCGTACGTACGCACGAGCGATGATATCGTCCTCATGATCGTGGAATTGTATTGGAGTGTATGTATACTATTTAAGAATCAATATCACTTTACAATAATCATATATAGTTATTATTTACACCATTATACCCATCCAAGTAAGGTGGTGGTGGAAAATAGATTACACCACGACGTGGAGACGGTATTCCGTACGTACGCACGCGCGGTGATTTCATTTTCCGTAGGATGGATAGATGGTAAAATAGGGTTGTTTCATACTTATAATAAAATATCAGTATATGAGTGATACGAATGTTATTACTTCATAATGAAACAAATAAAGAAGAAGAATTGGAAGAAGAAATAAAGATGAAATAATCGGTAATGGACATTACCTCTTCTTTGAAGTGCTTCGTTGAGACCTCCTTTTAGGGCACTAAAATAGGTCTTTGAAGAAGACCAAAACCTCTAGGATGTTTCTAGGGAAGTGGAGAAGATATTTTGGCAGAGGTTGGCCGAGCTTGATGGCTGAAAGTGGTGTGAGGAAGAGAGGGAGGAGGTGACCTTTTATAAGGGAGGAGAGGGGCACCTTTGGAATAACAAAACATATTATTTTATTATAAAGTCAATTTCGGTTTTAAATAGCTCCAAATTGAGTTATTTAGAAGATAAGGTGGGGATGGGTCGAAATCCTCTCATCCAATATAATTTAGACAAGTTTAGGTCATTATATTAACCTTATCTTTTAGTTTTAACTCTTAGTTAGATTGACATTTACCATGTCACTTTGTATTTTTATATTATATAGTTAATAAACTTACCATATAAATCCAAGAGACCCACAAGTTGTGTTTTATTAATATATATAACCTTATCTAAGTTATTTGGCCGAACCTTAGATTTTGAGGAATAAAATAACAATCAATAATATAATATTTGTTTTAAAAACTATTTTATGTCAATTTTGACACTATTCAATAGTTGATTTTTTTGAAACTCATAACAGAATGATTACTTAGACCAAAGTTAATTAAATCAATCCTAACATGTCATAGTAACCTAGAAAATTATTTTAGTTCATAAAAAGTCTCAAATTATATTTATTTGGGTATTTATAACATCAATTATGTCAATATTTCATTAATAAGATAATTACTGCATCATTGTTGTGTCATAAATAAATTAACATATTTAATGTCTAAAAATTACAAATAAAATACCATTATGTATTAAATCTTTTTATCTCTCTAATGAATAATTATAGTATAATTTATCTTATGTATAACTCCATATTAAAAATGATTTACTTATTAAACTTTGATTTTAACTATTTTAACCCTTCTTTAAATAAATTAATAATAAATGTCCTAATCTAATCCAAGTGGGCCTAAATGGTCATATTTTATTCCTAAGGTTGTTTTTGGTCGAATTACACTTGTCCAATAGAATTAAGACATGTGTTAGGGTAATAATAATATCATTTTTACCCTTAATTATCCTATTTACTTTTAACCGTGGTAAAAAAAAGTAAAAAGTTACTATTCACCAAAAATTATTTTCATTTCATTGAACCACATTTTAGTCCTTGATATTAACCGTGTCTCTCGGATTTTCGAAATTCCACTCATAGAAGCGGTAAAATTAAGTTTTATGAAAAAGTCAGTTTTTTAACTACCACTTAGTGGTTTCACTATTCATCAAAAAATGAAAGTTTCCAGAAAAATACCAAAAATTAGATCTAAGCTGTATTTGATATTATGAATTCAAAAATGATGTCTATTCAAAACATATTAGTTGCATTAATTAATTTAAAAATTAATTTCCGTCGTCAAAACAAATAGCGTGTTCTTAAGAGATAATAACTATCAAAAGATTGACACTTGTTTATGACTGGTTTAAATGTGAAATTACATCCAATGACCAACATTGTATTAAATTGTAAAAATATTTTCTAAATATACTTTAAAACCACTCAAATTAATAATTTATCACTATTAATTATTTCGATTAAAAAAGTTGTTTTTAATTATAATTTAGTAATTTTCACTATTCATCAGAATATGAAAGTTATCCGAAAAGTACCAAAATTCCACCTTAGGCTAAATTCGATACTCCGAATCCAAAAATGAAGTCCATTTTGAGAGATAAAATTTCTAAAATTTTAAAAGGTGGTTATTACTATTCATAACAGCTAGTTTTAATAATATTTTAATAGCATATCGTTGTTTAGTGAAACTCGGTATTGCGTACTACACACGCTATCGAGGAAGGTCGCGATTGCGTGTAATGCAAGGCAAGTAAAGGATGCATGTTGAGCAAGCTCCTTTTGGTGTAGCGTACAACACAAGACATTAATGAAATTAAAAAGAATATTTTTTATAAAATCTCGGGCTGTTACATTCTACCCCCCTTAAAATGAATTTCACCCTCGAAATTTTTCGGGGTTACAAATGGTTTACTACTCGAAAGTTTCTTTAATAGAAACCCACATCGTAAAAAGGAATACCAAAACTTGGCTTTAAAAACTAAAGTATGAAATGTAACGATTACCCAAATAAAATAATCACTGGGTTTCCACATAGGTGAAAATATGGATACAGAAGAGAAATCTAACCATCATGTTCTGATGGAGAGTGGTAGAGAACATGGCTATGGAAAAGACAGCAATCACAAAGCCATAAATTTTTGAAGATCTAAGGTACCATCTGATTCATCAGATATAAGAGCACTAGGACAACTTTTTTGGTTTTCAAGATCATTTCCCTAAAGTCGATGAAATTGGAATTAGAAGAAATACTTTCGTGATTTTGGTATAGTCTCACCGTTTGTCGTTCTTTGGACAATTTCCACTTCATCTCTTAAAGAAATGAAGTTGAATTTTTCATTTGTGATGTGTTAGCAGATCATGTGATAGAATGATGGGTCATTCCATCTGTCTCAAACAAAAGGTTAGAAAAGTTATCAAAAAATACATAAGTCCATCTATAGTGAGATTAATCATATATAGTTCCTAAAATGGACTTATACTTCATATATCATACTGCTTAATATAATAAAACTAGTTTCTAATTAATAGGGTCTTCCTGTAGGCCAGTGGTAGGCGATAAAGGCCAGTCACACTTCGGTTTTGGGTTCGATTCACACAGCCTTGTCCGACGCGATGGGCTGTCGCCCGTCCTGCAGGTTGTCCTTTTTTCTAAAACTACATTACTATAACATCACATAAATAATATCAAAAAAAGTTCTATCCTTAAGCAATACTAACTTATGGTTAACATAATCCATTCCAATCTTTAGGCTTATCTAAAATACTTTGGTCCAAGCTCATAGTATAAAGAAAACGATAACTTGAAATGTCGTCAACCAAGCATGTGAATACCATCATTTATCCCCCATATATCTTGTTGGTCAAATTCCAATCATGTGAATACCTTAATGATGTATTCTCTTGAAAAATGAATACCCATTAAACCTTAGTGAAAACATGAATGCTGTCAAAAGTTAACTCTTTCCACATACCAAAATCCAAAAATTCTATATACTCAAACCATGATATAACCTTCTCTTATATCAGTCATGAGCTCATGAATACTATCAAACATTTAATTTTCTCCTTATCCCTTCATTATGCGCATATCATTTACATTCCAAAAATATATGAATAACCTTTCATGGATACTGCTAACATTAATCATACACTTTCAAAACTCAAGGAAAGACAACAGTGTAACAATCCTTAGATGTCTCTTTATTCCATAGTACCATGAGATTACTTATACAACATTACACATGATAAACATGTAATCATTCCACTACATTCTTAAACCATTGACCGAGCTTCAACAATTCTTTCATCTCACATATCATTTGTAGTCTCTTCATTATCATCCACATAAATACTACCCATACGACCATACTGATTCTCTTCATGAGACTTTCCCTTAGGGAATTGGTTTGCATAATGCCCGTACATTCCATATTTAAAACATTTAACCATTGTTGATGTCGTAGCAATACCATTATCCTCATCCCTGGTGTTAACTGAACCTTTTCCTTTGCACTTACTAGCTTTGTGTCCTTCTTTTCCACACCCAAAGAATCTTCCAGTTCCTTTGAAACATTCTCCTTTATGCCTCTTCCCACATGATTTACATAGGGGAAATTGAACTTTCTTTCCTCTATGATCATCATGAAACTCCATCTTTCTCTTATTAACCGAGTCAGGAAATTTACCAAATTTTACTTTATTGATCATTTTATGAGATTGCTGATTCGGCATGATAATGATGTTTGGACTTCCAAATCCCATTTCATTTGGTTGCTCATGAAGAATATCATTCCATTGTCCATCATATCCTCCATTATTGTGAATCATCTTATTTCCAGCCGTTTTCTAAAACCCAAAAAGAATAGTGTGAGAGGCAAAAATCAAAATAAATGGGGAGTAACTTCAATATCTAACATCTTTGGTTTAATCTAATATCGTTACCATAGTTCTAGGACTATATCCTATACGTATACTTATCCTTAGGGACATCCCTAGACATACCTTAGAAATATCTCTAGGGATCTCACTAACGTTTTCGCATCCTAGTTTCCAAAGGTTGACTAAACTTTTCCTCTGATACCAACTGTAGAGACCTGAAGCTTGACGTACATGGACATTACATTACTTTTGCGGAATACTTAGTACATAACAAAAACACACACACAAGGATCGTAATAGTTTAGTGTCTTTGGAAACTCGGAATATAATCTTCTAATCGTGATGAAAGATCTTCAACATATCCCATAAAGATCTTCCTTTTTTTGACCTAAAACCTTTCTTTATATCCTGGGGAAAAGAAAACATAAAAGGGTGAGCTCAAATGCTCAGTAAGGGTAAACAAAAGAAATATCAATCACATCATTTTCATAAGAACATAACATTTTGGAAATCTTAACCTGCAAAAGAGAGCATAATTTCATAACATGGGATAAATCATAGTAGTGAAATGACATCCCAATAATCATAATTTAAAACATGAAACTTTGTGTCATACACTCATAATCATAGAGAATCATTTCTTATTAGTCAAGACTCATTGCCAAGACTATCTTAGTGGACAAAGTCCATTTCTGAACCAAGTCACCCTCGTTTCAGACCTGTTTCATTGAACTGGTATAACCTACCGTTCTAGCCATGTCTATCTCATGAGACATAAAATCTTTACCCAATGCATTGGAGGGAGATATAGGTCCCACCCATCTCATAATGATACCATTCTTATGTGTGCCACAAAATATTAAATCATACATCATTGCATAACCAATGTAATAAAAATGGGAATCTTAAACATCGTGACATCATAAAACAATTTATATAAGATAAAGGAATTCATAAAAATAATTCCATCACAACGTAATCAAATCAATGTAAAAATAGGGATAGAAACAGAACCCTTTATTATCTTAGATGGAAAATAATTTTGATAAAACACTTGAACTCCATTCTTGAGGAAAATATCCTCTCTACTTCAAAAACATTTTCCTTTCTTAACATGTCATACAATTTTCAACTAAAAGAAGTTAATTAAAAATAAACTTGAAAACTTGTAAAGTAATCTTCTTGGAAATAATGTTTTAAAAATCCATTCATGCCGTATAAGTTAAAAAAACATTCTTCTCGTACCTTTGTCGGAAAAGTCAAAAAGTACCTCGTACGAAAAACGACAAAAGATTCCTTTCATATCCTTTACTAAAAACTCACCGATGGGTAAAATTGGATTTAAACAATTTTAGGTGGATGGAAATAATATTACATATTGAGGAAACATGTATGTGGATGATAAAATACACCCCAGTAAATACCAAAGTATAAACAATCTCAGATAAAAATGAGATTGTGATATTTCTCTTACCTTAGGTCCGATTTTCCTCGTAAGTGTCCGAACCTCCTGTATAATGATTTAAATAATGTTATTGACTTATTACAGAATCATACTCATTGTTATGATATCATATATGGTTCACTTATGACTTTATATTACCTGTTCTTTTGTAAATTCCATGTTAAAGAGCGTTTTGGGTAAAATCGTTTCATTTGTCGTCCGTGTTTTGACTTGTAATTATTCATATGATTACTTAGATCACGATTACATAATTCCAGAATATAAAACATGATTTATATATAATATATATTCATAATATACATATATATAATATATCGATAAATGGAAAGAAATACACCGTTCATGGAGACGGTAGGCCGTACGTACGCATGAACACTGTTTTCTTTTCCTTATTGTGTTGAATGGAATTAAGTAGATGACATACATATATATACACATAAATCCAGAATCATTATTATGTCATATATTTCATTATTAATTATTATATATACTTTATAATCATTCATGAATGGTTAACGTGGAGAATGAATCTCATCGCGTCGTTGAGACGGTAGTCCGTACGTACGCACGAGCGATGATATCATCCTCATGATCGTGGAATTGTATTGGAGTGTATGTATACTATTTCAGAATCAATATCACTTTACAATAATCATATATAGTTATTATGTACACCAATATACCAATCCAAGTAAGGTGGTGGTGGAAAATAGATTACACCACGACGTGGAGATGGTATTCCGTACGTACACACGCGCGGTGATTTCATTTTCCGTAGGATGGATAGATGGTGAAATAGAGTTGTTTCATACTTATAATAACATATCAGTATATGAGTGATACTGATGTTATTACTTCATAATGAAACAAATAAAGAAGAAGAAGTGGAAGAAGAAATAAAGATGAAAGAATCGGTAACAGTCATTACCTCTTCTTTGAAGTGCTTCTTTGAGACCTCCTTTTAGGGCACTAAAATTGGTCTTTGAAGAAGACCAGAACCTCTAGGATGTTTCTAGGGAAGTGGAGAAGATATTTTGGCATAGGTTGGCCGAGATTGAAGGCTCAAAGTGGTGTGAGGAAGAGAGGGAGGAGGTGCCCTTTTATAAGGGAGGAGAGGGGCACCTTTGGAATAACAAAAAATATTATTTTATTATAAAGTAAAGTTCAGTTTTAAATATCTCCAAATTGATTTATTTAGAAGATAAGGTGGGGATGGGTCTAAATCCTCTCATCCAATATAATTTATACAAGTTTAGGTCATTATATTAACCTTATCTTTTAGTTTTAACTCTTAGTTAGATTGACATTTACCATGTCACTTTGTAGTTTTATATTATATAGTTAATAAACTTACCATATACATCCAAGAGACCCCCCAAGTTGTGTTTTATTAATATATATAACCTTATATAAGTCATTTGGCCGAACCTTATATTTTGAGGAATAAAATAACAATTAATAATATAATATTTGTTTTAAAAACTATTTTATGTCAATTTTGACACTATTCAATAGTTGATTTTTTTGAAACTCATAACAGAATGATTACTTCGACCAAAGTTAATTAAATAAATCCTAACATGTCATAGTAATCTAGAAAATTATTTTAGTTCATAAAAAGTCTCAAATTATATTTATTTGGGTATTTATAACATCAATTATGTCAATATTTCATTAATAAGATAATTACTGCATCATTGTTGTGTCATAAATAAATTAACTTATTTAATGTCTAAAAATTACAAATAAAATACCATTATGTAGGAAATAATTTTATATTTCTAATGAATATTTATAGTCGAATTTATCTTATGTATAACTCCATATTAAAAATGATTTACTTATTAAACTTTGATTTTAACTATTTTAACCCTTCTTTAAATAAATTAATAATAAATGTCCTAATCTAATCCAAGTGGGCCTAAATGGTCATATTGTATTCCTAAGGTTGTTTTAGGTCGAATTACACTTGTCCAATAGAATTAGGACATGTGGTAGGGTAATAAAAATTTCATTTTTACCCTTAATTACCCTATTTACTTTTAACCGTGGTAAAAAAAAGTAAAAAGTTACTATTCACAAAAAATTATTTTCATCTCATTGAACCACATTTTAGTCCTTGATATTAACCGTGTCTCTCGGATTTTCGAAATTCCACTCACAGAAGCGGTAAAATTAAGTTTTATGAAAAATTCAGTTTTTTAACTACCACTTAGTGGTTTCACTATTCATCAAAAAATGAAAGTTTCCAGAAAAATACCAAAAATTAGATCTAAGATATATTTGATATTATGAATTCAAAAATGATGTCTATTTTACCAAATTCAAAACATATCAGTTGCATTAATTAATTTAAAAATTAATTCCCGTCGTCAAAACAAATAGCGTGTTCTTAAGAGATAATAACTATCAAAAGATTGGCACTTGTTTATGACTGGTTTAAATGTGAAATTACATCCAATGACCAACATTGTATTAAATTGTAAAAATATATTCTAAATATACTTTAAAACCACTCAAATTAATAATTTATCACTATTAATTATTTCGATTAAAAAAGTTGTTTTTAATTATAATTTAGTAATTTTCACTATTCATCATAATATGAAAGTTATCCGAAAAGTACCAAAATTTCACCTTAGGCTAAATTAGATACTCCGAATCCAAAAATGAAGTCCATTTTGAGAGCTAAAATTTCTAAAATTTTAAAAGGTGGTTATTACTATTCATAACAGCTAGTTTTAATAATATTTTAATAGCATATCGTTGTTTAGTGAAACTCGGTATTGCGTACTACACACGCTATCGAGGAAGGTCGCGATTACGTGTAATGCAAGGAAAGTCAAGGATGCATGTTGAGAAAGCTCCTTTTGGTGTAGCGTACAACACAAGACATTAATGAAATTAAAAAGAATATTTTTTTATAAAATCTCGGGCTGTTACATTCTACCCCCCTTAAAAGGAATTTCGCCCTCGAAATTCATCGGGGTTATAAATGGTTTACTACTCGAAAGTTTCTTTAATAGAAACCCACATCGTAAAAAGGAATACCAAAACTTGGCTTTAAAAACTAAAGTATGAAATGTAACGATTACCCAAATAAACTAATCACTGGGTTTCCACATAGGTGAAAATATGGATATGGAAGAGAAATCTAACCATCATGTTCTGATGGAGAGTGGTAGAGAACATGGCTATGGAAAAGCCAGTAATCACAAAGCCATAAATTTGTGACGATCTAAGGTACCATCTGATTCATCAGATATAAGAGTAGTAGGACAACATTTTTGGTTTTCAAGATCATTTCCCTAAAGTTGATGAAATTGGAATTAGAATAAATACTTTCTTGATTTTGGTATAGTCTCACTGTTTGTCGTTCATTGGACAATTTCCACTTCATATATTTTGGAAATGAAGTTGAATTTGTCATTCATGATGTGTTAGCACATCATGTGATAGAATGATGGGTCATTCCATCTGTCTCAAACAAAAGGTTGGAAAAGTTATCAAAAAATACATAAGTCCATATATAGTGAGATTAATCATATATAGTTCCTAAAATGGAGTTATACTTCATATATCATACTTCTTAATATAATAAAACTAGTTTCTACTAAACAGGGACTTCCTGTAGGCCAGTGGTAGGCGATAAAGGCCAGTCACACTTCGGTTGTGGGTTCGATTCCCACAGCCTTGTCCGACGCGATGGGCTGTCGCCCGTCCTGCAGGTTGTCCTTTTTTCTAAAACTAAATTACTATAACATCACATAAATAATATCAAAAAAAGTTCTATCCTTAAGCAATACTAACTTATGGTTAACATAATCCATTTTAATCTTTAGGCTTATCTAAAATACTTCGGTCCAAGCTCATAGTATAAAGAAAACGATAACTTGAAATGTCGTCAACCAAGCATGTGAATACCATCATTTATCCCCCATATATCTTTTTGATCACATTCCAATCATGTGAATACCTTATTGATGTATTCTCTTGAAAAATGAATACCCATTAAACCTTAGTGAAAACATGAATGCTGTCAAAAGTTAACTCTTTCCACATACCAAAATCCAATAATTCTATATACTCAAACCATGATATAACCTTCTCTTATATCAGTCATGAGCTCATGAATACTATCAAACATTTAATTTTCTCCTTATCCCTTCATTATGCGCATATCATCTACATTCCAAAAATATCTGAATAACCTTTCATGGATACTGGTAACATTAATTATACACTTTCAAAACTCAAGGAAAGACAACAGTGTAACAATCCTTAGATGTCTCTTTATTCCATAGTACCATGAGATTACTTATACAACATTACACATGATAAACATGTAATCATTCCACTACATTCTTAAACCATTGACCGAGCTTCAACAATTCTTTCATCTCACATATCATTTGTAGTCTCTTCATTATCATCCACATAAATACTACCCATACGACGATAATGATTCTCTTCATGAGACTTTCCCTTAGGGAATTGGTTTGCATAATGCCCGTACATTCCACATTTAAAACATTTAACCATTGTTGATGTCGTAGTAATACCATTATCCTCATCCCTGGTGTTAACTGAACCTTTTCCTTTGCACATACTAGCTTTGTGTCCTTCTTTTCCACACCCAAAGCATCTTCCAGTTCCTTTGAAACATTCTTCTTGATGCCTCTTCCCACATGATTTACATAGGGGAAATTGAACTTTCTTTCCTCTATGACCATCATGAAACTCCATCTTTCTCTTATTAGCCGAGTCAGGAAATTAACCAAATTTTACTTTGTTGATCATATTATGAGATTTCTGATTCGGCATAATAATGATGTTTGGACTTCCAAATCCCATTTCATTTGGTTGCTCATGAATAATATCATTCCATTGTCCATCATATCCTCCATTATCGTGAATCATCTTGTTTCCAGCCATTTTTTAAAACCCAAAAAGAATAGTGTGAGAGGAAAAAATCATAATAAAGGGGCAGTAAATTCCATATCTAACATATTTGGTTTAATCTAATATCGTTACCATAGTTTTAGGACTATATCCTATACGTATACTTCTCCTTAGGGACATCCCTAGACATACCTTAGAAATATCTCTAGGGATCTCACTAACGTTTTCGCATCCTAGTTTCCAAAGGTTGACTAAAATTTTCCTCTGATAGAAACTGTAGAGACCCGAAGCTTGACGTACATGGACATTACATTACTTTTGCGGAATACTTAGTACATAACAAAAACACACACACAAGGATCGTAATAGTTTAGTGTCTTTGGAAACTCGGAATATAATCTTCTAATCGTGATGAAAGATCTTCAACATCTCCCATAAAGATCTTCATTTTTTTACCTAAAACCTTTCTTTATATCCTGGGGAAAATAAAACATAAAAGGGTGAGCTCAAATTCTGAGTAAGGTTAAACAAAAGAAATATCAATCACATCATTTTCATAAGAACATAAGATTTTGGAAATCTTAACCTGCAAAAGAGAGCACAATTTCATAACATGGGATAAATCATAGTAGTGAAATGAAATCCCAATAATCATAACTTAAAACATGAAACTTTGTGGCATACAATCATAATCATAGAGAATCATTTCTTATTATTCAAGACTCATTTACAAGACTATCTTAGTGGACAAAGTCCATTTCTGAACCGAGTCACCCTCGTTTCAGACCTGTTTCACTGAACCGGTATAACCTACCGTTCCAGCCATGTCTATCTCATGAGATATAAAATCTTTACCCAATGAATTGGAGGGAGATATAGGTCCCACCCATCTCATAATGATACCATTATTATGTGTGCCACAAAATATTAAATCATACATCATTGCATAACCCATGTAATAAAAATGGGAATCTTAAACATCGTGACATCATAAAAAAATGTATATAAGATAAAGGAATTCATAAAAATAATTCCATCACAACATAATCAAATCAATGTAAAAATAGGGATAGAAACAGAACCCTTTATTATCTTAGACGGAAAATAATTTTGATAAAACACTTGAACTCCATTCTTGAGGAAAATGTCCTTTCTACTTCAAAAACATTTTCATTTCTTAACATGTCATACAGTTTTAAACTAAAATAAGTTGATTAAAAATAAACTTTAAAACTTGTAAAGTATGCTTCTTGGAAATAATGTTTTAAAAATCCATTCATGCCGTATAAGTTAAAAAAAACATTCTTCTCATACCTTTGTCGGAAAAGTCAAAAAGTACGTCGTACGAAAAACGACAAAAGATTCCTTTCATATCCATTACTAAAAACTCACCGAAGGGTAAAATTGGATTTAAAAAATTGTAGGTGGATTGAAATAATATTACATATTGAGGAAACATGGATGTGGATGATAAAATACACCCCAGTAAATACCAAAGTATAAACAATCTCGGATAAAAATGAGATTGGGATATTTCCCTTACCTTAGGTCCGATTTGCCTCGTAAGTGTCCAAAACTCCTGTATAATGATTTAAATAATGTTATTGACTTATTCCAGAATCATACTCATTGTTATGATATCATATATGGTTCACTTATGACTTTATATTACCCGTTCTTTTGTAAATTCCATGTTAAAGAGCGTTTTTGGTAAAATCGTTTCATTTGTCGTCCGTGTTTTGACTTGTAATTATTCATATGATTACTTAGATCACGATTACATAATTCAAGAATATAAAACATGATTTATATATAATATATATTCATAATATACATATATATAACATATATATAAATGGAAAGAAATACACCGTTCATGGAGACGGTAGGCCGTACGTACGCATGAACGCTGTTTTCTTTTCCTTATTTTGTTGAATGGAATTAAGTAGATGACATACATATATATACACATAAATCCAGAATCATTATTATGTCATATATTTCATTATTAATTATTATATATACTTTATAATCATTCATGAATGGTTAACGTGGAGAATGAATCTCATCGCGTCGTGGAGACGGTAGTCCGTACGTACGCACGAGTGATGATATCGTCCTCATGATCGTGGAATTGTATTGGAGTGTATGTATACTATTTCAGAATCAATATCACTTTACAATAATCATATATAGTTATTATGTACACCATTATACCCATCCAAGTAAGGTGGTGGTGGAAAATAGATTACACCACGGCGTGGAGACGGTATTTCGTACGTACGCACGCACGGTGATTTCATTTTCCGTAGGATGGATAGATGGTTAAATAGAGTTATTTAATACTTATAATCACATATAAGTATATTAGTGATACTGATGTTATTACTTCATAATGAAACAACTAAAGAAGAAGAAGTGGAA
Source organism: Viscum album (assembly GCA_963277665.1). Classification (NCBI taxonomy): domain Eukaryota; kingdom Viridiplantae; phylum Streptophyta; class Magnoliopsida; order Santalales; family Viscaceae; genus Viscum; species Viscum album. The sequence goes on along the minus strand of OY728145.1, from coordinate 293,582,942 downwards.
GAAGAAATAAAGATGAAAGAATCGATAACGGACATTACCTCTTCTTTGAAGTGCTTCTTTGAGACCTCATTTTAGGGAACTAAAATAGGTCTTTGAAGAAGACCAGAACCTCTAGGATGTTTCTAGGGAAGTGTATAAGAGATTTTGGTAGAGGTTGTCCGAGATTGAAGGCTCAAAGTGGTGTGAGGAAGATAGGGAGGAGGTGCCCTTTTATAAGGGAGGAGAGGGGTACCTTTGGAATAACAAAAAATATTATTTTATTATAAAGTCAAGTTCGATTTTAAATAGCTCCAAATTGAGTTATTTCGAAGATAAGGTGGGGATGGGTCGAAATCCTCTCATCCAATAGAATTTAGACAAGTTTAGGTCATTATATTAACCTTATCTTTTAGTTTTAACCCTTAGTTAGATTGACAATTACCATATCACTTTGTATTTTTATATTATATAGTTAATAAACTTACCATATACATCCAAGAGACCCCCAAGTTGTGTTTTATTAATATATATAACCTTATCTAAGTCATTGTTCCGAAATTTATATTTTTAGGAATAAAATAACAATTAATAATATAATATTTGTTTTAAAAACTATTTTATGTTAATTTTGACACCATTCAATAGTTGATTTTTTTGAAACTCATAACAGAATGATTACTTCGACAAAAGTTAATTAAATCAATCCTAACATGTCATATTAATCTATAAAATTAGTTTAGTTCAAAAAAAGTCTCAAATTATATTTATTTGGGTATTTATAACATCAATTATGTCAATATTTCATTAATAAGATAATTACTGCATCATCGTTGTGTCATAAATAAATTAAATTATTTAATGTCTAAAAATTACAAATAAAATACCATTATGTAGGAAATCTTTTTATATTTCTAATTAATATTTATAGTCGGATTTATCTTATTTATAACCCCATATTAAAAATGATTTACTTATTAAACTTTGATTTTAACTATTTTAACCCTTCTTTAAATAAATTAATAATAAATGTCCTAATCTAATCCAAGTGGGCCTAAATGGTCATATTTTATTCCTAAGGTTGTTTTTGGTCGAATTACACTTGTCCAATAGAATTAGGACATGTGTTAGGGTAATAATAATATCATTTGTACCCTTAATTACCCTATTTACTTTGAACCGTGGTAAAAAAAGTAAAAAGTTACTAGTCACCAAAAATTATTTTCATCTCATTGAACCACATTTTAGTCCTTGATATTAACCGTGTCTCTCAGATTTTAGAAATTCCACTCACAGAAGCGGTAAGATTAAGTTTTATGAAAAAATCAGGTTTTTAACTACCACTTAGTGGTTTCACTATTCATCAAAAAATGAAAGTTTCCAGAAAAATACCAAAAATTAGATCTAAGCTATATTTGATATTATGAATTCAAAAATGATTTCTATTTTATCAAATTTAAAACATATCAGTTGCATTAATTAATTTAAAAATTAATCCCCGTCGTCAAAACAAATAGCGTGTTCTTAAGAGATAATAACTATCAAAAGATTGACACTTGTTTATGACTTGTTTAAATGTGAAATTGTATCCAATGACCAACATTGTATTAAATTGTAAAAATATATTCTAAATAAACTTTAAAACCACTCAAATTAATAATTTATCACTATTAATTATTTCTATTAAAAAGGTTGTTTTTAATTATAATTTAGTAATTTTCACTATTCATCAGAATATGAAAGTTATCCGAAAAGTACCAAAATTTCACCTTAGGCTAAATTCGATACTCCGAATCCAAAAATGAAGTCCATTTTGAGAGCTAAAATTTCTAAAATTTTAAAAGGTGGTTATTACTATTCATAACGGTTAGTTTTAATAATATTTTAATAGCATATCGTTGTTTAGTGAAACTCGGTATTGCGTACTACACACGCTATCGAGGAAGGTCGCGATTGCGTGTAATGCAAGGCAAGTCAAGGATGCATGTTGAGCAAGCTCCTTTGGGTGTAGCGTACAACACAAGACATTAATGAAATTAAAAAGAATATTTTTTTTATAAAATCTCGGGCTGTTACGTGATCACCCATATAAAACATGTATTTGAGGTGTTATCTTTCATGAAAACTCACTCCATAAACTAGAAACCCTCACACATGGAAAATTTTCATAGTAACCATGTCTTGGTGGGCTACCTACAGGGAAATCACCCATTTTGTAGAAGAATTTATCTGAAGCCACCTAAAAATAAACCATACCTACCTAAAACTAGGGATATTTGGAGAACTCTAGAGGTCGAGAGGGTATGTGGAAAATTCAATAAATGCTTTAGAAAATAATCTATACCCCTCACCTTTATACATAATGTGTGAGACTAACAATAATCCTATACCAAACACACCTACCACACAGGCATAATCCACACACACATCCCTTTTGAGGCCATTGACTGTGAACTTTCTAGGTGGTCATATACCTTTCACTAGTTTCAGACATTCCAGGTGATTGTATATCTTCCAGGATTCCAATTGTGTTTTAGGAGTTTACAAACCTTCTATGAAATCTTTTTCCATGTAGGTGGTTTCATTCCTTCAAATTTTTTTTTGAATTTTTTGATGGTCATATGCCTTAAAGGTGGTTGTGTCCATTATATGAGGTCATTAACCACTTACCATATGGGATAAAAAACCCCACATAATCTTACCATGCAGACCACATCATCCTCCCACCTCCTACCTCGTGGTACTATTATAAAAGACCTATGTGTTTTCACCTCCTCGATGTCTCTACACCTCCCACATGGGTCCCTTCACATGTGCACATGCCATAAAGATTCAAGACTCCTAGAACATGAACTAGCACCCTCATGATATTACCATAGGGGAAACCACCTATTTAAAACTTAAATAAAATCTCCCTTACCATACACCAACCCTTCAAAAATTTCATGAGGCCCCAATCATGATATTTTCATCAATCTATATCGATAATAAATCTCCCCTACAACCCTAATCGATATCCCGAACAATGTATAGTATCATGACTTTATCCCTATACCTTTGCTTTTATCATTGAACCCAATGAAAAATCAAGATCCACACCATGAAATTTTTTGTTCTATTCATATTTATTTTGGGTTTTAATAACTAAAATCTAGACAGTGATCCTATATAAAACATTGAGTTGAGATAATCCCCATGTATCTCAAAAAAATAGTGAGTAATGATACTTCTCAGGGTTTCATCAAATATACTTTTATTTGAGATACTAATCTTGGTTACATAATTTCTACATTTAGTTGATATAATCATCCAAGTTTCTTTAAAACTATGAGCCAATATACTCCGCTTAGTTCTCCATAGAAGCCTCCTCTAAGGTGCAGGATCCATTAATTTCATCTTTTATCTAGTTAATAATAAGTAGGATCTACCTCCACTTAATCTGATATTTTCACCCCCTTTACAATATAGGCATCCCATATGGATGTCCTCTAAGATTTGTTCCCCAGAACGCACTTTCATCTAACCTAACTACAAGGTATCCCATCTAGACAACAACAATGCATAAAAAACAAACAATTTACCTTGAGTTGGGATTCTCTTTAAGGAATCAAAAAATAAATTGATTTGAGATACACCACATGGTTTTCCACAATCACTGTAATTTGGGATACTCCTCTTGGTTATCATATATGGGCCTACTGCTATGTGTAATCTCTAACTCCACCTCAAAGTGTATCTAATGTATAATCCCCAGTCATCCTTATATTATATTATATTTCATAAAACATGTATCCTATTTGGGTATATAATTATTAATCTCTACAACATTCCTTGTTATGAACTCTCATGTTATACAATTGATATGTAATTATCTCTTGCTTCTCACACCGAACATAAATCATTAGGGAATAGAGGTTTAGTTGATCTTTCAGATAGAATAATTATAATGAATCTATAGAATCACATTCAAGACCTATATGTATAACCCTAAAACATATATTTCATATCCTTATATCATGATCTTAAACTACATTTATTGATCTTAAAATATGACCAAAAACTATTCAATTTAACTATATGGGCATGGATTCTTATTAACTATGACACATAGGATTCGTCACTAAGGTTCATTACAAACATACTCAAACACACATATTACCCTATATGATGAGAATATGATTTATTTATTTTATATACAATATTTATATTCACATTTTTTATACAACCATCTACCTTGAGTTTAGATACGCCACTTGGTTCCTAGAAATTCCTTGAGTCAAGATACTCCTATTACTACATGAAGAACCTTCTAGTCTTACTTTCTCATCTTGTATCTAATAAAAAGGAAGATAGAAATCCATATATAAGACTCTTATTAGTATTTATCCCACCCTTATCATATCATTTTTTAGTTACAAATAGCCAAAATAAACCATATAGGGTTTATCATATATAAGTCCCACACCAACCATTTCTAGGGACCTTTAACCTAGTATTCTACTCTATGATACTAGATGGATTCAGAACTTTCCAAATTATCATAAAATTTATATTTTGTTCTCTTAAATGGAACCAAATATCATTGTTTCTCATTCCCTTCATAGGGATACATAGAAATCCCTCTCCTAGTACTAATCCCAACATCACAACACATTCCACAACCCTATATGGTGAAAAATTCATGTGTTTCTAGCTATGTATCATTAGACCAAATCATGATGAACTAATAAGTGGTAGATAAATAATCTCTCATACACATGGATGTTCATATATCTACATGGATTTTAGCATATCAATGGAAGAAGGTTAAACATTTATGTATTGGAATTTTGTGAGGATTCAAGAAAATTTATCAATCCAATAAGAGATCCTAAGAGAATGAAATAATCCATGAAAAACATTGTGATTAGCCTGACCCCCAACCTCTCTACCAATTTACATTCCAATTTGTCTCTATCTATAAACTCTATTGACTTTATAACTTTGGAAATATGATCCAAAAATACATTTATGATAAGTTTTAATGAATACTGAATCATGTCATAGTTTCCCATAAAAAATAAACATACTAAGAGATTTAATTTCATACATATTTATGTGACACACAATACACTTTATTCAAATGAAAAAGGATCCTATATTTATGGATTTTATATCCAAAATATCTCAAGACCATTATATATCTGAGTTGTAATATAACTCTTTTTCATTTATTATAAAATATACCATTCCACAATCATGTGTTCCCCCAATGTACCCCCAAATTATTTTTACAACTAAGAGATTATCCTCCTTGTGGAAACTTTGGTTATGAGAAACCAGTAATGTTTTAAATAATATATATAGTCTTACTGTTGTAAAGTATAAAAATCATCCAATCATCCATTGATAATGTGTGGGACCAATATTCTTTCGTGTGTTTTATAATTTTGGTTGTAACTATAGTTGGTGTTGAAAATTGATTAATATCATCCAACTAATATTTATTCATTATATTATAGATATATTTATCTTAAAAAATAATGGTATAAAACCCTTTATTCCTAACATTCATCTTGATAAAAAGTGTGATTACCTTGTTTATTGACATTTCAATCTATGCTCACATCAATAATGCAGATACATCTACTCAATTATAATTTATTTCTCTGAGTATGATGTTACCAGTATTGAAGATCAGAATCTAATACAGTTTCATGGTTTATTTACTATAATTATTATGATAAATCCTACCTCATATAATTTCCAGTTTCTTTAATAATGCTCCCAACCAAGTATACCCATCATTTTTTTCTTTTTTAATCCATGATTTTTCTTCTTTAACCTATGTATGTTTTATTTTTCATTACCAACCAAAAAAACTACAAATTTTTTAATCTAGAATTATTATTTGATAATACTACATGAAAAAACTACATTTAAATCCATCTGATAGATATTTTGTTTTATGTTGAATGTTCTAGTAGAAAAATAGTTTTATTGACTATAGTATTTCAACTGGTTCATAAGTTTCTTACATATAAATCTCTTATAATTTTTCACAAACCTTTACTATCAATATTTCTTTCTTAAGTATCAACATTAATTTCTCATTAGATTCATTCGTAATAAATTCATTTCTTTTAATGTTTTTTCATCCATTTTCTGATCCATGAGCTTACATTTAGTATTTTTTTCAATTTAACCTAAGCCTTTATCCATTGCCTTGAATGATGCCTCATCCATCATTAATTTTTCAAATGAGGTTATCTTCACTTGAGACAATAGATAAAAGAACACTATAGTTCTCATTTTTTATGTTTTAAGAAGTCAATTTTTATCATCGATGATATTTGAGTCATCAAACTCAGCTCTTCTCCGTCTATAATGAGTCGTTTGCTGACCCCTTTAACTAACTTATTCGTCCCCATATTCATTTTCTGAATCATCCCCACACAATAATCTAATAATATCATTCTGATTTATATCAGGTTTCATTTCTCCAATACTAACCACACATAGATCAAGAATCCCATATATTTTACCAGATTTTTATTTAACACTCTTAATATCACTACTTTTTATTATAACGTTCAACCATTTTTTTGAGATGCAGATGAAGACAAAATATTGAATTATTATCATAAAAATATCCCTATATCCACTATGTGCCCATATCTTCTTTTGTTACCCTCATTATTTCAAATATAAATTTTTTTACATGAACACTCTAATTTTATTCAACATTGAAATTATTCAATGACATATCTCATTCGGTGTCTTTATATCTTCAAATATTATTAAAGACTTATTCTATGTGTATAAAAATATTTGGACAGCTTCCTTTGAATAAAAAATATAGAATCTATTTTCAATGAGTAGTTTTTTGGTCTTTTTTCACAATTTAGTACCACGTTTACACCACAATAGTTTTTTATATTGTTATTACTGATGAAATTTTGTTCTTAAAATCATTCATCTCTAAGTATTTTTCCACCTCATAAGAATTGTGCTTAATACAAATTTCATATCAAATAACTAGTATCATTTTTTCTATATTCATTCTCATCTCTCCACTAAAACTACTTAATCTCCTCAAAAAAGACTTTCTTGTTCTGTATAAACTCGATAGAACCAATTATACTATAATCTTTAATTAAAATAAAAATTAATACACACTATTTTCCTTGAAAACCATCATGGTACCACACAAATTATTATGGATATAATCAGTTATATTTGAGACCATGCTCTATTTGGTTTGTAGAGATTTTTCACCAGATTACCTTTAATAAAAGTATCACATGTCTTATCCTAATTTTGTTATTGATTTTTAATGTTAGTTTTGGTTTTTATATTGAATATTGTTTTCATTATCTAGTGATTAAAATGTTCAATCCTTCAATCATAGTGGTTATTTTCTTCCTCCATCAAATGGAAACAAAGGGGTTTTCCACAAAACCTACTTAATAATGATTTCCACTAGTTCTATAACCCTTCCATGGAGAGTACACATTTTTTCATTTGATTGAGAAGTTATTTTGATGGAACATGACCTAGATTTCAAACTCACATGGTTAACTCATGGTGAGAATATTATGTTGAATTCTATCCACATAATGAATATCTATATATTTTAGTTCATCTCCATCCAGCCTCACCATTCACTTACAATGGTTTTTAATTTCATGAAATTAAAAAATATCATTGTTCCATCATCACAGATCATAAAATTATTTAGAATAATTATTACTCAATTATTTTGGGGGGAAAACTTCGAAGACTCCAAGTTAAACTATTTTCTATCTTTCAAAATGTAATATGTACCAATATAGGTCTCTGATTTTTATTATTTTTGTTTATGGATATTACTGGTTAGGTTGAGACATAAAATTATATCTCCTCATTTTCTTCCTCATAATATATAATATTAAAAAAACTTTTTCTTTAATGTATAGAAACCATTTTGAAAAGAATCTTATATACATTCTCATCTACCTTTCTCTTTGTTACTACATTAGAGTAACTTCAATTTCTATATTGGATGTAATTTATTTCCATGGGAAAAAATATAAAGAAATTATAATAATATTAATAAAAATAATTGTCTTTTAGATGCCAGATATAGTCTCATTCATTGTTGATAAATCCAATTAGATTTACTTGTCATATAGTTCTCTGATTCCGCACACCAATTAATTTTATATCCATTAAATCCATGTAATTTAAATTACATTAAAAAATATCTTTAAATTTCTTTTTATAAAAAAAAGTTGTCAAGAGTAGTTACTTGATTATTAGGGGAAACTAGGAGAATGAAAAAATTCAAAAAAATTCTTCTTTATGTTGAATAGAAACTACACTTAATTTATATATTTAATCTTTATATCATAGTAAAATCATCCCAAAGGTCTGGGCTAATATTCATTTATGATCATTTCAATAGGCCTGATGAAAATTCCAAATAATTCTAGGAACTTTTATTCAGAGGAAAGTCAAAAATTTATCTTTTTCACATAAAAATTCATTCCTACTCTAGCCTCAAGATTACATTGTAAATATACAACTTTTTTTTCAATAGATTCAAACATCTACATTCTATATTCTATCTAGTTTATATAATCATCAATCGTTTTTTATAGATATTCAATTTTCAACTTGAAATCAATCACTTCTTTAGATGTATCTTGTGATATCTCAAGTTCATCTACTACCTTCTCTAACCGAGTATTTTTTTCCAATTTATTCAATATAATCTACTTATTATTTCATAAAACTACCTATACTTGTTTTATAAAGCTACCTTTTTCCCATTGAACTTCTTGATTTCATGTTTCTTCTTTTGGATACAAGCTCTACTACATTTATGACTCAGAATCTTAACCTCTATTAACTTCCTTTGTAATATTCTTACAAAATTTACAAATATTAATTAGATAAAAAAATTAAATGTTAATTTTTCTTAATATATTTCTTTGCATCACATGAATCAACTTCTTACAAGAAAAAATAAATTCTACTTTGATATCTTTATCATTATTTTTATATTTTTACATCTAATGATTCTCCATTTCATTTTTTTAATTTTATTTTAATTATTTAAGATATTCAATGTATAAATTCTTCCACATTATCATATAACTATTTCTAAAAAACCACTTTTTTATATTAGGAAATATCAAGATGGATTTTGGGAGGTTTTGGAAGAAAACGACTGAGTTTAGGCATCTTCATGGTCACCACATCAAGATGATGGATATGAAGGAGTTCATAGAGGTTATATGGGTGTGTTAAACCATGTATTTTTGAAGATTATCGAGGATATATAACCATTATGGGGTATGTAACATAGGTATAGGCATTGGGATAGTCAGGGTTCCAGGTGGAGTTTTATATGGTACCTATATACAATGGGAATGGGAAAATTTCCTTGTATACCCCATGGTGTATGTTATGGACCAGAACATTTTGGGGATGTGTCTATAGGGTATAAATATTGTTCTAAAAAGATAAATATAGAGAGTTAGACACTAATTTTCATGGGAAGGGTGCTCAAAATTTTTATCTATGTATAATGAGTAGGAGAAATATACATGATTTTATAATCATGGTTGTGATGTGAAGAATGTAGGTTGAGTTATGACACTGAGAAAACTTGGAGAGGGAATTCTACAAATAAAGTCATATAAGGACTTTATTCCTTCAAATTATGGATTTACTCCTTGCTTTCAAATGGAAGGACCCTAGCCCATAGAAAGAACTATTTTTGTGGATGTAGTGTGAGAAGTGTTTTCCATTAGGAAATGGGGATTCCAACATTCTAGTTTTTCAAAGGCATAGTGATCCTATGTCATGGGAATTTATTCATTAAAAAGGTCTTCACACCCTTATGACTATTCTCTATTCAATATGGTGGGATCTGTGGAGGTTTCCTAGAGCCTAAAATCAACATCCACAAAGTTTGGGTGTAGGAAGAGTAGTTGTTTCATCAATGAAATTTGATTCTTGAGAAACAACATTTTTCAGTGTCAATTAACATACCTTTGAAGTAGCCAAAATGGTCAATAAAATGTGGAGGGTAACCTATTTTGTTTTTTTGATATTTTATGATCTCTCTCTGACCAAGGAAACTAAGGTCATCAATGTAGTATCCACGATGTGGAGGAGGTATATTGGGGTACCGTTTAAATATAATTTGACCAAACATTCTTGGTTCAATCTTATTTTTTATCCTGATACCTATCCAAATACAGGGATAATTTTTATAGTATTTGAGAATCCATTTTAATATTTTAATCGTTACAGTTAATAGTATTTATCCTTTTTTAATTTTAGGTTCCATTCTCATTTTTTTTCTTTTTTTTTTCTATAATTTATTTTTCTATGTATGGTGGAAGTGGTGTTGAATCTCATTTTGTTAGGATATGGTCGATGTTTTGATGGTGAATGTGTTGTTACCTATTTTTATAATATCAGGTGGGATATGTGGATCATGGATATTTTTCTTTTGATATACATTTTTTTGGTTTCATTGATGTATGGGATATTCTAGTTTTAGCACTATCTTCTAAAATATATTAATGTTTAGTATTTTATAAAACATTTTAATATCCCATGTTGAACCTATAAGCCTTAAACTCCCATCCCATTGAATTGAATGTCTCAAATTATTTTTATTTCTTTTTTATTTTTTAGTCCCATGAAATGAATGATTATAACTATCATAATTATCATGATTAAAAATCACTCATAAAACCCATAATCTATGTATTTTATACCTGTATAACTTTTTAAAATAACACTACATAATAATTACCTTTATATAGGAATGGTCATTTCTCGTTAATGACAATAGATAAAAAAAGGTTTTTTTTGTGGTGATGGGTTTCTATTTTTATACAGTATTGTATTTTATATAATCTTCCCTAAATTTAGAAGATAATGTTTGGTTGAGGAAGGGTTTTTTATTGATATATGAATTTTTGGTTCTATACTCCTCCCTCAGGCTCAGTCTAGTTGGATTGGTCTAGTGGTAGGGGTTGTCGTATGATTCCATTATTCTATATAATAATCCCTTACCTTGGGTTTAGTTGTTTTGTTGGATTGAGGCAAGAGGATTCTGCATGTGTCATTCTTCTATAGGTTTTTTTATATTGGTTGTATCTTTCATACTTAATCGGTTTTTTCTGACTTGAATATTTTCACTATATATTATTTTCTTGTTTTTATATTCTAATATGTTAATAATTGTTTAAAATTATACATGAATTGGATTATAAATTGGACACCGTTTTTTTACATTGATGGATAAATTCTTATTTGTTACTATATAGATATGTATATTTAATAATTTATGATGAAAATGTTATTGAAAAGTTGTTAACAACTTGGGATGAAATGTGGATAAGAAACAGAGAATAGTATGTGCATGTAAATATAAAATCAAATTAATGAGAATTATATTGAGAATGAGGATGGGAATGGAAGGTAATATAAATAAATTTTATCATTAAACCAAGTTATTTGGTATTGAAAATTATAAATATGAGGTAACGCGAATTTTTTTTCTAATAATAACTTAGTTATATTATTCAAAATTTATAGTGTTTATGTATTACTAGGATTATATGGTATTTTACCCATGGTATAGGTTTCTTAGTGGTATGTTCATAGGTTTTTTTTGTATCCTAGAGCTTTTTATTTAGTTTTTCAAGTCTATCGGATGCTGGTTATATAATTTAGGTGGGAGATGGAGTGTTGAACATTATTTTCCAATAGGTTGTTTCCTTAAAAGATTCACTTACCTAATAGTGATTCATTTAACCTTGGGTTTTTTATTGATGATCTAGGGGTCCTTATGGGAGGTTGATTAGTGTTTCCTTCCGGTATAGTTCTACTAGTTGGGTTATTTGAGAGAGTTTCTATCATAGGTAATGGGGTGTGTATGTGTTGTACAGAGTGATTGGGTGCTTGGAGATAGTTATCTTAGAGGATCCACATGAGAGGGGTTTATCCCATAGTACATTACATGTTCTATGGAAAAGGTGATAATTGTGAATTTTGGTTTGGGTTGATGTTTTCATAGGGATAGTATGGTTAGGTTTTAAAGTAATTCATTGTTTTCAAAATAAGAGAGTTAATTCTTGATCAAATGAAACCAAATAAAATTGGATTATTGAGTGGTTTCAATACTTAATAATATGTCATGATTAAATAAATAATTAGAGAGTTAAACCAAACTTGTATTGGGGATATATTAATTAGTTAATAGTGAATAGTTGAATGATCTTGTACTAGTTAACTAGAATAATTATTTAAGGTTCAGGTTGAGAGAGGAAGATGATAAATTAATATAATTCATTCCATGAGTTGTTATAAATTATGAATCATGAACAGATTGTGTGGTGATAAAATAAAATATATGACTGATAAATTAACATTTAACATGAGAACATCTCTATTAGTGATGGTGTTTCCTTATATTTAATATTAATTGTTACAATGATGTATTTTGTTTTATTTTTTTATTTATGGATATTAAATTTTTTCTTATTGGTGGTTATTATTATTTTTATATATATGGGTTCATTTGGATATGATATGTGTCATGGATCATATGATTTAGGGTTTCTATTAATAGGTTCTGATGATCTCAAGTCATTATTTATGTGGGTAAATAATATAGAGATGATAGAGTAGCTATGGATATAGAGATGGAACTCGATTATTTTTATAATATTCTTTGTTGTATTGGTTTGATAATGTGTTTTTTAACATTATTCATTCATTATTTTTTGTTTGTCTATGATATTTTATCCTAATAGATCTCTTCTAGATTAATTGTTTAGGTCTTTTTTCCAATAGTTAAGTTTAGTGGTCATCTTCGAGGACCCTTTTCCCTTATGATATTATTGATGATATTTCCTTCATTGATTGGAAATTGTGATATGTAATCTTAAAGGGGTTGTTGTAAGAAAGTACGCAATTGATGTATGTTGTGATAATTAAAGATATTTGTATTCTTTAACTTGATGTTAATTTCTCTTGAAATAATGGATTCCTCCCTTGACATTGTATATTGTTGAGATATGATATACCTCCCTAGTATACATTGGTTGACTAGACTTTTTCTTATTCACATCATATCTTGATTTTTTATTCTCATGGACATCTACCTTGATATATTCATTTAACTTGTATATTGATTTTCATTTTAAATATGATCCTACTATGTTCTCATATTTTCTCTACCCTTCATAGTATCTCTTGAGTTATTTAAAATGATATATTGAGGGAGAATATGGATGTTTATGTTTGATTAGTTGAAGTGGATATTATGATCTCGTCCTTGAATCATCTCTATATTTTTTTCATTTTTTTTCAAGTAGTCATAGTTGTTATTTGGTAATATAAAATCTTTAATTTTTATATTTATGGAGTTTATTAGTGGATTTATTATAGTTTCCTAGTAATTAATATGGTAATAACTAACATACTTGTGACAAATATCATTGGTGACAGTTTCCAAGCCATGTCCTATTATAGGAGGGCGTATAGGTCCACTCTTATCTCCACTACTTACTATGGATGAATTTCATTGGGAGTGGATCATAAAAGAGTAGTGTTAGAGATTTTTATTTAAATAGTGGATGAAATTTTATTTTATAAATAGGTGAGGATTGAAAGGTTTTTTTATGGAGACAATGTCATATAAACCTAACATGTCATATAGGAAAGGAGACTGGATAAGAAACGAGTATTTAGGGTTCCCTAGGATCAAAGTCAATGTCCTTAAGGGAATACTAATCATTTTTTTTTGTAATAATTTCACTAATTTAAAGGCAGAGAACATAGGAAGTTTTCAGGAATCATTATCATAGGTTAACTTTATGTTTAGTATTTTTGTGGCTATGATTAGTCTATTAATTTATGCTCACCAATGATTATATTATTCCATATTAAAATTTTTGTTTTATGTATTTTAATAATTTTTTACATAATAGAATAGAATAAGAATTCTTGGAAACTTCTGATTTTTATGATACTTTCCCCCTTAGTATTCCATGTTTAGTCATAACTAAAAGTTCCTTTTATGTTAAAAAATTAAACTGTAGAAACATGCTAGGAATTAAAATATTATTTTTACATTAATAGTAGAATTAGGATAATATGTTTTCCTAATGTAGAATCAATATTAATGAATTGTTTTAACATGAGTAATATTTTAATGAAACCTTATAAATTAAGAATCCCTCTGTGTATTTACTTATAATAAGGTTAAAAGCTTTTGAATGGAATGTTTTTGAAACATTATTACAATTAAAAAACTTCAAAAAATGAAATATCAATTCAAATGAACTTAATATTATAGATTTTTTTATAATTACATATTATTTATACATATGAGATTATTTAATTACAATGAATATAGAATTATAATTTTCAACTTAGTGAATTCTTGTGACACAATCTTATTTCATAATGTATTTTCATTAAATCAAAGTTATATAATTAAAGTGAGAAATGTTGTTTTGTATGAAAACTATTTAACATATATAGCATGTCTAAAGTTGATGAATTATATAAATTATTCTCACATTTTTAGATATATACCAAGTATATATTTTTATTCTATGATTGAGAATAATGTTCTCAAAATATCATCTGAAGTTTATTATGAAACTTATTGAGAATTGTATAATTTTATTTATGTAAAATGAATGAAAGGAAATTAGGTGAAATCCTATGGTATGTTTAATAAGTATTTTATGATGTAATTAATGCATTAATCAAATGAAATTATTGTAAAACCCTAATGAAAATATAATTTAAAGGTTAATATTCCATGTTCTCCCATAAAATTTTTTTATTACAATTATTGAATATCGTGTGATAGATTTTTAATCATTTATTTGATTAGTTATGTGTTTATTGAGTGTTTTCATAAAAATATGTATTTACAGAACTAATAAAATGTTTGATTATGCATCACGATCATTGAACAGAATAAATTTTTTTGTTATTCTATTTATTTCATCATTGTTATTTAGTATAATGGTGTTTGGTGGATGGGATAATTATGAAATTGTTGTTAAATAATTTCAAAATGGGATATTGGGACCTACATGGGATTGGCATAGGAAAGGTTGATGCCAAACCCACATTAATGGTTACTTGATATGGTATATTGATGGATTGATTATAACACATGGTGTTTTTCTCCACGTGTGGATGGGGTTGATTTGGATAATGCATGTTCTGCATCATAAGTGTCTTGATCAGAAGTAAATATTGGGGTTGAGGGTATTTTTTTATAGTGGATTTGTTATTAGTTTATATTTTTTACCTCTTTATATTGTCACCATTATGGTGTTATTATGATTCATGTGATGCATAATCGTTTGGTTGTATAATGTTTAACTAAAGATATGATGTTAAAATTCATCATGAAATTTAATGATGGAGTCTAGAAGGGAAATTTTGGAATGTATCCTTATTGATGTTTGAGTATCAAGAATCCCAAAAAAATAGCTGGTATTTAGCTATGGTAATGCATGAATCTTTGATAGTGTTGGTAGTGCATATATCATGGTTAAACAGTATTTACAAATGGATTTAATATCATGGGTCTCTTATATATTGGTTTTTTTGGGATTTCAAGGTTGAATCGATTGAATTTAATTCAAATGTGAAGGTTGTGGTTTCTCTATTCCTTTATTGTGGATTTATTTATCTCTTCATCAGTTTTTTTATGGTGAGATTTTTTGAGATGTATCTAATTTAAAATCCCACTTTATTAAGACACATTATATTGATTTTTCTAGATTTTAGAGTGTTAAGAGGACATTTGTGGAGTTTTATTGGCGTGTGATTATTTTTAGGAATCTTATATGTTCACTAAATCATGATAACGGTTGTGGTGGAGGTTGTGGAGGTGTTATGGGCATAGTAAACCATGAATTTTAGCATTATAGCTATGAGATCTAGATTTTGTAGGATCTTCAATGTATATCGATGCATTAATGTTTGAATGGTTCCCAATATAGTTTGATGGGATACCTATGAACCATGGGGATGAATATAAATTTCATGGTAAACCTCACATTATAGTGAATTCTATAGCCCCTTTTGGTGTTATGCTCATGGGTCTTGTCCATTATGGTATATGAGGCTCCAAAGGGAGTGAAATATCTATTTCCAATGCTGTAGGTAATAGAGTGTTTACCTATGTAAAATGTAAAAGGGGGCTATTTTTGTTTTCCCTATGCTGGTGTTTCATGGTGAGGATTTCAACATTTACATGTGTGATGGAAATTGTGAGGGAAGTCCCTTAGTTTCTTGGTGGAAGATTTGGTGTCATCGAGAGTCTAGATATGCACATTTCCTTCAATAAGGAGGATACCACACAATGGGTATAGATATTTTGTTAGTTGTAGTGTATGAAACATTTCCCTAAAAAAATATTGGATTACAACATTCGTATTTCTATGGGTGTGGGGGCCTGGTGTTGTGGGAATTGAGTCCTGAAATAGGAGTTGGAAATAATATTATCATTCTCTTTACATTGTATTCAGAGCCTTAGAGGTTTCTTGGATACTAAAAATGTGATTTACCGAGTCATAATGTGGAAAGATTGGATTTTCACGCATAAAACACATATTTTTATGAACACCACATATTGGTGTTAGTTAAATCAGATTTAAGGAGGTTGAAATAACTAATAAGAAATATAGATGGCCAAATATTTTGAATATCTAGGATTCTTTGCCTTTACTTTTATAAAGACACTATATTCATTATGTCTCCATGCCTTGGTCTAGGTTGGTTGGGTTTCCCTATAAATAGAGCTTAACCATTCTTCCTTGGTTATAACTTGTTCTTATCGTGAGACCTTTTTAATTATAGGGGATATTTATGGATAATTTGGTCATCATATTAAGAATATTATACATCACCATTTCAGAAATTGATACTTATTCAATTTGAGGTTTCTTTATCATTAATTTTCCTCTATTTTCCACATTTCATCTTCCATGGTTGATGGTGATAGTTATAATTCTAGTTATGTTAGGATATGGTGGATGTTTTTATGATGAATTTTTTGGTACATGTTAGTGGAATCTTTGGTGGGATATTTGGTGCTCAACTTCAATTATTTTTTCATGAAGTTTTTTTCATTAAAGTAAGATATTTTGTAGTTTTACGTATATACTAAAAAATAAATTGATTTATAAAATGAGTTATAGAATTTGAGTTACCCTTTTTTAGAATTTAAAATATCAATTATTAGGCACAAGAATTAAACATTTCACATTATCATCCATCTTATTCATTTTCTAGACATTTCTCATGAAATAGTGGTACTGCTATTATTATATTGATTAAAAAACCCCTAAAAACATAAGATATGTATTATGTACCATTTAATCAATAGATAACTATCCTATATCATAATTACCTTGATATATTGAATGTTATTAACCTATCCTTAGGCATAGTGAATATGATTTAGTTTAGAGTAAGGGGATTAAAAATATATAATGTTTTTCATGTTATATACACTTTATCTATCTTGATGGAGAAGGTTTTTAAGGGTTATAGGTTTGTAATTACTTATATATTTCACGTTCTATAGAATTCCATAAAGTTTAGTGTAGTCAGATTAGTCCATGGGAGAGGTTATGAATTGTTTTAATTAAATATACATAAAAATCCATTTTCTTTGGCTCGGTGTGGTTGATTAGGTGTGGGGAAATGGTTGATGTATGTTTCCACCTTGTGTGCTTGTTTAAGATTATTTTTCATTTCTTTTTCAATCCCATTCATTCTTGAGTAGTTTTCTTCAGTAGAACTTCATGGAAATGTTATTAAATGATACTACTATTAATTGTTTATACAAAATACATGAACTATATTATGGACAAGACATGGTATGGTGACCATGGAGGGCAGTTTCTTATTTAGTCCCATATTTATATGATAATATGATGATTTATATTGATAATTATTTTTTATAAATATAGATAAATTGTGATGGAAGATTCATATAAAATGGAGAATATGAAAATAATATAAATCCAAAATCAAATTTATAGGAAGTATCATAAAAATGGGAATATAAATAAATGGTACTGGAATGAATATTTATCATGGTAAAATGGTCCTTGAAAATGAAAATTATAAATAAGGGTATCTTAAAATTTATCCAATTCATGGATTTAGTTTTTTTATTCAACAACTGTAGTGTTGAGGTATTACTGGGATTATCCAGATTATTGTCTCATGGAAGATACTTACTAATGGTAGCGACATGGGTTGGCCTTGATTGGTATCCTATACCATTCCTTTCAATAATTTCATGTTAGCATGGGTTGTTTATAACTTTTATATGAGATATGAAGTTTTTTATATCCTATTTAGGTAGGTTGTTTCCTTGTATGTTTTAGTTTACTTGGAATTATTATTTGAACATTTGGTTTTATGTTGGGGATTTTGTGTTACATAAGGTAGGTGGATTAGTGTTTCCTTCATAGATAGTGTTTCTGGTTTGGTAAGTTGAGTGAGAGGTTAGTTTAATAAAGGTGGTTTGTTTGTGTAGTTTTGACGGTGAATAATTGGGGGAGTTGGTTAGGATCGAGGAACAACTTGAGTGGGGGATAATTCATAGAACTAGAAAGTTTATGTGGACATGTTTAGCTGATAATAATTTTATTTAGTTGAATTTTAACTTGGGATAATATATTTAGGTTGAATAATAATTCAATACTGATCAAATATTTGGGTTATTATTAGATGAACTAAAATAACATAAAAATGGTGTATTAAATGGTTTTATATATTAAAAATATATCATTCATAAATAAATAAGTAGATAGATAAACCAAACTTTAATTCGGGATATAGTAATGTGTTGAGAATGGAGAGTGGAAAGGTGTTGGACTAATTAACTAGAACAGTGATCTAAGGTTGACGTTAAAAATGGAAGATAATAAATGATTATAACAAATGGAAAGGGTTATTTTTCTGAATTAAGAATCCTAAAAATATTATATGATTATAAAATGGATTATATTAGTGATGAATAAATGATTAAGAATAGAGATTCTTTATTAGTGATGGTTTTTCTTTATTTGTGATATCAACTGATTTACCAATGTATAATATTTTCATTTATTATTTCTTTATTATTAATTGTATCTTACTCATGTTTATGACTATTAGGCTTTGTGTGGGATTATATTGGATTTTTGTGTGTGCCATGGATCATATTATTTGTTTCTATATTTAAATAGGTTGTGATGGGATTAAGGAATTTTTGATGTTGACAGATGATGTGGAGATGAAGACATAGTAGTCTCTATTGATTTGGGACTTCGTTCTTTTGATATGATCACCTTTTGTAATGGTGGAATGATGTATTTTTTATTTTTCATTATTCATGTGTCTTGGTAATTATGAATTATGTTCTCTAATTAGATCACTACCAATGTGAATTGGAAGGTCCTCTAGTCAACATTTTAGGGTACTGAGGAGTTTCTATGACCCTTTTCCCTAAATATATATTTATTTATTGGTCTGTAATTGACTATTATTGTAATAATTTTTCTTAATGTGGGATATTATAGGAATGGTATTAAATGGTAGAGGTTATAGTATTTTTAGATGTGAGACATGTAACGTCCCGACCCGGCTCACCTCTAAGACAGTGGCCAAACAAGTGGGTTACCTGACATCAAGCGCATCTCCCCAAATCATAAAGGTTTCCAACTAGAGGCGATGACCTTTTTAATGTGTTAGTGGGGGAGACTATGCCCTCATTGGCAATAGTTAATACATATCAGAATCAAACAACAATTAATAACAATTAGAGGAAGCATATAAACGAATAAACTACAGCAGAAGCAATATAGATAATCAAACTGAATAATAATCAAGTGTAAAAGCTCACAAAAAATGTCATACCATGATGTATATCTAAACTAAAAGCACAAAAAATATAAACTCACGATTTTTATCAACTTAAATTAAAGGAAACAATGTGTGGAAACTGTATTACGAGCAAGGCTCGGTCCTCTTCTCCCAGTCTCCATCCTAAGCAGCAAGAAACAATAAAGCATCAGAAGCAGCATGCTTTCCTTTGTCAATACCTTCAACATATAATCAACTCGGGTGTCAATGACGCCTGAGCATGGTGTGAGATAAAATCTCAGTAGGCCAGCACCCACAATTTTTAAACCATTCCTTTTCATGAAATAATAAAATACAATGTTCTATTATCTAACAATTGAAGATAATTTATTAAGTGCAATGAAATAAATAACTCGCCCTAGTTCTCAATGACACCCATCCCTAATCACCTACTTCGACCTAATCCGGAAGTCTGAAAGGAGTACCTGTACACAGAATAAAAAAATACATATATATAAATCCTAGTAGAGTAAGGTAAAACAAGGAAGAGGCATACCCCCAAGCTTATTCTTTAACTAGGAGTCTAAGTCATGTGTCAACCAGGTGTTCTTCAACATACCAGAAAATATCTCAAATCTCAAGAGACTAATAGTGAAATTAATATAAACCTTCAGTGCATCATTATTAAGGTTAAAGTTGAGAGTTGGAGTCCGAGCCCATCCTGAAGATATTGCTACGGAACATCCTTCAATTATCCTATACCACCAAGCTCGTCCAATGTAATATTTCGAAAGACCAAGTATCCATCGAGGCATAGATTTACCCAGAGTCCCTCTCGATCTTGCAAAAAGTGCTTGAGTATCATCAGAGGCTAGCTTATCCACAATGCCAACAGATCCATCACGATGGGACCTTTTGGAAGCAGTGTCACGCATAAGTATTAGAAAGCCCGGGGAAGTCTTGGTCCGAAAAATCCAACAACACTGCCCCCGGTGCGTCGTGGTAACCATCATGAATGGAGGGTCTAAGCATGTCCCTTATTACAGGACCCACATTTTTTCCCACCATGAATTTAATTAATGTTTTCACAGTAGAAGATATGACATAATAAGCATATGAAATTGCTGCTTGAAAACTAAATAGATACACCTGACAGTCACAAGGTACAAATTAAAAATTGCAGCATAACAATATTAAAAAGGAAAGATACAAAATCAACATAAGTAGATAGATTAACTTTTATATAAATAAATAAATAAGCACAAACAAATACCAAGAATCCAAAAATTCATGGTTCATAATTAGTATAAATTATTAATTTAAATTAAACACAAGAAAAATAGGATGCACAACACATGCAGTTAATTAAATTAAATGTATGGGAATGATAATTTAAATAAACATATAATTAAGCACAAACAACAACCAAAGATCCAAAAATTTAAGGTTCATAATTATTCTAAAATAATTATTTAAATTAAACACAACAAAAATAGACTGCGCAACACATGCAATTAAATGAATTAAATACACGTGCTAACGAAATTTATACCGACCACATCGGCACACCCAAAGGTGTGTCCAACCACATTACAACAAATTAAAAAAAAATATTAATGATCAAAAGGGCTGCAACAACTAGGAGAAATAATTAAATTAAATAATTTTGGTGAATTTTCCCAAAGCCGGTAGTCCCTGACTAATGGCACAATGGTGCGTTTTAATAAATCGCAACGAAATAGAGGGAAAGGGAGTAGACTCCCTACCTTATGGTCATACATGATCTTGTGATCTGTGGTAGGTTTTGATTTGAACTAAAAGGGAAGAAGACATAAGATTTTAGAAAAAAATCCAAAATAGGGTAAAATCTGTCCGTGACGAACTGTTCAGAGGATAGAGTAGGAGGTCATACAATTCTTGGTACGTGGGATAAGCCTTACTGAGAGGCTCATAGCGCATCTGAAGAAGATGAAAATAGACAATGAACGAAAATGCAGTGATCATCTGAAGGAAGGAGAAGGTGGTGCGCACCACCTAGGGAGGAGGGGTGTGCCACACACAGGAGGGGAGGAGAGGAAGAAAAGATGGAAAGAAAAAGGAAGAAAATAAAGAAAATAAAAAAATAATAAGGAAAAAAGAAAAATGGAATAAAAAAAATAAAAATAAAAGGGTTGGGAAGGAAAATAAAAATAAAAATAATAAAAATGGTTAAACCAATTTTTAATTATTTTAATATTTTTCCCATTCACGCTTTTAAATTTTATTATTTATTTTCCTTATTTATTAATTTATTTGAAATTTATTTAATTCTATTTAATTATTTTTAACGTGAACATTGAGTTAGGGAACGACATAAATTTTTTAAAAAAGGCCAAACAATTATTTAATTAATTTAATAGATGTCTGGGACCCGCAAAAGGGTGCACAAATGTGTGGCCTAGGTCACTTTATGAATTTAGAAAACAAAAACTTAAAATTCCCACACATTTATTTCAGTTGATACGTTAAAATAAATAAAATTATTATTATTTAATATAATTCGTCAATGACACCATTAATAATTTAAAAATGATATTTATTAAAAAAGGATAATGGTCATTAAATAAATATTGATTGCACATTTGTATTTTATTGGAAAAATTAATAATATCATATTTATTACAATACCCAATTATTATTTACACCACGACCCAATTCATTATTTCTGGAATTGTATTTTCATTTGTTGTCTTCAATGAAAATAATTTTATTAATAATGAAATTATTTTTATTATTTCTAATTATCCAATAAAATTATTTAACCCAAAAAAATTATCTTCGGGTGCGATATGACCAAACATCCAATACTCAAAAAGGATATACCCAGTATAGGGTAAACCCAATTTCCCAAAACTATTAGTGGTCTCGGGTTTCTCATTCGATGCACCATTTGTTATAAAATAAATATTTTTTATGTAAAAACGGAAAAATTAATTAATTAAAAATAATTATGGAATTATCATGTGCATGGGTGTCAAACATTCAAGGCGAATCAAGGATATACCCTACCTAGGGTAAAGACATAGTTTCGGACCTAACAGTGATATTCGATTTCCCATACGATGGATCATTTGAGAGTTATTTCATTTTTTTTGATGAAAAAAAACACGCATTCATATGAATAAAATAAATTTAATATTTTTATTCAATTAATGTCGAGAGTATACGAGTCTTGGAACCCCACACTAAATTTTTTTTTGACTCTGGAAATATTTCGTAAAATATTTCAAGGTTCTGAGAAAGACTTTTACCCTCCATTTAATTTATTTCCATTTTAAATTTAATCTAAATAATTCAAAAAATTTTATTTAAGATACATATCACAATGTCAAATATTATAAAATAAAAAGATATAACACTCGGTTTTAAAACTAACCCACCCAGTTAATGGAAAAAAAATAATGAGCTTTTTCATCCCGTTCAAAACATGAGATGTTACAGGGAATATACCACTTGATTATGTTTTCTCTTGATATGTGAAACATCTACAATGAAATTGGATATTTTTTATATATTATACGTCTCCCTTGTTTGTATTGGGTTGACTAGAATTATTCTTGTACCTAGCTTGTCTTTCATAGCTTCTCTCAGACATCTCTACCTGTACACATTGATTTCCTAGGGATATTTGTTTCCTTTTGAAATATGATACTACTGAGTAATCCTATGTGGTTACTCCTCTATTGTGATTATTTATTTGTTTTATAGTATAAATCATGGGAAACCCTAGATTATGTTCTTTAGGTAGCTTGAGTGGAGCCTGGGAGATCAGACTTAATTATCTTTAGATTGTTTTGAATTTTTTCCATGAATTCATAGCTAGGATTGGTCAATGTAAACTCTCCCATTTATATATTTTTAGAGTCAATTAGTATATTTTTTATCTTCTAAGGAATTAAGAGTGTGATGCCTCCCACGCATTTGATAAATAACCTCAGTGATAGTCTCCAACTTTTGGCCTATTGGAGGAATAATTTTTGGGAATCTCTCATCATCACTACCCACCTAGGAGAGGATCCATTTGGGGAGATACATGAAATACATCTCATAGGCCACTAGATTACTATGATTATTTTTAGGATTCATATCATTCAGATATTATCCATTAATAGATGACATTGTGGCATTGTAAAGTTGTGGTGGTCTACATAGAATATTTTTCATAATATTAACTTCTTACATCTGTTTAAAAATTATATAAATGCATCCAAAAACATCAATGATATGATTTAATTGTCATCAATATTATCATTTGGAATCATCATCAAATTATCAAAAAATTTATGCAGCACTTTAATTTTTCATCTTTCACATTTCTTTCTCCATGATGAATATTTCAAGTTTCTCCTATATATTATTTTTTTGATGTTTAGTCCATCACTTTTATATAGATCTCATCCATCAATGTTCCATACAAATCATATTGAGCTTCAATATCGATATCGATAATTTTTATTTCAGATTAAATCAATTACATTATCATTGTATCATTGACTTTTATTCCATTCAATGATTTAGTGAAAAAAAATTCTGAGGGATCATAATTGAGATATATTAAGATTCATCCATATCCTGAAATTATTGTCATAAAATAAAGAAACCTTTTTTGTTAACTATATTATATATATCAGTAACATTCTTGCAATAGATTGATCATTCAATAACATTGTAACTTTGATACTACTTATTTCACCCACGTTCCCAATACACCAAAGGAGAGGTGAATTTGGTTGTTTAATTATTTATCACAAATTTGGATCTTGTTTTAATCATAGAAATAATAGCTAAAACATAACAATATTTTTAGAAAATATAACATATATATGTATAAATTATAAAGAAAAACATATTGGTTTTACATGGTTTACCACTAAGGACCATTCCAAGGAGTATACAACAATGGTATATCGATATAAAAGGGATTAACAGTATGTGATTTAGAAGTTAAAATTATTTTATTAAATTTGAACAATATATCATAGGGGAACTCCCTCTTCTTATCTCTTTGTGAAATGATTTTATATATGAATATAAAGATATAATATATAAATATCACTTATGATAATTCATCACCATTATGAAAAATACATTAATAAGTTTGTTTTAAATGTGCTTAAAATGGGTATTTGAGTCCCCATATTTGTTGTACTTCTTTTTTACTTATTATGTTTCCATATTTTTAATATTATTTCATTATTATATTTTAATAATATTTTTGAATCTACTCTAAATTTTGGAATAATTTCTTGATAAATATGTTTCATAAATTCTCCACATATACTCCACTTAATGGTTCTTTAAAAAAAATTCAACTGCTAAATAAATTTATCAAATACATGATTTTAAAAATAAATTTGTACAGTTGCAACTTCTATAATAAAAAACATCCTTACATGGTATATTTATTCATAATGTGGTCTTTTTAGAAATATCCATACCAGGGAATGATTTCCCTCACCATGTCATGATCCATATATAACCACTAAATCAACATTCATTTTCTAAAATGAGTAAATAATGCTTTAAAACAAACATTATAAAATCCTGTGAAGTTTTATGTACCTATGCAAGTCACGATATGTAATAGTTCCTTTTTCTTTGTACTCTTATACTAGTGCGAAGAACCTTAGAGCCTCAAAATAAAGACCCAATAACTTTTTAATGTCTAGAAATCATGGTGTATCCTCTTTAATAATATTTTATGAATAATTCTATTGTGGAACAACATTTCCCCATTGTGTAACCATCTCTTTATCTCCAAATACCCAAAAATATATCTGCCCATCTTAGTGATGTGATTTCATCTCCATGGAATGTAACATGAAACTCTAAATATAGAAAAGTTAGAAAGCATAGGATTTATAAAGGATGAATTTTACATTTATCCCTTTATGATACTAATAGAGTGATGTGTTTTATAGTGCATATCTATATTTCATCACTTTCATGTCACAAATTGGCCAAAACCCCCACGGTGTAGCCTATTTCATTTATCAAATTTCAAACAAATGAAAAAAACAGATGAACCAAAATAAAAAAAATTTATTAATTTAAAAAAAGACTCATAAAAAGAAACTTGTATGATTGTCAAATTCACCTCTAGTAATGGTGTAGTCCATTACTATGCACTGTGATTTTATTTCTTTGATATCCAGAACTCCTTTAATAATCTCAAAATGACTCTTGATCATCTCTAAATACTTTAATATCCTGTATATTACTTTTAATCAACTTTAACTTGTTAAAAAAATCCAATATTACAACCCAATGGTTACAATAAGTGGTATTTGTTAAATCTAAAATATATTTTTGTGAAAATTCAATGATGTTGGGAAATAATCCCTTAAGGTTTCCCTAGGTATTGTTTTGTGTGTTACTGTGTTTTTTAATAAATCCAGATGATCGCGAATGAGAATGGTTGGTATTTGCTGAAGACAGGTTTTTATGTTTGCGCAGTTTCCTAGTGTTTTATAAATTTTGGGCCCTCAAAATTGGAAATTTGTGTGAATAATAGAGAAAAATGTTAGCAAAGGATGATAAATGATGATCCTTGGACATGGATCATGTACTATATCCATGAAGAGTATGCGGTCGCGTACTAGGCAGCGGGAACGGTACATGGGTGTGGTTCGTGGAAACAAAAATGGTTCACGGCTGAAGCAGCTGTAGTATTCCAGTGACTTGATGCTAATAAATAATATCAACTTTTTAAAAATAAAGGCATTATGAAGACCATATATAAAAAACCTTTTTTGGGTGGCTTGTAGTTAGTAGAGGCTGAAGGATCGATATACGATGGAGGCTAAATCAATGATTTGGTAAATCTTGGATTTACATTTTTTGTCTCAATATTTTCCTATATAAAAATTGAAAATCCCACTAATTACTATGGAGATCGAATATCATGAGAAAACATTTTTTTGATCCAGGATTTCAGCAAAGGCCAAATGAAGTTAGTGAAGAGAGGTTAGCAATGGCTGAAATGGTTCGCACGAAAGAGATTCCTCTAAGAGTTTTTGCGGAGATCTGTAACCCACAAAGGATATAGTGCGTGGAAAAAGAAGGTGAGGTAAATGAAAGAAAAATGAGAGGTACATGGAAGAAGAAGCAGTGGTATGAAATAGTGGTTTGTGAAGGTAGTATGTGATCAGAGAACATTTCGTTGATAAAGGGGTGTTTATGGAAGAGTCTCGGGGAATCTGTACGTGGAAACGGTATGCGACAGCAAAGGCAGAGGCAGTCTACAGACAGAAGAGATTCACTGAAGGGGATGTAGTATGTGGAGTAGGCAGTCCATGTACCATACCTTGTACACAATACGTGGAGGAGAAGGTGGTTCACAATTTGCACAAGGAAGCTCACAAAAACTTCAAATCAGTTCACGAAATGATTTTCCAGTACCTAGTAGTAGTCTAAAAGGTGGACTTCATCTGTGGGTGAAAATGAACTTCAAAATAGAATCTACCAATAGTTATGGATGTGGGAATTCATGAAAGTGAAGGGACCTAAATTTCTATAAACTGTGTTTGACCTACAAGCCTATAAACTGTGACTAGACTCATTTCCAAGAGTAGTGTGTGAAGGAAGAGTAAGGTGGTGTCCCTTTTCACTGGTAGTGACCCAGAGAAAGAGGCATAGTGAGTGAACCTTCAGAATGTAGTGAGAAAACCCTAAACATTATAATGGTAGTCAGCCTGGGCATAGAAGATATAGCCCAAAAATTCTACTCATTATTGGCATTGAGCCTTAGTAAATTTGGTACATCGGCACATTGTCACTGTATGCTCCTTAGATGTAGCCAAATGAGGGTGAACCTGATAAAAATCGATGTGTCCTTTGAGTGATTTAATATCTGTTCTTATATTTCTATGGGAGGAAGAGAGAATTGAGTTTTTCCTAACAACGAAAAAAGATATGAATGGGAGAAAATTTTAATATATCATACCCTGATTCACCCTTCCCCCTCTCAGGGTATTCGACCTAGTAGACCTAATAATTGGTATCAAATCTAGTTTGAAAGACAATGGTTTTATCTCAATAAGAATAAATGGAGGAGGTCAATCATAAATGAATTCTAATCATTGATAGAAGTAATTTTCAACTATGGAAGAATCGATTGCTTCACTACTTCTGATCTGTAGGGATAGATTTGTTCATAGCAGTTATGCATGGAATATCAGCTAATATTAATAGTGGTGCATTATCAGAAGCTGAAATAAGATAATTGGATGTTGATTTTAAATTGATCAATGCTTTAGGGGGAGCCCTATCAAATGAAATTTATACATAGGTGATGTCCTGTAAAACATTACACACAATGTGGAAAAAATTATTGAACATCAATGAGGGCTACACATAACTCTAAGAAGAAAAGATGCATGTTTTGTGGCACAAGTATATAGATCTCATAATGAATACTAATGAGGTTGTTGATACATTCTTCGACAAGGTAAATATTATTGTGTAATACATACAAGTTCTTGGAGAATTCATTGAAGATATAAAGATTTTGAAACGTATCTTGAGAAAAATACCATTGTGGTTCAATCCGAATGTTTCAATGTTAGAAGACAAAGACTCGAAAGAGCTTACACTAGATAACTTACACAGTACACCTAGAGCATAAGAAATAAGAAATTATGATAACGATGAAGTGCAAAAGGAGAAGTATAAGGAAGTGGAATTCAAGGCCATAAAGAATCTATCTACTGAAGATATTCCTGGGGAGGAAAATATGGATGATGTATTTTTATTTATCTCTTCCAATTTGAAATGGGGAAAAGGGAACAATAAAGGTAAACTTCCATTTTCCTGCTTTCGATGTGAAAAGATAGGGCATTTTGAAGCAAAGTGTCCTAAGAGGTTTGATGATAAAAATAAATAAATTGATGAAATTACCCAAAAGAAGTATTCATAAAATGAGAAATGGAGGAGAAGTACAAGGTTAAAGTTCCTTAAAAAGAATAATAATCTTTCAAAAGAGGATGAATGTTCAGAAGAATATGAGGCAGAAGAGCTGGACAACTATAAGGATTATAAAATAGATTCTTTGGTGGTAGTTATAGGAAATTAATTAACAAGAGAGGAAAATGACAATGAATAAAGAGAAATTGAGGGAATAGTTGATCTTAGGACTGAATTAGAAGATTATCTTGAAGAGGTACATTTTCTAAGAGCCAAAACAAAGAAAGATAACAATGTTTTTCATGATGCCAAACTCGCTATGTAGGAGCAGGAAGAAGTGAATTCTGATCTAAATGCAGTAATTGAAATCCTGAGGTCATTAATGCCAGAATGCATAGAAAAGGTGTATAAGGCCCCGACCTTAAACATTACTTAATATTGAATTGAATAAATATTTCACATTGAGGATCTTTTTAAATTTAGAGTTTTAGAGAATAAGGACATAACTATTACATCTCAAAATATTGACAAAGTAGACACTACTACCTAGTTTCCCTTTTTTTCTTTTTATAAAACATGAACTCTTGAAAAAAAGAGTCATGTCTAGTTCCATGTTTAAGACATCATGGATTTTCCTTGATCCCACCTTGACCCTATTCCACATTATGTCCTGTGAAATACATTTCAAAAAAACTTGGGATGAGCATAAAAAGCTCAGTAAGGGATGCACAAAGAAGGAGAACTGTTAGTTTTTTCAAAACAACAAGTAAACCATGAATACTTTATCAAAGTAATAATTTTATCCTTTATGAAGTAGTAAATACTCACCAATGAATAAAATATCATTACTTACACTTTTTTAACCAAAATATTACCATAAAACCCATAGAAAGGACACATAACATATAAAGGTAACTTGGGATATAAACATACTTAAGTGGAATAAGCATACGGTCGAATTCCACACATATCACTAAATGGAATAGCCATACGGACGACTTACATACCCAATGCATTGGAGGTTATAACGTAACCACCTGTCCTAGTATTCAAATCACCACTCTTCATATGGTTTATCATGTAACCACCTGTCAAATCTCTAAGTACCATTATAAAATCATTAGACATAAAAAAAATATAATGGAAAGAAAACATTTACACATTTCAAGCACAATATATCACTTAAATATATTGACATAACAAATCCATTATCAAAACCATTTTCAATACCAAAATACATAAAAGAGTATATTGTATTTATTGACTTTTAAAAATATTACGGCTTGTTGAGAAAGCCAAAGATCAAATAATACTCACGGCGGCGGAAAGGTCGTTCTCACCACGTATGTTAAAAAGAAACATAATTTTTGTCATTTAGTAAAAAACTTCATATAGAAAGGATTCCTTTTGAATAAAAGTAGAATTCAAATGGGTTTATACATCCTATAAAAGAAAGTCTTGTTTTAGAACAAAATATGCCTCAATGAAAGGAGATTGAGATGAAGTCCTATACGTCGTGTCCGACTTGACTCGACCGCTCTTTAATCTCCTGAATACTAAAATAGTGTTAATTTCTAATTGCTTAAGAACCTTTTTCAATTTCATTATTCCTTTTATATCACTTATTACCATGTTATGAACACTATGTAATTATTTAAGTTAATAACGGTCGTTTTGTCGATCATTGGTACTTGAGTAAAAAATAATCTCCTTATAATTACAAGTTGTTCATGTGGAAAAATATCGATTTTATCCAGAATTATATTCATGATGTATATATCATATATATCATATATATCCATTATATACATGCATTTATAATATTACATAACATTTAGAGGTAAGAAATGAAATGCACCGTTCATGGAGATGGTAAGCCGTAAGTACGCATAAACGCTAATTTCATTTCTATTTGGTATTTAATGGAATGAAATCATAATGATATAAATGTATATTATAATTCCAGTATAAAATCATATACAAAATCATAAACTCCATCCTTTATACGTCCCACATATGGCATTAATGAATCGAATCACTTTGAGGGGGCGGTAGTCCGCACTTCCAAAAATGAAATTATCGCGTTTACCCATAATGGAAATCATAAAGGTATTCCATAAATGAAAAATACAGAAGCATAAGGAAAACATAAAAATAATATATATCATATATAAATATATTGAAATTTTAATGGAAACCATGAAAGGTGTTAAAAAAATATTGAACAATCATCGTTTCGTGAGGCAGTAATTCGCCACCCACAGAAACAGTATGTTGTTTAACCATTAGACAGCAGTGTGTGTAGTTGTAAATCAAATCCTTATCATAAAAACATACTATTATATTGAAGATACTAGTGTTGTTACAAAATAAAGGAATAAAAAGAGTTTAAGGGGTTGGAGAAGCAAAATAAAACAAAAGAACATAAGAGAAGACATTACCTTAAAATCAGGTAGCTCTTTTTGATTTGATCCAAAGGCTTCCTTGGGAAGACTTCTGCCCAAAGTGAGGCTTTTAGGATGAAGGGAGGAAAGTTGAGAGGGTGTTTGGGTAGATGTTGATCGAACCAAAAGGCTTTTAATGTGTGAATAAGGTGGTATAGGTGGGGGCATTTTATTAGAGGAGAGGCGGGGCTCTTTTGGAAAGATTGAAAATATCACTTTATTATGAAATTCTTTTCGGATTTTAAAGGTCCCACAGTGATATATATCGAGGATAAGGTGATAAGGGTTAGAAATCCACCCATAAAATGGGTTTTTGACAAGTTTACATCTTATATTGTACCTTATCTTTTAATTTTATTTAAATCGTTCATTAATGAAGTAATCGATGCATCATCTTAGTGTCATAAATAATTTTTTTTTAATTTATAAAAATTATAAAAAAATACCATGTTGTAGGAAATATTTTAATATTTCTAATTAATATTTATAGTTAAAAATATGACTTGTATAACCCCATGTAATAATTGTTTTAGTAAAACAATACATGTTCGTGACATTTTTATTTTTACTTTAAATAAAAGGTATAAAGTCGTTATCTTACCCAAGTGGCTCCATGGGGTCCCAAAAATTGACCCATGGGTTTTAATGGTCGGCCATGACTCATCCAATAGTGTTAGGACAAGTTTAAAGATATTTTCATATTTTAATAATATCTTTTTTACCTTAAATTTCACTAATTACCTTTAATCGCGATTAATAAAACTTAAAAGTTACTATTCACCCAAAATTATTTTCATCCCATTGAACCACATTTTACTTATTAATGAGAACCATGTATTTTGGATTTTTTAAATTCAATTTACAGAAGTGTTAATGTTTCATTTACACGAAAGATTGGTTTTTAACTACCACTTAATGGTTTCACTATTCATCAAAAATTGAAGTTTGTAAGAAAAATACCAAAAATTCACCCTAAGAAATATTTGATATTCTGAATTCAAAAATGATGTCTATTTTACCAAATTCAAAACTTATAAATTTCATTTATTAATTTTATAATTAATTCCCGTTGTCACAACAAATAGCGTGTTTCTAAGAAAAAATATATATCAAAAGATTGACAATTGTTTATGTCCAATTTCAAAGTGAAATTAATTATAATGACCACCATTGGATTAAATGGTAAAAATATATTCTAATTAAACTTTAAAACCAATTCAAAATATAATCTAATCATATAAATAAATTATATTAAAAAGAGGTTTTGAATTAAAATACAACATTTTTCACTTATTCATTAAAAATGAACTTTATCGGAAAAATAACAAAAACATACACAAAGGAAATTTTGATTTCCCGATTCTAAATAAGGATTTTATTTGGTCCAATAGAATGAATAAGAGTGACCAAAACTATTTTTAAAGAGGGTTTTCCATCAAAAGGCGACCAATCAACCTTTTAGTGAATATTAGAGTATTTATGCTTAAAATTGAATTCTTTTCTTATTTTAAGCCTTTATCATTTGTTGGATAAATGTAAAAACATTTAACAAACATATATAATCATATTTTAGTTATTTATATTCATTCCTGCCAATACATCGGCTATGTGATAACTACCATTTAAAATAATATTATTATATTACTAGTGTGCAACGTAAGATTTCAAAGAAACTCATTGTTGCATATTGAGTACGCTATCGAACATAGTAACCCCTTTAATGTAGAATTAATATTTAATTTGAACATATTAATAAATATAAAAATGTCTTATTCTTTATTTACCTAGGATGTTACATCCTTCCCCCCATTTTGGGAATTGCGTCCTCGCAATTTTATTCCCTTATCAAAATAAGTGTGGGTATTTATCCCTCATAGCATTTTTAGATTTCCACATTGCCTCTTCAACTATATGGTTTTTCCACAAAACATTTACCTGGTCAATTACCTTATTCTGCAACACTTGCTCTCTATGGTCAAGAATCTAGACTGGTTGTTCTTCATAAAAGATATTCTCTTCCAACTGAACTACATCTGTGATCAAAACATGAGATGGATCTGGCATATACTTTCTCAACATCGAAACATGAAAAACATTGTATACCTAAGATAAACTCGGAGGCAAATCCACTAATTAAGAAACTGATCCAACTCTCTCCAAAATTTCATATGGTCCAATGAACCTTGGACTCAGCTTTCTATTATTACCAAATCGCATCACACTTTTCCATGGTAAAACTTTGAGAAAAACATGATCACCTACCTGGAAAGATAGATCCTTCATCCGGTTATCCACATAACTTTTCTGCCTACTCTGAGCTGGTCTCATGTGTTTTTGAATCAACCGACCTTTTTCTTCCATCTCTTTAACCAATTATGGTCCCATCAGCTTCCTTTCCCCTACTTTATCCCAAAAAGATGGAGTTCGACTCCGTTTTCCATATAATACTTCAAACGAAGCCATCTGTATACTGGAATGAAAACTGTTATTCTATGAAAATTCAACCAAAAATGATGATGGTCCCAACTTCCCTGATAATCCATTAAGAAAGCATGTAACAAATCCTTCATGTTCAGAATTGTCCGTTCTGACTGCCCATCTGATTGCGGATGAAAAGCTGTACAAAAATTTAATTCAGTACCCAATGACTTCTGAAGGCCTTTTCAAAAGTTAGAAGTGAACCTGGGATCACGATCAGATACAATGGAGAGGGGAACTCCATGAAACCTGACTATCTATTTAACATACAACCGAGAAAGTTGATCTAGAGACAAAATATCTCAAATAGGAAGGAAATGAGCAGATTTAGTCAATCGATCAACAATAAGCCAGATTGCATTATTACCTCGAGATGTCTTTGGTAATCCCACAAAAAAGTCCATGGAAATATTTTCCCCTTTCCACTCTAGCACCGGTAATGACTGAAGCATAAATTTTGGTAACTGCCGCTCTGCTTTAACCTACTGTCAAGTCAAACAATTCATAGTAAAATCGGTAATATCTCTTTTCATTCCATCCCACCAGTAATACTCTCGCAGATCTCTGTACATATTATTACTGCCAGGATGAACTGAAAACAGGGAACTATGAGCCTCACATAACAACCCATTCTTAAACTGTGAATCACAAGGAACACATAATCTCTTCCCAAACCTCAAAACACAATCATTATCAATGTTAAATTTAGGTAACATACCCTTCTGAACCAACTCTTCCTTTTTCTGAAACTCAGCGTCTTGCTTCTGTGCTTGCTTAATTCTGTCTGATAGAGATGATCTCACTGACACCTAAAACAAAATAAAAGAAATTCTTGCACCAACAACTTCTATGCCAAGGTTCATCAAATCCTTAACCAAATGATTGCGTTCCAAACATAACATGGTTAATGAATCATTACTTTTTTGACTCAAATCATCATCCACTTTATTTTCTTTTCCCAGATGGTAATGAATTGTACAATCATAATCCTTGATTAATTCTAGCCATCTCCTATGACTCATGTTCAATTCTTTCTGAGTGAAAATATACTTTAAACTTTTGTGATCGATATATATTTCACACTTTACTCCATACAAATGATTCCTCAAATTTTTTAAAGTGAAAACCATATAAGCTAACTCCAAATAATGTGTAGGGTAATTTACCTCATGAGTTTTCAACTGACGTGAAGCATAAGAAATTACCTGATCATTCTGTATAAGGACACAACCAAGTCCCTTCAACAAAGCATCACTGTAGATAACAAACTCACCATTCTCTGAAGGAAGTTCCAAAACTGGAGCAATAACTAATATTCTTTTCAACTCCTGAAACAATCATCACATTCTTTTTTCTAGATAAACTTAACACCCTTCCGAGTTAGCTTAGTCATTGGACAAGATAATCTTGAATTTTTTTTTAACAAACCTTCAATAATAGCCTGCCAAACCAATAAAACTACGAATCTCGATTATATTTGTAGGACATTCCCTTTCTTCAACACCTTTTGTTTTAGCAGGATCAACAGTTATGCCATTTTTGGAAACAATGTGACCAAGGAAAGAAATTTGTTGTAACCAAAACTCCCACTTGCTGAATTTTCCATACAGTTTCTTTTCTTTTAAGGTTTGCAAGATAACCCTTAAATGACATTCATGCTCTTTTTTGCATTTATAAAACACCAAAATATCATCAATGAAAACAACCACAAACTTATCCAAGAACTCATGGAAAATTCTATTCATAAGGTCCTTGAATACAACAGGTGCATTGGTTAACCCAAAAGACATAACTACAAATTCATAATGTCCATATCTAGTACGAAACACAGTCTGCGGAACGTCTTCTTCTTTTACTTTCAACTGATGTTACCCCGACCTCAAGTCAATCTTTGAAAAATACTGAGCTCCTTGGAGCTGATCAAACAAATCATCGATATGAGTCAAGGGATACTTGTTCTTAACAATGATGTTATTCTATGCTCTATAATCAATGCAAAGTCTCATTGAACCATATTTCTTTTTAACAAACAAGACAGGATCACCCCATGGTGATGTGCTCAGTTGAATGAAATCTTTATCTAATAACTCCTACAATTGCTTCTTTAACTCTAAAAGTTCAACTTGAGCCATTCAATAAGGGGGTTTTGAAATTGGCTTAGAATCAGGAACTAAGTCAATAGTAAATTCAACTTCCCGGTCATGAATAATACCAAGAAACTCATCAGAAAAAACATCAAGATACTCATTTACCACTGGCACATCATTAATCTGAATAGTTTCTTTATTTTCAACAATATGTGAAAGGTAAGATTCATTTTCATCCTTTATTAGTTTCTCAACTTCCTGATATGCTATCAAAATAAAAGGTTCATTCTTGTACCCAAACTGAAAATATTTCTGAAAAGAAACCTCTTTAGCTCTGCAGTCAATCTTAGCAGGATATAGATAAAGCCAATCCATGGCCAAAATAACATCAAACTCTACTAGAGGTAAAACAATAAGTTTTACAGGTAGATTCTTTCTACACACAAGGATATGAAGGTTCTTATAATTTCTTTTTGTCTCAATGTTTCCTCTGGGTGTTTTTACCATAAGTTCAGGATTCATATCTTGAGTTGGAATTCCCAATTTACTAGAAAAATTCTCATAAATTAAAGAATGTGTAGACCCGGAATCAAAAAACACATTGGCATAATCTGAACAAACAAACAGTGTACATGATACTACTTCATTCGATGGCCCTACATCTGCTGAAGTAGTTGCAAAGGATTTCACCACCCCTTTCTTCTTGTAGTCTCGATGATTTACCCCGGTTGAGTTATTTGATAGACACTCATTTGCATAATGACCCATTTCATTACCCTTAAAACATATTACCGCTGTCTTTTAATTGCTTGCTTGATCATCTGCCTTATAGTTACGAGAAATATGACCAGACTTACCACACCGAAAGCACTTTACAGACTTTGATAAACATTCTCCATGATGCATTTTACCACACTTCTCACAGGATGGATATATGTTTTTATTACCTACTAGATTCTTTGATGAATTCTTTCCCTTCGCCTAACAACTGGACCTCTTATTATGTTGTTTTTCAAAGAACACATAATCATCGGAAACCTCTATTTACACCTTCTCCACACATCGAACAAATTTTTCATAACTTTTAAACTCACATGAAGCTAAATCCCTTTGATAATTTGGATTTAGCCCAGAGTAAAAATGGTTGATTTTACTATCAAGATCTCATATGAAATTTGGATCATACCTTTCTAGTCGAGTGAACTTTACTTCGTAAGCTTCCACTGAGTCATCCTCCTGCCTCAATTCTAGGAATTGTTTTTCCATCCTAAGACGAACCACCTTAGGAAAATATTTCTCAAGAAACATACCTTTGAATTCATCCCAGTAAAGTTCATCAATCTCATCACTATCCCTGATATTTTTCACCATCGACCACCACTGATCAGCTTCACCATCAACACAGTAAACAACAAGACAAACCTTTTGATGTTCTGAACACCCCATGACATCAAAAATCTTCTCCAGTGCTTTAATCCACACTTCTGCTAGCACAAGGTCAGATGATCCTCTGAATGATGGGAGATGTTGCCTCATGAAATGTTCCACCACTGACATGTTCCTCTGTGGTTTATCTAGTTCATCTCATGCATGGATACCACCACCATTTATAGCCTGATTCAACTGTTCCATCACTGCAAAAAATAGTTCAGTTCCGATTCCAACCATCTCAGGTTGCTGATTTGGAAGGTTGTCTTCCTCCTGATGTCTCCCAACACAGCTGCCCTGTTTCCTCTACAGAAAACCATTGTGAACATAGAAATATCTTAGGCGAAGAAACATGGTAATCTTTAAATGCTATATCATTTCAATCATACCATAAATTAATTTATAAATTTAACAATTCTATAACTCCTAAAGTTTTTTAAACAGACATTTGATACCAACTATAAGGCCCC
Organism: Viscum album; assembly: GCA_963277665.1. Lineage (NCBI taxonomy): Eukaryota > Viridiplantae > Streptophyta > Magnoliopsida > Santalales > Viscaceae > Viscum > Viscum album. Next base: position 293,545,229 of record OY728145.1, on the reverse strand, counting down.
GACCTAAAACATTACTTAATATTGAATTAAATGAATAATTCACATTGAGGATCTTTTTAGGTTTAGAGTTTTAGAGAATTAGGACATAACTATTACATCTCAAAATATTGACAAAGTAGACACTACTACCTAGTTTCCCTATTTTTTCTTTTTACAAATCATGAAATATTGAAAAAAGAGAGTCATGTCTAGTTCCATGTTTAAGACAACAAGACTTTTCCTTGATCCCATCCTTGACCCTATTCCACATTATGTCCTGTGAAAAACATTTCAAAAAAACTTGGGATGAGCATAAAAACCTCATTAAGGGATGCACAAAGAAGGAAAACTGTTAGTTTTTTCAATACAACAAGTAAACCATTAATACTTTATCAAAGTAATACTTTTCACCTTTATGAAGTAGCAAATACTATCCATTGAATAAAATATCATTACTTACCCTTTTGTAACCAAAATATTACCATAAAACCCATATAAAGAACACATAACATATAAAGGTAACTTGGGACATAAACATACTTAAGTGGAATAACCATACGGTCGACTTCCACACATATCACTAAATGGAATAGCTATACGGCCAACTTCCATACCCAATGCATTGGAGGTTATAACTTAACCACCCATCCTGGTATTCACGGAACCACCCTCCATATGGTTTATCATGTAACCTCCTGTTAAGTGTCCAAGTACCATTATAAAATCATAAGACATAAAACAAATATAATGGTAAGAAAACATTTACAAATTCAAGCACAATATATCACTTAAATATATTGACATAAATACTCCATTATCAAAACCATTTTCAATACAAAAATACATAAAAGAGTATATGGTATTTATTTACTTTTAAAAATATTACAGCTTGTTGAGGAAGCCAAAGATCAAATAATACTCACAGTGGCGGAAAGGTCGTTGTCACCGTGTACATTAAAAAGAAACATACTTTTTGTCATTTAGTAAAACGATTTGTATAGAAAATATTCCTTTTGAATAAAAGTAGAAGTCAAAGGGGTTTATACAGCGTATAAAAGAAATTCTTGTATTAGAACAAAATATGCCTCAATGAAAGGAGATTGAGACGAAGTCCCATACCTCGTGTCCGACTTGACTCGACCGCTCTTTAATCTCCAGAATAATAAACTAGTGTTAATTTCTAATTGCTTAAGAACCTTTTTCAAGTTCATTATTCCTTTTATATCACTTATTATCATGTTATGAACACTATGTAATTATTTAAGTTAATAACGGTCATTTTGTCGATCATTGGTACTTGAGTCAAAAATAAACTCCTTATAATTACAAGTTGTTCAGGTGAAAAAATATCCATTATATCCAGAATTATATTCATGATGTAGTTATAATATATATAATATATATCCAGTATATACATGATTTATAATATTACATAACATTTAGAGGTAAGAAATGAAATGCACCGTTCATGGAGACGGTAAGCCGTATGTACGCATGAACGCTACTTTCATTTATATTTTGTATTTAATGGAAGTAAATCATAATGATATAAAGGTATATTATAATTCCATTATAATATCATATATAACATCATAAACTAAATCCTTTATATATCCCACATATGGCATTAACGAATCAAATCACTTTGAGGGGGCGGTAGTCCACACTTCCTAAAATGAAATTATCGCGTTTACCCATAATGGAAATCATTAAGGTATGCCATAAATGAAAAATACAGAAGCATAAGGAAAAAATAAACACAATATATATCATATATAAATATAGAGACATCTTAATTTCCACCATTAAAGGTGTTAAATGAAGATTGAACAATCATCGTTTTGTGAGGCAGTAATTCGCCACCCACAGAAACAGTATGTTTTTTAACCATTAGACGACGGTGTGTGTAGGTGTAAATAAAATACTTCTCATAAAAACATACTAGTATATTGAAGATACTTTTTTTGTTACAAAATAATGGAATAAAAAGAGTTTAAGGGGTTGGAGAAGCAAAATAATACAAAAGAACATAAGAGAAGACATTACATTAAAATCGGGTAACTCTTTTTGATTTGAGCCAAAGGATTACTTGGGAAGACTTCTGCCCAAAGTGAGGATTTTAAGATGAATGGAGGAACGTTTAGAGGGTATTTGGGAAGAGGTTGTCTGAACCAAAAGGCTTTGAATGTGTGAATAAGGTAGTAGAGGTGGGCGCGTTTTATAAGAGGAGAGGAGGGGCTCTTTTGGAAAGATTAAAAATATTACTTTATTATGAAATTATTTTCAGATTTTAAAGGTCCCACAATAATATATTTCTAGTATAAGGTGATAAGGGTTATAGATCCACCCATCCAATAGGTTTTTGAAAAGTTTAAGTCTTAGATTGTACCTTATCTTTTCATTTTATTTAAATCGTTTATTAACGAGGTAATCGCTGCATCATCATGGTGTCATAAATAAATTTATTTTTTTAATGTCTAAAAATTATAAAAATAAACCATATTGTAGGAATTATTTTTAGATTTTTAATGAATATTTATAGTAAAAAATATGACTTGTATAAACCCATGTAATAATTGTCTTAGTAAAACAATACATGTTTGTGACATTTTTATTTTTACATTAAATAAAAGGTATAAATGTCATTATCTTACCCAAGTGGCTCCATGGGGTCCCACAAATTGACCCATGGGTTGTAATGGTCGGCCATGACTCATCCAATATGGTTAGTACAAGTGTAAAGATATTTTCATATTTTTATAATATCAATTTTACCTTAAATTTCACTAATTACCTTTAATCGCGATTAATAAAATTTAAAAGTTACTATTCACCAAAAATTATTTTCATCCCATTGAACCACATTTTACTTACTAATTACAACCATGTATGTCGTATTTTTGAAATTCAATTCACAGAAATGGTAATGTTTCATTTACACGAAAAATTAGTTTTTTAACTACCACTTATTGGTTTCACTATTCATCATAAATTGAAGTTTTCCAGAAAAATACCAAAAATTCACCCTAAGATATATTTGATATTATGAATTCAAAAATTATGTCTATTTTAAAAAAAATTCAAAACATATAATTTGCATTAATTAATTTTATAATTAATTCCCACTGTCACAAAAAATAGCGTGTTTTTAAGAAACAATATATATCAAAAGATTGACAATTGTTTATGTCCAATTTCAAAATGAAATTAATTCTAATGCCCACCATTGGATTAAATGGTAAAAATATATTCTAATTGAACTTTAAAACCAATTCAAAATATAGTCTAATCATATAAATAAATTATATTAAAAAGAGGTTTTGAATTAAAATACAACATTTTTCACTTATTCATTAAAAATGAACTTTATCGGAAAAATAACAAAAACATACACAAAGTAAATTTTGATGTCGCGATTATAAATAAGGATTTTATTTGGTCCAATAAAATGTATAAGAGTGACCAAAACTATTTTTAAAGAGGATTCACCATCAAAAGGTGATAAATCAACCTTTTACTGATTATTAGAGTATTTATGCTTAAAATTGAATTCTTTTCTTATTTTAAGCCTTTATCATTTCTTGGATAAATGTAAAAACATTTAACAAACATATATAATCATATTTTAGTTATTTATATTCATTCTCGCCAATACTATGGCTGCGTGTTAACTACCATTTAAAATAATATTATTATATTACTAGTGTGCAACGTAAGATTTCAAAGAAACTCGTTGTTGCGTATCGGGTACGCTATCAAACATAGCAACCCCTTTAATATAAAATTAATATTTAATTTGAAAATATTAATAAATATGAAAATATCTTATTCTTTATTTACTTGGGATGTTACATCCTTCCCCCATTTTGGGAATTGTGTCCTCACAATTTTATTCACTTATCAAAATAAGTGGGTGTATTTATCTCTCATAGAATTTTCAGATTCCCATGTTGCCTCTTCAACTATATGGTTTTTCCACAAAACCTTTACCTGGTGAATTACCTTATTCCGCAATACTTGATCTCTATGGTCAAAAATCTGGACTAGTTGTTCTTTATAAGAGAGATTCTCTTCCAACTGAACTACTTCTGGGCTCAAAACAAGAGATGGATCTAGCATATACTTTCTCAACATAGAAACATAAAAAACATTGTGTACCTGAGATAAACTAGGAGGTAAAGCCACTCAGTAAGTAACTGATCCAACTCTCTCCAGAATTTCATGTGGTCCAATGAACCTTGGACTCAACTTTCCTTTCTTACCAAATCATATCACAAATTTCCATGTTGAAACATTGAGAAAAACATGATCACCTACCTCAAAAGATAGATCCTTCCTCCGATTATCCGCATATCCTTTCTACCTGCTCTTAGCTATTCTCATGTTTTTCTGAATCAACTGAACTTTTTCTGCAATCTCTTCTACCAATTATGGTCCCATCAGCTTCCTTTCCCCTACTTCATCCCAAAAAGCTAGAGTTCGACACTGTTTTCCATATAATTCTTCAAACAGAGCCATCTGTATACTGGAATGAAAACTGTTATTATATGAAAATTAAACTAAAGAAAGATGTTGGTCCCAACTTCCCTGATAATCCATCGAGAAAGCACGTAGAATATCCTCCAAGGTCTGAATTGTTTGTTCTTACTGCCCATATGATTGCGGATGAAAAGTTGTACTAAAATTTAATTCAGTACCCAACGACTTCTGAAAGCCTTTCCAAAAGTTAGAAGTGAACCTGGGATCCTGATCAGATACAATGGAGAGGGGAAATCTATGCAACCTGACTATCTCTTTAACATACAACCGAGAAAGTTGATCTAGAGACAAACTATCTCGAATAGGAAGGAAATGAGAAGATTTAGTCAATCGATCAACAATAACCCAAATTGTGTTATTACCTCGAGATGTCTTTAGTAATCCCACAACAAAGTCCATGGAAATATTTTCCCATTTACACTCTCGCACAGTTAATGATTGAAGCATACCTTTCGGTAACTGCCGCTCTTATTTAACCTGCTGAGAAGGCAAACACTTCATTGTAAAATCAACAATATCTCTTTTCATTCCATCCCACCAGTAATACTCCCGCAAATCTATGTACATCTTAGTACTTCCAGGATGAACTGAAAACAGGGAACTATGAGCCTCACATAAAAACTCATTCTTCAACTGTGAATCACATGGAACACATAATCTCTCCCCAAACCTCAAAAAACAATCATTATCAATGTTAAATTTAGGTAACATACCCTTCTGAACCAGCTCTACCTTTTTCTGAAAATCAGTGTCTTGCTTCTGTGCTTACTTAATTCTATATGATAGAGGTGATCTCACTGACACCTGAAACAAAAAATAAGAACTTCCTGTACCAAAAACTTCTATTCCAAGGTTAATCAAATCCTTAACCAAAGGATCACATTCCAAATGTAACATGGTTAATGAAGAATTACTTTTTTGACTCAAAACATCAGCCACTTTATTTGATTTTCCCAGATGGTAATGAATTGTACAATCATAATCCTTGATTAATTCTAGCCATCTCCTCTACCTCATGTTCAATCCTTTCTGAGTGAAAATATACTTTAAATTTTTTTGATCAGTATATATTTCACACTTTTCTCCATACAAATGATGCCTCTAAAATTTTAAAGCGAAAACAACAGCAGCTAACTGCAAATCTAGTGTAGGATAATTTACCTCATGAGTTTTCAACTGACGTGAAGCATATGAAATTGCCTGATCATTCTGCACAAGGACACAACCAAGTCCCTTCAACGAAGAATCAATGTAGATAACAAACTCACCATTATTGGAAGGAAGTGCCAAAACTGGATAATTCACTAATATTCTTTTCAAATCCAGGAAACAATCATCACATTATTTTGTCCAGATAAACTTAGCACCCTTCCGAGTTAGCTTAGTCATTGGACTATATAATCGTGAATTTTTTTTAACAAACCTTCAGTAATAGCCTGCCAAACCAAGAAAACACTGAATATCGGTTATATTTGTTGGTCTTGTCCACTATTCAAAAACTTTTGTTTTAGCAGGATCAATAGTTATGCCATTTTTTGAAATAATGTGACCAAGGAAATAATTTTTTTGTAACCAAAACTCACACTTTTTGAATTTTACATATAGCTTCTTTTCTTTTAAGTTTTGAAAGATAAACCTTAAATGACTTTCATGCTCTTCGTTACTTTTAGAAAACACCAAAATATCATCAATGAAATCAACCACAAACTTATCCAAGAACTCATGGAAAATTCTATTCATATGGTCCATGAATACAGCAGGTGCATTGGTTAACCCAAAAGGAATAACTACAAATTCATAATGGCCATATCTAGTACGAAATGCAGTCTTCAGAACGTCTTATTCTTTTACTTTCAACAGATGTTACCCCGAACTCAAGTCAATATTCAAAAAATACTGAGATCCCTGGAGCTGATCAAAAAAATAATCGATATGAGGCAAATGATACTTGTTCATAACATTGAAGTTATTCAATGCTCTATAGTCAATGCATAGTCTCATTGAACCATCTTTGTTTTTAACAAACAAGACAGGATCACCCCATGGTGATGTGCTAGGTCGAATGAAACCATTATCTAAAAACTCCTACAATTGATTCTTTAACTCTAAAAGTTCAACTTGAGACATTTGATAAGGGGGTTTTGAAATTGGCTTAGAATCAGGAACTAAGCCAACAGTAAATTCAACTTCCCGGTCATGAATAATACCAGGCAACTCATTAGGAAAAACATCAAGATACTCATTTACCACTGGCACATCATTAATATGAACTTTATTTTCAACAATATGTGCAAGGTAACAATCATTTCCATCTTTTACTAGTTTCTCAACTTCCTGATATGTTATCAAAAGCAAGGGTTCATTCTTGTACACAAACTGAAAATTGTTCTGAAGAAAACCTCTTTAGCTCTGAAGTCAATCTTAGCATGATAAACAAAAAGCCAATACATGCCCAAAATAAAATCAAACTCTACTTGAGTCAAAACAATAAGGTTTTCAGGTAGATTCTTTCCGCACACATGGATAGGAAGGTTCTTATAATTTCTTTTTGTCTCAACGTTTCCTTCGGGTGTTTTTACCATAAGTTCAGGATTCATATCTTGAGTTGGAATTCTTAATTTACTAGAAAACTTCTCAGAAATGAAAGAATGTGTAGAGCCTGAATCAAACAACACATTGGAATAATTTGAACAAATAAACAGTGTACCTGATACTACTTCATTCGATGGCCCTACATCTACTGAGGTAGTTGCAAAGGATTTCACCACCCCTTTCTGCTTGTAGTCTGGCTGCTTTCCCCCTGTTGAGTTCTTTGTTAGACACTCATTTGCATAATGACCCATTTCATTACACTTAAAACATCTTACCGCTGGCTTTTCATTGCCTTCTTGATCATATTCCTTACAGTTACGTGCAATAAGACCAGACTTACCACACCGAAAGCACTTTACAGACATGCATAAACATTCTCCAGGATTCATTTTACCACACTTCTCACAGGATGGATATCTAGTTTTCTTACCTCTTCGATTATTTGATGAATTCTTTCCCTTTTCCTACAAACTGGACATCTTATTATGTTGTTTGTCAAAGAACACATAATCATCGGCAAACTCTATTTCCACCTTCTCCGCACATCGAACAAGTTTTTAATAACTTTTAAAATCACGAGAAGCTAAAGACCTTCGATACTTTGGCTTTAACCCTAAGTAATAATGGTTGATTTTACTATCAATATCTCGTATGAAATTTGGAGCATACCTTTCCAGTCGAGTGAACTTTGTTTCATAAGAAGCCACTGAGTCATCCTCCTGCCTCAATTCTAGGAATTGTTTTTCCATCCTAAGAAGAACCACCTTAGGAAAATATTTCTCAAGAAACATAACTTTGAATTCATCCCTGTGAAGATCATCAATCTCATCACTATCCCTGATATTTTTCACCATTGACCACCACTGATCAACTTCACCTTCAAAACAGTAAACAACAAGACTAACCGTTTGATGTTCTGAACACCCCATGACATCAAAAATCTTCTCCAGTGCTTTAATCCACCCTTCTGCTAGCACATGGTCAGATGATCCTCTGAATGATGGGGGATGTTTCCTCATGAAATGTTCCACCACTGACATGTTCCTCTGTGGTTGATCTGGATGATCTCGTTCTTGGATACCACCACCATTTATAGCCTGAGTCAACTATGCCATCACTGCAACAAACTGTTCACTTCCGATTCCGACCATCTCAGGTTGCTGATTTGGAAGGTTGTCTTCCTCCTGATGTCATCCCATCATAGCTACCCTATTTCCTCTATGGAAAAACATTCTGAACATAGAAATATCTTAGGCGAAGCAACATGGTGATATTTAAATGCTATATCATTTCATTCATACCATAATTAATTTATAAATTTAACAATTTTCTAACTCCTAAAGTTGTCTTAACCGGCCTTTGATACCAACTATAAGGCCCCAAACTTAAACATTACTTAATATTGAATTAAATGAATAATTCACATTGAGGATATTTTCAGGTTTAGAGTTTTAGATAATTAGGACATAACTATTACATCTCAAAAGATTGACAAAGTAGACACTACTACCTAGTTTCCCTTTTTTTCTTTTTACAAAACAAGAACTCTTGAAAAAAAGATTCATGTCTAGTTCCATGTTTAAGACAACATGACATTTCCTTGATCTCATACTTGACCCTATTACACATTATTTCCTATGAAAAACATTTCAAAAAAACTTGGTATGAGCACAAAAAGCTCAGTAAGTGATGCACAAAGAAGGAAAACTGTTAGTTTTTTCAAAACAACAAGTAAACCATGAATACCTTATCAAAGTAATACTTTTCACCTTTATGAAGTAGTAAATACTCTCCACTAAATAAAAGATCATTACTTACCATTTTTTAACCAAAATATTACCATAAAACCCATATAAAGAACACATAACATATAAAGGTAACTTGGGACATAAACATACTTAAGTGGAATAACCATACGATCGACTTCCACCCATATCACTAAATGGAACAGCCATACGGACGACTTCCATACCCAATGCATTGGAGGTTATAATGTAACCACCCATCTTGGTATTCACAACGCCACCCCTCATATGGTTTATCATGTAACCACCCATCAAGTGTCCAAGTACCATTATAAAATCATAAGACATAAAACAAATATAATGGAAAGAAAACATTTACACATTTCAAGCACAATATATCACTTAAATATATTTACAAAAAAAAATCCATTATAAAAACCATTTTCAATACCAAAATACATAAAAGAGTATATGGTATTTATTTACTTTTAAAAATATTACGGCTTGTTGAGAAAGCCAAAGATCAAATAATACTCACGGCGGCGGAAAGGTCATTGTCACTGCATACGTTAAAAAGAAACATACTTTTTGTCATTTAGTAAAATGATTCATATAGAAAATATTCTTTTTGAATAAAAGTATAAGTCAAAGGGGTTTATACAGTGTATAAAATAAAGTCTTGTATTAGAACAAAATATGCCTCAATGAAAGAAGATTGAGACGAAGTCCCATACCTCATGTCCGACTTGACTCGACCACTCATTAACCTACTGAATAATAAACTAGTTTTAATTTATAATTTCTTAAGAACATTTTTCAAGTTCATTATTCCTTTTATATCACTTATTACCATGTTATGAACACTATGTAATTATTTAAGTTAATAATGGTCGTTTTTTCGATCATTGGTACATGAGTCAAAAATAAACTCCTTATAAATACAAGTTGTTCATGTGGAAAAATATAAACTATATCCATAATTATATTCATGATGTAGATATCATATATATCATATATATCCAGTATATACATTCTTTTATAATATTACATAATAGTTAGAGGTAAGAAAAGAAATGCACCGTTCATGGAGACGGTAAGCCGTACGTACGCATGAATGCTACTTTCATTTCTATTTCGCATTTAATGGAATGAAATAATAATGATATAAAGGTATATTATAATTCCAGTATAGTATAATATATAACATCATAAACTCCATCCTTTATAAATCCCACATATGGCATTAACGAATCAAATCACTTTGAGGGGGCGGTAGTCCGCACTTCCTAAAATGAAATTATCACGTTTACCCATAATGGAAATCATAAAGGTATACCATAAATGAAAAATAAAAAATCATAAGAAAAACATAAACATAATATATATCATATATAAGTATAGTGACATCTTAATTACCACCATGAAAGTTGTTAAAAGAAGATTGAACAATCATCGTTTCGTGAGGCAGTAATTCGCCACCCACAGAAACAGTATGTTCTTTAACCATTAGACGGCGGTGTGTGTAGGTGAAAATAAAATACTTCTCATAAAAACATCCTAGTATATTTAATATACTGGTTTTTTTACAAAATAAAGTATTAAAAAGAGTTTAAGGGTTTTGAGAAGAAAAATAATACAAAAGAACATAAGAGAAGACATTACCTTACAATCTGGTAACTCTTTTTTATTTGATCCAAAGGATTCCTTGGGAAGACTTATGCCCAATGTGAGGCTTTTAGGATGAAGGGAGAAACATTGAGAGGGTATTTGGGCATATTTTGGCCGAAACAACAGGATTTTAATGTGTGAATAAGGTGGTAGAGGTGGGGGGCTTTTATAAGAGGAGATGAGGGGCTCTTTTGGAAAGATTGAAAATATTACTTTATTATGAAATGATTTTCGGATTTTAAAGGTCCAAAAATGATATATTTCGAGGATAAGGTGACAAGGGTTCTAAATACACCCATAGCATAGGTTTTTGACAAGTTTAAGTCTTAGATTGTACCTTATTGTTTTATTTTTTTTAAATCATTCATTAATGAGGTAATCGCTGCATCATCATGGTGTCATAAATAAATTTTTCTTTTAATGTCTAAAAATTATAAAAAAATATAATGTTGTTGGAAATATTTTTAACTTTTTAATAAATATTTATAGTAAAAAATATGACTTTTATAACCCCATGTAATAATTGTATTAGTAAAACAATACATGTTTGGTACATTTTGTTTACTTTAAATAAAAGGTATAAATGTCATTATCTTACCCAAGTGGCTCCATGGGGTCCCCAAAATTTACCCATGGGTTTTAATAGGCGTCCATGACTCATACAATAGGGGTAGGAAAAGTGTTAAGATATTTTCATATTTTCATAATATCATTTTTACCTTAAATTTCACAAATTACCTTTAATCGCGATTAATAAAACTTAAAAGTTACTATTCACCAAAAATTATTTTCATCGCATTGAAACAAATTTTACTTACTAATGACAACCATGTACGTCGGATTTTTGAAATTCAATTCACAGAAGTGGTAATGTTTCATTTGCACGAAAAGTTAGTTTTTTAACTACCACTTAGTGGTTTCACTATTCATCAAAAATTGAAGTTTTTCAGAAAAATACCAAAAATTCACCCTAAGATATATTTGATATTCTGAATTCAAAAATGTTGTCTATTTTACAAAATTAAAAACATATAAGTTTCATTAATTAATTTTATAATTAATCCCCTCTGTCACAACAAACAGCGTGTGTTTTAGAAATAATATATATCAAAAGATTGACAATTGTTTATGTCCAATTTCAAAGTGAAATTAATTCTAATGACCACCATTGGATTGAATTGTAAAATTATATTCTAATTGAACTTTAAAACCAACTGAAAAGATAATCTAATCATATAAATAAATTAGATTAAAAATATGTTTTGAATTAAAATACAGCATTTTTCACTTATTCGTTAAAAATGATCTTTGTTGGAAAAATAACAAAAAAATGCACAAATTAAATTTTGATGTCCCAATTCTAAATAAGGATTTTATTTGGTCCAATAGAATGTATAAGAGTGACCAAAACTATTTTTAAAGAGGGTTCTCCATCAAAAGGTGATAAATCAACCTTTTAGTGAATATTAGAGTATTTATGCTCAAAATTGAATTCTTGTCTTATTTTAAGCCTTTATCATTTGTTGGATAAATGTAAAAACATTTAACAAACATATATAATCATATTTTAGTTATTTATATTCATTCCCTCCAATACAATGGCTACGTGTTAACTACCATTTAAAATAATATTATTATATTACTAGTATGCAACATAAGATTTCAAAGAAACTTGTTGTTGTGTATCAGGTACGCTATCGGACATAGAAATCCCTTTAATGTAAAATTAATATTTAATTTGAAAATATTAATAAATATGAAAATGTATTATTCTTTATTTACCTGGGATGTTACAAGGTGGTTGAGTACAAACTAAAAATTTAAGAACATGAAATATAAATTGATTGTTTGATTATTACTAGAAAATATCAAATCAGACATATCGAATGACTAGAAGGGGAAGTATTCAATCTATGACAAAAAATTGAAGATCTGAAGAAAGTGTTAACTCTTGGTTTGACATCAGGAAGTAAGATCATACAAAAAATATATAAGATGAGATTTGAGCAGAGTGGTCCATTAGAATAGAAGAAACAATAAATTATGAATAATAAGGCTAGTATGGGCTTAATATAAAACAAAAAGATATTATGGTTCAAGTCATACCTCAATAACCCAATACAATATTAGAGATTGATTTGGGTAAGAAGCCGAATTATAATATTAAAATAACCCAAGGCACGATTAGTGGTGCATCATTTCCACATATGAATTTACCTCACATAAGATGTTATTGTTTTAGTAAGATAGGAAATTATCAAAATGTAGGCTCTATAACAAAGAGGTACCAAAGGGAAAAAGACCGAAATCGATGGTCGTATGGAGCTCAAAATTCCATATCATCATTTTATGGTCATTGTTTCAGGTGTGAAGGACTAGGGAATATGGAAATATATTTCACATCAACATTTTAGAGGAATGTGCTGAGGAAAAGTAAATTTCTTCAAAAGAAGAATCCATGTGTATCTTCAAGAGAGCTGAAAATTAAAAATCGATTTGATGCTCATCAGGTTGAAGATAGACCATAAAATATTAACAAAGATCCAGATTATCATTCCATGTTGGATATTAGCACAAATAATTTGATCAAAATGAAAAGGAATGAGTAAGCAGTGGTTGTAGAAATTGTATTCAAGGTATCAGATCAAACTTGGATATGGATCATTGATAGTTGATGCACTTCCCATATAATGGGAAATAGAGATCTATTGACTAGAATTTGGTATGATAAAGAAGTTATTGTGAGATTTAGTAATGATGAGGAATTAAAAATTGTTGGTTCAGGAAAATCCATGTTTGGTGAAAAGACATGAGACTAGAAGATGTCTAGGTTGTTGGGGGGATTAGTCACAACATGATTAGTGTTAGTCAATTGTGTGAATCAGGACATTCCATAAGTTTTTAAAAGAAATTATGTACCATAAAGGTAATGGATGGTGTTGTTTTGTTTCAAGGAAAGTGTACGAAAGTGAATCTCTACCTCAACAGTGGAGAAGAAGATATGTGCTTTTGGTCCAAGGATGAAGAAAACAAGGTATGACATAAGCGTTTTGGACACATAAGACAAGGTTCCTTGGAAGATCTAGTGAAATATGATGCAGCTCAAAATCTCCCTAGATTATCACGTGATCATGATCATATGTATGTTTCCTGTCAATAGGGGAAGATCATTTGTAAAAAATACAAGCCAAATGAGAAAAATTCCAAAGGATTGCTTAAGTTGGTGTATATTGATGTATGTGGGCCAATTTCTCCGATTGATATTGAAGCGAGGAGATATTATGTTCTCTTCATTGATAACTATAGCATAATGGTGTGAGATTCAATAATAACCCAAAAATATGAAGTGTTTAGTTGCATTACAAGATATTGATGGGTATGTGAAATGATGTTTGGTCAGAAAATCCATACTATTTTAACAGATAATGGAATATAAGTCACATACAGCCAAGTGGAGAATTTTCTCAGGAAATATGGGATAATGTATCATGTTTCAACAGTAAGAACTCCACTCCAGAATGGAGTAATTGAGAGAAGAAATATAATTGTGAACAATAAGGCCAGAAAAATGCTCCTAGATAAATACCGTCCAGAGAAATTTTGTAAAGAAATAGTGAAGACATCAATATACACATCAAATTGACATTTAAATTTTCCAAAAGAGGAGATGGATACCTAAAAGTCATAGTATGGAATGTAGCCATCATTAACGTACCTACGAATATTCAGAAGTAAATGTTTCATTCTCAATAGGGAGAAACGTAGGAAATTAGAATCCCTTGGGGATGAAGGGATATTTCTAGGCTACTCAAAGAAAATCAAAGCATATAAATTCTTCAATAAGAGGTTGGGAATGATAGTTGAAATTCATGATGTGAATATAGAATAAAATGAATATAATCTTCAGAAAATACATGATTAGACTCAGGGGGATAGTGATGAAGAGATAAGAACACCAGGAGATGCTCCAGCTCCAAAGATTGATTCAGAAGATGAATCAGATGATGAGAATAAATAAGTGTCTTCCTAGATACCAGGAAGAAGAGATAAAATTGGTCCACAGAACATAATTGGTGATTATACATCACCAGTGCAGAAGAAGGGGATGAACTCTATATATCAAGCATCATACTTATCACATGTAGACCCTAAATGCTTTGATGAAGTGGATGGAGACGGTAATTGGGTTCAAAAAATGAATAAAGAGCTTGACAAAATTGAGAAGAATCAAATGTGGGAAATTGTTTCGAGACTAGAAGATAAAAATTTCATCGGGAAAAAATGGGTCTTTCACAACAGAATGAATGAAGATGGTGTTCTGATTCTAAACAAAGCATGACTTGTGTGCAAAGGGTACTCCAAGATAGAGGGTATTGATGTTGATGACACATTTTTAACCATTAAAAGGCTAGAGATAATTAGATTATTCCTCTACATAGTTGTGAAATGAATGTTTAATGTTTTCCAGATGGATGTCAAGTCAGAATTTATGAATGGATTTCTAGAAGAAGAAGTCTACATTGAGAAAGATGATGGTTTTCTCATTAATGAAGATGGGAATAGATTTTTTCAGCTGAGTAAGGATTTATATGGTTTGAATCAAGAACCAATATAATGGTATTCAAGGCTTGACCAGTTTCTAAAAAAGATTAGTTTCTAGCGTGTTTGAGTTCATTACAATCTATATTTCAACAAATAAAACAGTAAAAGGATGATAGTGCTAGTTTGTGTAAATGAAATAATACTTGGTGGATTAGATAAAGCTCAATGCAGATATTTTTTTAAATTATTGAAAAGATAGTTTGAAATGTCGA
Source organism: Viscum album (assembly GCA_963277665.1). NCBI lineage: Eukaryota > Viridiplantae > Streptophyta > Magnoliopsida > Santalales > Viscaceae > Viscum > Viscum album. The sequence goes on along the minus strand of OY728145.1, from coordinate 293,529,892 downwards.
TGATTCGTGAGTTAACATTTTTTTATGGCTTACAGGTGATTCAAGGAAGAAATGACACTTTTATTTATCAATATAAATATGCCATGGAGGTTTTGAGAAGATTTAGAATGAATAATTCCAAAGAGATGAAGACTCCAGTTTCTACCCATCTGAAATTATCACGGGATGATGAAGGAAATGCAGTTAATATCACAAGATATAGAAAAAGCTTTGGAATTATATTGTACCTGACCACGACAAGGCCTGGAATTGTATTTTCCACATGCCAAGAAGTGAGGTATAAAATAAATCCCATAGAGAGCCACATGATTGCAGTAAAAATAATTCTTTAGTATATCATGGGAAATGTGGATTTTTTCCTAATATATAAGGATAAATATTAGCTAGAGTTATTAGGATATACATATGCGGATTGGGATCGCTCAACAGATGATAGGAAATCAACATTAGGGTGTTCCTTTTATCTTGGAGGTTTGTGTATTTCTTGGTTAAAAAATAAATGAGATTGAATTTCATTGATCACCGAAGAAGATGAATATGTTGTGGATACTCAATCTTGAACACAACTATTGTGGATAATGCGGTAACATGAAGATATGGGAATGGAAGTGAAATCTCTGATCGAAATCCGTTGTGATAATTCAATTGCTATACATCTCAGAAAAAATCTAGTCTATCACTCAAGGACCAAGCACATTGAAATCAAATGTCATTTTACCAAGGAGAAAGTGGATAAAGGGCTTGTGAATTTGGAGTATGTTCCTACAGAACAACAAGTTACAGATATACTTACAAATGCCTCACCCAAAGAAGCATTTGAAATGCATCAAATGACTCTGGGAGTCTAGTCAGCTTCCTACACTTGAAAAGTGTGGAATTGGGTCCCCCTCTCCTCATGGTATGATGTTTTTTTTCCTAATATTCCAATATGTATACTTTACCATGTTGCAGACAACCTTGAAGTTCCTTTCGGGTTTATTGACAAAGGGGGAGAAAGTGTGACTATTCATGGGGAGAAAAGACACGAGGAGAAGTTGTTAACTGGAGCAGCGAGATAGGGGGATTGGAAGGTGAGATAAAGTTGGTTAAAGAAACTATAACATAGGGGGAGCAGTAAATATGACGATGCAGGAAGTCATCGATCAATGATTAGATATCACAATGGCTGATGTTCATGATGAAGGAAATTCAATGGTGTTAGTGTGTAAGTATGGTATTAGCAATTGGTGATTAGAAATGAAGTGATTAATTGATGAACCTTTCATTGTAATCTTGTTTATCATGTTGATTAGGGATAATGCGGGCTTAGAGTATGTGTTGAGTAAATCCTTGATCATTATCTTAATCGCAAGAATAAAATGATTGTTGAAGATGGAAAGAGCTTTAATAAGATATAAAAATACAAAGAATTATTTTGATAAGAGTTGTCATTAAACCAAAAGAAGGATATTGTTTGGAAAAAATCCATGAAGGTGACCCCTGGGAATGTTTTGGGTGGGATTGTGTTGGTTGACAAACCCAGATGATCGCGAATGGGATTGGTTGGTGTTTTCCGAAGACCGGATTTTAAGGTGGCATAGTTTTCCCATGTTTGCAAAATTTTGGGGTGTCAAAATCAGAAATTTTATTGCAGAATAGAGAACTAAGTTGGAAAAGGAGGCGAAATGAGGTTTCTGAGGCATGGATAGCGTACCATGTCCAGGAAGACTACGTGGCCCTGTACAAGCCAGCTGGAATGGTACGTGGGTGCGGTTTGTGAATCTGAAAATGGTTCGTGACAGATGAAGGTAAACTAAGTGGATGACTTGATGCTGACGAAGAATATTGACTATGTAGGAAAAAAGATAGTGTGTATACCAGATTGGAAAAATGGGTTACTAGTGGCTTGTAGTTCACGACGGCTGAAGGATCGATATGTTGTACAGGCTGAATTGAAGATTTGGTAAATGTTGGATTAGCGGTTTTTTTGATATATTTTCCTATATAATAATTTATAATCCCGCTAATTACTGTGGAGATCTAATACCATTATAAAACATATTTTTGATCCAGGATTTCCACAAAAACTGAAGGAAGATCGCGAAGGGAGGTTCACAAAGGCTGAAGTGGTTCATGCATAAGAGATTATACCGTGAGTTTTTGTGTTGATCTGTAACCCACAAAGGATGCAGTACGTGGAAGAAGTAGGTGCAGTACATGGTAGAATAAAGAGCGGTACATGGAATATTAAGGTGTGGTACATGATAGTGATTTGTAAATGTAGTCCAGAAATAGCGAACAGTTCACGAATAGAAGCTTGTTTGTGGAAGAGGCTCATGGAGTCAGTATGCGGAAGTGGTTTGTGATGGCAAAGGCAAAGGCTATCCACAAACAGATGAGGTTTGTGGAAGAGGCAGTAGTACGTGGAGTAGGCGGTCTGCATACCATACTCAATACATAGTACACGAAGGAGTAGGTGGCTTGTGACTTTCACTAGGAAGGTCATAAAAACTTCAAATCAATTCGTGAAAGGATTTTCCGGTACCTAGAAATACTCGGAAAGGTGGAATTCATCTGCAGGTGAAAAAGGAACTACAACAGAGCATCTACCTATATTTAAGGATGCATGAATTAATTATAGTGAATGGAACTACATGTCCATTAACTTTGTTTGACCTAGAAGTATATAATATGTGATTGGACTCCTTTCCAAGAGCAGTGAGCAAAGGAAGAGGAAGATAGTGACCCCTTCCACCAGCAATAAGCTATAGAAAGAGGTATAGGGAGTGACCCTTGGGAATGAAGTGAGAAGACCCTAACTATTGTAAAGGAATTGATCTTGGGCATATAAGATATATCATGAACATTGTACTCATTATTGGCATTTATCCTTAGTGAATTTGGTATATCTGCACATTTTTGTTGTTTGCTCCTTCGACATAGCTGGCGAGGGTGAAGAAAGTAATAATCAATGTGTATTATGACTTATATCATATCTATTCATATATTTCTAAGGGATGAAGAACGAATTGATTTTTTTCTAATAATGAAGAAATATCTGAATGGGAGAATGTTTTAATCTATCATAACCTGATTCACCCCCCCCCATCAGGGTATTTGACCTAGTAGAACTAAAAAAATGAAAAATAGTATTTTTTCAAATATATGTAAAATCAAATCTTGTTAATGAGTTCATAAAATAACAAGATTATTTTGAATGAAAATATAGTTTATGGATGGACAAAGAGAAAAACATATTCTATATCATAAATAAGTATTATTGTAGGTGAAAACAAGCTAGTAAAGCATGAAATAAAGATATAATCGTATTTATAGGAGAGAAAACTCAATATAGATAAATTTGATCATAATATATATGTGAATAGTATTGGTGATGAGTAGTGTATGATACATGTATATAGAGGATATTTTATATTTTATTAAAATAAATTGAAATCATGTGTACAATATTCTATATTTATGTGATTATACTTCATGTTTTATTCATATGATTGTTTTCGATTTGTGAAAAAAAATTATTTTTAAAAAAATGTTACATGTAATTAGTGAGTAAGCATCAAATTCCATTCTTTGATATTTTTATGTATTAAATATTATTCTTGGTGGATTTTAATAAATCCACCAAGGTATGAATTTCATGAAATAAGTATTAAATATATGGTTATGTGGTCACGATACCATACCTAGGGAAAGTTGTATTTGACTATTTTGATAGAATAATGAAAATATACATATTTAATCATCATATATAAGTGGTGTTTATTTGGAAATGTTATTTAGAAAATTTTTGGAAAGAAAGGGAAGCTAAGAACATCATACATTATCCCCCTTGATATCCTTCATCACATAGGATCCATGACCTATCATATTTCACTTCCATCGAATATGGATCATGTTCATGATATGTTCCATGTATCACTCTTGAGGAACTACATGAAAAATCCCTCACATGTACTGAAGTCAAATGTCGTACAACTGGAAGATGATCTCCATTATGAGGAGTAGTGAGTAAAGATTCTAAACTGTAGAGATAATTTTCTATGCCCAAAGATAACCTTCCTTTTTAACACGTTTTAGAGGAATCATAAGTATTAAGAAGCACCTTGGGAATTAAAAGAGGTGATGATGGAGAACTACCCTCACATATTCTTGTAAAATGAAATTTCGAGGGACAAATTTCAAAAGGGTGGAAGAATGTAACGACACAAAATTTTATCAATGTAATTTCAACCTTATTATAGTAATTTATTATATTATAAATCACATAAAATCACTTATAGAACATAATAAAATATTTCAAAATAAATAATTAATGAAATAAGTTGTATTTATAGATGTTAAGGAACTAATACCAATGAATTAGTAACCTAACCTTAGGAATATATATATGACCCTTATGAATAGTAAATTATGCAAATAAATAGTATCCTAACACATAAAAGTATACATAATATGTAGGAATATTATAAATTAATGTATAGTATAATTATATCATAGTATACATAAATGTTTTAAAATTTATTAAATATGTGTTGGCATTTTTGTAAGCCATAAATATTTAATTACAATTTTATGATTAATTTAATAATTTAAATGAATATTTATTTTCAAAAAATGTATTCATAAATTATTATTTTTATGTATCAAGATTTTAAGATAATTTTATGAGACCTTAAGTAATTTTTCAAAGTGTTATTAAATTAGTTATAATTATAAAATCGGTATTTTCCAAGTAAATGATGATTTTAATTAAAAATTAAATAACTCATATTAATAAAACTATTTTCCTAAAATTGAGTTCATTTTGAATTTTACATGTCAAAAAATGGTTAGGGTTAATTTTTTGGATTTTTCTAAAATATTAGTTTTTAGGAATAGTAAATTATGATAATTTACAATAACTACAAAATAAATTAATTATGGAGTCATAGATAATGTATGTTTTATGTGAGACCAAAATCTTCTAATCTACTTCATTATTGTAAAATATTTAGTTATAATTTTTACTATATTCATAATAATAAAATAATGAATATAATAATGAGAAAACACCTCTATCATCCACTATAAATACCACCCTCATCCCCTCTTCTCCGTACACCTCTCAAGATTTGATACATGTCCAAATTGTACTTAATAATTCTCTATAGAACCTCCTCCACATCACATATCTCTTAGTATCATCAAACAAACGAACCATTTCCAGTACGAGGTGCTCATGGAGGAGGAGTTTCATAGGTAAAATCCTCTTTCCATTTAATTTCTTTTTATGTTTTTTATTATTCTATCTTCACATCCCCTCATCCAAATGGCATGATGAATACTGTAACATAAATATAATGGAATTATATCATGTTATTTCAATACAAATCATTAAACACACATCTCTCTCTCATTTTAAAAATGAATTCATCTCCTGGGATTTGTCCATTTACTAACATCGTTGACCATGTACTCTCATTTTCCTTTAACTCATTCAAGAGTGTTAATAAAAATAAAAAATGGTTGAAAAAATATTTTATATTGTATTTTATAAACATTTTTTAGTTTTTATAACTAACTTATATACATAATACTAAATGATAAAACAAATTGAGTTTTTTGTGATTCAAAACCCCCCAAAATAAACCTAAAATGATAATCATTGAAATTTATCTAATGATTCAACCTCATACCATTTAAAAAATTATTTATAATATAATTTATAGTTATGTAATATAATTAATAACATATAATAAAAATTATTTTTATTTATCCTCATTTTACACAAACATCCATTCATGTACTCTAGTGAACTGATAATGAAAACTAAGAAAATGAACACTCCCAAACAATGAAATTAACCTATATAACTTATAAAAATCCCATAAATTAGCATAATAAAACCCTAATGAATAAAATTAATGTATTAAAGGTTATTTTTTATAATAATCAATATATTGTGATTGTACATGATATTAACGGGAATAGATCATTCGGACACACGGTGAGGGGAATTCTCGAACCCAACTCTCTTTCTTTGTGTTTTCTCTCTTTCACCCCATTTCTAGTATTAATATTCATTAAATATAATTTATTCATAATTATCTTATCATTTCAATGATGTATATGTTTTGTACATGATTTTATTATAAACAAAATGTTTTCCAACATAAACCTTCTTCAAAAAACACACCTTTAACTTCTTGAGATTGTTTTTTCTTCACTCATGATTGATGATTATTATATAAATTATGTTATTACCTATTTCATTCGGGAACCATAGGATTATGAATGTATTCATTATGAATTGAAAATCATTCCTTTCCATGGGTTATTTTATGTCCAAGAATGATATATGTTCTACGTGGAATGCATGATAATGTAAATGTTATGATGTGACGAGAGCACCCAGAATTATATAGCACAATGTAACTGTTATGATGTGATGGGTGTGGTGTGCCTGAAAATATATATTACTCAAATTAATTGTATAATGTGGTGTATAATATGAGAAAAGTGAAATATTTTTGAACATGTTTCTATCTTTGATCAAAAATATGTGTGGTATTTCACCCCAATGACATGATGTTTCACATTAATGCATTACCACATTCCATACCTTTATCTAATGCTTCATATCACGATTATTGTGATGATGTTATGATTATTTTTACCCCATGTTATATTTTTTCATGTTCTTATCTATATTTTGTTTTGGGAATTTATCTGAACCATTACTTTGATGTATATCCTTAAGTGACTATTTGTACTAAGGACATTTCCAGACATAATAAAAAGCTAGGTAAGAATGAATTAAAAAAAATGATTGTGTTTTATTTTTTAAATGCTATACATGGTACTAGTTTTCCCAAGACACTAAACATTTATATCCTGGTTTTTAATGATTTTATTGTTTTATATTTAAAATTATGCAATATTAATGTAAGAAAAACAAGGGTCTCTATAGTAGTTCACCGAATGAAGAATTAGTATATGTATAATGGACAGATAAATGGTGCACCAAATATAATTATCTTATGATGCCATAAAAATCATGGGATAGAGAAATTATAATCTTTACAAATCATTTTAAATTCATTAATAATGACATTCTAAATTCCAATACTTCATTTATATTTATCTTACAATGTTTATGGAAGTTTGATGAATTTTTTTCAACATGAAGATTTGGGAATTTATAAGATATGAAGTTGGTGTTGAGTTTTTAATATAATTAAATAATATTCTAGAATATAATAGAGACATATAGTGAAGTTACAAATGTGAAAGAGACTATGTTTGGAGTTTTTGTTGAGTGGGAAAACACATTTGAGTTCCTTCCTTTTTCCCCTCAGTTAGATCCTATATAATGGTGCATATGTAAAACTTGTACTAATACTCTTCATATGTTCATAAATGTGAATTAATCAGTAATTCCTAGAAGGATGAGTTTTTAGACAAGGAAAAGGAATTTTTATGTATATGTACATGAGAAAAAGATTTTTTGAGAATTGTAACTAGAAGAAGTTTCCAATTAGAGACACCATTTAGAGACATCGATCAGAGATACCAGACATGGGTTTCAACTCATAGATATTCCAAATGGTATGTTTGTTATGTTTGTTTCTTTTATTAGATATAGAATATATAAATTGTGATGTTTTATGAGGTCAATCATTCATAGTTTCACCAGATAATAGTAGAGTGCACTAGAGAAATTCATATTGGATGTAAAAAATCAGACATGCAAATTCTGTGAAAGAAAAATATTTTTTTCTGAAATATTTTCATTCTTATATTGTACATGAAATATAAGAAACATTTTTAATATATAGGAGTTTATAAAATTTCCAATAATGATATATAATGGGTCTAATGGGGGATGGATCAAATTTTATTCACTTTATATCATTATGGATATCCATGGAATGAAGGGAGTCTCCATTTCAAGGATGTAGAAACCCACCCTGGTGGATAAATTTGTAAATCTTGTGTAATCAAATTTACATTCCTAACATTTCATACAAGGTGTGGTTGAGTTTAATAATGTTGAAAAGTATACAAAACTCTAAAAAATTTTAGGGTTTAATTTCAAATAAGGAAAAAATATTAAATAATTTACCACTGATTCACACCCGCCATTCACAGTGGTTCTTATGATCCTGAGGAACTTCCTATGGAATCAAATGAGGATTTCCCTCACTGATCCATATCATAAATAATCATAACTCAATTAATATAATAGGTGAACAAATATTATATAGAAATAATTATCATTATTGGAAAAAGATAATGATACCCAATCTTTCTCCCTTATCCTCAACGTAATTGATCCAACTACAATTGGGTATCCACCAAATGAGAAATATTTATTTATGATATTTACTGAAAAAATAAATCATAATTTTGAAGAAGAATTTTAAAATATTATTTGTAAGTCAATTTTAGAAAACTTCTAATGTGATGTTGATAGTTCTTAAGATAGATAAGGAACTTGGGAAATACTTAAAAGTATCCTTAAGGAAAATATCTATGTGAAGGAAGAAAATTTACAAATCTGATGAAGCATGTTTAAAGATATTAGAGTTGAATATGATGAAACTATTAAAGGGTACTTTACCAAAGTTAATGATGTTTTTATTGACATCATAATATTCTTGGATTTCTTGAAATTTTATACCATTGTTATAAAACTCACGAGAATCATTCCATATGTGTTATATACTAAAATTATCACTTTAGAAGTTAAAGATGAGTTATATGTTGATGAATTTTATAAATTTCTTATTGATTGTGAGATGATAAAATCTATTGAATTCTAAAACAATATTAAGTAATAAATGGATTTTTAAGCTATAAAGTATTGTAATTTACATGAACTAAAACAATAGTCCTTGAAACACAATAAATAAAATGATAAGTAATTTGATGATGAAAAAATGATTGAATAATGTCTTTTGTCTCATGAAAATTCAAGAATGGTATAGGAATGTATAAAGGAAAACTTCTAAATAAATTATTTTTGGGAGGATGAATTATAAATTTCATTATGAATTGTCATAAGAATAAGTTTTAATAATACAAATATTATTCTAAAGAAAATCCTCAGTGGAAGAAGTAGGGTAAAACTTATAATGAAGATATGAAATCCCCTGAAATTGGGAAAACAATTCACTGGAATAAATAGAATAAATATATTATGTAAGAAATTTGTGTATGAATAAAATATTAATGTTTACTTAAAATATGAAGATGATGTTAATTTCAAAACAATCTTTTTTTATGTTAATACAAATAAAGACTCCTTAAACATTGTATAAGTATAAGCCGAGGAGATCTACAATTAATACCCACTAGTACCAAAACCTTCTTCTTATCATTAAAAAACACAAAACTAAAGAAACATATTACAATATTGAAGAAATAATCTGAGCAAAATAATATAGGAAAATAATATCTCATTAAAAAGGAATATGTGTACATTGTAGAGATTAAGAACCGCAAACTGAAAGTTGAAAAACAACTAAAGGAAACATAATATCTTAGTAAAATACATTCTATTAAGGAATATGTGGTTGTAAAACCAAATAAATATAACCTGGTATTGAAATTACCATAAATAATATAAGTGAAAATTTTAAAAAGAATTCATATGTGAAGGTCGAAACTTCTCAAGCTACTGAGAAAAAACATTCCAAGAATCAACAGACCAAGAAATATAAAAGTTCATTTTATTATACTAATCATGAAGTTGTTAGAAACAATGATTTGAAAACATGGACTGGTAAGGTATATTCTAAACACATTATGTATATTTAATTATGAAACATCCTAAAATAAAAGGGTTCCACATATCTGGGGAAAGTCGGTACGGTAAATTATGTTGAACCTAAACAAAATTATTACAAGGAAATATAATTTTTCACTATATGATCAATGATTAGTGTAATGTTTTATCATTATGGTGTATACGAGAAAAAGGGAAATAATTATTTTCATTATATATATATATATATATATCTATGAATATTCATGAATTAAGGGGGTGTAATGGTGAAGGAAAAAAATTAACATTTTTAAGTTTTAGGAGAAAAGAAAACCATTGTAATTGGATTCTATAAAATTTCCCAATAAAAACTGATTTGACTGGATGGATGAATTATATGGGTGGTGTGACCAATTTTGTCTATATACTAAAGAATATATGAAAATACATCTATGAAAATATTATAATACTCAAAAAGAAAATGAATTTGGGAAAAAGGAAATTGAGGAAAGAGATTTTGTTCTTGAGACAATTCTAAAATATATCAAAATAAAAAAACATAGTATTCATGTCTATTTTTTTCGTCACATATTATAAGTAATGTGAAGATCTTGGACCAAATTTTTGATTTTTAAGGAGGATTATATACTTTTGGAAATAATATTTCCCTAAAAATAGAGGAATATGAATAACTGATTTTGAGGCCTCAAAACTGATATTAAAGGGAGTTTTATTTTTTGTTGGAAATAAACATAATTTGTATAGTGTTATAAAACATTTTTATTAAGGTAATAAGGTTATATTCAAAAAAAATTATTTAAAGACCTATAAAATTCAAGGGACTTTTTTTTCTTAATTATTTTTGGGATTTTACAAGAACGCAGTTTCTGAAGGCACCTAATTCCGAGGCCCGCTGTGCCTGAAATCTTTTTCCGAAGTTTAGATCAGTTACATTCAGTGAACCAATGAGCGGGTTTTTCTAACTTTTGAACCGGTGCTCGGAATCGAATTCTGAGGGCACTGATGGAATCGCAGCGCCAGTAATTTCTTAGAAACACCTTTTTCTAGAGTTGCGTTTGATTGGGTGTGGTTTTAAATATTTTTGGTTAAGTAAAAGAATAAAATAAAAATGGTGTGACCAATTTTTATTTTTACATAAAGTTGTTTAACCTAACCTAAGTGTTTGGGTAGGACCCACAATATCCTACCCACTAGGTAGGATATTTGTGAGGTGGGGCCCACATGAGCCCCACCATTTCTTTTCTTCCTAAACCCCCTCCTTTATTAAGGTAATGCACCCTCACCCCTATTAAGTGGAAGTCAACCCTTGCGTTTTTCTGTTTATGAAACACCTCAATTAATTTCGCGGTTTAAACGTTGCAATTAATTCACTTAATTGATTGTTTCGTTTTTGAATTTCAAAACACATGGCTTGTGAAATAAAATTAGACAAACTCTTATTTTTTTATGGGTTGTTGGGTTTTGAGAGGCTTGGGAGAATTTTTCTCAAGTTCTTGAAGTTCTTCCTCCTCGACGAAGAACGCAAAGAATGCCGACCTCCGACGACGGACGACGGTGAGAGACGCCTTCCTCGGAGATCGACGACCCGACGCACATCACCTCATTCTTTCTTTCCATGTCAAAGGAAGGGAGACACCGTTCCTCCACGATGTGACGATCCTCCTTCTTCCGCGGCGATCAATTATGCGACGTCCCTTTCCACGACAACCTCGTTCGATGACTACGCTCAAAGTAGGGGTTTATTTTATTTTTTTGTTCATGATTACTTCTGTCACTTTCTTCTTTTCAATTTGAGCCGCCTGATATCACAATAACGGGAGGAGGTCGGAACACACGAACACATCCGACCTTCCTCCCCCTTGTTGGTTAGATTTTGTTGCGGCATGTGTATGGCGGCGCGGTGCCGAAGCACCGCGTGGGAAATATTAAAAGGAAGGGCTGAGAAGCGCGGCGCCGTCGCGCCGCACTGTTGAAAACGAATTAATCCATGGCGCCGTCGCGCCGTGCCAGAGAACCTCGAAGGAACCTCGAAGACACCATGGTCGGAGCGGGGCCGTGGCGGAGGGGCGCGACGCCATCACGCTGCGTCGGACAGACCAAGGCCACGGCTGAGGCCACGACGGAGCAGGACCAGCGGCCGGTTCCGGGCCGCCGGCGTCGGAGCAGGGGGACCAGCCCATGCCAGTCCCGTGGCGGCAGCAGCCGGCCAGCCGGAGCGAGCTGACCGGTCAGGGGGAAAACCGGGGGTTCATAACCCCCAGTTGGCCAGCAGGTGCGCCCCCCACATGGGGGCCGCAGTTTCACTGCGTGGGGGGCAGCACGCCCCCCCCCCCCCTCTTCGCTCGGCCGTAACGGCCTAGCTGCCTGGCCGCCTGGCCACCCTGGCCCGGCCGAGCCGCCAAACCGGGCCGCGCCGCGCCTAGGCTGGGCCGGGCCGCGCCCCCCCCCCAGGCCGGGCCGGCCGTGCCATCCGGGCCGGGCCGCGCCGAATCGGGCCGGACACGGACTCGTGTTGGGTTAACCCGGCTCGTTCCGACCCAGAGGGTATCGGGCCGGGTCGGACCGGGCCCGAACCCCCTAATACTGGACCCCTCACGGTCCTTTGCCCATAACATGGGATGCAGAACTTCGATCGACGCACCGTCAGCTGCGATGCGATCCTTGGATCGAGACAGTCGTTTCGGTATATTAACTCAAGGTTTCGCAGGACTTTGGGTTTGGCCGGGTTGGTTCGTACACAAAACCAATCGGGCCCTCGGAGCGGAAACACTTATAACTTGAGCTCCGGACGTCTGATTGATGTTCCGTCGACTTTGATGGATTCCTCTTAGAGAGACATACCTTTTGGATTACTCCGCTCGAGGTTTGGACACAGTTGGAGTATGATCGGGTTGGTTTTGACTTAAAAACCAACCAGGCCCCTGGAACAAAAAAACCAATAACTCTCAGACCAGGCGTCTGATTAACACGCCGTCTGTGACGTTGAGTTTTTGTTGACGATACGGAACTTTTTGATACATCAACTCCGGACTATGTGTTAGTTGATGCATCAGCCCCTCGGCTCATAAAGCGGACCCTTCCGAACGGGCTTGCTGTGTGCAGGAACCCTAGAGCTGGCTGCGACTGCGACGACGATGAAGACTGTACATAAATCCTCCGTGGATTCGACGACGACGACTACAACACTCAGCGATCCTACGTGGATCAGTGCTACCGATCCTGTGTGGGTCAGCGCTCAGTGGTCACGTGTGGGCGAACGCCTACAGATCCTGTGTGGGTCCAATCCTGTGTAGGTCATTGCGGGGGTTAGTTACCTTTCGATCCTTTGTGGGTCATTGCGGGGGTTAGTTACCTATCGATCCTTTGTGGGTTATTGCGGAGGTTATTGCCTATCGATCCTGTGTGGGTCAGATGTCTTAGATGAATCAGTGGCTACATATGATCATCTCTATCATCTTACGAAGAAGTATACCTGTGTGAGCTGAATCTTGACTTTCAATCCTTATCTTTGATAAGATTGACTTTCTTTCCTGTGTGGATTGTGTTGTGCTATCCTGTGAGGATGTGATCGAACTTGGGCTCAGATGTTGGAGCTGAACTGTAATTGATGACTTAGGTATATGTATGGGCATATACATAAGTAATGTCGGATGTTACTTCATAATTGTATCCTTCCTTTGTGGATTATCCTTTGTGGATTCTAGGAGACCTTCGAAGGTCTCGGGGTCCCTAATGAGTAGCTTATACTCACACCTGCACGGGCTATGCCCACACTACGTTGTGTTGGTTGCAGACGACGGACAACGCTGATCGTGGTTGAGGCTTGTGGAGCAGGTCGGTACCTGGAGGTGGACCACTGGGCGGGACGTACTCGGAGCGGACGACTGGACCCGAGGAGCTGTGGAGGCTATCTGTACCCACCCTTCAGGTGGGACTTCTAGTGGATGGCTCGAGGCTGTGGCTTTACTTTTCAGTTTCTGTACTCCCTTTTTCAGTTGTACTTTACTTTCAGTTTGGGTTTGTATTCTGGCCCACTTACTTTTCCGCACTTACTATTGTACCCAGTTTTTACTTATTGTTTACTTCTGCTTGCTTGCTCTATGGTGATTGTTTACTTTACAAAGGCAATGCCTTCTCTTTTTACTGGGAATTACGCCTTGGTGCTAGTCGCCAACCCCTGACCTATGGAAGGCGGGCTTGGGGTAGTCATGGCACGGGCCCTGAGGATGGGTCGTGACAAATTGGTATCAAAGGAGTTCGGTACTACCGCAGAACTCAGGACTCTGATCTTTTTCTTTGTAAAGCAATAGTGTTAAGAGTATTGAGTGTGGTTATCAGTACAGGGAGTCCAGTGTTGGTGCGGCGGCCAACGTATCCATACACCAGGACCCTGACTTCTGATTTCCGACTTAATACACAAAAACATTGATTACATGTGTGTTTCAAGTTTTCATTGTGATTACTTTGTGTCAGCTCACCAGGTATACTGTTTGACCGTGGCACACCTGTTTCTTTTCAGGATAGCCCCACGACGGTAGCCAGTTAGGTTTCCGAGCGTTGTGAGGGACGATAGCCCACCGAGCGACGAGGCCTCGGTACAGGGCCCTTTGGCAGCGGAGGCACCGACGGTACCTCTACCCGCCGAGCCACTGATGCTACTAGCCCCAGCCGCTGACGATGCACGACTCCTTAGTGCACTGAACGAGTTTCAGCATCAGTGACCGTCCAGGTTCCGCGGGGAGACGGACCCTCAGGTAGAAAAGGATTGGCTAGAGGCAATTGTACGAGTTTTCAGGTTAATGAGGACACCAGCTGACCTCATGGTGATCCTCGCAGCGAGCCTCCTGCACGCGGCAGTAGGCATATGGTGGAGCTTGATGCTCCAGGTTCATGACGAGGCATCTCTCCTTTGGACAGACTTTGAGAGCCTCTTCCGCTTGGAGTTCTTCCCAGCCACCCTCCGTGTGGTGCGCATCTAGGAGCTTCTACAACTGCGGCAGGGCAGCTTGATGGTTGCCCAGTACACGGAAAGATTTACCGATCTCTCACGCTATACGACGGACATGGTACGAGACCCATTCTTCCGGGCCCGGACCATTGAGCAGGGATTGAGGCAGGAGATCAGGGCATCACTGATCTCCCATAGCATTTCAACACAGGCATGGGTACTAGAGCGAGCCCTTCTCATCGAGAGCTTCTTTGCTGAGCCTACATCAGCAGCGAGACCCACCACATGGTGGCACGTAGCAGAGTCTTCTGTATAAGGCAGTCAACGAATGACACATGGGTCCCGGCAGACCAGAACCTCAGGCGGACGACCTCAGGACACTGGCTCAGTGGTGCGGGGCACACAGCGTGAAGCCAATCTTTCGAGAGGCAGACAGTTCTACGTATGCGGCGGGCAGGGCCACATGGCTCGTGACTGCCCGACCCGCCGTGCCGAGGAGCAGCAGACGGTTGAGGGACCACCCAGGTAGAGGCAGAGGGTCAACCATGGCGGTCTGTAGGGAGTAGGTGGATGAGGCAGAGGAGCTGGTCGAGCAGCAGGTGGTGGGCGACGCTTTGAGTCTCTACCACCACCACCCCCAGGAGGTCCACCCCGAACACAGGGAGCTGGCAGGCAGAGACAGGCACAACTTCAGGCAGTGGAGGCCTACGACCACGACGCGCCCGAGATGATTCGAGGTACTATCTGTGTCTATTCCACCCTTGTTTCAGTTCTTGTAGACACAAGAGCGAGTCATTCTTTCATTGTCGCTGCCCTTGTTCGGAGCACGGAGATTCCGACAGAGCCGTTGACTCGATCCTTATGGCTAGAGAATCCTACGGGAGAAGGATCGACGATTACGCACTGGTGCCGGAAGTGTGAGCTTACTCTAAGAGGCGAGAGCTTTGGTTGGGATCTTCTTGTAGAGGCATCGAGGCCTTACGACGTCATCTTGGGCATGGATTTGTTATCTACAGTCCATGCTCAGATTGACTGTATTAGGCGCAAGGTGCGGTGTGTACGCACCGATGGGAGCAGTTTCACCTTCACCGGTGAGAAGGGAGACTTCGCATCACATGATGGACTCTCACAGAGGAGAGGACAACCCATCACTCATCAGTTGGCTAGCCTCATCCTAGGAGCAGTTGACGCGCGAAGTCCTAGTTTTCCTGCAGTGGTGGATCAGTATGCAGATGTTTTCCCCGATGACGTTCCAGGACTACCTCCTCACAGAGAGGTAGAATTTTATATTTATCTATACCCCGGGACAGCCCTGATATCCACCCTAGCATATCGGATGGATCTCGCCGAGCTTCGAGAGCTATGGGTACAATTGGAGGACTTGTAGAGCAAGGGATTCATCCGACCCAGTGTTTCACCTGGGGATTCCCCGATATTGTTCGCCAAGAATGCGGAAGGGAGCTTGCGACTTTGTGTCGAAAATCATCGCCTGAACCAGGTGACAATAAGGAACAAGTATCCGCTACCGAGGATTGATTACCTCTTCGATCAGCTCAAGGGAGCATGGTGGTTCTCAAAGATAGAACTTAGATCAGGCTATCATCAGCTCATATTTCGGGACGAGGACGTGCAGAAGACGACCTTTAGATGTCGATATGGACACTATGAGTTCTTGGTTATGCCATTCGGCATAACCAATTCTTCAGTAGTGTTCATGGTCCTCATGAAAAGGATCTTTCAGCCATACCTCGATCGATTTTTTGTGGTCTTCATTGACGACATTTTGATATACTCGACCACTGAGGAGGAGCACGCCTACCACTTACGGGTTGTACTAGACACACTCCGAGAGCACTAGCTTTATGGAAATCTCTCAAAGTGTCATTTCTGGATACGTGTGGTCCACTTCTTGGGACACGTCATCTTTGAGGTGGGAGTTGTGGTGGATCCTGCGAAGATCGAGGTAGTGCTAGCTTGGGAGCCACCCAAAAGTGTGATAGAGGTGCGAAGTTTCTTGGGAATAGCTAGATACTATCGGAGGTTTGTGCCAGACTTATTTAGAGTTGTGGAACCACTCTCAGATTTGATGAAGAAGGGGAAACCCTTTGTGTGGTCAGACAGATGTCAGCAAAGCTTCTAGGAGCTGAGACAGATATTGACCATCACCCCTATCTTAAGGCTACCAGAGGAGGTAGTTGGGTACGTAGTTTACTGCGATGCATCAGGGGCCGGACTCGGATGTGTCCTGATGCAAGAGCGAGCCGTGATCTCCTATGGATCACGTCAGTTAAGGCCAAATGAGCAGAACTATGCTACCCATGACCTGGATTTAGTAGCATTGGTCTTCGCTTTGAATATGTGGAGACACTATCTGATGGGCGAGCGATTTACAGTCTATTCTGAGCATCAGAGTCCCAGGTTCATCTTCTCGCAGAAGGACCTGAACCTGAGACAACGGTGGTGGCTTGAGTTCCTCTAGGACCATGACTTTGAGATAGTCTATACTACTGTAAAGGGGAACGTAGTAGCCGATGCTCTCAGCAGGAGGACAGGCATTCAGCTACTTGGGGAGGTGACAGAACAGCTAGACACTTTGCAGATATCCTTTGTGGATAGAGATGGAGCAGCCTTGCTTCAGTCACTCACAGTCACTCCTCCACTACTACCGCGATTCAGAGAGGCACAACATGGGGACGCCGATTGTGAGATGCGGCGTGTGCAAATACCCTTAGGATAGTAACCTGATGGTTTCTCTTTAGGAGGAGAGCACGAAATCCTTTTCAAAGGACATACATTGGTACCAGTTTCCTTACAGGATGAGGTTCTAAGAGAGTTTAACACTTCCCCTTTGGCGGTACATCCTGGAGTGGCGAAGATGTACCAGGATCTCAGACGACAGCACTAGTGGCCGGGCATAAAGAAGGTTGTGGCAGAGTTCATTTCTCGATGCCTCACCTGGAAGCAGGTGAAGGCAGAGCACCAGGTACCAGAAGGCTTGGTACAACCCTTGGAGGTCTCAAAGTAAAAGTGGGACGGAATATCTATGGACTTCGTGACTGGACTTCCATGCACTTCTAGAGGTCACGACTCCATTTGGGTGATTGTCGACCGACTCACCAAGTAGGCTCACTTCTTACCCATCAGAGATCAGGGCTCAGTAGAGAGTATGAGACACCTCTACATTCAGGAGATTGTACGGATTCATGGTGCGCCATCATCTATCGTCTCCGATCGAGATGATCGCTTTACTTCCCGGCTTTGGAAGCGGTTACAGGAGGCATTCGGGACGTAGCTACGTCTGAGAACCACCTTTCACCCCAAGACAGATGGTCAGACGGAGATGACCATTCAGATTCTTGAGGACATTCTCCATGCATGTGTCCTCGAATTTGGTCGCAGTTGGGAGGACCACCTACCCTTGGTGGAGTTCGCGTACAACAACAGATACCACTCCACCATCGGGATGGAACCATACAAGGCGTTGTACGACCGACCTTGCAGATCACCGCTGTGCTGGACAGACCCTGGGGAGTCAGCAGTTGTGGGACATGAGATGGTCTAGGCCACGATAGAGAAGGTCCAGGTCATCCAAGAGTAGATGAGGACAACTCAGAGCTGGCAGAAGTCTTATACTGATAGGAGGTGGAGGCCACTTGAGTTCGAGGATGGCGACCATGTCTTCTTGCGGGTCTCACCTCGACATAGATTACGAAGATTTGGCCAAGGCGAAAAGTTATCTCCGCGCTTCATCAGACCATTCCAGGTCCTCAGCAGGATCGGCGAGGTGGCTTATCGCCTGGCTCTACCACCTCAGTTGCACCGGGTGCACGATGTCTTCCATGTATCTCAGCTGAGGAGAAACATGCATGAACCGACACATATCATTGACCATGGGGAGATGGACATTGATGATGGGGTGAATTTTTCGGAGGTCCCGGTGGAGATTGAGGATCGACAGGAGCAGTTCCTATCTGGATGGTCAATTCCTCTAGTGCGCATCAGATGGCAGCACGAGAACCTCCAAGAGAGAACTTGGGAGCAGGAGGCTCAGATGCGTGCTCAGTACCCACATTTGTTTCCCTAGTTTATGATGTATCTTTACGGGGACGTAAAGCCCTGAGGTGGGAGTAATGTAAAGACCCGTAAAATTTAAGGGAATTTTTTTTCTTAATTTTCTTTCAGATTTTACAAGAATGCAGTTTCTGAAAGCACCTAATTCTGAGGCCCAGTGTGCCCAGAATCTTTTTCCAAAGTTTAGCTCGGGTACGTTCAGTGAACGAATGAGCGTGTTTTTCTAACTTTTAAACCGATTCTCGGAATCGAATTCTGAGGGCACCGATGGAATCGCAGTGCTGGTAATTGCTTAGAAATACCTTTTCCGGAGTTGCGTTTTATAACGACCCATACTTTACATAAATTGTTATTACATCAGAATTGAAGCATACTTATTACAACATTTAACATAACCACTAAAGGACCATATAGGTATAGTGTCTTTAGAAACTGGGAAACATAAACAACTGGTTCATAAAGCTTCTACACTGTCTCCCATTTATTTCATCATATCTATAGTCCATTTTGGCATATCTTACATAATAACCTTCTTCCTGACCTGGGGAAAGAAAACATACAAAAGGGTGAGCTCAAATGCTCAGTAAGGGTAAGCAAAAGAAATATCAATCACATCATATTCATAATAACATAAATTTTGGAAATCATAACCTGCAAAAGAGAGCATAATTTCATAACATGGGATAAATCATAGTAGTGAAATGGAATCCCAATAATCATAACATAAAACATGAAACTTTGTGGCATACACACATAATCATAGAGAATCATTTCTTATTAGTCAAGACTCATTTCTAAGACTATCTTAGTGGATAAAGTCCATTTCTGAAATGAGTTCACTCCTCGTTTCAGTCCTGTTTCACTGAACCAGTATAACCTACCATTCCAGCCATGTCTATCTCATGAGATATAAAATATTTACCCAATGCATTGGAGGGATATATAGGTCCCACCCATATCATAATTATACCATTCTTATGTGTGCCACAAAATCATAAATCTTACATCATTGCATAACCCATGTAATAAAAATGGGAATCTTAAACATCGTGACATCATCAAACAATTCATATAATATAAAGGAATTCATAAAAATAATTCCATCACAACATAATCAAATCAATGTAATAATAGGGATATAAATAGAACCCTATATTATCTTAGATGGAAAATAATTTTGATAAAACACTTGAACTCCATTCTTGAGGAAAATATCCTTTCAAATTCAAAAACATTTTCCTTTCTTAACATGTCATACAATTTTTAATCTAAAAGAAGTTGGTTAAAAATAAACATGAAAACTTGTAAAGGAAGCTTCTTGGAAATAATGTTTTAAAAATCCATTCACGCCGTATAAGTTAAAAAAACATTCTTCTCGTACTTTTGTCAGAAAAGTCAAAACGTACCTCGTACGAAAAACGACAAAAGATTCCTTTCAGATCTTTTACTAAAAACTCACCGAAGGGTAAAATTGGATTTAAACAATTGTAGGTGGATGGAAATAATATTACATATTGAGGAAACATGGATGTGGATGATAAAATACACCCCAGTAAAATCCTAAGTATAAAAAATCTCGGATAAAAATGAGATTGTGATATTTCCCTTACCTTAGGTCTGATTTGCTTCATAAGTGTCCGAACCTCTTGTATAATGATTTAAATAATGTTATTGAATTATTACAGAATAATTATTATTGTTATGATATCATATATGGTCATATTCTTAGCTTATTATTAGTATTATTTCATTGCTACTTGTTATTCAGGTGTTTATTACTTTTTGTTCTTATGCGTGTTTTGTCGAATAAATTCTTATTTTTCTCTTTAGGTTATAGATACCTCATTTCCAGAATGGTATTAGTGTAATATATATCATATTGATTAATTCAATTCATTTATATAATCATTATGAAATGAAGATCATGTAGAACGAGTCGCATCACATCGTGGAGACGGTATTCCGTACGTACGCACGAGTGATGATATCGTTCCTATGATCGTGGAGTTGTATTGGAGTGTATGTATACTATTTAAGAATCAATATCACTTTATAATAGTCATATATAGTCATTATTTACACCATTATACCCATCCAAGTAAGGTGGTGGTGGAAAATAGATTTCACCACGGCGTGGAGACGGTATTCCGTACGTACGCACGCGCGGTGATTTCTTTTTCCGTAGGATGGATAGATAGTGAAATAGGGTTGTTTCATACTTATAATAACATATCAGTATATTAGTGATACTGATGTTATTACTTCATAATTAAACAACTAAATAAGAAGAAGTGGAAGAAGAAATAAAGATGAAATAATTGGTAATGGACATTACCTCTTCTTTGAAGTGCTTCTTTGAGAACTCCTTTTAGGGCACTAAAATAGGTCTTTAAAGAAGACCAGAACCTCTAGGATGTTTCTAGGGAACTGTAGAGGATAAATTGGCCGGTTTTGGACGAGCTTGAAGGCTCAAAGTGGTGTGAGGAAGAGGGGGAGGAGGTGCCCTTTTATAAGGGAGGAGAGGGGCACCTTTGGAATAACTAAAAATATTATTTTATTATAAAGTCAAATTCGGGTTTTAATAGCTCCAAATTGATATATTTATAAGATAAGGTGGGTAGGGGTCTAAATCCTCTCATCAAATATAATTTATACAAGTTTAGGTATCAATTTTAACCTTATCATTTAGATTTCACTTTAAGTTAGATAATTTAACTTTTACCGTGTCTTCTTGTTTTCTTACACTATAAGGTTAATTAACTTACCATATCAAGCCAAACGAACCCCAAGTTGTTTATTATTAATATATATAACCTTATATAAGTCATTTGGTCGAACCTTAGATTTTTATGACTAAAATAACAATTAATAATATAATATTTGTTTTAAAAACTATTTTATGTCAATTTTGACACTATTTAGTAATTGATTTTTGTGAAAATCATAACAGAATTATTAGTTCGAAACAAGTTACTTAAATCAATACTAACATGTCATATTAATCTATAAAATTAGTGTAATTCATAAAAAGTCTCAAATTACATTTATTTGGGTATTTATAACATCAATTATGTCAATATTTCATTAAAAAGATAATTACTGCATCATCATTGTGTCAAAAATAAATTAATTTATTTAATGTCTAAAAATTATAAATAAAATACCATTTTGTATGAAATCTTTTTATCTTTCTAATGAATATTTATAGTCGATTTTATCTTATTTATAACCCTATATTAAAAATTATTTTCTTGTTAAACTTTGATTTTAACTATTTTAACCCTTCTTTAAATAAATAAATAATAAATGTCCTAATCTAATCCAAGTAGGACTAAATGGTCATATTGTATTCCTAAGGTTGTTTTTGGTCGAATTACACTTGTCCAATAGAATTAGGACATATTTTAGGGTAATAATAATATCATTTTTACCCTTAGTTACCCTATTTACTTTTAATCGTGGTAAAAAAAAGTAAAAAGTTACTATTCAGCAAAAATTATTTTCATCTAATTGAACCACATTTTACTTACTGAAATCAACCGTGTCTCTCGGATCTTCGAAATTCCACTCACAGAAGCGGTAAAATTAAGTTTTATGAAAAATTCAGTTTTTTTAACTACCACTTAGTGGTTTCACAATTCATCAAAAATTGAAAGTTTTCAGAAAAATACCAAAATTTCACCCTAGGCTAATTTCGATATTCCGAATGAAAAAATGAAGTCCATTTTGAAAAATAAAATTTACAAAATTTAAAAAAGTGGTTATTACTATTCATAATGGCTAGTTTTAATAATATTTTACTAGCATATCATTGTTTAGTGAAACTCGGTATTGCGTACGACGCAATCTATCGAGGAAGACCGTGGTTGCGTGTAAAGCAAGCCAAGATAGTGTTGTGTGTAGTGAAAGATTCCTTTGATGATTTATATAAAACAAAATATTTCTCATAAAAGTCTCGGGTGTTACACATTTTCTCGTGTGTGGTTTTTAAATTTTTGGGTTAAGTAAAGGAATAAAATAAAAATGGTGCGACCAATTTTTATTTTTACTTAAATTTGTTTAACCTAACCTATGTGTTTGGGTAGGACTCACACTATCATACCCACTAGGTAGGATATTTGTGAGGTGGGTCCCACATGATCCCCACCATTTCTTTTCTTCCTAAACCCCCTACTTTATTAAGGTAACACACCTGCACCCCTATTAAGTGGAAGTCAACCCTTGCGTTTTTCTGTTTATGAAACACCTCAATTAATTTGGCGGTTTAAACGTTGCAATTAATTCACTTAATTGATTGTTTCATTTTTTAATTTCAAAACGCATGGCTTGTGAAATTAAATAATACAAACTCTTATTTTATTAAGGGTTGTTGGGTTGTGAGAGGCTTGGGAGAATTTTGCTCAAGTTCTTGAAGTTCTTCCTCTTCGACGAAGAACGCGAAGAACGCCGACCTCTGACGACGGACGACGGTGAGAGATGCCTTCCTCAAAGATCGACGGACCGACACACATCACCTCGTTCTTTCTTTCCACATCAAAGGAAGGGAGACACCGTTTCTCCGCGACGCGATGACCCGCCTTCTTCTGCGGTGATCAATTCCGCGACATCCCTTTCCGCGACAACCTCATTCGACGACTACGCTCGAGGTAGGGGTTTATTTTATTTGTTTGTTCGTGATTACTTCCGTCGCTTTCTTCTTTTCAATTTGAGCCGCCTGATATCGCAATAACGGGAGGATGTCGGACCGCACGAACACGGCAGACCTTCCTCCCCCTTTGTGGTTGATTTTGTTGCGGCATGTGTAAGGCGGCGTGGTGCCGAAGCACCGCGTGGAAAATATTAAAGGAAGGGCCAAGAAGCGCCGCATCGTCGCGCCGTTCCGTTAAAAATGATTTAATCCGCGATGTCGTCGCACCGTGCCGGAGAACCTCAAAGGAACCTTGAAGACACTGCGGCCGGAGCGGGGCCGCGGCGGAGGGGCGCGGCGCCGTCGCGCCGCGCCGGACGGACCAGGGCCGCGGCTGAGGCCGCGACAGAGCAGGACCGGCGGCCGGTTCCGGGGCCGCCGGCATCGGAGCAGGGGGACCTGCCCATGCCGGTGCCGTGGAGGTAGCAGCCGGCCGGCCGGAGCGGGTTGGCTGGTCAGGGGGAGAACCGGGGGTTTGTAATCCCCGGTTGGCCTGCCGGTGCGGTCCCCCACATGGGTCAGCGGTTTCACCACGCGGGGGGCAGCACCCCCCCCCTCTTCGCTCAGTCATAACTGCCAAGCTACCTGGCTGCGCCCTAGAAGGCCGGACCCGGACCTGGGTCGGGGCGACCCGGTTCGGCCCGACCCAGGGGGTATCGGGCCGGGTCGGACCGGGCCCGAACCCTCTAATACCGGACCCCTCATGGTCTTTTGCCCATAACTTGGGTTGCGGAACTCCGATCGACGCACCATCAACTGCGATGCGATCCTTGGACCGATACGGTCGTTTTGGTATATTAAACTCAAGGTTTCGAAGGACTTTGGGTTCAGCTGGGTTGGTTCGTACACGAAACCAACCGGGCCCTCGGAGCGTAAACGCTTATAACTTGATCTCTGGACGTTCGATTGACGTACCGTCGACTTTGATGGATTCCTCTTAGAGAGACAGAACTTTTGGCTTACTACGCTCAAGGTTTGGACGTAGTTGGAGTACGGTCGGGTTGGTTTTGACTTAAAAATCAACCGGGCCCCTGGAACGAAAAAGCCAATAACTCTCAGACCAGGCGTCCGATTGACGTGCCGTCTGTGACGTTGAGTTCCTGTTGACGATACAAAACTTTTGGATACATCAACTCCGGACTATGTGTCAGTTGATGTATCATCCCCTCAGCACGTGGAGCGGACCCTCCCGAATGAGCTTGCTGTGCGCGGGAACCCTATAGCTGGCTGTGACTGCGACGACGATGAAGACTGTACATAAATCCTCCGTGGATTCAACGACGACGACTATAGCACTCAGCGATCCTACGTGGATCAGTGCTACCGATCCTGTGTGGGTCATATCCTGTGTGGGTCAGATCCTGTGTGGGTCAGCGCTCAATGGTCCTGTGTGGGCCAGCGCCTACAGATCATGTGTGGGTCCAATCCTGTGTGGGTCATTGCGGGGGTTAGTTACCTATCGATCCTTTGTGGGTCATTGCGGGGGTTAGTTACCTATTGAGCCTTTGTGGGTTATTGCGGAGGTTAGTACCTATCGATCCTGTGTGGGTTCGATGGCTTAGATGAATCAGTGGCTACATCTGATCATCTCTATCATCTTACGAAGAAGTATACCTGTGTGAGCTGAATCTTGACTTTCAATCCTTATCTTCGATAAGATTGACTTTCTTTCCTGTGTGGATTGTGTTGTGCTATCCTGTGTGGATGTGATCGAACTTGGGCTCTGATGTTGGAGTCGAACTGGAATTGATGACTTAGGTATATGCATGGGCATATACCTAAGTAGTGTCGAATGTTACTTCATAATTGTATCCTTCCTTTGTGGATTATCCTTTGTGGATTCTGGGAGACCTTAGAAGGTCTCAGGGTCCCTACTGAGTAGCTTATACTCACACCTACACTGGCTATGCCCACACTACGTTGTGTTGGTTGCAGACGACGGACAACACTGATCATGGTTGAGGCTTGCGGAGCAGGTCGGTACCTGGAGGTGGACCACTAGGCGGGATGTACTCGGAGCGGACGGCTGGACCCGAGGAGCTGTGGAGGATATCTGTACCCACCCTTCAGGTGGGACTTCTAGTGGACGGCTCGAGGCTGCGGATTTAATTTTCAATTTCTGTACTCCCTTTTTTAGTTGTACTTTACTTTCAGTTTGGGTTTGTATTCTGGCCCACTTACTTTTCCGCACTTACTATTGTACCCAGTTTTTACTTATTGTTTACTTCTGCTTGCTTGCTCTGTGGTGATTGCTTACTTTACAAAGGCAATGCCTTCTCTTTTTACTGGGAATTACGCCTTGGTGCTAGTCTCCAGCCCCTGGCCTATGGAAGGCGGGCTTGGGGTAGTCACGACACGGGCCCCGAGGATGGGTCGTGACAAATTGGTATCAAAGGAGTTTAGTTCTATCGCAGAACTCAGGACTCTGATCTTTTTCTTTGTGAATCAATAGTGTTAAGAGTATTGAGTGTGGTTATCAGTCCAGGGAGTCCAGTGTTGGTGCGGCGGCCGACGTATCTGTACACTAGGACCCTGACTTCTAATTTCCGACTTAATGCACGAAAACATTGATTGCATGTGTGTTTCAAGTTTTCTTTGTGATTACTTTGTGTCAGCTCACTAGGTATAATGTTTGACCGTGGCACACCTGTTTCATTTCAGGATGGCCCCATGATGGCAGCCAGCTAGGGTTCCGAGCGTTGTGCGGGACGACATCCCACCGAGCGACGAGGCCTCGGTACATGGCCCTTTGGCAGTGGAGGCACCGGCGATACCTCTACCCACCGAGCCACCGATGCTACTAGAAAAAAACTATGATTATAGAATCAGACATCACTTATCCCACATTTTGAACCCCAAGATGTTTTCAGGTTGTTGGATATAATATTTGGTTAAATTATATGAAATAATATTGATATCAAATTGAGAAAAATTACACCTTGGAACTTATTCCATGTCCAGTGGGAAATAATTTTACAGGTATGAATTTTTTATCTAAAAACAAACCCAATGAAAATGGATGAATTTAAAAAAAAATCATAACTCGTTTGCAATGGTTTCTCACAGGTAGAAGGTGCTGACTTGAAGAAAAGTTTTCCCTAATGTGATACATACAACTAATAAAAATTATCTTGGATTTTGATGAAAATTATTGTCATGAAGACTGTGAGAAATTTGATAAGTCAGTTTTCTTACATGGGTAAATTTAAGAGGAAGTCTATATTAAATAACCTAGTATGTTCATATATGATGAATATGGAACCATGGTGTGTAAGATGAAAATATATATGTATAGGTTGAAATAGGCTCCTAGTTTATGCTAATCTAAACTGGTATGTTTCCAAAATAAGTTGAACTTTTATAAAGGAAAAGGTAATTATAACCTATATTTTAAAAATATGACAATAAATAACCTAATTATCATTGTCTATATTGATGATATAATTTTTGTAGGTCCCAAGGATAAAAGATGTCAAGAATTTTCTTAGAAAATGAAGAAAAATTTAAAATGTATATTCTTTGAGAGTTAACATTATTTATACTAATTCAGGTTCAACAAAAGGGGAGATATATATTTCTATCTCAATAAAATTATACCAAGTAGTTATTACAAAAGTTTAGAATAGATGATTCCAAGGAGGTTTATAATCCTATCTATATTGGTATGAAGATGAGTAAATATGAAGCAGGAGAATATGTGAATCCAAAAGGATTACAAATGTTGATTGGAAGACTACTCTTACTTATTAATGGACACACATTGTATAAGTTGTTACATTATGTAAAATATATCAAATTTATCCAATAAAATCACACATGTCGGAAGCTAATAGAGTTCTCAGTTATGTTAAAGGTGCATCAATGTATGGTATTATTTATAAAATATATAACATGGTTAATTTTCTTAGATGAGCTGATGTCTTTTGGGTGGGATATTTTAATGATACAAAATCAACATAAAGTATGACATTATTCTTAGATCAATGTTGAGTCATTAGGCATAGTAAGAAACAAAGTTATGTTACTTTAATCATAGCGGAAGTAGAATATGTTTCTTCCACCCAAGCTTGTATACAAATATTGTGGATGAATGTTCATCTAGAATATTTGATAGAGAAATCCTATAAAACATTGAATATTATTTTGATAATCAAAGTTTCATTGATCATTAAAAACCACTATAAAACATTATAGATTATAGAAAATTGATATTAAGTATCATTTCATAGAAAATATTGTCACTAGTGTGGATGTTATGCTTGAGTATATTCCCAAAAATAATAAAATTTAATATATTTTCACCAAATTAATTTCAATAGAATGTTTCGAGTAATATCACCAATTACAGGTTCAACCTCCATAAAAATATATATAAATTTTGTATGGAAATATCTCCCACCTTGATTTGGATTAAATTATCAAAGGGGGAGAGAAAGTGAAACATTGTAATAAGTTTTAAAACTATTTCTTGTATTAATATGTTGTTATTATTTTCATAAAAATGTGGGAAAAATCACAACTTTTTATAAAGTTTTAAAACTCTTTCTTTTATGAATACAATGTTATTGATATCATAAAAAGGGGGAGAGAAAATGATATATGGGGGATTTTATATTATCTTGGCAATAAAATATCATGTTACCAAGGGATGAAATTCTGTAATAAAGTTTCTTTATCCACTACTGTGGTGTTATAAGATTCTATTGAAAAATGTTTTTATAGAAACCGTAGACTTTTAAATACAAGACTACCTAATTTTAAGCTTAATTATATAATAGAGTACATGCCAAGGTTCATGAAGTCCAGTTTCATTAAAGAATAAATACATAAAACATGGGGATAAAAAAACCTCATTATTTACTCTCTATAAAAGCTCCTAACGTCCTTTTAGCCCTTATAACTACATATGGTACCCTGTGGAACACATGAACAAAGGGATGAGCTACATTCCTAGTAAGGGAATGAAAATAATGTTACAACTTAAGCACATTAGTTAGGAGGCTGACATAATGATATCAAAATCATGGAACAAATGAAATCATACCATATAAACATGGGGTTATATAAACATGGAATCATATAAATTTGACCGAAACATAAAACATCTCTTTAGTACAAGTCAAGTCTAACCACCAATCCTATTTCCCATTGTAGTACGAGTCAATGCTAACAACCAATCTTGTTTCCCACAGTAGTACAAGTCAAGGATAACAGCCAATCTTGTTTCCTGTAGTAGTAAGGGTCAAGAATAACCACCAATACTATTTCCCATAGTAGTACTAGTCAAGTATAACCTCCTATCATGTTTCCCATAATATTATGGGTCATGGATAACTTCCAATCATGTTTCCCAAAGTACTACAGGTCAAGTCTAATTGTCAATCCCATTTCACAAAGCATCTCATGAGACTTAACTTTACCCAATACATTGGAGTGCTATCTAGGTGAACCCATCTTACATTTCATGAATATTTTTTTACATAAATAATCATACAAAATCAATCTTACATAAATATAAGGGTTTCCTGTGGAAGGAATTGGGTACCACAATCATGACATAAAGCATAACCAATGGGCCTATGATGAAGTGCCCATGAAAGAAAGGTATTAGAACATACATGGAAATTAAAAAGATTAAAATAGGAATATAACATGGTAAATTATGTCTAATAGAAGTGAAAACATGTAACGCCCCGACCCTCATTACCCAGAGTCGGTGCATTATTACATAACATTGGCATTATCACAAAAGATCAAGTCTCCAAAGGCCGATTAGTTTAGTAGCCTTGGAAGTACTAGATACATTCATAAGGTTTACATTACATCATATAATGGAAAACTAAAACAACATTGTTTCCATGGACAAAACTGATATCCCATAGACTATCCTAGTAGGTCTGTCATAATATACTTCTTTGCATCCTGGGAAAAATAACACATAGAAAGGGGTGAGCTCAAATTCTCAGTAAGGATAACAATGTAGCAGAAACTTTCATAAATACTCATTAAAATTTAAGGAAATGTATAAAAATAAAAAAAGACTTTTCAACATAAACTTCATCATAATATGGAAAATATAAATCAAAATAATTCTATTTACTTTCTATCATGTATATACAACTAGTCGAATAATCACATGCAATATCAATAGCCACTTTCATAATGATGGAATGCATAATGCCAGACTTTCATAACCACATAGTCAAGGCCATGTGACAAGACTAAAAACACGATTTCGTCAAAGCCTTGTTCTAAGACACTAGTTTGTTTCACGAGACTTACCGATGCATCGAGGACCTATAATGGTCTCCACACGTCACTTACTAAGTCCAATGCATTCCTCATATGAAAATGTTTAAACATTACATAAACATTCATATTAAAATAGGCATATGAAATGTCAATAATTAATCCATAAACCATGAATGGTATGAAATAAGACATCTACAATAAAATATATCACAAAACCTTCAATACAATATGGATATTTTGTATCATAATAAATCATCTTCAAACAAACTTAAAATCCATCAAAAGATGTTGACATAGATGTAATCAAAAATCTTTTTAGAGAAATATATCTTTCCATTTTGAAATCATATAAAAGTCATGTAATTATAGAAGAAAACATTTATATTTGAAAATATTCTTATAAGATTGTAAGGGAAGCTTCGACGATGCTATAATGGCGGAAAACAGCTGCACCCGCCTTATAAGTTAAAAAAACATTTTTACCTTAATTTTGTCAAAAAGGTCATAAAGTACCTTGTTTGGAAAATGATTGAAATATTCCTTTATAAACATCTTATAAAAGTAAAAAAAGGGTATAAATGACTTTAACCCATAGTATATAAAATATTAAGAATGTTTTGAAATACATTTTTAAGAAACATGGATGTGGATGATAAGGAGGTCCCAGTAGATAATTACATATAAACAACCTCGGATAATGAAGAGATTGTGAAATTTACCCTTACCTTGTTATTTTCCTTGGTCGAGGGTAGATTAAAATCTTGTATAATGGTGAAATAATTGTAATTAAATTATAAAAGAATAATATACACTAATATGATATCATATATGATCTTTTAACATTGCTTTGTTAATAATATCTTAGTATTATCATCGTTTCGGGTGTTAACTGATTCATTTTCCTTTATATGATTTGTTACATAAGTAATGTTTATTATGGATAGGATATATCTTATTCATATTCATAATTATATTAAGTCTTTAAACATTATTTTTAACCATCTAATGAAAATTAGTCTTGAATGGATATGATGGGGAATTAATCTAATCGCGTTCATGGAGACGGTAATCCGTACTTAAGCACGAGCGACCATATCATTATTTTGATATTAAAATAATATATAATTGGATGGTATATCATATATAAATAATCATTATCATGTTATATTTATTATTTACATCAATTATAAATCATTATTATACCCATCCAAATAATGATGTATTGAATAACAATTACACCACGACGTGGAGACGGTAAGCCCTACGTACGCACGTATGGTGAAATGTAATTCAAAGGATGGATAGAATAATGAATATGGTTGTAACATATTTATAACAACATCATAGTATATATAATATACATGAGTTATTATTTTATAATGGAAACAACGAAGAAAAAGGAAGTGGAAGAAGAAAGGAACTTGAAATAGGTGATGAAATATTTACCTCTTCTTCGGGTTCTTCCTTTTGATTTGATCAAAAGGGCTCTTTATAAAGGATTTATGACTAAAGTAAGGCCTCTAGGATTAAGGGAGGCTATTTGAGAGGGTATTTGGGTAGGGGTGGGCAGATCCCAATGGATTTGAAGGTTTTAATTAGAGGTAAGGCGTAGTTCCCTTTTATAAGAGGGGTGAGGGGCACCTTAGGAAAAGATTGAAATATTATTTTATAATAAAATTATTTTCAGTTTTTTATGGTTAAAAAATGAATTATTTAAAGGATAAGGTGGTTATGGGTCGAAAAACACTCAAAATATCTGTTTTATATAGGTTTGGGTCACTATATTAACTTTATCTTTAAGATTTAACTCTTAGTTAAATAGTTTGACATTTACCATGTCTCTTTGTATTTTTATATTATATGGTTTATAAACATAATTTAAACTTCCAAGAGAACCCAAAGTGGTTCATTAATGATACTCCTATAATTATATAAGTATTTTGGATGAAACTTATATTTTTATGAATATAATATTAATTAATAATATAATATTTGTTTTAAAAACACTTTTATGTCAATTTTGACACTATTTGGAATTTTGTTTTTGCTAAATTCATAACAGAATTATTACTTAGAAAAAAATTCATCTAACCAACCCTAACATGTCATATTAACCTAGAAAATTAGTGTAATTAATAAAAAGTCTGAAATTACATTTATTTAGATATTTATATTATCAATTATTTTAATATTTTATTAATTAGTTAATTACTGCATCATCATTGGGTCATAAAATTTTTAATTATTTAATTTATAAAAATTATAAATAAAATACAATATTGTAGGAAATAGTTTTATCTTTCTAATGAATATTTATAGTCTAATTTATCTTATGTGAAACCCTATATTATAATTGTTTTAGTTATTAAACATTGAATTTAACACTTTTGACTCTTCTTTGAATTAAATAATAATAAATTTCCTAATCTAATCCAAGTGGACCTAAAGGATCATATTTCATTACTAAGGTTGTTTTTGGTCTAAATACACTTATCCAATATAGTTAGTACATGTTTTAGGATAATAATAATAATATCATTTTTACCCTTAATTACCCGATTTTCTTTTAACCGTGGTAAATAAAAAGTAAAAGTTACTATTCACCAAAAATTATTTTCATCTTATTGAACCAAATTTTACTTATTGATATCAACCATGTCTCTTGTATTTTTTAAATTCAACTCATAGAATTGGTAAAATTATGTTTTATGTAAATTTGCAAATGCTATTAGGAGGTGGGTAAAAGAGGGTAAAAAGTTCAATAAAATTTTTATATATCTAAAATTATTATAAACTGACATCAATTAATTACATTGAAATTATATAGGTATTATGTATCTATTTTTACCTAAAATAAATCTAAATAAAATAAATAATTATTTAAATAAAAATTCAGTTTTAAACTATAACTCAGTGTTTTTCACTATTCATCAAAAATTGAAAGTCTTCAGAAAGATACCAAAAAATCACCCTAAGCTAATTTCGATATTCCGAATCCAAAAATGAAGTCCATTTTGAAATATAAAATTTAAAAAATTTAAAAAATTGGGTATTACTATTCATTATGGCTAGTTTTATTGGTTGTGGTGTGTTAGAACTCGAAGTTGCGTACAACACACGCTACTTTATTATTCAAAGAGAAGCGTATCATGGAAGCTTGGGGTGTTACATTCTACCCTCCTTCAAATAATTTCGTCCTTCAAATTTTTAGAATATTCCTGCATAAATAGACTCAGGTTGTTCTTCATCATAAGTTCCTCGGGTTCCCACGTTGCCTCTTCCATCTTATGGTTTCTCCATAGAACTTTTACCCAATGAGTCATCCAGTTTCTCAAAACTTGTTCTCTTGTATTAAGAAACTTGATAGGTTATTCGCAATAAGACAGATCGGGTTCCAATTATAATTCCTCATAGGTGAGTACATGCGTTGGGTCAGGCATGTATTTTCTCAACAATGGTATGTGGAATACATCATGAGCTTTGGAAAGACTTAGCGGCATTGACAAATGGTAATCTACATCCCCAATTCGTTCTAGAATTTCAAAAGGTCTGATGTACCTGGGACTAAATTTTCCCTTCTTACCAAAACGTTTAAGTCCCTTCCATAGAGATAGCTTCAAGAAAACATGATCTCCTACTTGAAATTCCAAATCCTTCCTTTCGTTATCAGCCTAGCTCTTCTGCCTGCTTTGAGCTTCTTTGATGTGGTTTTGGATTACCTTAACCTTTTCCATCATTTCCTCCACAAGTTCTAAGACTATGAGTTTTCTTTCACC
Source organism: Viscum album (assembly GCA_963277665.1). Taxonomy (NCBI): domain Eukaryota; kingdom Viridiplantae; phylum Streptophyta; class Magnoliopsida; order Santalales; family Viscaceae; genus Viscum; species Viscum album. The sequence goes on along the minus strand of OY728145.1, from coordinate 293,496,389 downwards.
AAAATCATCCCAACTAGTTGGTGTGCGACATCCCTTTCCATATAACTCTTCATATGGTGCCATCTGAATACCTGAATGGAAGATATTGTTATAGGAAAGTTATACCAGAGGTAAATATTGATCCCACATACCATAAAAGTCAAGTGAGCATGTTCTCAACATATCTTATAGATTTTGAGTATTCCGTTCTGATTGTCCATCAGTTAGGGGGTAGTAGGCAGTGCTTAAACTAAGTTCAGTATCCAAGGCTTTCTGAAGACTTTTCTAGAATCTTGATGCAAAATGGGGATCACGATCAGAAACAATCGATAGTGGTACTCCATGAAGTATTAAAACTTCATTAATATATAGTCTTGTTAAACGTTCAAGTGGCAAATCTACCCTTACAGAACGAAAATGTGTTGACTCGGTAAGATGATCAACAATGACCCATATTGCATCATTCCTTCTAGGAGTATTTGGTAGTCCCATGACAAAGACCATCGTAATATTATCCCAATTCCACTCAGGTATGGGAAAAGGTTGCATGACTCCTCTGGGCTATTTCCTTCTAGTATTCACTTTTTGACAAACCATACATCATAACAAAAAATCAGCAATATCCCTCTTGATGTTGTCCCACCAAAAATGTTCCTTAAAATATGTATACATGCGGGTGCTACCAGGGTGTATAGTGAAATTGGAACTATGAGCATCATCCAACAATTCCCGTTTTTAGATTAGGTATATTGTGAACACAAATTCTCTTCCCAAATTTCAAAATTCCATCTTCACACACAAAGTCACTCAATATCTCATCATTCATAGCTTTAATCTTCTTTTAAAACTTTTCATCATCGGTCTGAGAACTCTTTATCCTTTCTAGTAATGATGGTTTGACATGTTTCACCTTCCATGGCGATTTCCATATCCATCTTTACTAGATCCTTGTATATAGGATCCTTTTCAAATCACATCTTGTTCAAAACTCCATGATCCTTTCTACTCAAAGCATCTTCCACCTTATTTTCCATCCCTGAGTGGTAGTGTATAGTGAAATCATAATCCTTGTGTAGTTCAATCCATCCCCTTTTCCTCATGTTGAGTTCTTTCTGTGAGAAAATATACTTCAAAATCTTGCGATTGGTATATATCTCACATTTTTCACCCGAGAGATAGTGTCTCCAAATCATCCAAGAAAAGTTTATAGCTGCTAGCTCAATATTATTAGTAGGATAGTTTTTCTCATGAATTTTTAGTTATCGTGATGCATAGGCAATAACTCTATCATTCTTTATAAGGACACAACCAAGTATTTTCTTTGAATCATCACTATAAAAAACAAACCCATCATTCCCCGATGGTAGATTCAATATAAGATTATTGACTAATCTTATCTTGAATTATTCAAAACATTATTCACACTATTTTGTATAAACAAATTTAACCTCTTTTTTGTGAGCTTTGTTAATGCGTTTTCCAACTGGGAAATATTCTGGACAAAACGTCGATAATAACCTGATAAACCAATAAAACTGCATCCCTTAGTTAAACTCATCGGTGCTGGTGATTCTTGGATATCTCTTGTCTTAGAATGATCAATGGAGATTCTATTCTTAGAGACAAAATGGCCAAGAAAAGAAATCTCCTGAAGCCAAAATTTACACTTTCTAAACTTTCCATATAATTCATGTCTTCTAAGAGTCTTTAGAATAATGCGCATGTGATTTTCATGATCTTCATAGCTTTGAGAGTATACCAAGATATCATCAATAAATACCACTACAAAGTCATCAAGATATTCCATGAAAACACTATTCATTGGATCCATGAAGACAAAGGGTTAATTATTCAATCCAAAATGAATTATTGTAAACTTGTAATGCCCATACCTGGTTCGAAATGTTATTTTCAGAATGTATTCCTTATTCACACACAATCGATGATATCCACATCGAAGGTCAATATTTGAAAAGTATTAAGCTCCATGAAGTTGGTTGACTAAATCATCAATGCAAGGTAGGGGATGCTTTTTCTTTATTTTTATAGCATTGATCTCCCTGTAGTCAATGCACAACCTCATAGATCCATCTTTTTTCTTAACTAAAAGGACAAGGGATCCCCATAGAGATACACTAGGGTGAATAAATACCTTATTATTCAATTCCTCTAGTTGTTTTTTTAGTTACACTAATTCCATAGTGGACATTCTATAAGGGGTATTCGATATGGGCCTTGATCCAAGAATTAAATCAATGGAAAACTCAATTTCTCATCCTGGAGGATGTCCAGGTAAATCTTCTGGAAACACATCAACATATTCATTCAAAATAGGTACATCCTCTATTTGAACATTATTTTCCTCACCCATAGTAATTTCATTATCTTCCTCACCAATAATTGAATTTAGTAGAGCTATTGGGGTTGGATATAGATAAGAATTAGGTGGTGAATATTATTCTATAAAGATAAGGTGTTATTTATCATCGTAATCAAAAATAGCAACCTCTTTCTTCTTACAATAAATTTTTTCATCATGGTCTAAAAGCCAATCCATACCAAAGATTATATCAAATTAAATCATGGGTATGATGATGAGATCAGCAGATTAAGAACATTTATATGCCCTAATGGGGACTAATTCACAAAACTTGGTTGCAATGATACTTCCCTTAAGAGTTTTTACTGACAAATCCTTTGTTAAATCAAATTTTAAATTTCTAATTTTCATAGAAAACTGGGAAGATATGAAATAATGCAATTATCCAAAATCAAATAAAGCATTTTCTAAACTTGAGGAAACCATTAAATTACCTGCCACTACGTCTTTAGGAGATTCAACCTCAGTAGTATTGATAGCATAAGCTTGGCCTTGATCCCTTGGCCTCTTCTAAGGTAAGATCCCCTAATGCTAGAGATTCATTTTCATAATTCACCCTTTCTCTACAATTGTAGCATTCAAAATCGACAACCTCTTTTTCCCCTTGCAATCACGAACTTGTTGGCCCTTTTCACCACACTTGTAATAGACTCTCATTCCCTTTAGTCAAGTACCAGGGTGTTTCTTCCCACATTTACTACAGGATGGATATTCAACTTTTCCCTTATTCCCATTATTTATATTTCCAGAGTGTTCAAAAGTTCTATTCTTCTCTTTATTTTCTTTAAAGTTGTAATACTTAGAGATATATTTTTGTGTCTTGATAACATATGAGATAATATCTTCATATGATGAGACGTATTGTCTGACTAATGATCAACAGAGAAATGGTTTTAACCCATAAAATAAATGATCAATCTTACTTCTTGGGTTACATATATAATCTGATGCATGCCTCGCTAACCTTATAAAGTTAGCTTCTTACTTTGTGACATTTTCATCATCCTTTTTCCTCAGACTCAGAAATTACCTTTTCATATCTACTCAATGGTCACGAGGAAAGTATTTTTCAAGAAAAATTTCATTAAAATACCTCCATTCCATGTTTTATACTTCAGCATCTTCCTTTTTGTTTTGAATCAATGACCACCATTGATAAATATCTCGAGTGAGGCGGTAAAATTCCATGAAAACTTTTTCCCTTTCGCTTCTCCCAAAGGCGTGGAATATTTTCTCTAAACAATTTATCCATTTCTCAGCTACTAGTGGATTTGTACCCCCATTGAATGTTTTTGGTTGTTTCCTCATGAAAAAATCTAGCATTGATCCTCCATGCTATGGATCCGGGTGCTCCATACGGGTAAGGTTATTATTCATAACCAAAGTGAGTTGTCTAAGTATGGTGATTAGCTGATTAGTACCGGTTTCATCACCAGCTCCACTATAATTATATTGAGTAGGAGGGAAATCCCTACATAGAGTGCGTGCATTGATACAGTTTCCATTCCTTCCACTAGGCTCCATTTCTAAACAATGTCATAAACTAGATTAGTTTAACAATCGAAATACATAATTCCAAACTTGTAAAAAACTTAACAAAAATTGAACAGTTTATAGTTACAATCCATAATCATAAAAAATGTTTTCTTTGGGGAAGTATATATTCATAAACCCTCATAATGTTTTGTAATGAAAATGAGAATTACCCTCCGCATATCCCCTGAAAGTATCGTAACCAAGAGTGCAGCAAGGCCCATTGTTGTGCACCAGTTCTCATTCGAGTCTAGCTCAAAGTGGTGTTTTCGGGTTTTAACCCTAGGCACATCTATGCTAGATCCGCCTCTACCTACTTGTATCCAGACATGGATGTATTACTTGGAAAACTTATAAAATCTCTACAATACCAAAATTCTAGGAATTTCTTCTATACTAATCCTCTACGTCTATCTTAGGGTTATGTGCTCTAATCAGAGTTTATCTAAATATAGTTTCCAATGTTTGTACTAAAATTCCTCTGATACCAACTATAACACCCCGACCCTAGTTACCCAGAGTCAGTGCATTATTATATAACATTAGAATGATCACAAAATATCAATTCCCAAAATACCGATTAGTTTAGTAGCCTTGGATGTACTAGATACATTCATAAGGTTTACATTACATCATAAAATGGAAAACTACAACAACTTTGTTTCCATGGAAAACACTGAGATCCCATAGACTATCCCTGCAGGCCAGTGATAATATAATTTTTTGCATCTTGGAAATAATAAAATATATAAAGGGGTGAGCTCAAATTCTCGGTAAGGATAACAATATAGCATAAACTTTCATAGATAAGCATAAACATATAAGAAAGTGTATAAAACTAAAACAAATGCCTTTTAAAAATAAACATCATCATAATATGGAAAATATAAATCAAAATAATTCTATTTACTTACTCACATAGATATTTTACTAGTCGAATAACCACATGAAATATCAATAGCCACTTTTATAATTGTGGAATTCATAATGCCAGACTTTCATAACCACATAGTCAAGGCCTTGTTCCAAGACTAAAAATAAGATTTTGTCAAGGCCTTGTGCAAATACCCACGTTTGTCTCATGAGACCTACTGATGCATCGAGGAGCTATAGAGGGCTCCACCCGTCACTTACTAAGTCCAATGTATTCCTCATATGAAAAGGTTTAAACATAACATAAACATTCGTATTAAAACTGGCATAAAAAATGTCAATACTTTATCCATAAACCATGAATGGTATGAAATAACACATCCACAGTCAAACATATCACAAAACCTTCAATAAAATATTGAAGATTTTTATCATAATAAATCAACTTCAAACAAACTTAAAATACATCAAAAGATGTTGACATATATAAAATCAAAACCTTTTTAGATAAATATCTCTTTCTATTTTGAAATCATTTAAATGTCATGTAATTATAGAAGAAAACATTTATATTTGAAAATATTCTTATAAGCTTGTAAGGGAAACATCGATGATGTTTTATGGCAAACAATAGCCGCACTCTCTGTATAAGTTTAAAAAATAATCTTACCTTAATTTTGTTGAAAAGGTCATAAAGTACATTGTTTGGAAAACGACGAAAAGATTAATTTATAAACATATTATAAAAGTAAAACAAGGGTATAAATGACTTTAACCCATAGTCTATAAAATATTACAAATGTTTTTAAATGCATTTTTAAGAAACATGGATGTGTATGATAAAGAGTCCCAGTAGATAATTACATATAAACATCTCGGATAATGAAGATATTGTGAAATTAACCCTTAACTTGTACTTTTCCTTGGTCAAGGGTAGGTTAACCTCATATATAGTGGTTGAATAATGGTTATTTAATTATACATGAATCATATACATTAATATAATATCATATATTATCTTTTAACATTTCTTTGTTAATAACATCTTAGTGTTATCGTCATTTCCAGTGTTAACTGATTCATTTTCCTTTATATGCTTTATTACGTAAGTAATGTATGTTTTGGATAGGATGTATCTTATTCATACTCAGAATGATATTAAATATTTAAACATTAATTTTATTCATATAATTAAAATTAGTCTTGAATGGATATGATGGGGAATGAATCTCATCACGTTCGTGGAGACGGTAATCCGTATGTATGCATGAGAGACAATATCATTCTTATGATATTAAAATAATATATAATTGGATGGTATATCATGTATACAGAATCATTATCATGTCATATTTATTATTTAAATCAATTACACATCATTATTATACCCATCTAAATAATAATGTATTGAATAACAATTACACCACGACATGGAGACGGTAAGCCGTACATACGCACGTATAGTGACATGTCATTCAAAGGATGGATAAAATAATGAATATGGATGAACCATATTTATAATTACATCAAAGTATATATAAGGTATAAGAGTTATTATTTTATAATTGAAACAACAAATAAAGAGGAAGTGGAAGATGAAAGGAACTTGAAAGAGGTGATGAAATATTTACCTCTTCTTCAGGTTATACATTTTGATTTGATCAAAAGGGATCCATAGTTTGGCTTTAGGACTAAATTAATGCCTCTAAGATGAAGGGAGGACAGTTTATATGGTATTTGGGTAGGTTTTGGAAGAAAAACATGGCTTTGAAGGTGTAAATTAGAGAGAATGTGGAGTTCCCTTTTATAAGAGATGTGAGGGGAACCTTAGGAAAAGCTATAAATAGTTTTTTATAATAATATAATTTTTGGTTTATAATGGATCCAAAATAAATTATTTAAAGTATAAGGTGGGGATGGGTCGAAAACCACTCAACAAGTAGGTTTTAGATAGGTTTGGGTCACTATATTAACTTTATCTTTTAGATTTAACTCTTAGTTAAATAGTTTTACATTTACCATGTCTCTTTTTATTTTTATATTATATGGTTAATAAACTTACTATAAACTTCCATGAGAACCCCATGTGGTTCATTAATGATACATATATCATTAAATAAGTCTTTTGTCTGAACCTTAGATTTTTCTAAATAGAGTATCAATTAATAATATAATATTAGTTTTAAAAACATTTTGATGTCAATTTTGACACTATTCGGTATTTTGTTTTTCCTAAATTTATAATAGCATTATTACTTCGACAGAAATTCATCTAACTAACCCTAAAATGTCATATTAACCTATAAAATTAGTTTAATTCCTAAAAAGTCTCAAATTACATTTATTTATATATTTATTATATCAATTATGTTAATATTTCATTTATTAGGTAATTACGGCAGCATCATTGTGTCAAAAAAAATTTAATTATATAATGTTTAAAAATTATAAATAAAATACCATTATGTAGGAAATCATTGTATCTTTCTAATGAATATTTATAGTAGAATTTATCTTATGTGTAACTCTATATTAAAAATGTTTTAGTTATTAAACTTTGAATTTAACACTTTTAACTCTTCTTTGAATTAAATAATAATAAATGTCTTAATCTAATCTAAATGGATCTAAAGGATCATATTTTATTCCTAAGGTTTTTTGGTCAAATTAAACTTATCCAATAGAATTAGGACATGTGTTAGGGTAATAATAAAATCATTTTTACACTTAATTACCCTATTTACTTTTAACAGTGGTAAGTAAAAGTAAAAAGTTACTATTCACCAAAACTTATTTTCATCTTATTGAGCCACATTTTACTTAATGATATCAACCGTTTCTCTCAGATTTTTGAAATTCAACTCACAGAAGTGGTAAAATTATGTCTTATGTAAATTTTCAAATGCTCATAGGAGGTGAGTAAAAGACGGTAAAAAGTTCAATAATGTTTTTATATATCTAAAATTATTATAAACTAACTCCATTGAATTACATTCAAGTTATATTTGTATTATGTATCTATTTTGACATAAAATAAATTTAATCAAAATAAATAATTATTTAAATAAAAATTTGGTTTTAAACTATAATTCAGTGTTTTTCACTATTTATCAAAAATTGAAAGTTTTCAGAAAAATACCAAAACTTCACCCTAAGCTAATTTCAATATTAAGAATCCGAAAATGAAGTCCATTTTGAATGATAAAATCTATCAAATTTCAAAAAGTGGGTATTACTATTCATAACAGTTAGTTTGATTGGTTGTGGTGTGTTAGAACTCGAAGTGTTGTACAACACACGCTACTGTATAATTCAATGAGAAGCGGACCGTGGAAGCTTGGGGTTTTACACAACATATAATAAATGTATTTCAAAAAAAACATTAGCATTAAAACATTTTTGTGCAGTTTTATGGAAAATACTATAGAGATTTTAAAATAGAAAAGAGGACAATATTTTATATAAAACCAAAATTAAACCAAAAAGGTTTTCATAATAAAGAACTGATTTTAAAAAGATAGTGGTGTCTTGAAACGTAGGATATACTTCACTTGAAATTGAGTAAAATTTTGGGATGTTTTATTAAAATAGATTTGCTTATCAGAAAGTTCAAGGATTAAATCTTTTAAAAACATGTATATCCCCCAAAAAAGTGAAGAAAGGGTATTGATAAATGAATTTTGTAATACTAATAATCATTTAGAATATGTACATAAATGGATAAGATAACTCTATTTTGATATAAATAATGATATGGCAACCCGAACAAACAAAGAATGTTCTCGTAGAATTCGTTACAGTTTATTGTCATGGGGTCAGGTGTTACTTAGTGGGATTGATAAGAGAGAAAAGGGGTTTCTCATCACTTATACATCACGAGGACAGTATGTGTTAGGTGCATAATCATACCCCATCATTAGTTATTACACCAAAAATTGCATAGCATAGAGAAAATATTTATTAATAGTGAAATGTAGATTATCCCTTACCATAAGTCTGACGATGATCTTTTCTTGAACTTAATGGCCTATGTAGTTTATCTCAATTGATAACCTCTTAAGGGGATAGGTTTTGGTATTTTTAAGAGACTAGGGGCTGTTTGACATGGGGAAGGAGCTTGGCAAGGGATTTGGGTAGAATATCTTCAAGTCACAAGGCTTGATAGGAGTGAAGAGAAGAGGGAGTGAGGGGGGGCTTATAGTGGAGGAGAGGAGGGTTTTCATAAATTTTTAATCATTAATTTATTAATTTCTTTCAAGACCCTAAATAGAGATGATTACATGACCACAAATATTAAATGGGTCATTTGAGTTTGAAACAAGGGTGGTTACTTCAACCATGATTCTAGGAATATCCTATTTAGCTTATAATGTATATAGACGGTAAATTAGCGTATTTTACTATTCATAAAAAATCAAGTATTTCAGAAAAATATAAAAAATTCATCCTAACCATTTTTTGATGTGTAGAATCGAAAAATGAAGTCTATTTTTTCAAAAATAATTTTCAAAATATTCTTAATTAAATATTTAATTAAAATCATAATTTATTATTAAAAACGAGTTTTGAAACATTCATTTACTTATTCTAAAATATAGGTACACCATAATTTCAATTAAATCTTATTTATTTACTATCATAGGTAAGGTTACTATTTATTAGGGTATATCACTATTCATATGGGTATGTTACTATTCATAAGGGTATGTTACTATTCACAATTTTTTTTTTGTATTTTCTCATCGAACTCCAAATAACATACTAATCTTAACCACGTTTTCCATATTTTCAAAATTCCAAACACATAAGTGACAAAAAAATGTCTAAAGGTCACATAGAACTTAGTAGTTCATTACATATTGATTTCATGTGGTTATATAACATAATTTCAAATAAGGAAATTTCCATTAAAAACATTGGGTCCTTAAATTCTTCCCCCCTTGTGAAATTTCTCCATCAAAATTTCATTTTACATTCTAAGCCATAAAATGGTGAATGTACTTCTCCTTCATTACCTCCTCCAGTTCCCATGTTTCCTCTTCCTAATTTTGGTTCCACCACAGTACTTTGACAAGGTGAGTAGTCTTGTTACATAGAACTTTATATCTATGATCCAAGATCTTCACAGGCTTCTCCTCGTAAGAAAGATTATCCTCCAAATGTACCATCTCTGAAGAGGGTACCGTAAAGGGTATGGTATGTACATCTTTAATAGGGACACACGAAAAATGTAATGTACTTTGGACATGATATGTGGAAGTTATAGTTTATAGTCCATACACACTTTACAATCAATAATATTGAAGGGGCCAATGTACCAAGGACATCACTTCTCCTTCATTCCAAACCTCATGATCTTTTTCCATGGAAATATGTGTAGAAATTCCATGTATCCAACATTGAACTCAATGTATTGTCAACGATTATCTGTATAACTCTTCTGCCGACTTTGGGATTCCTTGATATGAAACTAAATTTTTGTCACCTTATCCTCTATTTCATTATCCATTTCAGGTCCTAGAAACTTATGTTCACCGACTTCATTCCAACATGTCGGTGTTCTGCACCATTTCCCCTAAAGGGCTTCATATGGTTCCATTAAGATGCTCGAGTGTAAACTATTATTGTAGAATAATTTTAGGGGAATATGTTGGTACCATCTTCTTTTTAACTCCATAGATCATGCTCTCAACATAAATAATCATACATAGCCAATATTACATAAATATAAGGGTTACACATGAAAAGAATTGGTATTAAAATCATGACATAAATTATAATGAATGGCCGTATCATGAAAGTGTCCATAGAAGAAAGGGATTAGAACATACATGGGTGTTCACAAGGTAAAATATTTATATAACATGGTAAGTGATGTCAAATAAAATTGAAAACATATAAGATATTTATTTGAAAAAAATAGCATGCAAACATTTTTGTGTGGTATTATGGAAAATACTACAGATCTTTTAAAATAGAAAAGAGGAAAATATTTTATATAAAACCAGAATTGAAAAAATAAGGTTTTTATATTAAAAAGACAGATTCTATGAAGAAATAGTTAGCTTAAAACATAGGATATAGTGAACTTTAAATTGATTAAAAATTCGGGAAGTTTTATTTAAAACAGATTTTCTTATAACAATGTTTTAAGAAGGGAATCTTTTAAAAACATGTATATCCCTGAAAAAATATTCAAAAGGGTATTGATAAATGAATTTAGTAAAACTGAAAAACATTTAGAATATGTACATAAACATATAAGATAACTCCATTTTGATATAAATAATGATGAGAAAACTTGAAAGAACAAAAAATGTGTGGGTAGAATTCGTTTCGGTTTATCAATATGGTGTTAGATGTACATAAGAGGGATTGATAAGAGATAAAAGAGTTTTCTCATCACTTATACATCATGAGATTAGTATGTGGGAGGTTCATAATCATACCACATCATTAGGGAATACACATAAAATTGAATAGAAAATAGGGCATCTTTAATAATAATGAAATGGAGAGGATCCCTTACCTTAAGTCCGATGGGGATCATTGCTTGAACATAATTTCCCATGGAATTTATCTCTGTTAAGAACCTATTAAGGGGAGAGGTTTTGGTATTTTGAAGAGACTATGGGATATTGGACGTGGGGGAGGATCATGGGGACAGATTTGGGCAGAATATTGGAAAGGCGCAATGGTTGAGTGGAGTGAATATAAGAGGGAGTGAGGGGGGGGGGGGGGGGTTATAATGGAGGAGAGGAGGGTTTTCATAATTTTTTAATCATTTGTTTATTAATTTCCCTCAAGACCAGAAATTGTGTTGATTCCTTGACCAGAAATATTAAATGGGTAATGTGAACTTGAACAAAGGGTGGTGACCTCAGCCATGATGCTGGAAATAGTCTGTTTATCTTTTAATGTATATATATGGTAAATTACCGTATTATACTATTCATCAAAAAATCAAGTATTTCATAAAATTCTCCAAAATTCACCCAAACCATTTTTCAAAGATTTTAATCAAAAAATGAAGTCCATTTTTCAAAAACAATTTTATAAATATGATTAATTTAATTATTAATAAAAATCATAAATTATTATTAAAAATAGTTTTAAAACATGCATTTACTTATTCTAAAATATATCCCCATCATAATTTCACTTAATTCATATTTATATACTATCATAGTTAAGTTTACTATTCATAAGGGTATATAATTATTCATAAGGGTATGTTATTATTCATAAAGGTATGTTACAATTCACCAAAATTTATGTTTTTCATATCAGACACCAAATAACTTACTGATTGCAGCCCTCTATGTCAGGTTTTCAAAATTCCAAACACAGAGGTGACAAAATTATGTTTAAAGGTCACATAACACTTATTAGTTCATTATATTATGATGTTATGTGGTTATATAACATAATTATAAGATGAAAATTTCCATTCAATCATTAGGTCATTATAGTTTGTGGTTTGATAAAAACATGAGAAAACGTGTTATTTAAAATAGGTTAATGTTTTTTAGAATATTTCCAAAAAATACAAAAAGGGATATTGAAGATTTATTTTGTTGTGTTGAAACATGTTTTTTATTTGTTTTTGATATATTTTTTGGGAATATTTTTTGGATCTCTTAAGAATGTTTTAAATATAAACTACATACGGAGGATAAGAACGCTTCCTTAACATGTTAAGAATATTTTTTATGTCACAAAATGCTACATTGATGTTCAAGTTACTAACATCATGAATATATTCACGGTTCATGATTGACTAAAAATGGGAAGACTGATGTTTCTTAACTGATGGTAATGGATCATGGCTACAACATGTTGATCAATGGAATAGTGTGATTGGATAGAGATGTCGTTGTATTAATTCTACAATATAACTATATAAATTTTGAATTATAAATTTTGGATAACTGGTTTTTAAAATATCATTATATTTTATGAAAAATATTTTAGTATGGAAAATGGATATTGTTACTGGATGAATTATTGTGTGAAGTTGGTGTTGATGGATTTTTAAAAACTTTATAAATTGAAAATAGAGAAGTCAAAATTTGAGTGGTTGTACAAATTTGAAGTTGATATTTCAAATGGATAGGGTGAAAAATGTTGAAGGTTTAATTGTTAATAAGTTAAAGCTTCATGTGATTAAAATTTAAAGTTTATGAAATCATGGATGATTTTGTTGAATAAAGTATATCAAATAAATTTTGTTAGATGAAGATCTATTAGACTGAGTTCTATTTGATAGAGGCTCTGCTACTCCATGTGAAAAAGAGTTTGTATTGATCTTTATGAAAACCATCAGATATAGAGACACTCAATTACATCAGATAGACATGTATGAGACCAAAATATTTTGTTCTACAAGATAAAATAAGGCAAAGTGAAGGGTGAAAACTTTTGTTACAATATATACTTATTTCAATGTCATATATTCATAAAGGGAGTCGTGTTATTTATTCTATCAGATTGAATCCATTGTTCAATGTTCCATTGGTCAAATAGGTAGATTGGATAGACCCTATATAAAGATTCATCGAATGGGTTAAAATTAGACAGATCAAGATGATGTCATTGGATAGATTGTCCTATAAAGGTTTACCTATTGGTTCTTTGTGAATTATTTATGTTTTTCAAGTTGAGAAAGAGAGAATAGAATGAGACATTCTTAGTAATTCATCAGTCATTAAAAAATATGAATATCATTGGTCTAAGAGGAGTTGAATCCATCAGACCAAGTCAATTGGCCAATGTAGATCAGAAAGAGGAGAATCAAATAGATTAGTTCATTAGTCGAATAAATATAATACGTACATCAGATAGAGAAACATTTCACCATATGGAATGTACTTTTGAATTCTTTAAACAACCACTCACTAGATAGAGTTTGAGAAGCTTTAGAAACATTTTTAAATTAAATAACAAAGAGTATTTTGAGTCTATTCCATCAATATTTTTTACCTTTCAAAAATTATAAAATTTTAAATAAGTTTCCTAACAATGATGTCAAAAAAATTAACGAGATAAAGATGGCGATAACTTTGTAAGAAGATTCAAGAATATTATATCATTATTTAGAGACGTCTAGTGGAGTTTAAATGAGTGAGATTTTGATTTTATAGTTTTTTATAGAAGAAAAGCACATTTGACATCCCACCTTTTCTCCCATGTGATCACTTATAAAAGGGGTGTATATATATCTCATACATTCACTATTCATAGGTTCATAAAGAAAAAGTTCTGAAAAATTATGTGCATACTATGTTTCCATCCAATTTAATTCATGGATAAAGTATAATTGAATAAGAAAGAGGTGTAGTGAGAAGTATTACTAGACAAAGGTGTATATCAGAGACACAACTTATAGATATCTGGAAAAGATACTAGAAATAGGTTGTATCTGATATAGATTATGAACATTTTTGAGGTTTGGTTTTTTTATCATATAGAGAACATATTATTGGTTCATTCACCTGAGTTACACTAGACAAAACTTTACTGGATGATGGGAAAGTACACCATACAGACTCTTACCATATTGGGAAAATCATGCATATTACTACTAGAAGAAATTGTTTTGAGTTTTTTCATATGTTTCTCATTATTTTATTGGCTCATAAATAGAATAAAAAACTATAACAAATGAGTGTTAATATAATTTTTTATATAGAGGGAGAAGGAGTCTAATGGGAGTTAGCTCAAATTTTATTCAAATTCTATCATAGAGGATTTACATGGACCTATGGGAGTAATAGAACCAAATATGTAGTCATCCAAAATGGGTTAGAACCTTGTAAATATTATGTTATCTACTTTAATTTTCTAACATTTCATAAAAACTGAGTTTGAGTTTTATAAATTTGAAAAGGATATATAACTATAAAAATTATCATGGGTCAATTTAAATTTGGGGAGAAATTGTAAAATATTTTCACTGATTTATCCCCCCTCCCTTCTTAGTGGTTCTTATGATCATAATAAACTCCATCGTTCCAAAACATTCACATATCAGTGGATAGAGAGAATACATATTTTCTCGGTATATAGGTATCCAAAATAGATGACTATAAACTTTATTCTAAAATTAAATATTATTAGGAGTTATTGAAAAAACTATGTATATATGATAATAAACTATTTTTAGCCCTAAAAATATTTGATAATGACAAATTTTAAAAAATGCAAATGGATAAACAGAGGATGTATCTTTCTATAAGAAATTGATTGTGATTCTTATACACCTAATAAAAAATCACATATATATAATTTATTAAACATATATTATAGTTTCTTCCAAATTAATCCCATGGTGTAGAACATTATGGTTGTTAAAATTATAACGATATTCGTTAAATTAATAATAAATTATGTATATTTTACATAAAATAAAAATAGAAATATTTAAATTCATTTAATGAATTATTTTTGGATAGATATTTTGTTATAGAATATCAAAAAAAAAATTCCTTGAATTTTTTTTGATGTATTAGAAATAAGTAAAATAATTTTCCCTAAGTTATTACAAAATTTGAGTATATAACAGATCTAAAGGCATATACCCTACTTATTTGGATCGATAAACTGTTGTAAAGAATTATAAATGATGTGAACATGATTATAGAAATATTATTTGATAATAATAGTTTCAGTTAACCATAAATAATCATTTAAAATACATAATATTTAATTATATTACTACACTATGACATATTATCAAGGAAAAAGTGGGAAATTAAGTTATCAAAATTAATTTTTTTGGAAAAAATTATCTCGTGGTGGATATTTCACTAAAAATAATATCTATGAAAATATTTTAGAATAATTAATTAGACCACATGGTTAAACCTATTCCTTTTTTTATGAAAACAATATTTACCCTTCCTTTTTTTATATAATGTGCTATTTTTATTTTTTCTTATATGAATGGACACCCTTTGTTTTTATTGTTAAAGGATGATAAATTTAGAAAAAAATAAGGAGTTCATGAGATGGGGAGAATATAAGTTTGGTATAGTTTATTTGTACATTATAGGAGAGTCTCTAGAAAAATGTTTTATTTATAAAATATGTATTCAACTTAGGCTATGTTTAATTTTTGTATTTAATGAATATATGTATTTTTTTTACTTACTTGATTTTTCATTGGAATACTTTAATCAACAATGTTTCCTATGAAAAGTTTTATTCGTGATGTCTAAAATTTTAGGGTTAATATTTCCTAATAGATTTGAGTACTTTATCAATATTTTAATCTTAATTTATTTTTAAAAAATTAAAAGGGTAAGATATATAAAACCAATAAGGGTATTTATCTTTAGTTTTGTGTTTATTAGAAATCAGAAATAGATTTATAGATAAAAATATATTGATTACTTTTAATGACCATAAAAGAGGTCAATAGAGTTACAAAAAAGGTAAAAAATGTATTTATTTCATAAAAGAGGTTATATATATATACTCTAAAAAACTATTAGATTTTAGAACATTTCATAATTTAATATCATGGTAGTGGTAATAATGTTCATAATTAATTTTTTTGATAATGATTTATTCTGGTTGAATCCACTTACTTATAATTGTTTCTAGAAAATTTCTTAAAAAATTACCATGTTTTTTTTAAAATATCATACTTAAAATAAAAGGAAGAATAATACAACAAATTATTTTTCATTATTTTAATGAAATATAGTGGGTAATAGATATTAAAGGAATTAAAATAAATTCACATAAAATTTCATGGTTGTGACGTAATTTAAAGGAAATTTAAGATACGTCCCTTATATAAAATATCATGGGAAATGATAAAATATCATGGGTTCAAAAAACTCATAGAACAATAAAGATGGTATTTTTTTGGGTTTCTACACAACATAATTTGTGACCCAAAACCCATGGTTGGTAATTAATTTAATAATAATAATATCATTTTAGGAATTTTAATTTATTTTAAATAATCTTAAAGTTATTCGATACCTGGGAAAATAAAAAATGTCATTCTGGAATGTCTCAATCCATTTTGGTTTGAATTTATTATAACATACCAGGGTTCATAGTTATCATCTTTGGATCCATTAATTTCAACTATTTAGTCTGACCAATGAAACTTTGATATTGTGAGACATAATGTAATGGTATGGATGATCTATAGTTCAATATATGTTTCTATATCTCATTTTATTGTAAAAATTATTGAGAATGATTTGGTAGATATTAGTAAACCTAAATGGATAAATCTGATCATGAATTAATAGTTTAATTATTCATATGAATTTATTCTGTCTATTAATTCTACATTTTGGATTTTGTAAAAGTGTATATATTTTTAATAGTGAAATAAAAAATATGATGATAACCCAGTGTATTATTGAGATAAAATAAAGGTTTAATGTATAACAATTTTGTAAGGCATTAAATATCCTAAAAATTAAATAAGATGATGAACAGAGTATCCATGTAAATACGATGGTATTTAACCATTATGTGGAATTATTGATCCATTCTAGTTTGTGTTTCCCTGTTGATTTGATTACATTCTTGTAATAGTGTATGAACATAGTGATGATTGTGATGAAATGACCATTCAGTTTTTTACCATGGATTAGTCTTCCTATATTATAGGGTAGACAAGGTAAGTCATATTATTTACTATAGATTTATTTTTTTCTAATTGGTTATTTTGATTAATACATAGTGGGAGAAAAGTATGTTTTTTTCTAAAAAGATGGAAAGATCTTAAACTGTGTGTTTGATAAAAGAATATAAAATTTTTAATCACTTTAGTTCACCCCTTTCCACCTTAAGTTTCTTTTACATTATTTTGACCTTGTAAATTACAATAACATTATAAAAATTAAATATATTTTTATTTAAAGGTTTTCTAATTTATAAAAACTTTTTATCAAACTTTTTGATATTATTTTAAGATTAATGAAAAAATTACATGTATCATTAAGAAATTAAGTTCAGTTGGTGGATTTTGAATCAATATTTTTAATCTGTTCACACCATTAATATGAAAGAATTAATTTTATAATTGATATATATGATCTTTTATGTTTATAATATCATCACATTTAATTTCACTATATTTTGGGGGGATCAATGAATAATTATTATTACTCATTCTATTCAATTTCTCATTTATATCTATTATCCACCTAATGTTCAGAACATTTATTAATTAAAATTATAATTTGTAAAATATTATATATAGACAATATTAGTTCGAAGATCCATATATCTGATGATGGAAGGATATTTTACCCAATTTATATTTCAATCCATATTTAAACTCCAATATTTGTGCCTTAAATGTTATAAAATGATAAATATTACTAATAATAATTAATTTAGATTAAAAATATAGATTTCTTTTAAAAATATGAGTTATCGTGGAGAAAAATGATGATTTGAACATGGTCTAATTAAAATTATTATAAAATATATAAAATTAAATAATACCAAATAAGATCCAAAATATTTATTCTTATTATTAATTCGATGTAAATAATTTTCGCCTATTTTGTTGATCATTCAAACAAACACTTTTGAGAATTTACTAAATTGGAAAAGGGTTCTGAAAAATTGAATATCTGTATAATAATAATTGAAAACTGATGAATATAATCATCATGATTGTAAAATATTTCTTTGTATATTGCATAATAAATCACTAATATAATTTCGAGATTCCACCATGGTTTCAAAAAAATTGAAAGTAGATGCGGAAAATAGATTCTATTAACATGATTCTAGAACTTTTGGGATTATGATGGTACTATAGTGACATTTCAACAAAAATAGTGGTTATAAATACCCTATAGTATAGGATTTAAAATATGGGCTATAGGTAATCCTAAATTATTCAATATATTACTGATTTATTATAACTATATCTATAAGGGTCCACATTTCCATGATTTCATAATCTTTGTATATTGGTGTTACAACTAAAATTTTAGAACTATGTCCTTATATGATCGTGAAACTGTGGATATATTAACATTAATTAAACAATATCGTGAACTTTTGTATTATTTGGAATCTTCGACCTTTATTTTAAATGTGTGGTCATAGTTAATAGTGAAAATTTTAACAAATTGACCCAAAACATACTAAATCTGAAGTCAAATATCTAATATCATTTGGAGCATTCCCCTAAATCACCAGTGTTTTGAAAAGCTATGAGGCTAGATACAAATTCTGTGGGATTGTTTTTTTTCTTAATTACCTCTAATGTAATCATGTTTTGTATTTACCCAAAAATATAACATTGGTGGTCCCTTTTTCTTCTCAAAATTATAAGAAAAAAATAAATTCTTACCCACTCATGAAGAACATAAAACCCTAAGTTAATAATAATAACATAGAAAAGGATACCCTTAGAATTAAAACATAATACATTAATGTTATATAAAATTTAACAAAACTCATTTAATAAAGAAGTGAATTATTCATAAAGGGTTTAATAATGTTAAAAACAATAATCACTATGACTCAAATAAAAGTGCAATGGAATTGATTCCTCCCATAGTCTCCACTAACTATTGTGAAATTCTCATCTAATCCACCATATAAATAAAATTAATGTCCCTAAAATTCAAAAAATAATAATATTTTCTTCTTTGTCGAGGGGAACATGCATGAGGTTGGTATAACAAACTCAAAAATATATCTTTATATTACCATAAAAATAAATTATCAAGTATCTTCACATCATGATTAATCGATCATCGCGAAACTCTGGCCCCATGGATGAGTTTTAGTTTAGTCCAAAGCCAACTAAACATGTGATAATGGAAAAAACTCAATACATAAGTTAAATTAGAAAATAACACTATATTACACCATAATAAATAATAAATCTATCAAAGAATAATTATTATGATTATAAACACATTTTGTGATCTTTTAATCAAGAATTATATTATTAAAAACTTATGAATTATGAAATTAAATATATATTATTATCTTTTACATTTATTCCCACGTATTAATATTCAATTATATTTAATTATATGAACTATGACCATATAAATATGAAATTACACTAGAAAAAAATGGAAAAATTTTCATTCAACTATATTTTTTTCATAAAATTGGCGATTTAAGTGAAAAAAATTACAACTTGTCAATACAAAAATATCCATGAAGATATACCCCTGAATATACAGTTAAATATAATATTTTAAAATATATGTATATATTTAAGATATTTTCATGTAGAATATGGTATCAAAATTAAATAATATTTTTAAATATCGAATCATAACTATATGAGTGTATCAAGGAATATAGAAAAACAAAACAAATAAAGGAAAAATGTAAAAAATATTTGGGAGTACTCATTAACAAATTTTACTTTGTTGTTGTTAATTTTTAACTAAAACAACCATAATTTGTATAGGTAAATTTAATAATCATAAGTAATAAAAATAAAAACAAAAAAAAAATCTAAATATAGGTTAATATATTGAAATTTTACAAAAACATACCAAAATACCCTTTAAATAATATTATACAATTCAAAACAGTTAAATATTAGATGATAACATTAATTAATTGTGCTACCCATAACTACTCTCAAAATCCAAATAACACTCCACTATAATCTAATTTTCACACACAAATAGATATAAAATATAAATTTATCTTATAATTCTATATGGGGAGTAGGTTATAAACACTAAATTGATGATTTAGATGAAAAAAATGTTTTTCGGTTTATTAATTTCAATTGAAATTCTTCTAATAAGGTTGCACTAAAAAGAAAAAAAAATAATTCTTCAAATAATCTCTAAACAATAAAACATAATTATTTAGAATGGGATTTACGGTATGATTATATTCATGAGAACACATATGTATCTAATGACCCTATTAAATTAAAATAGAAAATATAAATAATTATATCAAAATAATCATGAATTTTTAAACCATATTTTTTATCAAAATTATCTTATTTTTAATAAATAAATATAGCGACCCAAACATTTAATACATTAATATTACATCATAAAAGATTAATATTCATTACATGACATAAGGATCCATTCTATAATAGTTTAGGCCTAGTTCCTTTTGATACATGAAAACATAAACTGCTTGTCTAAAGATGAACTACATCATCTCCCACTATGTTCTCCATAACTATCACCCTACTTTGATAGACCACATATAATACAATTATTTTTAACCTATGAAAATAAAACATAACAAAGGGTACAATAATATGCATATTAAGGGTAACTAAAGGGAGATAATTGTAACCACTGGAACATAACATGAGCGTAAGGATATGAGAACATTTGATTATCATTTGAAAATCATACCACATGTAACCTATATCTTGATCACGAGTCATGAAATACATTTTGGATGTTATTTATACTCGAATAATAAGTCTTGTGAATAAACATAATCAGTGAGATCATACATAAGAATGGGAATATAGAAAAAATGTAAAATTATAATATTGTGATCTTGTATAAATTTATATAGGTTGACTCATTAAGTTAAGGACTTGTAATTAGAGCCTCACATAATATTATGCACATTCAACAAGGTCCATGATTAACCTTATGGAAATGAAACTATGTATACACATGACCTTATCGACATGAAATATATGTCCTCACATAAACTTATGGACATACAACCAAGTCGACACATAAACTTGTGAACTTGATATCATGTTCCTGAATAACATACTTATCTCTTGATTTGTCCATATTTACCCAATTAATTGGAAGTAGATATAGGCCCCACATATCATGTAATTAAAATAATACATATGTGTGCCAAAAAATCATAAAACATTAATTATATCATAACCCTTGAAATGAAAAGGGATTCATAAACATTTTATTATATAGTAACCCCTTGAAAAGGAACAGGTTTCATAAAAATTTCATCATCATAAACGAAAAACCATCCAGATAAATTTTCACTATGGTATCATTGGATTATATCCTCAGAAAACCATAATCTATATAAAATTATATCATCATAGATGTAAAATGGTTTTGAAATATCACTTGTAAATTTTCATATGGAAATAAACTATTCACTTTGAAAATCAGCTTTTAAAAATAAAACAATTCAACAAAACATTGTGAAAATATTTCTATTTTAAAATAAAATTTAAACAATATAAAATAAGATTTAAAACATGGAGTGGTAATTATGGTGGAAAATTTAATTCATGTCGTACGTGTAAGAATATTGATTTGTTTCATGTTTTTGGTAAAATCCAAATGAGCAATGCTTGGAAAATTACATAGAGATTCCTTTTAAAAATTTAAAAATAAAAAAAGGTAAAAATAAATTTAAAAATCATATAGTAACATTAAAAAATTCTTGAAAACACTTTTATAAAACACAGGTATAGAAAAAATGGATTTGACCAAAGTGAGAAATAAAGAAACTTTTATTTAAAAGAATGCTTTTAGAATAATGAGTACATAATGAGAGGAAAATGAAGGTAAAAAATTTATTATATATATATATATTGTAGAATAAAATTCATGATGTTATTTAGAAAAAACTAATTTGATTTATCCATTGAAATCATAATCATAAATAATCTTGATAAAAAATGAGAATGTAACCTCAAACCATTAACACATTAGAATATTTTGAATTGTAATCCCCATGAAAGAGAGAAAAATTGATAGATGTGTATATTTTGTAATTTTCATGATAATAAACATAAAATAAATTTCTATTAATTATATACACCACACAAAATAAACAACTGATAGATATGGAACACATCTCTCGGAAATAAAAGAAAGACTAGAAATACCCTACCATATTGGTAACTTTTGAATCATAAACTTCACACAAGAATACATTGAAGTAAAAAATAAAATAGAATTATAATTAATAATTAAATAATATAACATGTAAAATGGTCTATATATACACCTCATAATATAATATAGGTGCACCCCATAACATATATCCCAAATAAGACAATTTGAGATCAAATTCACTTACCTTAAGTCTTGAATTCGTTTGTACACTTTATAACCACTTATATTGTAAATATATTTTTATTATAAACATATTATAGAACATCAATTATATATTTAATACCATTTATTATTTAATTATTACCTTTTATTACCATTTTATTTTCAATTCCTTATAAAAATCATGTTTTGGGTAATAATTGCTTCGTTATTCATGTATGTTATTATTTGGTATTTTTATTACTTTAAAATTGATCATAGTTCCATAATCTATATATTATTAAACATGATTTAAATATCATATATATTCATTATATATGTATTTAGGGTCATCCAAAAACATTATAGGTAGAAAATGAAACACGTCGTTCATGGAGACGATAGGGGATACATACACATGAATGTTGTCTCCATTTTATCAATGAATGAAACAAAAAAAGGTAAAAATATATCACCATTATAGATTAATTATTATTTCATATATATCACATAAATTCATTAAATGTATCTTTATTACCTTCCATGTAAATCCGAAGTGAAAAAAAAATCACATCACTTCGCAATGCTGTAGTCCACCATACACATTAGTAATGTTGTCATCCTATCATGGAATACTAAGTAAGAAGTTATATGTGATTTAAAACAATTTTAAGTATAATAATAACAAAAATATAATATAATTATGTGAAATCCATAATTATATCCATCTTTGACAAGTTTAGATGGAAAACGATTATATCAGTTCGCGAGGCGGTAATTCACCCTACACACGATCGAAGGTTTCATTTCCCATATGATGGAAGATGATATTGATATAGGTTATTACACCAACCTAATAAAATCTTAGTATGTATTATATACTAGGGTTATTATATTGTAATTATTAAAACAAGAATTAATTTGGTAAGCGTATAAGTAAAAAAGAAAGAGCTAAGTGAGGAAAATTAACTTTGCTTAGAATAATAACCTCTAGATATATTTTTAAAGACCATAGGGTTACTATTTTAGGTTAACAGAAGCACTATAACAATGACAAGGATTATGGGGAGGGATTTAATCAGGGTTTCATAGATACAAATATCATAAGTGGTGTGAATAATTTAGGGGAGGGGGTGCCCTTTTATAATTCAGGAGGGGTGGAAATCTTGTAAATACACAAAACAATTTAATAATTGGAATTCACATGTTTTATTCATTTTTTTATTAGCATCTACGTTTCCCTACTTTTACCATTTTTTCACCACATTAACTTGTATATTTTTATTTACCTAGAAAATTTATCCTTTACAAATAAAATTTAAAGGATCCTTATTAGATACCCAATGGTTCGTAATATTAAATTAAATCTATTAAATAAAGATCTTGTGTGGGTAGAAATTTAATTTCAGCACAAGCACATGTAACAGAAAAAACCTGATTTCAACTTTAACCATCGTAATTAATTTTTATTGTATTTATAATATTTATGAACATAAATTATATTGACCATTTTATTGTATATAAATAATTCAAATTAAAAATACAGAATCCATTTTTATAATTTCCATAACATAGAAGAGGAAAATCATAATTTAAAATGAAACTGAGAGACACAATAGAAAATTGTTTTCTAAAGAGAAAATTTTAATAAGCATAGAATGTTTCAGTTTCAATATTCAATATGAAATTTATATCAAAATTATAAATTGAATTAATAAATATTTAGTTTATTTATTTTTAATTTTCTAAATTTTTTTAACAATAGGAAACTTTCTAATAACATTAAAAGAAAATGTAGTTTTTAATAAAAATTAGTATTATTCACTATTCAATGAAAATTAATCTTTTCATAGTACTATTAAAAATTCACCATTCAATAATTTTTTCATGTTGATTCTAATAATGATGTTCTTTTTGAGCAATTTTTAAAAAATATTTATATTTTTTCTTCACAAAAATCAATAAAAATATTTTATTTTTGAGAAGAAGGAATATTTAAAGAAAAATACTTTACTAAAAATTAAATTCTTGTTTATAAATATATTTTCTACTTTTAAAACCATTATACATAATTTGGGGAAAAAATTATTCATATTCATACCGCAAAATTTAATGGCTAGTTTATAACAATCATGTTTAAATTGTATTTTTAATAGTATATCAGGATTCATTAAAAATTTGTGTTTAGTGTAACCCAATTCATCAAATAAATAATATTTATTTGAAATAAGTATTTCCAAAAATCTTGGGTGGTTACATTCGACCCCCTTAAATAAATTTCACCCTACAATTCGAACATGATCTTGATTATCAAGGGTTTTCATTTGGAAATTACTTCATAGAAACCCTACATAATAAAAAATCTCAATAAAACAACCTCTTGAAAATATATAAAGGAAATTATGAAGGTCATCACATAATTAGGATCCCAAATGGTATAATATTTATGGGATTTGAAAATATTATCATGGATGTTAAAACTAAAACCTAAATATGAATAGAGAGTTATAACATGATCCGGAGAATGTTAATGACCAAAAATCCATATATGTGTGGCATGTGAAAATACCATTAATTCATCATAAATGTGGGTAAATATATAACATTTTCATTTCAATACCCCTTTCTAAAAGTTGCATCATTTTCTTGAGAAGATATACTTACATTTCTTTATAACATTTCATAAGAATTATCTAATCCTTTGGTTTTCCTTCAATCAATTTCCACATCATATCTTACCCTAAGAAATGAGGATGAATATTTCATTCTTGAAGCACTAAAATATTATATATCCCATAAAATAATGATAATTCATTCCATATGTTTCTTTTTATCATTAATAAAATAATAGTTAGCATTGATTATCCATTTTACATAAATCTTCATATGTTAAAATAATACTTCAATCTCTAAAACCACATCCAATGTTCAACATAAAACATTTCATAAATAGTTAACCTTATGATCATTCCAAATTCAAAAAATTTTATAGTTGGTCCCTGAATTTCTAAAATCAACTTATTATTAATCCCCATAATATCATAAAGTAACTCTTACTTGTTATATAAAAAATATGTGAATAAATGGTCCATGTATTCTCATAAAATATGGTAATAACCATAATTATTATAAATTCATAATTAAAACATACCTATTTCCACATTAATTAAATAAAACCACATATTATGGAATATATTCCACAAATACCACAATTTTGTAAACTCCATCTATGAAAACACATCCCAAATTTTCATCAAATCATTAATTATTCCTAAGGTCGTCAATACTATCCAATTTACATTGTCCCTATCAATCCTCTCTTTATCCTAAATAACATTATTTTATTGGAATCAGGAAGTTATTAATGGTTACATTTCCTTTAATCATGTGTTATCCTTAAAATATCTCATTTCCATTATATCACTTTTTAAGGTCATCATTACCCTTTAACATATTCATCAAAATCCTTAATTTGAAACTTCTACAAAACATTCCTTAAATATTTCATGATTCATATAACATAATTATTGAATTCTAATAAAAAACAATTCAAATATTCCTATTAATTATTAATCCATTAATTAGGCTTCATCATCTTATTCCTTAATATCTTCATCCATTAATATATCATTATTTTTCATAAATGTAGATGGTTTCACCCGATGATCGGTTGTGGGTGATTGAGGGTGGTTTCACAATCACTGGAATCTAGTTTACCATGTTTATATCTAACAAAAAATTCAAATAGGTCTCACATCCATAAAAGGAATGGACATTTTTTCTAAAGGTATGTGTTTAATTGCGGTTTCAAACCCAATGAAACTTATAAACTCGCATTTTTCGAGAGGATGGGAGGTTAGGATCATCTAAACATTTTGGGAGGAATTATTTCTTACTATAGGAATCTATTTTAGATTTAATATATGTCTATAAAATCCTCCCCATTCCATGATATGGAATTGGATAACCATGTGCCAATGACTTGATCAAGACCATGTGTTTATATGAACAAGTTTGTATGCAAAATGTTTTCCATTATTCTTCTGTTCATTTATAATGCTTTGGTTTTCATCCATGTTCCGGAACTCAAGAGTTTATTTCCATCTAGGGAGTGATTGGTTTCATGGATGTGGGATTTATCCTCTATGACAAATCCAATAAATCTTATCAGAATAGGAATTAAAACACAAATATATTATTTGACATTAATTAATGTCAAATGACTGGACTATACAATTTAGTTTAACATCATGTTGAAACTACATGAATACCGAGCTGATCCATGATAATTATTCCTATAAATATTGTTTAGACATGAATCTGAGTCCATGTAGTTCACGTTATGGGAGTTTTAATCATAAAATATGTGACAACTGAGGCCTTAATAAGGACTTTTTTATATAAGGTTTCCCTAAACTTCCTCATCGAGAGTATTAAACATTGAGTAGGGATGTGATGTAATCATGCTTACATCACAATTATGGGCCCACATTAGGGGTATCCTCATCATGTTGTTAGTATAATGAATGCCAGCCTCTAATACCATGCGAGTCATCATTGGTTTGAGAAACAAGAGATAGAAAAATATTTTATACATCACATGAGAAAAAATTAGTATGGTGATTACATATTAAGTATTACCTTAGATATGTATGATCACAAGTCACATGGAGAATATCATATGAAGCTCGGTAATTAGAGATTCTTCATATGTATTTTTTTTATAAAAAGTATCAATGTCCTTGTATTTTAGTTTCCCCTATCCCATTGATGGTTTGGGAAAGAAAATTAAAATTAGAGGAATTATTTTCATCCCTAAGGATTAGGAAATCTAGGGACCTATACCAGGATGGATTACCATGTTACATATTAATTCTTTTAACAATTTATGGATAAAGAGAGATGATATCCATGAAATTTTTGTTGAATATATTTGGTACAACTGGGAATATCATCCAAGAAAATGACACGAATAAGGTCACATGAGTGTGTAACTATATGCCATTGAGGGAACTCTCCTTGTAAGGGGGATACTCAACTAAAGGTTCATTTCTAAGGGATTATATAGTGTATATCCAAGTTCATCTATTGGACATGGTTGATGTGTCTTATGGTGTCTTCCTAACAGGTACAAGGTATTGGTCCGAAAAGTCTAGATTTTTTTCTTTAATTGTCCATGGTGCTTTCCTAACACATTGTTAGTGTCTTCCTAACATTACCTAAGTGTCTACTAGGCATTTCCAAGGTGTTTCCAAAACTAGTTATTATTTTTTACAAGACATGCCTTGAGTTTCTTCCTAACAAGGTTGAAATGTCCTAGGCTGCTTCACATGATTGAAACTAACATTTCAATGGATTTTCACATGAAAATTTCGACATGTCAATGGTTTTTTGCATAATCAAAGAAGACTTGTCTAGGATTTTTTGCATTAATAAGGCTGACACATCCAATGTGTTTTCACATGACCAAGGTTGACATGTCTATGGTGCCTCACATGATCATGGAGGACATGTTTATTATTTTTCACGTAATCAATAAAAAAATCCCCAATTTCCATCACATGATCAAAGAAGAAATATATTGTGCCTTTCACATGATCAAGGATGACTTGTTTGAGAAGTATTTTCATGATCAAACTGACATTCTCATAATGTCAATGCTTGTTCAAAGAAACTTTTCCAGTATTTATTCACATGATCATCCTGAATTTTCTTGGATTTCCATAGCATTATTGATTTAGACACATCCAAGGGTGTCGTGTGGTTAAGGATGATATTTTTAAGGGATTTCATATAATGGCATCATGATATCAATTAGGAGTTATGAAATTATGTTGTATTAAGAGAGTAATTAGATTGTGTCTCATGAACATTTCCAGAATCACATGCATGGAGAAGATCATGTTTCCGAGGGATGAAGTAAAATTTCCATGGGTACCATGCTTAAGATCACATGGATAATAATTTTTACTATAGGATAAGTAAATGGATAATGTTTTATTTCAAGACCAAACATCATACGACTTTTATGGAAAATGATTGAATGTCCATGGGTGTTTTCATTTCATGGATGAGGACCTATGAGGGAGCTTCATGTTAGTGTGGACATGTTGAGGGTCACATGATGATATGAAGAGACAAAGGATTTTCAATGTTAATATCACTTAATAATGAGGAATATATCCAAGCCACATTCAGGAATCTCCTAACAGAGGGCTCACATGATCTTCATTATTTCATACAAGTTTGTGACCTTATAGAGGTCATGCAATTGTATGATCATAATGATAAAATTATATGGCATCTCTTGGTGACATCACATGATGGGTTCTGATGATATTTTTCTCATGGTTACCTTGAGTTATCCTCCCATGGTGGAATCTAGATCCTCCTCCATTCTTCTCTGTTGCTTAACCTATCCTCCTCAAATTCCCTTCCCTCCATCTCCTCCACCACTTAGGTGCATTTTATTAAGGTGAGACCAGGTTTTATATTGGCATATGAAGCTAGATATATTGTCTTTATTCATGGTGAAGACTCTTTATACACTAGATTAATGTGTTGGATAGCTTCATATGAAAAATTTATGGGAGTCTCTTGAAATGATGAGTTATGTACTTTTTTTGAATCCATGGTCATTTCCAGTTGGCTTCATGCGAGCATCATCTCTTGGTCACATGACCCTTAGAAACACTTATAATGGATTAATGCAGTTGAATTATTGGTTGTATTCATGGGAAATATTTTATTATTGAACATTGCGTGTATGAAATGAAATCGTGTCCTCACCTTTCCTATCTATCGGGTGAATGGGTAGATGATAACCAAAGCTGGCTTCATGTGATTACTTTAGGGGTTTCAAGTGATTTTCCATATTTTCTATAGATGGATGATCAACAACTACATGAGTATTTAATTGTTAAAATAAGTAAAATAGAGAAGGAGAACCCATCTTATGAAGGTATCACATTCAATTTTTATGATACCCCTTGTATGTCAATGTGGCTTCACGTGATCATCTTTATTTGGTCATATGAGACTTTGATCTTTTTATGATGGATTTTCACGATCGCATAATTAGTTTCAATAAATATTAAATTGGATGTATCAAATCGTTTTTATGATAATGTTTTCTCAATCAACATTTAAGTGATCTCATCAAAGGGATAAGGACAAAGGTGGCATCCCATTTGTATACATGATGGCTTGGTGAATGTTCCCATGATCAGTAGCTTAATCATGAGACGACATAATGATTACTGAAATTCCCTCATGAACTTTTTCGATCTATTTTGATGGCTTGTGGAATTTCTCCACTCTATCACATAACCCATAAAACCTCTCATAACATCACCATGTTACCACATATTATGATTATATTCTTGTGATGGATCGCTTCTTTGAAGTGTTTCATTAATGAAAAATGAAGATGCATGCATTCCTTATGGTTGATAAACAAATGTATATTTCATGGATGGAGATATATTTCATAACATTTATTGGGTATTGGGTTCAAGCGAACATCGTGTGTCTTAGGATCAAACCTTTGGCATTGGTGTCTGGATAAGATGGGAAGAGGTTGAAGATGATCACTTAAGGCAATAAGATAGATGAAGATGATTTAATAAAGTGGTTTTGGATATGTGTGTATATTTTTTTAATATATGAATAGTTTATAATCCCTAGGGTTTTCCCATATGAATTTGTTTTTCATAATTTCTATGCTTCGTAACTACTTTTTTGGAATCCCTTCATCATGTCGGTAGTGTGGGTGTCACCCATGGCATACAAACCCACTCCCTCCCTAGTTGTGCCATGACATTTCACATCCCACCTGGCCAGGACAAACACACACCCTATTTGATAAAAATCAGATCTATACTCCCTTATATATTTACACTTAGTTAGATGGATATGCATGCACTTAGTCATAGTTGAGGTGACTCTTAAATGTTCCCTACATGATCTGGCCAGATGGTTAGCTTGGTTGTCCAAATTGTTTTATAAGGGAATATCCAAATACATATAATAATAAATATATATAAAACCAGTGAACTAATATCCATAATATGGTACCATTATAAAATAAATCCCAATACCAAGACTTCATGTGGAATATATCATTATTTTTTCCATGAGGTTTTCATGTCTCAAATCACCGATGACAAAGTTCTTTCTGCACAATTATTGGTACCTAAAAAATTCACCCTCTTTGAATTTGATTAATTTGGAATGAAATGAATTAGATTATATGGTAAGAGTAGATAATTTTTTAATCTTTTTGATCATCCAAAGGGAATTGATAGAGATTCCCTGATTTCTGGGATGAATCCAAGATAAAGAGTATCCCTGGAATGGGGAATGGATATCCAAAAATGGGAATGGGAAACAATTCAAGGAAGGAAAGAGATTACTCTGAAATGGTATTTACAGTTTAATATGAGAAAAGAGTCTTATACATCACTATGTAAATCATGGTAATGAGAATCAATCAAAAAAGTGTTCTAGGATAGAATACTCTTATGTAGATTATGCTCAAGTATAGGTAACACAGTTTCATGGATGAAGGACTCTGTGATGAATATTATTATGTTGAGCTATCTCATACGAATGAAGGGTATTCCATCACTCTATGATGAAATCAGGCATAGGGAACTATATTTTTGTGGGGATTTTTCAAAGATATTTATCTTGTGCCACATTTCAGGCAATAAATAGTAGGCTACTTTTCCCATCGTGGTCACACGCCCGCACTATTTTCGAGTTGATGACGACCTGCTTTCAAAAGGTAGGCTGCCACTTGTATTTATCTATTGAGGTCTTAGATAATGCATGGTATGATAGTATGGGAGGTCAGCCGCATCACAACCTTTTTGGGGAATTATTTCCTACTAAAAAAACAACTATTGATTTCAATAATATTTGTCGATCCTTTATGAAATCCCATGTATAGACTTGGTTTCCTCTATGTTAATAATTATTGGCATGTTTTTAATTTAGAATAATTTGTATGTATATATGTTTCTTCATAGATGTTAAAATATGTATTTATATGAGTTCCCACATCAATCATACCCTCCTAGGGATATATAAGATACTCTAATAACATTTATAATCAAGATTCTGGTTTTAAGCCACGTAATTAGACATTGGGTAATTATACATCACCTAGTAAAATAGAAATAGATTTAGTATCAGGATCAAGCCCATGAGTTGGTCTTCCAACACATCCTTAAGAAAGGAATAATAACCCACATAGTTTGGTATCATGTAATTGGAAAAATAATACCTTTAAGGTAATGTGTTTTGGAACAAATCATGAAGTTCAATTCCATGTTGCAAAGATATATATGGAAAAGGATCCTAGTCAATATTTTAGTGGGACTTACATTGAAATGTCCTGAAAGTGTAGAAGATATATTATCTACTAGGTGGTGCATGATATTATTAGGAATATGTCTTGATAATGGTGGTGGTGAATTTGTCTCAGAAGTACTATTACCTTCCATGTTTAATACAACCCTACTTGAGATATATCCCATATGAACATTAGGGTGTAATTTGGGTGTTATGTTTTGAACATAGGGAGTCTTCCTATGTATCCTAGTATGTTAGGAATCAAATACCATATAGTTCATTAAGGTTGGGTCTTACACCTATGGATGAGGCCCATTGGATGTTTCATTGGTAGTATATACATTTAATTAGATAGTAATATGGGTTTGTCACTTACACCTTGTAGGAGGTCCATTGAAAGGTGAGATAAAAAATTATAAAGGGAGTATTATCCTATGATGGGTAGTTTATATTGTAGATGATGTGATAATTTAAAACCTCTAATCCCATGTGATTCATGCTCAGTGTGAGAACCAAGAAGTAGTTCAATATATAACAAACCACACAATCTCCTTGGTTTGCAGGTGGATGAGGTCAGGTGGTGGAAGAGATAATTGGTTTTGAATGTTCTTGTATATTATTTTTGTTTTTGTAACCATGATAGTAACATATTACTAAAAATATAACTATATCCCCACAATGATTGATAGGGACTTACTCCAAGAGAGATTCCCTTTACTCGATTTTAGATAAGATTTTAGAATAATTAACTAACCCTAAAAGGGGAAGGCAGGCATGATCCAACCCCTTACCATCTATAATGGAGAGGCCCTTGGAACTAGCTCCAAGGTTTGGTCCCTCGTTACCATTGGAATGTATATAATATAACAATCTCAGTATCCCCCTTGTTATGAAGGTTACAAATATGACCTCATTTATCATGGGAATATATGATTAAGAGGGTATTCTAGTGACCCCTTTGATTTGATTATACATATCTAGTAGTTTTGAATGTGGCATTGGCCTAGTGGTTTGTGAAGGGGCCTAATTTGGTTATTCACAATGTTTTGTTTGTGAAGGGACCTGGTTAGGTCTTAGAACATCTTGAAGGGTGGTTCTCAATGGGATTTCATTGGGTGCTTCGCAACAGATGGTTCATGAAGGGGCCCAGTAGGGATATTTGCAAAGGGTGGCTCGATAAGGGGCCATGTTGGGTCCTAGAACTTCATACGAGGAGTTAGAGAGGGTTGGTTAGAAAGTTCACAATGGTTCTATGGGAAGGATGAACACTTCGTGGAAGGTTTCCATGATGGAAGGAACCCATCCCAAATACTATTATTTATATGATATGGTGGTCTATAAAGAGTTCATCCACATCTGGTTCATAGAATAATGGTATGAAAAGGGGTTTTCTATGCGAATGGTGGGCCCGTAGAGTTATCTTTGTGATGTAGATAGCTTTTTATGTGTGGACCAATTCTTATACCCTAATTTTCTTTGAGTTATTTGGTATGTGTTTACCAACTAAAAATCAAATTCTCAGATTGTGTCAACCAAATATTTTCACCCCCATTAGTCTGAGTGTGTGTGTGTGTGTGGGGGGGGGGGTTATAGGGGTCTGTGTAACACCCTGATATTTTTTGAAATATTGTTTTTCAAATTAATATAATATTTTTCATATTTTGTATTTCACACAACTATAAAAATATTTGATTTTATATTAATGCACTAAGGTTGAATTTCATTGTACGCATCACCAAGTTAAGCATGCACTACATGTCTCCTAATTTTTAGATTTACCAATAAAAAACACTGAGGTTGTCTCACATTACAATCCACAATAAAATTCATCTATGTCTTGTGTTACATGAAAGTCCAATTTTTAAAAAACAATAATATATTATTAAAATATTATTAATTGGTATAATAAGATATAACCTAGCCATTAAATTTGTGGTTATAAAAAATTGTTAACTGAATAATGAAAATATATTGTTTACACAAATTTAAAACGAATTAATATTCTACAATTAACTATAAAGTAATATTCGAAAAGATTGAATATAAAGAAAAATATTATTATTTTTATGCCCACAAAGCTATTTTACCTTAATAAATTAAATTAATTACAATTAATGAGTGATATTAATGTTATACATATATATTCAATCAAATATGTTTTATCTTCATCTAATATTTTTTATTGGATTATGATAAAAACAACTCCAATTTCTGGCATAAAACCCTGTATTTTTTATAAAGGCATTTTTACTGCCTTTTAATGGAGAGCCTATTTTAAATCAATTTTTTGGAACTTTTATTGATTATATATGTCAAATTAAACTTCATATTTGAAATATAAACATATAAATTATGTTAGTATAAATTTATGGTATTTTCAGTAAAGTTTCCTTTTTTAATGAATAGTTAAAAATACTGGATTTTAATTCAAAAATGCATTTTTATATAATTTATTTATGAGGATAAATTATATTTTAAACTTTTTCTCAATTTTTAATTAGAGAAATTCCTAACAATTAATCTAATATATTATATTAGAATCATTTTCACTTTGAAATTGGGTATAAAAACCTAGAAAATGATTGAATGTTTTTTACTTTAAAAACCTGTATTGTCATCCCATCAACCAGAGTAATTTTAATTTAATTTATGCTACTTATGTGATTGGGATTTTGGAAAATATATTCCATATTTTGAATAATCATATTTTATAATTCCTAATAAGGTCAATTTTGTTTTTGACCAAACATATTAGTGAATGTGATTAAAATTAATTACAATTTTTAAGATAAAAACTTGGTTAATAAATTACTAAACCTTAAATTTAAGCCCAAAGAAAAACCAGAAAATTTTCCAACATGCATTGGCCAGAAACTCTCTATAATTTCACCTTCCATTATTTAGTTTTTTTGGTTTGTTATGAATATTTTCAGGTAAAAACGTTGGTATGCCTACCTTGTTTTAAAAAATGCTATGTGTGTCCTTTCCCATCCATATAAAAGGCCACCACCTCTCCCTCTTCTTTACACCTCTCAAACCACTTAGGTTTAGCCAATCTCTACCCAGTCCATTTCCAAATATACCTATCATATTCCTTGAATACTCTCTTTGGGTATAAATCAATCCATGGAAGCCTTTTGTCACAAACCACAAGGATTTACCCGATTAATAGGAAGTCTGTATGAGCACGAAGAGAATCAAGATAGAAGGTAAGGGGATTTCATCTCACATTTTATTTCCATGAGATACATGACATGTTCACCACTCTTTTTTAGTAGTGAATATAATTCCCATGAATGTTTTTTATGAATCCTAATCTTAAAATTATGGGTATTTAAAAATCCATTTTATGATCTTTCATTCATGGGATTTAAGTTTCATAATTTACCAAACTAGTAAAATAGTTTTATCTCAATTTTCCTTCTTTGAGACACATGTTTTGTTATGCACCTAAATTCATTTTTTAGTTGTATATACTTAAATTTTACATGTTATATCATGAATATAATTATTTTATTGATATTTTAATCTTCCTATAATTTTTTATTCCTAAATGAAGAGTCTGATCCAATGTTACCAATTGATAAGAGTTTATTGAAACAATCTCATCAATTTTTGAGATTGTTAATGATTATGATTCATTGATGAAATATTATAATCCATCACTCAAGAAAAATATTGATTTTCCTTTTCCTATCATTATTCGATATATATCCATGTATTAGTACCATTTTACATTCTTTTTTACTTAAGATAATTAAGAAAAACAATTTTTAAAAAAATTACTCAATCTCTCTCTTCGGTCATAAATCTGTTTTATTAAAAAAACAACGTTTTCAAAAACAGTATTCAAAAAACTTTTCAAATGATCCTTAAAAATAATTTAAAAGTAAAAAGGTTTTTAATTTTGTTTTATCATTTTAAAATCTCCCTTTTTTATGTTTTCAATGATTTTCCAAAAGGAATAATTTTTTTAAATGTTTTGAAGATTTTTTAAAATTTATCAAGGAAAATGGTTTTCAAAATTTATTTAAGATTATTTCACATGTTTTCAAGGAAAATGTTTTTAAAAATATTTTCAATCCTTATTTATATGTTTTCAAATTATATTCAATGTAAATGTTTTATTATATAATTTTATGTTTTAAAGATCATTTTCAAATAAGAAATGTTATTTTCCTCAATAAATGTTTTAAAAATATATTTCTATTTTATTCTCCATATAAGAATAAATCTCTAGATTTTACTCCATCCCTTCTAGGAAATGATCCAAAGAATCCATTCATATTCATTCTTCAATGTTCTATGTGTTAAAGGAATAATTATTACAACACCATTTTCTCTTCTAGGGGTTATATGCTTTTGAAACCCGCTTCTTTTCATGAATTATGCTTCAATGAAATGTTTATAAATCATATATATTTTTCATAGGTTATGATGTTATAAAATTTTAATGATACAGATTTCATTTCATGGGTTATGACTTTATGTTTATAAAACATGTGTCTTTTTATGGGTCTTGATATGATGAAATATTTGTTTTTTGAAAAATGTAAGAATGTTGTTATTATGAGATGGGTGGGACTTATATCTCCCTACAATGAATTGGGTATTTATGAAGTAATCATGAGTATATATGTTATAAGTGAACCTAATTACATGTTCACAATGTTATTCATGGACCTGGTTACATGTTTAAAAGTTTTTCATGATTTGGATTACATGTTCACAATGTTATGAGTAAATATCATTACGTGTTCACAATGTTATGTGTGGACCTAGTTTCAAGTCCCTATGTTTATGAATGAACTTGATTACATGTTCACAATGTTATTAGTGATCCTTATTATGTGTTCACAATATTATTCATGGACTTGGTTACATTTCCATTAGTTTATGCAAGAACATGATTACATATTCCAATGTTATGCATGAACCTGATTACATGTTCACAATGGAATGCATGAACTTAGTTTCATGTCCATAATGTTATGCATGAACTTGATTTCATATTCATAGTGTTATTTATAGACCTGGTTTCATTTCAATAATTTGATGTAGGTGCTTTATTACATTTTGTCAACTTAATGAGTGAACATTTTTCTACCTTTACACATTCACAACAGCATAATCAAACATGTGTGCCACAAATTCCATGTCTTATTCCTATTTTATGATTTTATAACTTATGTTGTTAATTCTCTTATGATTCATGTATTATCAACTACCAACCATTATTATAATATCTAATATGTAATATATGATTTTCAAATGTTATGATCAAGTTCCATACCCTTTTTTCATGTTATGCTTATGTATTTCCTTTATTGACCCTTATTGACCATCTGAGCTCTCCCCTTTCTTTTGTTTCCTTTTCCTAGGTTGTAAATTAAGGTTTTAGGTAGAATTACTAAAGGTGTAGATCTTTTTGGGATTTTTTGAATATATTTTACAAGGATAAAATATTTTTTTCCCTTTTTACAAAGACACTAAAATATTACAGTCCTCAGGCATGTATTTTTGTATTGCACTGAATATTCATCTTAAATGAAGTAATATACTTGTATTTTAAGCACGAGATGTTGTAGCTGATTTAGAAGGAAATTTTTTGTTAAAATTTTCAAAAAAGTATGATAATACATTAGTGATATCCCTAGGTATATTTCTAAATATATTTCTAGGGATTTCTCTGGGGATAAGTATAATAATGAGTTAACATTTAGAAAAATGTCTTATAATTTTGGTAAAGGATAGAGTGAGTGGTTTCCTAAAAATAAATCCATGTTTGGTTAGTAAAAGTGATAATAGATCTTGAACACACACACACACATATATATATATATATAGGTGTAGAAACTCTGATAAGATGTTCATGGCCTCACTCAGGGAAATTAAGTAAACGACAACAAGACTTGTGGCACACTTGGTTTGACACTCCTAGGGGACATGATTTGTAAATTAACAAACTCATCATGAACTATTATGAAGTATTTTAATAGAATATGACTATTAATGACCAAGAATAAACCTAAGGTGATTTCTATTAATAGTTAGGTTCCACGATTTAGACATCATTTAAGTAATTTTTACGATTATGTGGATTTCTTATTTGATATGTGTTTCTACCCCTATGCTTCCTAGTTTTAGTCAATGGATAGAACTATAAGGAACATGGTTAACATTGAATGTTTATGATTTTTACTGTATGGGAATTATGAAAAAGTAATCCCCAATTGGAAATCTAATTATTAGAATCATGAATGGGGTATGGGCATTGGTTATACTTCTGAAGATAAAGAGATCGCAAAGGACATGTGAAAGGTATGTGGTGTTCTTCTGGTATTGTTTACATTGATCACAAAAAGCATGATTATATTGAGGTTGAGGAACCTATGGCATGATTAATATTTCATATTCTTTGAATGTTGTATTAAGGAATAATTTTATGAATCCTGAGTAATGGTTTAAAAATAAAATTGGTTGAAGGAAGTACGTATGTTTTTGAATTAAAAGATTATGTTATATGAATCTTGAAATATATAAGTATTTTTAGTATATGCATTTTTTAAGTATTGAAAATTATATATTAAATGGTTATTAAGACAAATAGAAGTTATATTTTTATTAACGTAAGGTAATCATTAATGTGATCAATATTTTGATAATATTTTGTTTCCCTTAGATAAAGAGTTGACTTATTTGGATAAATTAAATTGGATTGCACTAATTACCAAATATATGATTATTGACTTTTTGAAAAATTAGTATATGTCATCATGGATGATGTTTAAAACTTCTTGGATATATTTAATATTTCCAATAAACTTTAGAATAATTAATAATTCATGTTTTCCTAGAGTATTTATGGAAATTAGGGTTATTACCGTGTTTCGAGAGAATATATGATGAGGGTATTCACATGTTTTGAATGTGAAAACAAAGATAAAAAATTTTATATAAGGGGTATCATTGTTAATATAATGTTGTGACATGTTTCTAATGTTTTGGATTTTCACATTTCATAAGGGTTATAAGGTTTACCATTTTTGGAAAGATTAATTTAAACTTTGGATGATGTTTGTGAGAATTATGTATTGTTATACCTCATGATGGTTTAATCATATTGGATAACCTATTATTAAAATGAGGTATTGATGATAAATAATGATATATTGGATAACATATCAT
The DNA here is from genome assembly GCA_963277665.1 of Viscum album. Taxonomy (NCBI): domain Eukaryota; kingdom Viridiplantae; phylum Streptophyta; class Magnoliopsida; order Santalales; family Viscaceae; genus Viscum; species Viscum album. The sequence continues at coordinate 293,457,104 of OY728145.1, read as the reverse complement.
GGATCTCATGATCTGTTAGTCTTTGAGAAATAAAAATTCACCTTCTTTTTTGGAGAAATTGGTTAAGTAGATCAAAGAACAACATAGGGTGAGGTTGTATTGAAATTATGAAAATATATATTTTTATGAAAATTCTTTAAATTTTGGAAAAAGGAACATGAAAAATTAATTATCCTAGTACATCTATTATCGATGAAACAGATGGCCCCTTAGTTCATCGCATATTTATGGGTTTTGATTGTTAAATTTCTATTGAACTTGTTAACTACCACTCTCCCTAAGAACATGATGGTCTGATTTCTCTTCCATGGACATGTTTCCACTTGCCACATATGTTCTCCCATGTGTAAACCCATTTATATGTTACTTTGGGTAACCGTTATTGTTCTAATTTTCCTATTCTAAGGGATGTTTTAGTATTCATATTTACGATGTGGGTTTCTATAAATGTAAATTTCAAGAATTACACCTTTGATAAAACAGATAAATTTCAATGGATAAATTCATTTTTAGGGGGTATAATGTAACACCCTAATTTTTTTTAATTTTTTTTTCAAATTTATTTAATCTTTTTTATATTTTACATTTCACGCAACACTAACAATATATGATTTTATATTGAAACACTATGTTTGAATTATGTTTCACGCAACACCAAATTAATCATGCACTACACATAACATAATGTTTAGAATATCCTATATGTAACACCTACTTAATCTTGTGTTTCATGAAACAATGCCATTCTTTAAGGGTTTGAATAGCATGGAAAGCTGAGTTTTACCGAACAATAATTTTTAATAATATATTACTGTCTAATATAATAAGATATAATCTATCCATTAAATTTGTTATTATGAGAAAGGATTAACTTATGAAAATATATTTCTTACATAAATATAAAATAAATTCATTGGTTATAATTAATTATAAATGAATATGAAAACTGATTGAATACAAAGGAAAATATTATTATTTTTATACCCATAAAGCTATTTTACCATAATCAATTAAAATAATTACCATTAGTGAGTGATATTAATTATATATATATATATTATTCAATCAAATATGTTTCTTATTCATCCAATAGGTTTCATATTCTTATGATAATAACAAACCCAATTTTATGTATAAAAACCAATATTTTTTTTTCAAAGGTAGTTTTGCTTCCTTTTAATGGGGAACCTATTTTAAATATAATTTTTGGAACATTTCTGGATTATATATTTCAAAACAAAATTCATATTTGAAATATAAACATAAAAATTTGGTTTTGGAAAATTGTTGGTATTATTCTACAATGTTTCAATTTTTAATGAATAGTAAAAAATACTGCATTTTAATTCGAATATACTTTTCTATATAATTTATTTATAGGGTTCAATTATAATTTAAATTGTTTAAAAAGCTTAATTAGATCATGTTTTCATTTATTAATCCAATTTAATTAATTTTTATCAATTTTACATTGAAAATATAGATAAAAACATAGCAATGGTTTGGACGTTTTTACTTTAAAACCCTATGTGTCATCCTGTCAGTGCGATTAATTTTAAATTAATTTCATACACTTATGTTATTGGAATTTGGAAAAATGGATTTTATATTTTTAAATAGAATAATTTCTAATTTCTAATAAGTTAAAATTATTTTTTTACCAATAATATTGGGGAAATGTGTTAAAATTAATTATAATGGTTAAGTGAAATATTTGGTTAACAAAGTAATAATCCTTAAATTTAAGACCCAAAACGACCTAGAAACTTGTCCAATACCCATTGGATGGCCATAATTAGGACATTCACCTTCTATTATTGAGTTTGGTTGGCCTGGTATGACTTGTTTTGGTAAAAACATAGATACACAGAACTTTTTTTCAAAAATTCTAGGTATATTCTTTCCCTTCCCATTAAAAGGCCATCACATATCCCTCATATTTACACCTCAACAACCACTTAGGTTCAGTTGTGATCTGCCCAATCTACTCCCCAACAAACTTACCATAATCCTTTAATCCTACCATTAGTACGAAATCAATCCAAAGAAGAATTTTGGCACATACCAATGGGATTTAGCAAATTAAGAGGGATATTTTATGAGCGCGAATAGAGTTAAGACACAATGTAAGGGGATTTCATCTCACCTTTTATTTACAGAAGATAAATTTCATGTTCAGCAATCTTTCCTTTTGCATAGTGTCTATACTAACCATTAATATATTATATTAATGTTATTCTCAAATTTATGGGTATTTAAATATTAATTTTATGTTTTTTTTTCATTCATGTGGTTTATGTTTCAAAATATTCTAAATTGCTAAAAATGTTTTTTCTCAATTTTCCTTATTTGAGACTAACATTTTTTTTGTCCCAAAATTATTTTTGTGGTGCATATACATCCATTTTAAGTTTTTTATCATGAATATAATTATTGTAATGATATTTTACTCTTCATGTAATTCCCTTTTCTTACATGGGGAGTATGGTCTCAAGTTACCAAGTGATAAGATTTTATTGAAACAATATCATCACATTTTGAGATTGTTAATGATTATGCCCCTTTGATGAAATCTTATGATCAGTATCTCAAGAAAAATCAAGAGTTACATTATATTTTTTTATTAAACATATATCCATGTATTAGTTTCTTTTTTTAATTCCATGGAACTTAATATTATTAATAAAACGTTTTTAAGAAAATATGATTGTATCTCTCTCTTCGATCAGAAATATGCTTTATTACAAAAAAACAGGTTTCCCAAAAATGTTTTCAAAGATGTTTTCAAATACTTTTTGGTGATAATTTTCAAGAAAAAAGTAAGTTAAAAATATTTTATCATTTTCAAATAATCCATTAAAAGGTTTAAATCTATTTTCATAGAAATGGGGTTTTAAAATGTTTTGAATATTCTCTTTTATGTTTTCAAGGAAAATGATTACAAAAATGTTTTCATGAATGATTTATGAGGTTTGAAGAAAAATGTTTTTCAATATGATTTCAAGTATTCATTATAATATTTTAAATTATTTTCAAGGGAAATTGTTTTAAAAAGGTTTTACGTTTTAAATTATATTTTTCAAAAAAGAAATGATATTTTTCTCAAGAAATGTTTTCAAAATAACATTCCTAGTTATTATACATCAAAGATTAAATCCATTGATGTTACTCAATACCTTCTAGAAAATTATCCAAAGTATATATTCTTAATATTTCTTAAATGGTTTATGTGTTGATGTAATAATTATTACGACACATGTTTCTCTTCTATGGGTTATACACTTTAGAGGCCTGCTTCTTTTCATGGATTATGATTTCTTTAAATGGTTATGAAACATATCACTTTTCCATAGGTTATGATGTGATGAAATTTTAATGATACCCATTTCATTTCATGGGTTATGATTTGATTTTTGTAAAACCTACACCTTTTTATGGTCAATGATATAATAAAAGTTTCATTTAGTGGAACATGTTTGAATAATGTTATTATGAGATGGGTGGGACCTGTATTTTCCGCTAATGAATTGGGTAATGATGGAGGAATCATGAGTATATATATATATTTTTTAACTTTATTACATATTCATAGTTTCATTCGTGGATCTAGTTTCATGTGCATAATTTTATAGATGATCCAGATTTCATGTTCACAATGTTATGATTAACCCTCATTACATGTTCAAAATGTTATGCATAGACCTAATTGCATGTCTATATGATAATTTGTGAACATGATTACATTTTCAAAATTTTATCAGTGAACCTTATTAAATGTTCACAATGTTATGCATGTACATAGTTTCATGTACATAATTTTATTCGTGAACCGGATTAAATGTACAAAATGTCATGTCTGAACCTGACTACATGTTCACAATGTTATGTATGGACTAGGTTTCATGTATATAAGGTTATGTCTAAACCTGATTAAACATTCTCAATGTTATTCATGGAATGGGTTCATGTCCATAGGTTGATGTGGGGGGATGATTACATGTCCTTAACTAAATGGGTGAATTTATTTCTAATTATACATGTTCACAACATTATAAAAAATGTGCATAGAAAAAATTCTATGTCTTATTCATATGTTATTCTTTCATGAATTATGTACTTAATTATCTTATTATCCATTTCATATATACTTCCAATCTTTATTATGTTCTATAAAATACTATATATGATCTTCAAATTTTATTCTCAAGATCCATAACCTTTTTTTAGGTTATGCTTACACATTTCCTTTATTTAACCTTTCTGAACATTTGAACTCACCCATTTCTTATGTTTCCTTTCACCAGGTTATGGAGAATGTTTTTAGGTAGAATTACTAATGGTGGAGATCTTTAAGGGATTTGTTGAAGATCTTTCCCCAGAATATGATATTTTATTTACTAGTTTCCAAAGACACTAAACAATTATGATCCTCGGGCATGTGTTTTTTGTAATTTACATAATATTCATATAAAGAAATGTAATAACCATGTATTCTAATCCTAGGTATCTATAGTATGGATTTAATAACTCACACACCAACCTTGAGGTTTTTGGTTTTTTGGGTGGTTTCCTCACCCCGCAAATGGATTTTTTGTTTGTGGGGGGATTGAAAAAGATCTATTAGTTCACAAAGAAAATTTTCTTTTACATGGGACAAATATACCTACTTGACCCACAAAGGGATTTTTCACTGGAAAGGGGGATTAAAAATAACATCTCACGCAAAAACAATAAATTGTTTGCAGTGGATTTTAAATGTATACCTTTCCAAAAAAAAATGATTGTTTATGGGTAAGCTTTGTGAGATTTCTTTTCAAAGGCACTTTGTGGATGTGTTATGAGGAGTGGTGACTCAAATAGCAAGAACACTACGAATATTATGGGGGTAATTTTATACACATGTTAATTTACCATTTTAATCCTCATGAAATTTACGAATTGATTTAAATCCAATTATTCCAAAAAAAATAAAAAATCTTTTGATTTTTCATCCAAACTGTTTTAGACCAAACAAAATACCCCTATCAGAATGGGGTCTGATCTGCATAATGATAATTACATTCTGAGGAAGGAGGCAATCCATTTAAAAGATTTTTGGAATTCATGTTTTTATAATTTTGGAAGTAGATAATGGGACCACTCTTATAAAAGATTTTGTCATAACTCATTTGTCACTTTCTAAAATTTGGTAAATTTTGATTGATTATAGTTTTTTTAAATGGACTCTTCCTCATAGGAAAATTCTCTTCCTCAAACTAGAATTTTATAAAAACCCATTTAGTCTCTATTTTAGTTGAATTATTCCCACATAGGAATAATATCCTATTCATAGAGGCTGAAATGATTCACGATCCACACAACCCTAAAAGGGATTTATGGTTTGTATAGAGACTGAAATGCTTTGCGGTCCTCATAGAGCTATAAGGTTCACAATACATTTCCATACTTATGACATATTTTTCCAATTTTTAGTTTCTAAAGGGATAAAGTGGATCTTTTTAAACAAAATTTATTTCAAATGACAACAATTGATAGAATAAATTTTATTTCCTATAATATTGGAAATGATCTCTGACACAAACAATATCTTTCTAGAGGGTATTTTTAAGTTCTTCCTTTAGCCATATCTTCTAAATTACCCCTTATACAAAATATTATTGATATAAAACATTGGATTTCAAGATGTTCCTTTTATTCCATTATTTAATAAAAATCCATCATCTTCATGGTTTTAGGTGTCCTTGTATCACATTCATGTGAACAATTCTTATGTGGAATGTATCATTTTTTAATAATGTCAACATATGTTTGTTTTATGAATGGTTCCATGAAGACTCAATGAAATCAGTATAATGATGATATATCTATGTATTATTTAATATTAGATTACCCATGTATTCCTAATTTCCCAATAATTGATCACAATAGAGGACAAATTTGCAATAGTGATTTTCAATCTAAAGGATGATTTTATGATAAATGGGATTAGGTGTTTTGGGTATGCTAGAATGACATGGAATTTTACAAATGATAAGAGATGGCCAACATGTATCAAGCAGTATCAATTTATCAATTTGTGTTATATTCACCAAATGAGGTCCTACCTGAATTGATTAGTCATTAATGTTCGGGCACAAATACCTCTCATTGTTCAGATGGTAAAGTCAAGATCAATCAGTGGGATATCATCCAATTAGGATGAATTCCCATTCTTAGAAATATGTATGAGTATTTCCCTCCTGTATCTAACATGAGGGAGGATTAAAAACATGTTTCACACATATAATTAGATTTATTGATTTTTGTAGTGAAATCACTCAGTCATACACTTTAGGCCCATTTCCTCATTCCATTTAGCAACTGGATAAAGCTATTTTTGCAGGCTCGTGGTTTGAGGGTGAACATTTGGTGTACTAATAACCATCTGAATAAATAATATCGAGGTGTTATTACTACATACTAGTCCACTATCGAGGATATAAATCATACTACATGGGGTTACTGAATCCCTCCAGATGTAACTCTAGAATTTGGGTTGGCTGTTTTTTTAGCATGTTTTTAAATGGATGGATTTTCCCATTTCGTGAAGCATATGCTAGTGTAAAATTTAGTGCCTTAGTGATGGTAACCACGTTAGTGACGGGAAAAATAAAAATACTTGATGTACCCACTCTATCACACATTTACAAGTTATTGGTTCATATACAAGATGAGAGTTCCCGATATCACCTTTACAGAACTTTTCAATTTTTATATGGCTTGGTGGCGGAACTATTTCGATGTGATGAATATCAGAATATTACAATGATCCATTATTCCACTTTTTGCCCTGAATTTATCAACATTTTTGTCATTCACCCGATATCCCTGGGAATCATTCGTACAGTTGAGTTTTTAAATGATATCTCATAGTTTTCTTTGACACCTTATCATGCAATATTTGGAACAATTATTGATAATGGTTGATGTTCTCTAGACAAACGTTCCAACTTCATCACTTTATGAGATAGGATTCTGAAATCTTTTTTAGATGGGGTAAACATTCTCCAGCATTATGCACCTTATATGTTTATATGGAAATTTTGATTCTTGCAACATGTTACATCTTTACACCATACCATGGTTAAAAATAAATGATACCTAGTCATTCTCCATTAACTGTGGTTGATGATGTTAAATGGGGATTCTCTGAATGAAATTTCTTTAACTCTAATGAAAGATCCTAATAAATTATCAAGGGTTATTTCAAAATGAGGGTTGAATGGTATCCCAATAGGGTGTTGGGGAATCCAGTTTTATTGGTGCATAAACCACTATTATCCTCTATTTATTTTCCATTTCACCAGCTTCACCAACTGTTGAATGGGATATACATTCATTATGATGTCATTTACATTTTTAGGGAATTTATTCCTCAATTTATCCTTTTAACATAAGTAATGTATACCCCACATTTCTGATTGTCATTGTTGTTAGTCATACTGAAATTGGTACCAGTGGAACAACATGGGATTTCCACTAATCGATTACAAACATGGTAGCATAGTTCTAGATATGAAATAGGAGGTTGATATGGAGGTCCTTCCCACTTCAGTGTCATATTTTTTGGGTGAATCCATAAATATTTAATGAATTTAAAGATTATATGCCTATGGTAATGGGTGAACATGGGCAGGATCCCATTGCTTCCATTGACACCAGGTTGTGTTAAAATGGTCTTGGTGCCAAATTTACACTACCATTATAGACACTCATTTGGAAAAGATTACGGATTAGACAAATGACATTCATCATATTTTCATTAGCTTCAGTATAGGTGGGTTTGATTACAGGCAAATGAAATACATTAACCATCATATTCTCATCTATCAGGAGGAGGTGGATAATTATAAATGTTATCAGATGCAGTTTAATTTTTCTAATCATCACACTAAATCTCTATGTTGTTTCAATTATTTATTGAAGAAGCCTAATTTTTTATTAGATGGTTGCATATAAAATGTATCTGTGTGAATATGATTCTCTCATATATTGGATAATGGTGAACCTGTCATAAAAAAATATGGTATTGGAAGCTATTAAACAGAATGGTTAAGAGCTAAAGGATTTCATTAAACAAATGTTTCAATTATTTCAATCTAAGGCTATGAGAAGAACAAATCTAGAAAATTCCCTTAATAGCTCAAATCTTGGGTTATCCAATCATGTAAATAAACTTAGTAAAGTCTCATTGTCTTCATTTATTTTTTTCTCCATTCCCAATTATGTGGGTGATATACTATGAGATGTGGATGCTTCACAAAAATATTCCCATTGAATGTAAAATTTGAAGTTCTCTAACATTTTCCTATTCATTCTATCTTTCCCTTGAAATTTTAACAATAATACTAGAGTTGAACCATTCACTTATCAGAATCTCCATTTATTAACATATGTAACTTCTAATAATACGAAACAAATTACACTTTCTAAAATTGATATTTTAGGGTCTTGTACGACTAAAAACCTATGTTTTAGGTCAAACATCTTTGACTGAATGTAATGAGAGTAATTATCATGAACTAGATTTTGTATTCCATGAATATAAGACTCACTGCAAGGATCTAACCCATGTCTAGGGAGATGAGAAATTTCATTTTTAGAATCTTTCAATGAACTGATGATCATGTTTAAAATCTCTTTGTAGATCACATTCATATACATGGAAAGGGGTATTGATATTCTAAGGTTTTGGTGGTTTGTGTTCCAACGACTTCAACATGGTCAAACACCCATCATGGCATGAAAGGACTATAATATATCAAACCACAAGGAAAATAATTATACTATTAAAAAATAATCTTTGGATCCTCTAAGCTCACATGAGTCATGATGGCGTGAGAAACAAGGGTTAGTTTGGGGAATCATTTGAACGCATACATAAATTCATGGAAGGGAATATGTGGTGACATTTTTAACCCAATCAGGTTTCATTGGGGACATGCATGATTTTAATGGAAATACATGGTTATGTATGATATCCATGACTAGTGAATCCTTGAGAAACTATTCGAACTCTACATAGATATAAATCTTATATAGAGGAGGGTAATTTTCATATTCCAACCTGTTATAAGATTAGAATAATGTGACATTCCAAACCCATTACTAGGTACCTTTTCCTGGATCTTGATCTCATGTAGGTAATAGGTCATATGAAATTGACCATGTATTGTATAGTTCAATGTCATGCTATAGGGACTTATTCCTTATATGGCTTAGTGTCATGTCAAGAGGACCTAAGATGAATATTTTAATGCCATTTTTGAGGGATTTATGATTTTTTCCTCTTAAGCTCACATGGATTTTACCAAAATATTGGTTATTTACCATTACTGGGTATTATGAATGAAAACTTCCCATCATTATTCAAGCATTACTATGGGAGGTTGTGAACTCTAATATGAGGTTTCCCAAATCTAAAATATGGAAATATTTTGCAAGGAATGACGAAGTACCATGTTTGAAAACAGGTTTTTCGAAATAAATTTATCGGGGTATATGGGGATAGAAGAGGTATCTCTTGAGAATGAATATATTTTTGGTTGAATGGCCTTATAAATTAGGTTTATAGAGATCCAATCATGGGAATTTTGTGAATTTTCAATAGATAGGTGTTCCTAAGAAACATAAATTCTATTATTGACGTCTATAAAAATACTATGGAGATTCATATTTCCCCAAAAATAGAGTTTTATTTGAGTAGGGAATATATTTGAGTATGAAAGAAACATTTCATGTCAAAACCATTCCTGAATGGGAAAAAATTATAATTCACATGTCTAGCCTGTATGTAGGAAAAAATATGCTTTTCCACAACTTGTCTCGAGACATAAGGTATGTAAATCTCTACATATATCTTTATGGAAAGAATAAACCAATACACATATCTAGTAAAATAGAAATAAATGATTGTATACTATGCTTAAAAAGAGGGTTTCCAAAAATAAAATTCTCCACAGATGATTGAATTTTTTTGGTGGGGATAATTTTTTGTTTAACTACTAGAACATGAGGGGATTCAGATCCCATGTTAGAACCTTCAATGTAGATCTAGATCATACATAAAAGAGTATATATGTTTAAATTTTGGATGAACCAAACATTGGTGATCTGGGAATCTATGAATATCTCAAAAAGGTTATAATCCAGACAAACTTTGTTCTTTGAAACATTGGAGGTGGGAGACCAACACCCAGCATAGTGGTCCTCTTCAGTGAGGGCCATATATGTCACTTGAGATATTTAAATCATTCAATTTAACATCATGTAGCAATTACATTTGGGAGTGAATTTTAATTTTAGGCATCCTAGACTATGTCAACCATGACATGAACTGATAAGACTTGATATTATGGGATAAACCCATACAAAAAAATCTCAATCCCACATTATCTATTTTAACTGTGAGAGAAAAATAATGGAAAAGGTTTTATCAAAATAATGTAGGCAATTAAATTAAATTAATGGGGTATTTTTACCATGTGATGGATAGGAGAGGATATAGAGTTTTGACATCACTTCAAATCTCATCCAAGTGATAATCAAGTCATATGTAGTTCTTGGGAACCATTCAGTTTAGTGTAATGTGGTGAGAACATTTTCCCTAAAATTTAAAATCATGTGGTAAGGATTTTTGTGAATTTAAACCCTATAAACAATGAGAAACATAGGGCATGTTGGATCAATAATATTTCAACATGATTCAAACATGAAAAAGGAAATTTTATGCGATTATCTTAGGAATTATTGGACTAGGAAGAAGTATGTGGGACATATATGCAAGGAGTGACCACAGACCATGTTCAAAAATCAGTTTTCCATTATAAAATCTTACAGGAATATGGGGATAGAATAGGTATATTCTGAGATTGAATATTCCTCTGGTTGAATGTCTTATTAAGATAAACTTATACATATCCAAATAGGTGTATATTATTCATGGACAAAACATAAGTTTCTTTTGGAAAATCACATTTCGTAACCATTTTCCGAAGATTGCATTTGGATATTTGTGTTTTCTCAGGAAAATAAGTATGATGTGTGGAATGAATGGGTTCTAGAACAAAGGAATCATTTGAATCAACATAATACATGGGGTCTGTAGTTCCCTACATTAACCTGACTCATATGTATGGAAGGAGATATTTCAATTTCCATGATGGTCTCCTGAACGAGGGAACCCAATTAAGATTTCCTGCATAAATTATTTTTTGTATGAAGGAGAGGGTATTATGTCTTTTCATTTGTGGCTATTCATGGGAAATATGGTCTTGGCATCACTACATATCTCATAAGGGTGATATTCAAGTCATGTGTAGTTCTAGAATGGTGTGTGGTGGGAGACCAACACCAATGGTTGTAATTTTCTCATGTACATATCAAAATTTAAAGAAGTTTTATCTCATGAAAGAAGGATAACTATTTATGTCTTCCCATATTTATCATATGAGGTGTCTATGTTTAATATGGGGAAAGTAATAATGTTTAATTCCATGTGTTTAGGATGTTGGACATGCAGTTTAACATCATATGGTGTGGATAATGTGTCAAACAGTTTACCATTGTGTTATTAGGATGTGTGAACCATTGTGAATTGTACCTACCAAGCCCATGTCCTGGGAAATATTGGAGGGTAGGGGATTAATATATATTTTTTATTTTTTGGATAATTTTAAATCTAAATATTCGTGTTCCGACATGTATCCAAAGATAAAAATAATCAAGACACATGTTATTCTATGTAGAATGTGTTGTAATAGACCAACACCCATAGATGTGGCCCATTCGAGCATGAACCATGATGTTATGAAGTTTTATGTTTTGAAATTAGGACACAATCAATTTAGTTTTATGTCATGTAATGAAGACATTAGATTTTGGGATTATACCTACAAAGTATTCCCATGGGAGAATTTTCTATAAACATGAGAAGAAACTCAACTCATAGAGCATAAATTTTGGCCTGAGATTACACTTATGAGGATTCCCATATGAACATTTTATTATGATTATATCATTGGTAATAGATGGTTGTGTGCTGAATATAGGGTTGGTCCTAAATATTGAAGGTCTAGGAATCATTATGTATCTCTTTAATGTGATAATTAATCCATACGTAGATCTAGACGAGATCCCCCTATCTTCGTTTGGCCCCTATAGAGGGGGGAATTTTGATATTGTGACTAGACCTAGGGTAAGATATTTTTGTGTCACTAAATATACTATAATGATACTAATCAAGCAACATGTACATCTTGTTAGCTGGTGTGGCAGAATATCATCACCCATGGTTGGGATCCATTCTCTCTTGGATAAAAATTTTGTTCAGTTTTACGTCATAATAGAAGGATGTTTACCAGGTAGTTTTACATCATGTCGTCATCACAATGGTTTCTTTTAGTTTCATTTCATACTACTAGTTCCAATTTTTTTGGGAAAGATGGTTTTGTGAAAAAATAAGAAACAAAACCAATGTTAATAGAGGCCTTGGGGATAAAGAATAGTGAAAACCATCTTATGAATGATAGTTATTTTTTAACTAGGTTTAAGATCGGAAGAATAGGTATCACAAAGTATCTTATACTGATAAGAATCAAGCCACACATAGTTCTTACAGGAATGTGTTTTAGGAGACCAAAAAAATATGTTATGATCCTTATAATCACATATCGAAATGTTTATATAGTTTTATATCATGCAAAAATGATTTTAACCATGCAGTTTAATGTCATGTGGCTTGGATGGTGACGTCTTCTACTTCTAGGTCATGTGATTAAGACAAATAATTTTCCATTTATGGTTATGAATATAAGACCATTATTCTATATAGTTTATTTTCGTATGGATATAATGTTTATCTCATGTCACTTATTTTCTTGCGACGTGGAAAAATTCAATATAGTTTAATGTCTTGTGTCCTATACAATGGTGTTTGAAGATTAGTCCTATTAAGGAGGCCAATTTTATTTGGTTCTTATGGAATCACAGGAAGAATGTATAAAGAAATATTTCCTTGGTAGGGGGTTTAGTATGTTCCTCATCCCTTGTGATTAAAAATTAATATCCTTTGTAGTGGACATTGTGTATGTCATAAGTCCCTTCCCATGTTGGTTTGATCATTGGAGGTTTCTTCCCTAGTATCATCAAGGCCCTGAGGACCTTTACCGGTTCCCCTATGAGGAATCAGAAGAGATGAACTTTTTTGTTCATGGAGCATGCTATCAAATTCTAGCATATCTCTTTATGATGCAGATATACCACCTCTTCTCATCCAGTTTCTCTAATTCATCTGATTACTTCTATGATTATTCCTCATCAGAATTTTATTCACGAATATCAATATAGAGTGAGGGTAATTGAACCTATATGGGAAAAAATACTTCTATTGTAGAAATAAGAGAATACAAATTTTACTTAGTTGAAGTGCAATTTTTAGTTTGGGAGTCCCACAAGGAATGGAAAAGCTTATCAAACAAAGATTTATTTTCCTTATCAACTATATTCTTGAAGATTTTTAATAGATTTTTATTAGACTACTTTATATGTCCATTGTCCACAACATGGTATCATGAATAATGGTTGGATTTGATGTTGTACTCTTCATAAAACATCATAACATTAGAAGAGATGACATTGTTGATATTTTCCATAAAATATTATGTGGGGGACACTAAATCTGGTGATTATTGTTTACTTCATGGAATTGATTTATCTTTATGTTATGACTTCTTTAAGTGATATCACCATATCCCATTTAATGATTAAGTTCGTAGATGTAATAATATACTTGAACTTTTTTGCTATAGATTGGGGTATGGTCTTAAAATATCTACCCCCAATATAGAAAATAGAAAAGACTACTTAGTTGTATAAAACAACACTATATGGTGATGGATGAAATTGGAGTGTACTTGGATAGAATGAAACTTCTTCAAAATATTTGTGAAATACTATGTCATTAAAGTATAGAAATATCTGAGCCTCATGATTTGTTGATAAATATTGGTTCTTAATTTATGGGAACCATAAGTGCTAGTATGAACTTCTTCCTTGGTAGATATCATATCATTCCCATCAATGTATCTAAGGATTATTTAATCAAAGAATAAATTTTAATGAACATTCTTATGAATTGCGTTATTATAAAGAGTGAAATTGAACACTTTTCATCAAACTTGCTTTTTTCTATCACTTTCTATAGGAAAGGTTCCATTTTAAAGATATTCCATGATGGGAATCATACATCCTTTTATAGCATTATCTGGTTCAGGGGTAGACTTTATCTATTTTATCTCTTCTATTCCACTTTGAAAAAACATTAATACTATTCTTTGGTTGGTGATAATGATGATATTTTTATCCTAAAATTGATCTTTCAAGGATGTAGTATCATTTTATAATGCATCTTCCTAAGTATTTTGTGAAATTGGTATATGAGTTAATGTCAAATCTTAGGGGAAATACTCCATCGACCCTAGAATATAATTAAATAGGGGGATAAACTCTACTTTTATAATGGAATAATTTTCCTTGATCTACATAATTAATAACTTGGAATCAACCTTGATTATTATGAGGGTCACTAGTATTTAAAAAGACATTTTGATTGCTACAATGAGTGTATGGAATTAAACCTCATTATTGGTGTATCCATCTGGTAGTATAGAGGAATAAGGTCAAACTGAATTTGTTGTTCAAATGAGAATAACCCATAAACTGATTATGTTGAGCTTGGAATCCTCTAGTCTCTTTTTAGTTTGACTTTGGGATAGACCATTAATATAAATTCTGAAACATTTAGGTTTATTCCTGAATGGAAAATATTTCTTTTTCTGGAAGTTTGGTACTCATTATTACTTATTCTAGAAAGGAATATTATACCAATATTTTTTTTAAAGACACTAATTTTATTACTTTATGTTGTTTGAACCAGATGTACAAAAATTTCAGAATGACAACCCATCATGAAAAACATCTCATCAATATGGGATGATTGAGGATATATTTGAGCGGATCAATCTAAGAGGTAAAATGAACCTCATGATGTTATTGGTAATAATTTATGATTTTAATTGTGAAAATTAATCAAAATATTTTTTCTTTATGTTTTAATATCAAGTCTCAATGTCTATCATGGTTTGATTGAGATAATAATGGTCATTCTCACTACCAACATAATTTTTCTACACAATTAATGATCCTAGATATTATTAAAATCCATCACATACAGAATGATCATATTTTCTTCAACTTATGGAATCAATACTTGTTGGATCAAAATATATTTCTTGAGGTTATCAAATGATTTTGGGTAGTCATCAATCCACCAAAACACAACACCTTTCTTCATTAATGTGGTTAAGGGAAAACATTTTCCTACGATATTTTTTATGAAGTGTTAAATATTCGAAATGTATCACTACATTCATCACAATTAATTGAGGTTTTGAGGAGGTAACATACCCATAATTTCCATAGTCGTATTAGGGTCAACTTCTATTCCACAGTGGAAAATGAAGAATCCAAAAAATTTCCATAAAGGACTGTTGAAATAACACTTTATGGGATCCATCTTCATGTCATGTTGTCATTTTTTTTAGGATGATTTTCAAATAGTAATGGTGATCAGAACATTAATGATATTTAACCACCAAATTATCAACATAACGTTCGACTATTTTCCCTAAGAAGGGTTTAAAGATGTAATGCATCGAATGTCGGTATGTAGCACCATCATTATTCGAACTGAAGGGCATTAATCAGTAGTCATATACTCCCTGGGGGTCCCTAAAGGTGGTTGATTCTTCATATTTTGGGACCATTATGAATTTATTATATCCTGAAGAACCGTCCTGAAGGAAAGGTCTTGATATCAAGTGATTATTTTGATCTGGATTTCTATGATCGGAACTAGGAGTTGAATTTTCATATAGTGCTTGTTGAGGTGTCTGAAATCGATGAAAGTCCTAATTTTCCCTTTCTTCTTGATTAGGACAATTTTGGATAACCATTTTGGGTATTATAATTCCCAAATTAGGTTATCATTGTTGATATTTCCAATATTGGATTCATCCACATTAGCATGAGTTTGATATGTCTTTATGGTTTCCTACTAGTAGCCATGATAATATTATAGTAAACCCAGTTGATGGGTTGCCACATCAAGATCTAGGCCCATAATCTTGGTATAATAACAAGGAGAAACATTCTAGTGTTTCTTTAAAAAATAAATAAAATACCATATTCATCGAGTGGAATATCTACACTAATTATAATTGGTCATGTATAATCATTTTTCCCAAACTGATTTTTTAGAGTTCATCAACAGTAGTAGATGCACCTTCCTAAAATGATAGAGTAACATCTATTTCTTCATTTTTTTCTCTTATTTATTTTCCTCTTCCTCAGCATCCATGTTGGGAGGGCTGATAGATGTAGGTGAATCATTATGGTAAAAGGAAAGATCAATGTTTCTGGTTTAGGCTTCCAACAGAGATTCCACGACTAATGCAGGTTTCATGGATGAAGTTTGGGACTTCTAAAATTATGAAGAAAACATTAGAGAATTTATTTCTGAAGTATCCATTCTAATAGAGGAATCAAATAATTTTTCAATATCCCTAGGTTTTACAAACATAGCTTATATCATGAATTACTATAAACAGATCCCTGAATCTAAGATGATATCTTCGACCTGACGGATGGGAGAACATATTCATCACTAAGATTTCTAAAAAGTTTAGGATAAGTTGTTTCCAAAACATTAAGAGTAGTGACCTAAGTGAAATCATCGGTTGTGGTATGATTCCCTACTCTTCAGTAGAATCCTACTTCAATATATTGAGATTCATAGGACACAAAGTGTGATCTTTCACCATATAAAGTCCCAATCTTCCTATTTATAGAATATTTTCCACAATAATGGTATAATTAAGGGATTAATGCATGCTGATGTAGACAAGGTCTTTCTAGAAATAATTTGAAATATGTATCTTTCTAAAAAATGAAGAACTCAGAATCATAATCCAGATCACCAAACTTGGTTTTGATATTAATGTTACTGAGGGGTTTCTTTTCACTTTTATCATATCCCTTGAGCATTGGAGAAGAAGGAGAGAAATCACCTTTAGTGTTTCCCAATAGAGGAGTCATTTGGACAGGAATAAGGTTAACACTCAATCAATTATTTATAAGTACTTGATGGTTTTCTATGTAATCTTGTCTTTCGGATACATACAATGGTATGTTATTTCCTTATATTCCATCATTCCAGTCCTCTTTAGTGAAGAAGGTAATATTATGAAATTTTCCTGGGTCAATATCTACACGATATTCCTCCATATTATAAACATCAGGTTCAAACTATTGGGGGGGATAATAGGGCCTCAACATGTGCTTCTCAAAGATCTTTTTAAAAATTAAGGGCATCTGGAGTTGAATGTTTTTCTAGAACTGTAACCATTTTCATCAAGATTTCATATTTTTTAGAAAATATTTTATATTTACACATATGAAATTATTCTTTTTGAGGATATTTTGAGCTAAAGTTCTTATGGTAGATTTATCTGCTGGTAGAAAAAAAGTGGTGGTCATTTTTTTAACTATTTAATCAAGCTTCCTTGGCATACCCACTTGTTTGGGCTAGCCAAATTTTCCCCCATTCATCAATTTATCCTCCAAAATTATTGGTTTTGAATTATTTTTCACATGTGTGGAGGAGTTATCCTTCTCCATTTTTGTTTTTTAAGTTTCTTCCAATGAGTTTCAGCAGCATAGATATCTCTATAATGGATGAAAATAGTATTTTTTATTTTACTACAGTCATTCCTCCCTCTATTTTCTTGACCCATATAGCCTCTATTCATGTCTCCCCAATTTTTTGTGGGGAATGTAGGTTGGTCATAATACTCATCTTCAGATAAGGTATCCAATAATTTAATGACATTAATAGATATAAATATTAAATTTTTTTTCTGACGAGGACTCAGTTTTATGGGATGGTGCCCATTGTGCTGTTTGGTAGGGTGGTACCTGTTCACTTGGAATTTGAGGCATGATATATAGGATAGTTAAGGATAACATTGGACTCAAAAAAATATCATCATCCTAAAATTTAATTCTAACCTTAAGTCCATTCCTTTTCCTATAAGATTTTCCTTTGGAAGATTGAGGTGTTGATGTAGTCTGTTGTTTCATAGTGGGAGTGGCTGAGGGAAAATTGGATGGTTCAACTATGACTTGAGAATAAAAAAAATTTAGTTGATCTTATTTCATGTCATCCAATAACTAATATTTTTACACATTTTTTGGTGACTTCCAACCATTCACCCTCTTCTTCTTACAGAGTAGAAGAAATACATTCCACTTGTGCTGGTGTTTAACCTAGCTTCGCTTTCCCTGAATCAAACAATTTTTATAGGATATCTTTAAAGATGGAACAATCAATAATCATGAATACTAACATTAGTTGAAAGGTGAAATAATTAAGGTGATCCTTGAGAATGACTTCATTATTTGTTCTGGGTCTTGTCTTATTTAACAGGTTTTTTCTAAAACTGCTAATTAATAATCGGCAACCTTTTCATCTTAGAAGAAGTAAGTTCTATTTTACTATTTTTTAAATTGAAAAAATTATGGATATCTCCTCTCATCCGAAGGTGGGTTTTTTGGACTATAGGTGGTGTTTCATGATAAGGGGTAGGATTTCGAGTATGAGATGACATAGGGGTTGGTTTTAGAGTGACAACTTATATGTTTTTTAATCTTGTTTCTTATTTCCCTAGATATTGACACTAGTATGGATTTGGATATTGTTCACAATATAGAGTCTTTTAATCTTGTGAAAACTATAGTGAGGTATTAGAACCCGCCTGTGTATTTGATGGGAATGATTGGTGTTCACAATTGTTTCATGGAATATCTCTATGAAATGCTCCAAAAACTATTCCAATGGAAGTTAAAAAGTCATTATATAAGTTAGACCCATCCACCTATAAATTAAATCATAAAATATCATTTTACTAGATTTTTCGGTTTGATAGGTTGAGGACTATTTTTATTTTTTAGTGTTTAACTGAACTAGTAGTGGAATTGCTACCAAGTTTATTCCCATCATTTTATCGACCCCTATTGGTAAACAGGTGTACTGGATAAAGGTTATTCCGTGCATGGTTTGAAAAAAACACCAGGGCATGGTGGATTCTTACTGTAATGAATTTCCCATCATAGAAAAATACAAGGATATATAATGCATCAGATTCTAATCTGGATCTCCCATGCCATAGAATTTCAGATGCTTGGGATTTCAAAAAATTGTTTGGAGAAGTGTTTCATCCACCCATTCACGATAAGATTTTCTTTTATGTTGCACTAGTGCATGTTTTCCTTAAATATATTTGATCCAGGCTGCCAATGACTAGATAGTGTCAAAAAGTATTATGGGAAAGGGAACCTAACCCGTGAATACATTAGGAGGCATAACAGGTTGAACCAACTATGTTGGATCCATCTATACATGTTCCTAGACGAGCCGATTGTAACGTGACAGACATAGGTCTGTTGTTTAGAAAATAGAGGGAAAACACAATATTCATTTGTCACTAGTTATAGATATATTGATTGTCATTCTATAGGGTTGGGTAGACATTGAGAATATATTTTTTCAGAATAATGGATTATTCTAGAATATTGAAATCAGTTGGTGGAATTTAAGGAGAATATTTTGGAATAACTTATCCAGTAAGAATATGTCCTTTTATTAATTCATCATTAAGCCTCTTCAGTTCTATTATTTATATCTCACACTAAGATAACATATCTTTATGTGTAAGAGGCCAGAATCATTCTTGTAAAAGGTGGGATTGAACTATATCCATACATTTTCTTTTATCTGTTGCTCATCGTGGAGGAAGAAGTAGAGCATTTAGAGGAATCCCTAAATTCTAAGTAATCCTTTGATTTCTGGTGTGCACTCCTTATTTTTCTATTTCAATGTACTCCATATTTTGAATGGATATATTCTCCTCATGTTCTCCCAAATTATAATACTGTTTTATGGTGTTGACATAAGTAGTACTGATGATGCTTACTGATGATAACTACGTTTCCCAAAATTCATCATTCTTGGAATAGTGGGAGAGATGGTTTCTTTAAGAATTCCTACAAAAAGATCCACGATTCCCATGAAATATTGTACCTTTAAAAGTTTATTTCTAATTGAAACTATCATGGGAAATCATAATTTTCTTTTAGAATGTTTTGGGAGGTTTTTGGGAAAGAGTATCCTGAAGGTAATCTCTAGATAATTTTATTATCGGTGTCCCTATAGAAGAAACTAAATCACTAGATCGGACGAATTAGGAGGATTCGTTTTGTGGAACTTCATCCAAAAGAGATTATACTTACTTTTTCTAAGGATGAGATAAAAATTCCCACAACCCTGTGTGATGGGGGTTCTCCTTTTCTATATCCACAATGTTTTGGGCCTGATTTGTTGGCTCTATGGGTTGTGTTAAAATTTCCCCTAGCCATGTGGGTAGGGGTTGATCCTATACATCCATCAATGTAATTAAAGTAGCTGCTTTAATGATTTTATAGAGATTGTTTCTTACATGGGTTGGGTGTATCATATAACCTGTATTTGGGATACCTTCATCCAACAATGTCTTTGATATATGTGACATTTGTGCTATCTAACAATTGAATTTCCTTAAGCATGAATTAGGTCTAATATTTTTTTATTCCTCATTAAAAATCCTTTTGAGGGGTTTGTCTCTTCTAGACTAACATATTTGATAGCTATTATGGGCTAGTTCTTATTGAGAATACCATTTATTACTATAAGAGTTTGTTACTTGAATTCATCAAATGGAAATGACATTACATGAAATCACTCTTGGTAAACTATTTTTATTTGGAAGATAGGTAAAATGAAATGCCCAATGTTCCCTCCATCCTCTAATATGAGAACCGAATTTTTTGTCATCCATTTGATGAAGTGATTATTTTAATGCATCTTGAAATACTTATTAGAGTTATCCTTCATGTTTTCAACATTTTTGGTGTCCTAATGAAAGGAGGGCCACCAATTCTACTTGATGGTTCATCTTTTCTATTACCATAACATGATTTGGATATTCATCATAAGGTAATACCATTTTTTTAATTGAGTAAGAGTAGTCCATATATTTATGAGGATTTCATTCCCACAATCATCTGATAACGCTTATGGAATGATTAATTAGGTGGTGGATAATGTACATAACATTACTATAATATTGTCCATTGCTAATTTTATTCTCATGAAATATATTTATCTTTTTTATTTTTTGATAGTTTTTTTTCATATATCACCAAAGTGGTCATTTTCCCATCTCTTTATTATAAACAATAGGGATGGCAGGGATTTCCTCTATTTCATTAGAATGTTTGTGATATAATGAGGGATTGAAGATCAATTTTTTTCTTGGGATGTCGTCTATTTGAGAAATAATATCACTTATAACTAACGAGTCATCAGGCATGACCGGACCCATTTACCCATGTTCTTGTTCTATGAAGGATTTCTAAAATTTGATTCATCAAGGGAAGGACCTTCTTGATAAAATGAAATGTCACTAGAGGAGGGCCTTCACAATGAACTCTATCACGGGGAGGACTACAATCATGGATTAACATCCTAATACAAGGATAAATTTTACAACATATATACTGGGGAGGACCGTAAGCGTGTATGATATTAAGGGGATGACCTTCTTTCTGTTGGATATTATGGCCACACATAGGGATACCCCATCAATCATCTAGAGATGGTCTCTCAAGATCAATCAGGTTTACATAATGAAGTGAGCCTTTATGGAAAGATGCCCTAGGAGGATCTCCAGAACTCCTAGTAGTCAAATTATGGATAGTACCTTCACAATCACCTCCACTGTATTTGTACTTTGGGGATGAAGTAAAAGGATATTGAACAATTATAGATATACATATAATGTATTCAAGAAAACCAACATTTATAAGATCATGGTAATGGTATAGATTTTCATTTATTAATTACTTTTGGAGATGATTATTTTTAAACGTCATCACCTAAGAAATTGGAGTGACTTGTTGTGGGTGGTGATTTACATATAAGGAAGCCATTTTGATTGGTTCCTTTGGTGTTGTTAGAATTTTTCAATTGATTTTTGGAATTTTGGAAGGGATATATTTTTTGCCTATAGTGTCTACCGATGTAGAGAAATGATTCACTGTTTCAATTAAAATATGTGCCCAATCAGGTGGTCCATTTATCATGGGGTAGCCACGACCCTCCTAGATGGAAGTAGGAATATGTGGCTTCTCTATGGTGACAGTCAAATTATTCATCTGAATCACTTAAATGTAGAGGTTGGGTTATTTTCTTAACTCTTATTCACCACTGATGCTGTCATTATATCCAAAAAAATTTGTAGAATATGCATGGGAATATTTGAATGTCCTTACATTATTTCCAAAATATAAGGAGTGACTTTATCATATGGAATGAGAATTCACAACCATTTTACAACTGGACCAGGGATATATTTCTTCAATATTCCTCTAGTTATTTCTAGGATGTTCCAATAATAATTAGGTATGGGGTTAGATATATGGGTCTTACCCTATTTGTAGTTGGGATCTATTGGTTGTTTTCTATAATTACTGCCAAATTGGTCTAGTGGGTTTGTTGAGTTTGAACTAGTGTGTGTGCCTGTTTAGAATTTTATTAGAAGTATGTATGGTAGTATTGATGTGTGCATGAAGGTGTTGGTTCATACTCATGATTTTCTACCAAGTTAGTTTGAAAGTCTCAATGATCATGGCTAGGTGTTGGTGCCATCTCTGGATATTATCCAATTTAGTCTGATGAGCT
Organism: Viscum album; assembly: GCA_963277665.1. Lineage (NCBI taxonomy): Eukaryota > Viridiplantae > Streptophyta > Magnoliopsida > Santalales > Viscaceae > Viscum > Viscum album. Next base: position 293,434,171 of record OY728145.1, on the reverse strand, counting down.
CAATGGGTGGAAGTAGGTGTGTGCACCCACTCATGATTTCTTTCCAAATAGGTATAGTGGACTTGATGGGTTCAGGCTGGTGTTAGTTCTTGCTTGTGACTTTCCAAAAATTCAGTATGAATAACTTCTTTGGAGGCTTCCAAACTATGCTAGTAGGATTGGGTGGTGTAGACAAGTGTAGGTCCCTATTCTTTATTTTCAACATGTTGGCCTGATGATCTTCATTTTATGTTTATGAACTATGATGGTGGGCCTGGTTAGTGCAGGTGGTTTTTGCACCTACTCATGATTTTTCTCCAAGTTGTTATGTCAAGCTTCATTGGACGGAACACAGATATAGATCTACTACCTAATAACTAGTTTCTACCCTCAATAAATTGTACATGTTTCTTGGCCCTAAGTGACCTGGGATGGACACTAAAGAGAGGCAACCCATCATGTTAAGGGTGTGGTGTCACACAACATTGGAAGAAGAAACTGTTGGTTCGAGCCCTTTGGTGGGACCCCTATGTTATTTATATGAGGTCGTTAGTGACCTATGACTCAACAACCCTCAGATGAGGGAGGAATTTGTTTCAAAATTTTATGTATGGGATCCTAAAATGATTAGACATGGAAGATGTTATTATTTTATTTTGGACGATCAATCATCATTATGTAGATGGCTAGTAGGGCTTCATAATCTATAGGGCTTGTTGAGCTACTTTCATAGTTATAAAGAAACCATTTTCGAATTACACCTGAAAGAGAATTTTTGTGACCAGGAATTGATGATTTTGGGTTGGTGATGGTGTCCTCTGATAGGATGGGTACCTGAAATTGATTCCAAAGTTCATATTGGATAAATGATTCCGTTAGATTGGATTGAAGGGAGTTGTTGATAAAAGATCCTGAAATACATGTGACAAACACAAAAAACAATAACCATCAAAGAATAATCTCATATAAATGAACACATTCATAAATAATCATTTTGGATATAGGTTTTGGGCCTTATTCTTTCCTATGATGAGGGGCCTAACATGCTGGAAACACAGTCATCTTGGTTAGGTATTCATGTCAGGTTCACCATTTCTTGTTTGTGTGGAACACAAAAAATAAAAAGGCCCCAATGTTTGATGATGAGAAAAAAGAATTCACATTGGGTTCACTATTTTTGTTTTCTTACATGGTTTCATGCATTCCCTAGTTTTGAGTTGATGTGGCCCTACTTTCCAAAAGCAGAAAGCCACTTGGATTTCTCCAAAAAGTCCAAATAAGATTCATGGATAGAGATGATGGGAGTAATCCTCATCACACCCTTTTGGGGGTAATTATCACCTACATAGGAAATATCATATAAATTTAAATAATATTCATGAATTCGTTTATCAAATACCATATATGGAAAAGGTCGGCACTTTGTTACCAATTATTTGATTATGTTGACTTTAGAATCATCTATATATATCTGAGGTTATTCATAGACTGATACATCTATATATATATATAAGGTTATCCGTTGATGGTACTCTTTTTGTGGAAATATTAGAGATTCTTATATCATTTATTATCATGATTCTATTTTTAGGAAACATAATTGGATGCATGGTAATTTAACATCTCCCAGTAAGATAGAAATTATTTGATATAATTATCAGGACCATGAGATAGGAATCCTACATATCCTTGTGAACAAAATTAAAAAACACATAGTTTGTTGACACTTAATCGTACATATCATACCATTTAAGGTCATCTGATGAGGACCAAGCCATGTATTTTAGTTTTATACTGAAAATACATCTATGTGAAAGGTACCAATTCAAGATAGTTGTGGGACTTATGCTGAAGCGGTCTGAATGTCCTAAATGAGATGAACTATCCTCGGTTGGGTATGACCGTATTAGGAATATATCTCAATAAGGATAGTTATGAAAAGGTATCAGAATTAATATGGCCTTAGATGTTGAATACAACCCTATTATGGATATATACCAGATAAGATTATGGTGAATTTGAGGTGTTGGGCTTAGACCTTAGGATGTCTTTCAATGTATCGTATTTTTTCAGGAATCCATTGCCATGTAGTTTGGTAAGGTTGGGGATTCACTTATGGAGGAGGTAAATTTTATTTCTCCACAAGTAATATATCCCTATAAAGGGATAGTGATACAGTTTGGGTATTACACATATAAGGATTCTACTTGAGTGGTGAAAGGAATATTCATAGAGGGTGTCTTCTCATGAGATGCATAATTGATCATACATATGTTTTAATCATTGTTGACCTATAATACGACATGATTTAATTTTATTTTGAGAAAAAATAGGAAGTAAATGATATGAAAAACCAGAAAATATTTTTTTTGGAGGATGAGGCTTGGGTGATGGAAGAGAGAAATGGATTTCGATGTGTTCTTATCTTCTTCTTTTTTGTTCACATGGATATTCACATCTAACTACCTATATGGATATGTCCTAGTAAGGAATGCACATGGATTACTCCAAGATAGATTCCAATTTCTTTATTCCAAATAATATGGGAGGATAAGGAATTAACCATAAAAGGGAAATGAAAGTTTGATCCACTCACTTATCGTCTGGAATGGAGAGCCCCTAGAACAACCAACAAGGTCGGGACCCTCATTACCCTGGGATTAAATGAATGAGAACATTATAAGGATCCCACATTCTAAGGAGGATACCAATATAAACTCATTTAATATGGGAATATATGATCGAGAGGCCACATTAGTGTTCCCTTTTATTTTATAATGCATGTATGATGATTTTGGAAGAGGCCTTGTCCTTGTGGGTTTCAGAGGGGCCCAGTTGGGTGCTTCACGATGGGTGGTTCATGAAGGGGCATAGTTTGGGCTTAGCACTTTGTGAAGGGTGGTTTTTAAAGGTTCCCAGTGAGGTTCTTCGTGATGGGTGGTTTTTGAAGGGGCCTGATTATTTCTTAGGGCTTCATGAGGGGTGTTGGAGAGGGTTGGTTGGATAGATAACAAATAGCTCGTGGGAAGGATAAACACCAAATAGAAGGTTTTCAAGATGAATGGACCCCATATCACATACAAATTTCTATTAGGGATGATGGTAGAGAATGATTTCATATGCATGTGTTTCTTGTAATGATGGTATTCAAAAGGGTTCATAATGTGAGTGGATAGCCTGCAAAGGAATATTTTCTATGCAGACCTCTTTTTATGATATGGGGACTAATTATTATTCCCTTACATTATTTTCAATATATGATATATGTTTACCTTCTAAAAATAACATTCTTGAATTTTTTTCACCCAAAACATATCACCCCCATTAGTATGTGGGGGGGGGGGGGTGGGGGTGGGGGTGGGGGTATAGGGTCACAAATGTAACTTCTCAACCACCATTCGTGAATGTTTTCAGTTTACAGCTGGAGGCCTCAACCCCCAAAGGGAATTCTCATTTTTAGGGGTATTAAAATTATTGCCTCACCCCAAAAATAAAAATTTTCATTTGGGGGGGATAGGATACGTACATTCCATTCAAATAGATTTTCCATTTATGGGGGCTTAAAAATATATCATAGCCCTTAAATGAAAATTTAATTGCGGGGGACTTGAAAATTCACATTTCCACACATTTGAAAGTTCATTTGTAGTGACACTAAGTGATGGTGCTTTATAAAAGTGATTTTCAGAGGCACTATGTGGAGTAGTGACTCTCTTAGTGAGCATACTATGTGGGTATAATTTTCATCTCATGGTAATTTACTATTTTAATCATTATGAAGTATTTGAGTTTATTTTAATTCATCCATTCCCAAAAAATGGATAAAAATACTTCTGATGTTTCGTGGGAACATTACCAGAACAAAATTCCACTGAAGGTAGTTTATGTTCAAGTAGGATGAACTATGTCTTCTTTAGTTTTAATTCATGAGAGGACTAGGTACAAATAGGTGGGTCCCAAGGTATAAGGATGCACTATATTTTTTTCCTAGGTCTGTGGACCAAGAGAGCATAGCATGATTTTTTCTAGGGATAGGAAATGGTAGCTATAATATTTTTATCTTTTTTGTTTGAACCATAAATTTTGATTATGATTTATATGTTTAATTATTAGTGGGAATATACCTATATTTGTTTTTCAGAATTCTCTTTATTGGTTCTTAACCTGAAACATTTTTTTCCTTTTCCATTTCATTTGTTTTTGATATTGCTTTAATAACATAGTGTTCATGACCAATAAGTTGTGACTCAAAATTTTCCTACATGTCCCTTTATGGGTTTTCAACCCAGAGAGTACTGTTTCTCTTTTAATTGGTTGTTTTAGGCTCTTGTAAACTAGACCATTTTTGTGTTATTGTTTTGGGTCTTCCTTATTCAACCATCTACTTCTATATATTATGTTCTTCTCGATCAAACCTCTGGTTTCTATAGTTTAGGATCTTCTATATTATAACATCTACTACTGTATTTTAGGGTCTTATAGCTTGGACAATTTGTTGTTGTATTTTAGAATCTTCTAGCTCTGGCCATCTATTTTTGTAGTTTAGAGTCTTTTATGTCGGACCTTTTATTACTATAATTTATGGTCTACTATCTCAAAACTTCTATTGATGTAGTTCATGGTCTCTTAGTTCATACCTTCTATTGATTTATTTTAAGTAATTCTATCTCAGACCATATATTACTATAGTTTAATGCCTTCTAGCTCAGACAATATAATGTTGTAGTTTAATGCCTTCTTGCTCGAGCCGTCTATTATAGGTAGTGAATAATGGGTATACAAGAAGGGTTTGAGAACCCCACGTCATTTATGTGATTTTGAAGAATGATTATTTATGAAGGGTTCTGATACCCCATGTTCTTAATTGATATTATGAAGTATTAATGTTCATGAAGTGTTCTAGAACCCTACTCCCTAGAAAATCATGAGGGAAAATGTCCGTGATGGGTTCTGATGCATTCTATTCTTACCTTAAAGGGTATTGGTGGATCGTAAAATATTAGGAAATTCGAGTCCACTTGGATAGATAGAATATGGGTTGTGTAAATGACATGTCCATGTCATTTAACCGATAAATAAAGAATGGGTAAGATGTTCAAGGGATTAATATAAAACAGCATAAGGTGATGAGTTATTTCATGGTGTTTTTGGGGCACATGGGGATTAGTGGTCCTTTCCTAAAAGTAGGAGATGCCTATAGTTGATGTTTATGATTCCCTTTTGCCTGATCCTATAGGGATAACATGGATGGTCATGTAGAAGGGTCCCCACTCCCCTCCAATGGCCATAAAAGGTTTGTGATGATTCAAACATTTGGATTTTGAAGTTGTACATGTAGAAAAATGTTATCCAAGAAGGTATCTATAACCCTATGGATGTTTAGTTTCTCATTGGGAAGTACGAGCCCTACTCTTTATGGTTTCACGTCATGAGGTTTCAGAAATAAAATTTTTAGGAATGGAAGATATCAATATTTTTTTAGAAAGGGTAAAAAACACAATGAAGTAATGTCAAGGATATTAAAGCTTCTTGAATAGTCTGGTTATGGGGATTATAAATCACTGTCTAGGAATATATAAGTTAAATGGAGGTGGAAACCAATGGATACATGTCAACCATTTATAATAGACGAACCCATATTCCCTAAAGTAAGGACAATAATTTTTTATTTAAGGGGGGCCTGTCCTCTAGGACTAAACATCCTCTAGGAATAAGTTGTTTCAAATTGTATCAATTATCCATCAAATCCTCATGGGGTCTTTTTGGATTAGAAATCCCCATTTACCAGCAAGCTAAAGTATAGAACTGAGAGAAATCACTTTATGTTATGGGGATCTAGGATATGGGTATCAAATCATGGAATCTGGTTTTGTTATCTCATACCTCAAATATATTAAGGTTTTTTGGAAAACATAATATTCAACAAGTCTTTAAAACCTATAACAATGTTTTCTACTACTGAACATATTATCATAGATAGGAGATGTAAAAAATATTTTGACTATCTTTTCCCTCGACAGGGGGGTCCATCGATCATGGATCAACTTATACTAGGGCTTCACGGTGTTCCCCAATAGCTTTATTCCTTGTTTATTAATTATCAAAATTATTCTTAAACTCTAGAAATGGGGATTTTAGAGGGAGGATACTTGACTTATTATTTAGGACTACCTTTCGTGGGTTTTCATCCTGGAATATTGTATGCCTATTTCATTAGAAGCATAGGGTATTTTGATGTGGACTGCCAAAGACATAGTTTTAAGTTCAAACCACTTTAACAAATGTGTTTTCAGTTTAAGTTCATGATGCACATGGACTAGGTATCCGGGGAGTGTTACGAAATAGAGAAATTATGATTTATAGTGTCAAGAGTACTCTAATTCCTCTTGAGTTTGAGGTGAGAGTGTTTTAAATCCCATCTCATGGTTCTCTAGTCATGAGTAATGGTATGAGAATATCAAGATGAAAATTAACAAGAAACATTATATGGCGATGAGATCCACTATGATGATATCAGGTCTCGCAAGGTTCATAAGTCCCTGATAACAGGTCCATGATTCCATAGGTTTATGGTTCTAAGGACCTTATGAAGATCCACATGGCCCACTCTATAAAATTTTAGGTCCCTTATAATGGACTATGTGTCATGTAGTTTAACCTAATGATACTTGTATGTTTTTATATAGTTTAACATTATGAAACTAGGAAATTTTGTCATGATTTTGACCTATCATAGATAACTCGAGTCTTTATAGAAGATGGATACCCCAAAATAGATGTGTACGAGGATACAATGTCATAATCCTTCTCTGAAAATGGGTATGATGCACATTTGTGTAATGTATAGATTATATGGATCAGATTTAATAGTTAGGATATATGATGATTTAATAATATCCTAATAATATTTGAGATAATTGAATGTGGAACGAAATGGGTATAGGTTAGCCATTGATAATGGAGGAAGACCATATTCATCACAATCAAAACAATATCTCTTGGGTTTATGGGGTACTCTCTTCTAGGAACAATATCTTTTTAATTGTGTCAATTCTCTAGTGAATCCTTAAGGGTTCCTTCTGGATTATCCATTATTTATTACCTTTTTTCTATAGGGAACAACCAAGAGCAAGGTAGCCTAAGGTTCATGAGGTTCTAAGGTAATGATATCATCTTGGGGGATTGGTTAGTATTAACTCAAGTATCTAGATATGAATTTCGTTCCTAGAGAACATAAGATTCAGGAAGGGTTTGATCACCCTAAATGATGCACAATAATGTATTGAATTCATTTCCAAGGCAAAGGGGTAAGACATGTAAATCTTTAATACTCAACATCATGTTACTAGGATGTTAATGTGAGTTTTAACATCAAGTGACTAGAAAATTGTTGTAAAGTTTAACATCATGTGTCTTGGACATGTCTGGATCATGCTATCTATAGTGGATTTTTAACATCATGTGTTTTGGATTAGGTCAAACATTCCACAAGTTTTAGAACATTGTGTTATGGGATGAATATTTAAAGGAAACATTTATTGTAAATATGACCATTACAACACTTGAAAGTGTTTCTTTTGAAGGGTTTTAAGAACTGATAGGTGACTATGTTGTTGTGTTGATTTTCAGAAGAATTGAGCTCTAAAATAACCAATTTTTTGGGAAATAGACTGAGGCTCATGGTTGGATCATGGTTAGTTTCACTATGTTGGACAATAATGTGACACCTTTCCATAAGATGCAAAATATTCTTAAACTTTTAAACATCCTAGGATTAACTTTTACACATGGTGAAGGTGTGCAGGGGTGACCCACATAGGCTACACATGGTTTTTCCAAACCATGTACCTTGTTCTCACCATTAATACCATTTAACCAATATAAACTCATGGTTAGAGAATAGTTAGGTAAAACCGGGTGACCTAACCATGTGGGGTTATCTCCTATAAAGAGGAGGTCATGGGGTTGGCGCACGGTTTCCCAAAACGAGTGTTCAAAATGTGTAGCTATTAAAAGATATGAAAAATAAAATTTTATCCTCCTTCTTTTTAAGTCTCCTCTCCCATTTTCCTTTCTATTTCATACCTAGTAGGGGGTTTCTCAAGCTCCTCTCCATGCACATATTAATTGATCCTCCTACTCTATCCGACCAATGAATCAAATGTCATTGGGTGTGTTGGAACTGCATTGGTATGCTCTTGACTCCTCATGCTTAACTTCTTCATTTATCTCTCCATACGAAATGGGAAATCTATGTGAGATATTTTTCCTTATTTGTTGGGTTTATTTATGATTATTTTTAATTTTTTTTTATTTCATCTCTAATCAATTCCATTATTGGACAGGTGGATCATCCAAACCACCAAGTAGATGGTCTATAAACTTTCCCTTAAAATTTACATCATTTATGTGATATTTGTATTATGTTGTGCACTATAATTTCTCATTGTCTCTTATAAATTAATAAATTAAATAATTAAATGTAAGTACAACCTTTTAAAGTACATTAAAACCTTTTCATGGTTTTATTTTCTTACCTCATCCCGAACCACTTCATAGGGTGGGTTCACATACTTACTCAAAATAATTAATGTCTGCCTCAAGACCAAACTACACATATGGTGTGTTACTTAAATTTTTAATATTATATAGATCATGTCATTTTTATTTCATTCTAAAATAAGTTTTTCATTTTAAATAAATCCACATGAATAATATGTTTTTATTGAATTAGATGGATTTCCTGATGAAAATATAATTTTTTTCTAATAAAACCACCTTATGAGGTTCATTATCTTATAAATAAAATATGAATTTAATTTTCATGTGTTTTATGGAATGTTCATAGTGATAATGTCCCTCTTATTACCTATAAATAAATGGTTTAATATAACGGGTTGGTAGATTTTCCATTGACTGACCCCATAGATCTAAATAAAGATTAAATGGGGTTATTAAGTTCCACTACCTTGAGCATTGTTGGCTGCCTTATTAAGGAATGTCAAACAAAGGGATCAAAGAATAATTGGATTCTTCTATACCCTAATAATGTATAATGGTGTCCCTTACTCTATGATAATAGTCATGGTGTCCCTTAGTCTAGGGTAATGGTAATGACGTCCCATTCTATGTGATACTTTGGAATGAAATCCCTTTCTCTGTGATACTCTAGAATGGTGTCCTTTAATCTATAATACTCAAGAATGGTCCCCTTACTCTGTGATACTTGGGCATGGTGTTTGTTACTCTATGATACTTGGAAATGGAAAAACTTAATATGTGATACTTGGGAATGGTGTTCCTTACTTTGTGATACTGGGAATGGTGTCCCATACTATTTGATACTTGGGTATGGTTTCCCTTACTCTTTGATACTTGGGTATGGTTTCCCTTACTCTTTGATACTTGGAATGGAATCGTTTACTATGTGATACTTGGCTATGTTGTCCTCAATTATTCATGTCATTATGGGCATAGAATCCATTATCTAATATTATCCATATTTTTATGCTTGAGGTACTAACCTCGTGTCCATTCTAGTTCATGTATATCTATGAAAACAATTGTCTAATGTATCCATATATATATATATATTATGATAGGAGGGAAGATACTTTCTAGTTTAGGTCGAAGCTGGTATCGTCATCCATGTGCCTTATAAGAACCTAAGTCTAACATTTTATTATTGTTTATTATAGCGTCATTCTATTTTGACATAAATTTTCCCTGATTTATTTTTATATTAATAGAATAGATAACATTGGAAATTTTTGGTGGTGGAATATTGAGTATATCTCACACCCTGATCAGGCCTCCATTATACTGGGATACACGAACAGACCTCACAGTTTCAGGATGAGGATCATGGATTTTATTGCATATTATTATCTATCTAGTCAAGGATGGAGTTTGAGAGCATACGGTCATACTTGTTCTCATGATTCTATTGTAGATAGTTTCCTAGGATGTTATTATTTATTTTCTTATTCTCCATATGTACCACATGTTTTATGTATTTATTTACATTGTAGAATGCTTCGTTATTTACCAATGTTTTTTATTGTTGACTTCCAGTTAATATTGTATTCAATTTCATTTTTGTAATATTTATTCTTCTAAATTTCAATACTAATACAGAGGGTATAGTCCCCCACTATATCGCCTATGTACCTGGACTACTAGTTGGAAGTCTCTAGCATACATGGAATAGTGTTTGAGTCCTATGGTCAACAAGATTTGGGTACAATTTTAGTGGCTCCCATGTTGGGATGCTACAAGTGGTATCATAGATTTCTTTTCCAATTTGGTATTATTATTTGGGGATGGTAGACAAGATAATAGAAATGTGTTGAGACTTGGTATATAGCTTTCATCTGGGTCTATCCAACCCATGCATGATGGAATGATAAGTTTCCAAGGGATGAGATTTTTTATTCTTCTACTTTTACGATTTATTTTTTTCTCCTTGATTGGTTGTCATATGATAACTAATTATTGATTTATGGATTATGATTTTACGTCTTTGTTAGGTATTAAAAATGATGAAGTTTGATCATTCATCATTATAGGGACATATAGATTCACATCCCATGCATATTTCATGCCATCTAGAGTGCATTTTTAGACTCTGTGATGTTTGTGAAAGGTGCAACTTTTCTATTTATCAACATTCATATTTTTATACCATGTTAGTTAATTTAGTAAAATCATTGATTGTATACATTTATAAGTACATTATCTAGAATGATTTCATGTGGGTCTTCCTAGGTGATTATTTAGCATGCTTATTTCAATGTTATGTTTTTGAAATTTATTTTACAATGATGGATTTTTATACCATGTGTGGGTGTTTCCTTGATTCCACAGTAGCTTTCCATGATTATTTCCATGTTTATTGGTATTATTTCAATGTGATAGTATGCCTTTAGAATTAAAATAAGTAATGTTTCTACATCAACATAAATTGTTTTTCCCATATAGTATGATGATGACACCTTAACAAATCAATGTTGACATGTTTTATTCATGGACAATTAGTTCCATTGAATTAATTACGAATGTTTTAAATTAAATGGATTTCTATATTTTATTTTACAAATTGCATGGATGAATTATTAAATGGAAATGTAAATCCATATAATTGGAAAATTATGAATATTAGTTTCAAATATGAGAATGTTAACCACAATTTATGGTGGAAATTAATTTTATAGAATGGTAATGGAAATTAATCTTACTAAACCATGATTCTTATACACATATTCTAAATTGGAATTTTTATATAAAATGATTAGTTTAAAATAAAATGTAAATTGTGGATTAAGAGGCTTGTACCTCTGTGACTTGGGAATGAAAAAATGTATGGGTAAATCCTTAAATGCACAACTAGACCAAGGTAGGTCATTTGGGGAATGTTGCTTTAGAGAAAAATCCATTAAGGGTGTTTGATTTTCAATAAAATAAAAAAATCCATGTTATATATAAATGGGATTCCAATTTTAATTTATAAAACGTTGACTCTATATGTTAGTAATAGATTCCAATTTTATTAAACCTAGATTGACATTATTAGACCCACATATGTCCCCTTAACCTTTATATTCAATGATAATTAAACCTGTATGGGTGTTCTTATATTAATGGGATAGTTATTTAATGAATCTATAACTACATATATGGTGTGAAATATAAACATATGGTGGAATATTACTTGACTGGTCCCTTTAATTACTAAAATCCTTGCTATATAACTGTGAGATTTATTATTTTCAAGTGATAATTAATTAATCTTACAATTAAAACCCATACAATTTTATCCTCTATAGTTGGGAAATAGACATTATCTTTAATCGAGCCAGTTGTGAAAACACCTGTGTCAAATAATAGGGTAGAAAGACTTATGAGATAATTTAACTATTGTTTCAAGGTTTTAGGTAGGTATGTTGATAAGTAGAGACACCATATAACTAATACCTATTTTTTGTGAACTGTTTAAAAATTTCATAAAAATGAGAATATTCCAAATGCATTAATATGATACTTTAGATATGTCTTTACCTTGATCCAGGTGTAAGGGTTATCTTTACTTTTTTCTTAGATAGATGTTTGGGATGGGAATTCTGACATTTCCCATGAATCCCGATTGACATTCCTTGGTTGTGTTGGACCTATAGGTTATCCATTATGGATTAGTGGTACCTTTTTTCAGGAATGACTATGTTTTGAGGATCAACAACTTATTTAAAACCAAGGGGTCTAGCCTAGTCATGGTAGATCCCTCATAACCTTGCAAAATTTATAAATTCATATGATATGTTTTCTGACGAGAGGTGTCCTTTGGAGGTCGTTGTCCCTAGTATGACTCTTTATAAAAAAAGAGAAACCCCAGATTAAATGGGTGATTTTTCATAAATCTATTCCTTTTTAAAGGTTTAAGAACTATGTAATTATCTATTTAAACAAGTTATATGTTCCATTGGAATGATCAAATTCTTCTAAATTCATGTGACCTTTTTTCTTTCTTATGGGATATCGTTTTCTAGGAATGCATACCACCAGTTGATTTATTATTGTATTATAGTATCACATGTTGTTACTTGAGTTTCTGCAACAATTAATAAGTGAAACATTAAATCATTTGTTGTTCAAGTGATAAGATTTGTTAATACCTTCAATTTTATGGTTTTCCAGCCTCTTTGATAAAGGGTTGTCGGTTCTTGAAGGAAATGTTTATGGGTCTTCTGTGGAGTAGAGTGACCTTCGTGCTATGAGCTCATTATGATAATTTTACCATAATTGAGGAAATTAAAAATTGATTTTTCCTCATGATTTGGGATGACTTTATACAGATGATCATGTGATGTTTTATAGCCAATCTAGATTAGTTTTAAATCTTATGTCTGATTCTCATGATGCGTGTGGACTTGACTCGGTAAGGTCACCATGTGTAGGTATAAAGTTGAATATGACCTAGTTCATTTATGAGTGGATGGTTTACCTATTTTTCAATGTTACACTTTCTAAAATAACATTTACATATACAAGAACCTGGTTCAATGGTGATGGAACATTTTTTGTCATGTGATTTTTAGTTGTCAATAACACAAAAACATAGACACACTCAAGGTGGGAGCATTATGTATATCGAAAAAAGAATTTCCTTCAAATTTGAAGCAATGTGCTCATAAATATCCATTTGGAAATGGTCTGAATAATTTTATAAAGATAGGGATCTTGTTAAACATTCAAAATCTAAAAATGATGTCATGAGGTTGGTGGTTGTTCGATACTTAATGGATCTTGTGGATTCTTGTCTTCATGGTGAGTTCTAAGGATCTCTGATAATAATGAGATGAACGTTTCTAGTAGCATGTTCATATTGGCAATCCCAATGAAAGTACAATGAATGTGTGAGTCGGGTCTGTAGTCATGTGGTAAGGTAGATAATTCCCACTGTAAAAGGCAGGTTTAATGCACACCAATTGAATGGGGTCCCACTAATATAACTAAAAGGTGAGTGGTCCTCTGTGAGCTAAGGATTGATGGTTTTATTTCAATATCTTTTGGGCTAGCTGACCTATATATCATGTAAATTAAATGTTATACCCATGATGAGGTCAATCCTGTAATCAGTAAGGGAACCATGAGACGTTTGACCCATGTTTGAACCTGGAAACTCATGGTTATGAGACATGGTATCGGGAAGTAACTAAAGATGTTATTGCCCATTTTCTATACATGTGTGTCTTTGAAGAATAAGAATACTCCTAATAATAAAATACTGGTTTACTCCTTGTTTAGAGTTGGTCTTGAGACCTATCTTGGCTTTGTCCAGGTTATTCTCAGAGAGCCTCAATTATATATCGAGCTTAAAAAAATAAAATTCCTTATCTGCTTTAACAGTTGGACTTCTTGGAATTGTGCTAAAAGGTAATTTTAAGGAAATAATTATTAGGTGGATTCCACCACATGAATTTGGAAGATGATTCTATTAAGAAAACGGTCATGAAAATGATGAACTAGTCATTGGACAGTCATTTTGGCACACGTATTACATTTCATAAAAATCAAAGAATGATTTCATTAGAGGACATAATTATAAATTGGTTAAGGTATAAATTGAATGTTCTCAATAGGATATCTAGACGCCTCCCCTTAAAGTCATTGTGAACTATTTTTTGAAACATTTCATCAATCTAAGCTAAGAATTTCTCAGAATATTCAGTATGGGTAGTTTGACTAGAGATCTCTCTAAAGGAGAAATGAGTTAATTATTGAACTATTTCATGCACATAATTAATTAATGAGGTGTCATTTAAGGTTCAATTGGGTCTTTTAATTATATCCAGTGTGGCTAGATTTAGCAAGGTCAAATAGAGTAAACTGTTGTTATAAGAATAAGGACCAGGAGTAGTTTTATCACCCATAATTTGCAGAATCATTGGGAGGAATGTGTGAGGAACATAATTGGAATTCTATAGATGTGTTTTAGTAGAAAATTTTGATTTTTAGGTTTTTTGACTTTGAATTAAACTTTTAAAGTATGAGACATAGGGTGGGGAGTCCATTAGGATGATTGATAAAAGAGACAGTGATGGGATCATGTATCGGGTTAAGCATTATCAGTTTAGCCCCATATGTATGTTTCAACTATGTTTAGAAGAATTTTTTCATGTTTAAATGTTTTATGCATTGTAAAATGGAATGACCTTGGGATGTGTGTTGGGTGTCGGGAAATGCAACACAACCATTTGAATGAAACTTCACAACCCAAGTAGGTTGGTTGATGTTTTCATCATTTTTAAGGGCTTCTCGGGGATGATAAGTTCTAATGTGGGGAAACTATAAGATCCTATGTTTTGGACTAGGTTGAAAATTCCATGAGTTTATTAATATTGTTGTTAATGGATCAGATGAATATTTAATGGAGTATCAAAGTGTAAATATGAGCTTTAGAAGACCTGCAAGTTTTGTTTTAGATAGGGTTTAAGACCTGAGAGATTTCTCATTTGTTTGGTTTAGGTTTAGAAGCGACAATCTATAAAAAACTAGATTTTTGGAAAAATAGAAAGCGGTACACAACTAGTGCATAGTTAGTTTAACCAGGTGTTTCAACCATGTGCCCCATTTTCTTAAGATTAATGGTTTCCTTAAAATGTGAAACCACTTAGGAATAATGGTTTGACATGGTGCGGGTGTGTTGGGGTGACCCACGCATGCTACATGTGGTTCTCCTAGTTGTGTGCTTATCCTACACCCTTACTGCAACTTAACCAGTAAAATTGCATAGATAGTGCATGGTCAGTTCAAGCCATGTGACCAAACCATGTGGGGAGAAGATCTTAGGTATAGGATTCCTCATGGTTGGTGATTGGTTTGAAAACACATGTGCCCAAGCTGTGTGGGTCTTTAAAAGACCTAAAAAAACCATTTTACCCTCATTGTTTTTTAGTCTCCTTAACTATTTCTGTACCCTTTCATGCTTAGAAAGGGGCCACTCATACTCATCTCCTCCCACATAGGCTTTGAGTGTCCTTCTCCACCAGAACTCTGAATAAAATTCCACTGGGTGTGTTATAATAACATTGGTAATCTCTTGACTCCTTATGTTTCTGTTCTCTATTTATCTAACTATACCGAGTGCTAAATCCATGAAATATCTTCTTCCCTATTTCTTTTTCGTTTGACGATTATTCCAATTTCTTCTATTCCTTCTCGAATCAAACCCCGATATTGGACAATTGGACAACCCTAATATGGAGGTAGGTGGTATATAATATTTCCTTTAAAATATTCATCATTTATATGGGAAAAAATTATTTTGCATACTATAATTTCCTAGAATCTTTTATAAATTAAGTAATTCATTAATTAAATGTATGGAACACCTGGTAATGTACTTTAAAAACCTTTTCATAGTTTTAGGTCATTAACTCAACCCAAACCACGTTTTTGGGGTTGGGTTCATGTACTTACTCAAAATAATTATCATCTGCCTCAAGTCTAAACCACCCCTGGGAGTTTCTTACATAAATTGTTAAGATTATATTGGTCTTCTAATGTTTGGATTGAATTTTAAATTACCTTTTTTGTTAAATCATTCCACTTGAATAATATTTTTAAATAGAATTAAATGGATTCCATGATGAAAATATCAATTTTTCTAATAAAACAACCTTTTCAGGTTAACTATTTTATAAATCAATTTTGAATTGATTTGTGTTTTGTGTTATAGCATGTTTTTAAATTTCATTTTCCTCATGTTAACTATAATAAAATAATTGAATAAAATGAATTGGTATGATTTTCCACAAATAAACCCATGGAATGTAAATAAATATGTAATGATTTGTTAAATTTACACTCATTGAGATATGTTCATTACCTTATTATGAAATATTGATTCTATTGGTGATAGTTTTTGAGTCATTTATTGTTTCTTTACATGTTTTGCATATGTGTCACCTATCATCTATCTATATTTATATTATAATATATTTCATGAAAAATCATTGATGTTTATTATTGAATGTTGGTTATTATTTTACCCCACAACATTTATTTATTATATCTTATACAATATTTTACTAATGATCTCGAGGGTATACACTCACCACTTTACCACCTTCAGACACTCGCTACTAATCAGTAGCCTCTGGCATATGAGGAGGCTCAATTAAGGCCTAATGGGAACTCTCTTTGGAACCGCTTCTATGGATCCATGATCGGGATGCTGTAGTATGTCTAGGATCCCTAAGATGGCATGAGTTTTTCTCAGTGTGATAGATATGGGATAATCAGGAAGTTGAATACATCATACAAGAGTACGTGACAGGGAATATGTGGGGGTGTTCACAATATATTGTGGACTATAAACATTACATGTATCTAAATCTCATGAAGAGACATGATTGGGGGTGATTATAAATCATAGCTTGGCCTATAATAGATTATCTTGGAATCACTACGTATCCTATGATGGAAAAAATCAATCCACATGTAGTTCTGATATGGTTCCAAATATAATCCTAAAACATACGTAGGGAGGAGTGCATTTTTTATACAATTTGTGGGTGGAAAAAGAATTTGGGATCTGCAGATCACTACGTAACCTGTGGGAGCTAAAATCAATCTATACAAAATTATTGAATGGAAAAAATTCCATGATGATTTGACTCATATGTGGAGGGGGTTATTTTTTCCTTCTATATTGCGGCTACACCAAGGATTGGAGATCTTAGAATCACAAGGTATATTATAGTAATAGGAATCAAAGAATACATAGTTAATGAATGGAAAAGACACCATTTAGTTCTAAACCATATGAATAGGGGGTATTTTTTCAGTTTATATTAAGGCTAGACTCCAGATTTAAGATCATGGGGTCAATATGTATCATGTGATAGATGGAATCAACACACACATAGTTATTTAATTGAAACATATCCACATAGGTCTGATCTATATGAATAAGATGGGTTTTCCCCTTTATATTATGGTAAAAACTAGGATTTGAGATCTCAGTGTCACTTTGTATAATATGATGGAAGAAATTAATCCACACATAGTTTTTGACAAGAAAAATCTCCATGAAAGGTGGATTAATATGTAGTGGAGAAATGTTTATTATTTATATTGAGGATAGAAAGATGTTTTGGTATCTCTATGTCACTAAATATCCAGTTATATCTGTATTTACGCCACATGTATTTATTATATGGGAAAATTCCTTATGTGTATCTAACTCACAAATAGAAATAGGAGTACTTAATTTTTCCTTCACACAGATCTAGCTCATGTGAAGTGAACCATTCTTGAAGTAATGTTCATTGGGTAGTTTAACTTTATGCTGTAAATAAATATTCTGTTTAGTTTAACATCATTTGGTTAGGATGTATTTCATATAACATAACATCATGTTGTAAGGATGAATGATGCTATGCATTTTATATTCATTCTCCCAAGACATGGGATGTTGTGCAGTTTAGAGTCTTACAACCATGACTTACAATGCCATGCAGTTTAAAGTCTTACTATCATAACATGAAATGCAATACTTTTTATAGTCTTGATTCCATTACATGGAATTATTTATATAATATATGAAAATTAATTCTTGAGAAACCATGAATTGATGGGAGTCATAATGCATTCCCCATCCATTGTGGCCAATTAATATGCTCCATTGGAAAAGATTTTATGTTTGATGTATGGTCCATCCCATTTGGGCTTGATCTTTGGACGTTTCTTTCTTGGTATTATTAGGGTTGTAATAATCGATTCATATTCTCCATAAAGGAAGGAATGGAGTTATGTAATTATTGGAGTGTTGTCATAGATTTTGGGAAAGGAATGTTTTTACGTTCCTGTAGCATCATTAGGATATATGGGCAGAGCTCCTATATAATTTTCAAAGTGATATTGGAAGATTAGTAGGGTATGTACATGAATTTAATCTTTCATGATCTCAGTTTCAAAAATATGTTGGTCAGTGTATTTGATTTAAGTTATCATTTGTTCCCACCCATTTCCTCTATATGGAATCAACAAATTTCAATGGGATTTATGCATGGGGGTGTGGATTTATTTGTTCCCCATGTTTTCTTCCAATATGAAAACATGTATCTTTATTAAACATTAATTCATTATTAATTACATAATAATACATGTAATAAAACCTAGAAATTTTACAATACTTGTGTCTTTGGGTAATTTGGTACATTACATAACAACATAAAATACAGGGCACATTGGTATTTTTGAAAACATCCTTAACATGGTCATAAGATTCCATCATTCTTAATACTACATGGGTTAACCTAGGGACATATCTAAGAAATGGGTGAGCTATAAATCCTATTAAGGGAATAAAAAAATAAAAACATAAAGGAAGATTTACATGTTAAATAAGAGGAATTTTAGTGGGACATAAAAAGGGTGATAATCATAAACATGGAAAATGAGTCATGATATAGTGTGATAACATAAAGGCAATATGGGAATGTGGAAACATCATTAAACATGACATTATAAACATTGGTCAAGGATAACCTCCAACACATTATATCAAGTAGTAAATAGTATCATAATCGATTAGGAGCATTACCTAATCTCATACATAATGTCTCATGATACTAAAACATTAACCAATGAATTAGAGAGCTATATAATTATGGGTTCACTTGTTGCTTTCATATCATGTACATGGATAAGTGTTCCGCTAAAATCATACAACATAAGTATTTATATCATCAATTTTAAACCCAAGACAATGGATTTTGGGTTACATACATGGAATTATCTAACAAATTAAGTATAGTTACATCTAGGTGAATACCCATGAGTGAAAAAAGGGGTGGATATTCGCGATGCAATCTTTTGGAATGAAAAATTACAGTGAAATTTTAGTATCAGAACAACATTACATAATCATTCGTAAAATGGTTTAATGAGTGTGAAAAGGGTCTCTCATATTTTTTATTTAAAAATTGATGTAAGATGGATATGGAAATTCATGTACCAATATTAGGAATTGGAAAATAATATTCATTACATAAAAAAGGTTCTTAAATAAATAGGGTATAAAGAGGATCCCTTACTAAATTTTGGCATAGTAAAAATTTAGGTAAATTATATAATGAGAGGGTATAAATTATATCTCATTTTTTGGGCATAAATTTTATAGTATATGGTTATTTATAAATTCATGAAACAAAACCAATTAATATTTGAAAGGCTAATTACAAAGAAGGTTCTTAAATAGAAAAAAGAGAGATAAATCCCTTACCTTGAGAGGGTTATTACAAAATCATGGGAGGAGATTCATGATATATTGGGGAAAACTTGGTAGAAATCTAGAGAGGAATGAAATGGGTGAATATGTGCTTCATTATTTTTTAGGGAATAGGAATGAGATATTTGGTGGGTTTATATTGAAGAATAGAGGGGAGTTCTTTATTATTTACCGAACATAGGTTTTGGAATCTATGTTATAATGTAATAAAAAACACAAAATTTCCAAAGGTTTTTTCACATGGTTTCTAAAATATAAGAGTGGTTTTCATTAATTATAATAACAATTGCTCAACAGATTAAAATATTACCCTTGGTGATGTTTATGTGAGTCATGTTCATAATGAAATGATTGTAAAACATTAAAATATAACACTATTTTTGGAGTATTCATAAATACTTCATAAAATTTATAAAATTACCTCAAAATCACATCAATTTAAATAAATAACATATATTATCTCATGAATCCCATATATATATAATTTATTACATCACTTATAGGTCATTATGATTTCATAATACAAAATATAAATTTATATTGTATTTAATTGTTAAATAAAAATTTGATTGTCTCATAAAATTATGAACAAATAATTGAAGGATAATTTCAACTTTATGATTTGAAAATAATATTTATTTTACTAAAATAATTTTCCAAATAAGTAAATTTTCACATTCCAAACAGAAATCAGAATTTATTTAAAAATTATGAGTTTTTAACAATAATATATTTCAAATACTTATAAAAATTTACATTAGAATTCAAAATAATTTTATTATAATTTATATTTAGTAATTATTATTTAAATTTATTATTTTATTAAAGTATCATTGGTTTTTAAAATGCATGAATTCATCAAAAATGATAGTCTTAATTGTAATTGGATATTACAAAAAAACACACTTTTTTAATCCTATCAAAATAAAAATCATTTATAAGGTAAAAAAAATAAGAAGTAAATATATTCATTATTATATACAATATACATATTAATATTATCTGGTTCTTCATGCATATACCTTTTTTACTCTAAAAATAATCTTGAGGGTATGGTGTACAATGGTGATATTTTCATTGGTTGGTTTGAAGTACATTCTTTGGGTTAGGATCTGGATGATCTTGAAATTCTCCCATAAATGCTTTCACTGATGATTTAGTTTTTAGATCATATCATTGGGTTTGGTCATGGGAAAATCCCAATCATTCTATCTCCCATAAACGCTCTGATAAATGAGATTCATAGGGTATGATCCTACTAGCTCATGCCATTACTTATTTTATTTATGTCAATTCAAATTATCCTAACATTGTATTTATACTAATTATATGAGCATTGTTTAGTGGTTAGTTTATCAATGTTTACAATCATTGAGGGTATTTTAATTTCGATAAAATATAATAAAACCAAATATGTGAATATGTTTTTTATAACCATAATAGGGAATTTAATTCAATCACAAAGGGAACATTATTTATAAAAGTTTAGTTTGTTACAATATTCCCACCTTCAGAAATATCACCATCAAAATTTTCATTTCATGTACTAAAATAGTTGAGGGTCATTGTATTTCAACACCTCATTTGGTTCACTATTTACATCACAACACTTGTGGTGTCCGCATAGCACTTTGACTAGGTTAATTATCTTATTTCATAAAACATTTTCTCTATGATATAAGATAATATTCAGCTGGTCTTTATATGATAAATAATTCTACAATGGTTCCACCATTTAATTCATCATATATAATGGGTCCTATATCTACTTCCTCAAGATGGATATGTGGAAAACGTTATGTACTTGAGATAGGTTATGTGGGAGTTCTAGTCAGTAGTTCAATGCTTTAATGTGATCAAGGATCTAAAAGGGACCAATGTATCTTGGACTATGATTTCCCTTCTTCCCAAATTTAATGACATTAATTCATTAAGATGTGTGGAGGAATAAATTATCTCAGACATCAAACTTAGGGTCTCATTGATTATTTTCATCATAGATCTTCTGTCGGCTCTAAGAATCCATGATGGGTTATGGAATGGTCTTTACCATTTCCACCATTTCCTTGACCATTTTAGGACCCTTTAGTTTGCATTCAACAACTTCATCCCAGCATTCAGGTGTTCTTCACTTCTTCCCATAATGGGATTCATATGGATCCATTTGGATGTTTGAGTGGAAACTATTATTGTTCAAGAACTCGACCAAATAAATATTTTGATCATATCCTCCCTTGAATTCCATAGATCATGCTCTCAATATTTCTTTTAGTTTTGTGATATTCTACTTAGATTGGCAATTACTTTGAGGGTGATAATTCTAGAAAATTTTTAACTCAATTTTTAAAGCATGTTGGAGAATCATCTTGAACAAGGAGGTACATCATAAATACCAATCAGATACAATCAATAGTGGTGTTCCATGGTACCTAACCACTTCTCTAATGTACATCCATGCATTTTTATCGAGTGAGAAGTCATCTCGAATTGAAATGAAGAGACTAGTCTTTGTAAGTTGATCCACCACAACCCATATAGCAATATTTTCTCTTAATTTCTTCAGAATACCAATGAAACAAATCATGTTAATTTTTCCCATTTCCATATAGTTATGGGTAATTTTGGCATCATCCCCTTGGATTTTTTTTCTATTAAAAATTTACATGTTGACAAACAAGACACATTGATGTATACTATCTGATATCCTTCTTCATATTCTCCTAAAAATAGTTCTATTAATGATATGGAAATATATATATTCTCCATGGATAGATGCAGAAGTTTGAGATATTTTCATCATCCAAAAACTCTTTATTTTAGATAGGTTTTGATTGTGCACATTTTCATAACCCAAATGTTATAACTAATTCATTAATATGTAACATTGAGGTTTTCCATATTCTTACAAATTCCACCATCTTCTAAATTTCTGAATCACCCCTTTGAGAATCCGTTATATTCTCTAAAAGAGATGGTTGAGAAATTAGCTGTGAAATGTTTATGATTTTATTTCCTTTATGATTCTAATTTCTATCATCTTCAAGTCATATAAGATCATATCCTTTTTTATTCTCATCAATGATAAAATTATTGGATCCTTTCAATGTAGAGAATCAACAACTTTATTTCTTTTTCTAGGATGGTAGTGGATTAGGAATTCATAATATGTAATTATCTCTAACTATATTCATTGGAATATATATAGCTATTCAAGTGTGAATATATACTTGAGGCTATTAAGATCTATATATATTTTACACTTCTCCCTAGAGGGGAACTCATTCCATGTTTTCAACAAAGAAGATCAATGTAACCAACTCTAGATCATTTGTTGGGTGGTTCTATTCATGAACATTAAATTTACATGATTCCTAGGTTATCAATTTATTGTTATACATTAATAAACTTCTCAATCCATTCTTCAATGCGACGTTGTATACCACCAAAAGATCTCCACTTGTGGGTATAGTATGTATAGGTTCTTTGATAAGCCTCTTATTCAACACCTCAAAGATCTATTTAGATTCATTATTATATAAAAACATGAAGCCCTATTGAGTTATCTTGTATATAGGGTTTTAGAATCATGATATATTTTTTAGATATCCTCGATAATACCTAGAAAGTCCAAGGAAACAATGTATTTGTGTCATATATGTTGGCCTCAACCATCATTCAATTTATTTTATCTTTAAAGGGTCCATAGATATCTCATTTCTTATGATAAAATTCCCTAATAATAAGACTTACTTTAGTAAAAAATCACGTTCTTATAATTTACATAAAAATTATCCTTTCATAAGGTATTTAGCATAGTGCTCAGATGATTTTCATGAACCTCCTTACTTTTTTAGTATATTAGAATATCATCTATAAATACTATCATAATTGTTTCAATGTAATATATAATGAATCCATTCATAATTTCCATGATGACTAATAGATCATTCATGGGTCTTAATAGAATTACTATGATCTCATAGTTCCTTTACCTTGTACGGAAAGAAGA
Source organism: Viscum album (assembly GCA_963277665.1). Taxonomy (NCBI): domain Eukaryota; kingdom Viridiplantae; phylum Streptophyta; class Magnoliopsida; order Santalales; family Viscaceae; genus Viscum; species Viscum album. Next base: position 293,410,391 of record OY728145.1, on the reverse strand, counting down.
GTTGAGGATATCCTCCTTTTTCACCTTTACCTGATAATACCCTAACTGAAGATCCCCCATGGAGATATATTGGGCTCCACATAGCTGATTCAAAAAGTACTAAATATGAGGAATATGAAACATTTTATTTAAAATGATCTTGTTGAGATCATTATATTAGAAGAAAATACGCATTAACCCATACTTCCTATTGATGAAGAAGACTTGTACACCCCATGGTGAAGCACTTGGGTGTATGAACCCTTTATCCAAATTCCCCTATATTAAATTATTCATCATGTCAAATTATCTAATATTCATTCTATATGGAGTCTTGGATATTTTAAAATACATAGGTATATTATTGATTGAATATTCAACCTCTCATGTTGGAGGAAGACCATAAAATTCTTCAGGAAACACATCTGTGTTTTCCCTCATAATGGGAATGTCTTCACGGGTGATATTTTTATTAAACTCAGTCATTTGAGCAAGATAAACTGTCTCGTATATAATTAATATTCAATATTAAGATTTTGGTTCTAAATAATATTCATCCTCATACTAAATCTCATTCAAAATTAGAAGATGATTCATTATACGAAGAGTGATTTCCTTCTCATGGAAATTTTTGTTGTCTCTATGTAAGGAAATCCAATCCTTAAAAATAATTTCATGAAATTACACTATAGGGAGTATCAAAAGCTTCACTTGGATGTTCATCAAATAAATATTGATAGGAGTAGTTATATATGTTAGATGGAATTATTACCCCATTTCTCATTTGTTTCTTACAACTATACCTCCATGTTCTATGGTGGTGTTTGAATATTTCTATTAAACTTGTTTGGTGTGAAATAATGCATTGAACATGAATCAAAAATTAAATTCTCTATTCTTTAATGAATAACTTTCATACTTGTCACCACTGCATTTTTGGAATCTAACTCTGCATTTGTGATGGAATATATTCATCCATGCTACCTTATAGGTTATTGATATTGATTGTCTCTGACCACCCATTACTTAGTGCTTTAGATTTCAATGTGTCCTTCTCCCTTGAAATTTAATCATTAGATAATATGCTGAGGTTTGATTGGATATTTTCTCTATTCCATTACATTGGTGGGTTTCTCATGTCAGAAATCTCTAGCAAGGATCCCTTAATTTTCACACATAAATCATTTCCTCATCCTCTTCAATAAATTTCCAAGGTTCTTCTTTCCACACTTTTGACAAGTGGGATATTGAAATTTCTTACCACTATTAGATTTCACCATTACAAAACTAAATATAAACTTCAAATTCGTCTTCTTATCCTTGTGAGACCCTTGAGATTTTTCAATCTCCTTTTCGACTTTGAGGGAACATAGGAAAATTTTATCATAGATAATAAAGTTCACGATTCCTTGTCCCACCAGGTTGGGAATATCATTTGGGTAGTGATCACATTTCCCTTCACATGTATTGTTTACTTAATTCCTCTTATATCTGAAGATTATCTAGAATAAAGTGAATTATAGGTATGGTTATATTTTAACTATTAAACACACAAATGATAATTAAATATCATTAACAGGATAATTTATAAATGACATTTTTTTCTTTAACTTATGAATTTCTATTATTTGATGAAAATTATCCATGATCTATTTCCTAACATAGAACCTTAGGGAATTTTTTTTGTCCCCATAATTATGGTTCCTAGAAATTTGATGCATTTCCAAAATAATATTCCCTAGGAGTTTCAAACTAAGTATACATTAAGTAATGTTTTCATAAACCATGTGACAATATATTCTATATCAGTGCACCCTTTTGTGATTATTACCCCTAGGCACCACTATGCTAGAGTTAAATTTTCTTATATTATCTAGATGGGTATGTATTTTCATTTAATCCAATTTATCTATAATTTAACAAAACATAGAAACGTTTTTCTATGCTTAGTATTATCCTTAATTATTTATCTATAGTTTCCTAACACTAATATGAAAAATAGAAACATTTTTCTTTGATACCAACTATAAAAACCCTTGTCTTTATTACACATTAATTCATTATTTATTAAAAAAGAACACACAAGATAAAACTCAAAATATCAAGAATCCTAGTGTATTTGGGTAATTAGAAACATTACATGACAACATATGATAGGGGTACATTAGAATTACTGAAAACATCCTTAACATGTTCTTAATTTTCCACCTTTCTTAAAATTGCATTGGATAACCTAGGGTCATACATAAGAAAGGGGTGAACTATAAATCCTAAAAAAGGAATAAATTAAGTATAACATGAAGGAATTATTACATGTTAAATAATTGGAATTTTAATGGTAAATAAAAATCTTGAAAATCATAAACATGGAAAATGAGGCATGGTATAACATAATAACATAAAGGAAACATAGGAATGTAGAAAAATTAGTAAACTTGACACCATAAACATAAGTCACGTCTAACCACCAATACATCATAACATGGTGTTAAAAGGTCCAATAATATACTAGGTTCACTAACTAATCTCATACATGATGTCTTATGAGACTAAAACACTACCCATTGAATTTTTGTGAAATATAATTCTAGGTGAATCTATTTCTTTGATATCAAGTACATGCATATGTGTGCCACTTAGACTGTACAACATAAGGTTTTATTTCAACAATTTTAACCCCATAATCATGTAATTTGGGTGGAATACATTGAATTATGCAATAAATGAAGGATATGTACATGTAGGTGAATATAATTGAGTTGAAATGGGGTTGGATATTCACGATGCAATCATTTGGCATCAAAAATTACAATGAAGTTTCTTCAGAAAAATGATAATACATAAATATTCGTAAAATGGACTAATGATTGTGAATGGGGTCTCTCATCATATTTAAATAAAAATCATAGTAAAAGGGATATGTAAAGGCATATCCCAACATTATTAATTTGAAAACAAAATACATTACATAGATAAGGTTATTGAATAAAGAGGAGAAAGAGAGGATACCTTACTAAATATCTCCTTAATAACGGATTATGTAAATATTATAATGGGAGGGGATAAATGGGATATCATTATTAGTAAATAAAATAAACTATATATTTATCTTTATAATTTCATAGAAACTTGATCAATTTAGATTCAAAATGATAATTACAAATAAGGTGCTTGAATGGAAAATAAGAGAGAGGAATTTGTTACCTTGAGGGGGTGATTCAAAAATATTCCGAGAAGCTTCTTGAGAGATTGGGGGTACCTTTGTAAGACTCTGGAGTGGGAATAGTACAGTAAGTATGTGATCTAAGGCTTTTGAGTGAGGTAGAATGCGATTTTTTGTGGTTCTATATAGGAAAATAAAGGAGATATCTTTATTATTTTCCAAACATTGGTTTTGGACAATATAAAATAAGGTGATAAAAAACATTTCTTTTTTACCATGTTTTCAGAAAAATATGAGTTTTTTTCATTATTTTATAATTTTGTGGTCTGAACTCATTAAAATATTACTCTTGGTGATTTTTAAGTGAGTCATGTTTTTAAATAAATGATTTTAAAACATTAAAATATAATATAGTTTTTAGAGGATTCATAAGTGGTTTATAAAATTAACCAAATAACCACAAATCACATTATTCTAAATATAAAACATAATTTTTGGTCATGTATATTATTTATAGAATTTATTATATAACTTTTGTGTCATTATGGTGTCATAATAAAAACATTATATTTATATATTATTTAATATTTGACTGAAAAATCATCTATCTCATAAAATTAGGAAAAATCATTTTTGGATAATTTTGAGGTGATAATTACAAAAATAATAGTTATTTTATCAAAATAAGTTTCTAAATAAGTGACTTATTACTATTAAAAAAGGAATCAACATATATTGATAAATTGTGGGGTTTTTTTTACAGTAATAGTGTTCAAACCCTTATATAAATTATCATTTGACATCATAAAAAATATATAATCATTTATATTTAATAAAAATTATTATTTTTTATTATTTTTTAAAATAGTATTTATTTTTAAAATTCAAGAATTCATCAAAAAGACTTTCTTAATTGAAATTTCATATTACACAAAAATAAAATATGTGTTTCATCATATCAAAATAATAATAATTTATAAAGTAACAATAAGAAGATGTAGATATATTAATTATTCAATATAATTGATATATTTATATTATTATGGTAATGATACATCTCATTTTATTACACCAGAAAATTCTCTAAGGATAAGGTGTGGGCTGGTTAGATTTTTGTTGGTGGCTTGGAATACATGTTTTGGGTTGTGATCTCGATGAGCTTTAAAATATCCTATAAATGGTTTCACTGATGATTTTTTTGTTGGATATTATCTTAGGATTGGTTAACATAAATTTTTAGTGATTTGTATCTTCCTCAGAATCTATGATAAATGGATTTCATATGGTATGAAACTTATGGTTTAGGTCATTGCTTCTTTTGTCTGTTTCAATGGGATTTATCATAATCCTATATTTATACTAATCATTATACCATCGTTCAACATCTATTTTATCAATGGTTATGATTCTTAATTGTATTTTAACTATAATATGGTATAAAAAACCAAATAAGTGTATGTTTTTTCTATAACCATAATAAGGAATTTAATTCAATCACATCGTTAATTATATTTATAATTTTTTAGGTCGTTACAGTTAAGATATGATAGAATAGTTTTTTTAACTTACCAGGGATATGATATCACTCCCATGGGTCTGCAGTTTAATGCATTTGATAAGGTGTTCATGATTCCAAGATCTGAGTGTCTGGGGGAATTGACTTGTTAAGTAATTCCCTCAGAAGGTGACAGAGAGGTATCATTGATTTTATGATATTCCTGGTATCTAGATTGTGTTTTATCATTGGTAATTATGGAAACTATAATTATAACCTGATTTTGATGATATATCTTTGAGATTAATATTTCATGGATTTTTTCATCTTATGACCGGGACGTGTTCCATGTAGTTTCACATCATGCAGTTAGGAATTTATCGTACAGTTTAACATCATGCTCAAGGATGTTAACATGTAGTTTAATTTCATGTGACTAGGATGTTCACGTGTTGTTTAATAATATGAAACCAGGATATATCTGGATGTTTAATTTCATCTAACTAGTATGTATCATACAATTTAATGTTAGTATCCTATGATGTACCATGTCATAACATATCAATGGAAAACATTTTTGTGTGAGCCCAGACGACTCTTATACATATTTAATTTTTTTATGATCCTCTAACTTGATAGAGGCTTTATTAAGCTAATTATATTGAAAATTTTTAAATCTAAAGATACTCTCTATTATTTGTCTAAAAGGTCATTGGTGGGGAAAATGATTTTCATGGCCTGAAAACACATCTTCACTCAACCTCCTCAGTGTTTGAAGATCTATCAAATGACTATCCTTTGAATAGAAATGTTACCTAGAAAAATGTTTTTATTGATGTAATATACCCTTCATTTTCATTCATCATGATATGTTCAACCATGCTACTTCTACCACATGATACATATAACTTTTTTGGGATAAGAAAAAGGATGATTTTGGTTTCTAGGGTGAAAATATGTGATATTTACTTGTTCAGGGTAGATTTTGAATCATTGGGGTCCTTTGATGGTGAAGATGTTTTTAATTGACTAATGGAACATGAATCTCCTGGAGGCTTTGGGAAAACTATTGAGATCTGATTGTTAATTGAGAAACCTCGACAAGGGGATGGAAAACAAGGAAATGCCCCTATCTCTATGGGATTAGGGTCTTGGGAATATAAAAATCACACAGTCTTATGGTCTAGGGTGTGGTGGAAAAATTACTATATTTCACGCAATGAGGGGATAAAAAATATAAAAATTCCCCCATCCTTGTGGGTTGGGGAACTTCACTACAAGGAAGATTTATGCATGAAGGTCCTAACGGTTTATTCTTATAAGGTATTATATGACCATTCCCATTATGGTTTCCTATATATACTTATTGTCTCATTGTATTTGGGTGATCCATTCTTCCATAGAAACATCCCATTCATCCTTAAGGGGTTGTCTGGTAGTAGTCCTGAGGACACCCTCTCCTCTGTCAATTCTAGGGTTAGTGGATGATGATGGTTATCTCAATGTGGACCTTGAATACTAAATCTATTGTTTCCATTTTACATATTATCCATCAAAATTTTTCTATAAAACACAAACATGGTCGATAATACATTCTATAGATTCATGAAATATACTATTGTGTCCTTTATTTCCTATATTGGAGGCAGAATGTGGGCTAGCCATTGTTTCCTTGATAACTTCCAAAGATTATGGTTATACTCTTCAAGATTGTTCTCATAAAGATCCATTGTAAAATCCCCATATTTGGTTCATACCTTATTGATGGAGACGTTGGAAGGATAGTGCCCTGCTTCAATAGAGTATCTCGTTTGATGGGTTAGTTCCCAATATTCCATTTGGTGGTACAGTGTCTGCAGTACTATTTTTTGGGTCAACATCCATTTTACCATTGGGGGGTTAGCGCCTTTTGTACCATTTTATCGGTCAATTATTATATTTAATATGATACTGAGGTTGAAAAGGATTAACATTTAACCATCCCTGTGGGATGGGGTCCTATATGGGATTCCACACTTACCAAGGATAGATGTGATGAATTCAAAGGCTTATCACTAGTGATGATCTAGAATTCATATTGTGCCACTATTAGGATACACTAATGAGCCTCATACATATTTTTGGTAACTTTGATATAATTATACTCCAATGTTTTATTATTTGGAAACACCAGGATAGATCAATTACTAGATTCCACAATTTGGATCGTTAGGATAGTCACAACATCCTCCACATATCCTTATCTAATTATGGGAACATACCAATGATGATCACCATACTGGATAGGATCTCTTCTAGGTAGCTCTTGGGTGGTTAAGTTGATTTGTTGATAGTCCCCATCCACCTCACATAGGTATGAATGATATTTTTTTATATGATCTAGATATAAGATACCAAAGTATTTTAATGTAACAAAAATGTCCACCTCCACACCTGTGGCATGTTTTTGAAAAGATGGATGTTGGGGATTCATCCTAAAGAGGATTTCAAGATCTTTTTCCAAAGTCATGATTGAACTATTTTTTGGTAATCCTCAACCAATATGTTCATAATATAAAACTAGAGGTTTTTCATTGATGATAGTGTAAGTTAGGTTCTCAGGTTCATGGATCCCAGGGAAAATGATCCACATAATGGATGTGTCAACTAGTTGTTCACTGTGGTTTGACGTGTTCTGCAGGAATTACCAGATTTTTCAGTGGTCTCAAAATCTTTTTCTATATTGGAAGATTCTTTTTGAATGTAAGGAGTCTCAAAATTAATATAGAGGAACGAAGAATCTTTATTAGTGAAGAATCATATATATGAGTGTATGGTCGATCAATTACTTTCATATTTAATGTATAAATAGGTGGTTGCTTCATTTATAAAAGGTTTAGAACATCTAAAATATGTCACATCAGTTTCAAAATTTTGAATCCCAACAAATATGGAACACAATGGCTCTAAAAAACTAGGAAATAAATGATATTTAACTTTTTTTAATAGATAACACAGTTAATGGATTTCACATTGGGTTAACTATTTTGTTTCGTGGAAAATGTGGAAGTAAATGGCCCGATTAGAACTGAGCAACAAATCATTTTTAATCATTTGAAGGGATGACACAACTAAAGGATTTCACGTCCTCATAACAATTTTTTCCAAAAACAATTAACAAAACGAACTAATGGGAATTGATCATTATATCATTTTAATGCATGAAAGGAATGAACAATTAAAGGATATCATGTTGGGTCCATCATTTTTGTTTCCAGGAAAATGTGGGTGGTCTCACTCGACACTTGGTTTTGGTTGATTGAGGTTGTTTACATAGCAATCTGTTTATAGTTTAAAATTTTTGTCTCTAACAGAAACACCCAATGGTTTCCGCATTCCTTACAAGGTATGGACCTTCTTTCTAAAGGCAGGTGTCCAATTGGGGTTTCAACTCCAATGAAACATAAGGAATTAAATTTCTATAGGGGATTGGAGGTCGATCATATCACCCCCTTTTGGTGTGAATTATTGACTATTTTGATACTCCCTAATAGATGTATGATGTCTTCATGAAATCCTTCCAAATATCTGGTACATGATTGGTTATGCATGTTCCATTGACTTGATCAAGACCATGGGTTGATGAGAACCATTTTGTGTGTCATAAATTCTCTATTTTTATCCACATCATTATGATTCTTTAGTTTATAGTCATGTTTGGGAACTCTGAAGTTTATCTACATCTAGAGAGTAATTTGGTGTCTTGTAGATGGGATTAAACCTTATTGAGGTCCCCTATGTGTCCTATGAGAATTTAAATCAAAACTCATGCAGTTTTGTTTGACATAGTTTTTGGTTATATGAGTGGACTATACCATATAGTATAACATCATGAAGAAAGGATGTAAATATAGGGATCAAGGCTTGAGGAGGCTTCCTATGTATCCCATTAAGATAAGAATCAAAGTCCATGTATTCTGTGTTATGACCATCTATGTCATAAAAGATGTGACAATAGAGGCCTTGAGTCAGACATGTTCTTGTAATACTACCTTGAACAATATCATTGGGTGTATGACCCTTTGAGTGAAGATGATATGTAATTGAGATTACATTACAATGAAGGGCCCACACTTGTGGCATCCACATCATGTTATTTGTAAAATCATTACCATCCTCTAAGACCAAGTTATCAATACATTGTGTGAAAAAATAGATAACAGTAGATTTCACACATCACATGAATGAAAATATATATTGGGCTTACAAATTAAAGTTTACCATTGAGAGGTATGATCATCAGTCTCCTGTATAATATAACATGGAGCTTGGGACTTATAAAGGAATCCTACATATAAGATTTAAAATAGGAATCATAGTCCATATAGTATGGTTACCCCTACCTCATTGAGGGGTTGGGATAGATGGTTTCACTCAAATGAATTTGGATCATCCTAATGTTTTAATAAATCTTGGGACTTATACCAATATGGATGACCATATTATATATAAATTATTTATCCTATTAAGGATAAAGAGAGATGATGACCATTAATGGTCTTTCAAATATGTCTAGTATGGAATGGAGGCTCATCCAAGATCATAACATTATTAGGGTTTTATGAGCTCATAACCTTAACCTGTTAAGGGAACCCCCCTTATAAATGGTGTACTCAGTCAGAGGTTTATGGATGAATATTTATATGGTTTATACCCAAGTGTTTCCTTTTTATAAAGTTTAAATGTCATAGGGTTCATGTGAAACATGTCCAGGTGGTCTTCCTGACATATCTTGGTTTTCCAGCTGCTACGTCCATGGTGTTTGGATGACATGTTCTAAGTGTCAGCTAGACAATCTATGAGTGATTTCCCAACATGAAGAGGGTGTTTTTCCGAAAACCTTTTGAGTGTTTGCTGAACATTTTCTGAGTATATTCTGAATAAGGATGACATATCTCAAGGTTCTTCTTATGATTGAATATAACATGTCAATGGGATATTGCATGAAAAATTGGACATGTAAATGGTGATTCGAATGATCAAATAATTCAGGTGCTGGGCCTTTCACTTGATCAAGGCGCACATATTCATAGTTCTTTTTCATGACCAAGGTGGACATGGCAGAGGTGCTTCAAATGATAAAATAATAAATGTCTATTGTGCTTCACATGATCAAAGAAAACAGGTCTAAGGTGATTTTTCATGATCCAAGAAGACATGTCCAGGCCCTTTCACATGATCCCAGATGACTTGTATGAGATTTATTCGCATGATCAAACTGACTTTTTTGGGATGTCTTCACAGGGTCAAACTAGCTTTAATGGGACATCTCCAGATAATCAAGCTGAATTTTCCGGGATGCCCTTTGCATGATCAACACAAACACATCAAAGGTTCACTACCACAAAACAGAATTTTAACAAAACACACTTTTATCAACATTAGGAAAAATCACTTAGAGGTTCCCTATATCTGTACAAAAGCAAGTACTGATAACGAGTACCTTTAAACGGAATTTTATTTTGCACTGATAAAAAATAGCCTTTATCAACACTTATTTTAGCACTAATAAAGGGTAACCTTTATTAGCACTTTTCTTTAGAACTAATGAAAGGTATCCTTTATCAAGATATTATTTTTAACACAAATATCATCACATTATTTATCGTGTTAATAAAGAGATCCTTTATCAATGCTTTTTTAGTGCTGATAAAGGATATGAAAAAATTAAAATAATGAAAAATAATAATGAATTTCTTATTAGAAAAATATTAAAAAAATTAATAATTAAATTTTTTTCGATGAAAATGAATAAATTTAAAATATTATATAAAAATTATAAATACTTATAAATATGATATATTAAACATATAGATATATGTAAAATTGGAATAATAAATCTGATAAAAATTAAATATGAGTAAATTAAGAAAAATATTAAATATTTTATTAATTATATAATTATTTATAATCCACACCAACCAAATTTTGATATTATATGGATTAAGGGATAAAGAGACTTCGAGGAGAACATTAAGGGTGTCTCTAATAGTGAATTCCAAGAGTATCAGCACAAAAAAAAGTTAGTACCCTTATGATGGAAGGAACCAAAGCTTGAAGAGAAAATTAGTCGATCATTATGAGATTCTTTAGAAGCTAGATAGTCTGACACAACATTACCCTCATGTCAAGTATGAATAATGGTCATGTGGTTGTTCATTAGTCGCTTACATCATCTAGTAGAGAATTCAATCGACCTAGGAGTGGGTCCTTTAACTATCACTTCATTGTAAATTAATAAGAAATAAATATCAATTTCCCTGGTAGGGATGTTCCTCTATTTTCATATGACTGGGTCAGGGATTATAGCCTTTGCTTCTGGTTGAAGAGAGTCACCACTTCTTAAGAATTATATGAAAATTGCAATAACTAAACCCTTTGGGTCTCTAACCACTCCACCATAATGCATAAATCCCATGAAAAAAGAACCATATATATTTAATTTGTTTCCCAATGTTGGTGGATTCCATATCATACATTTCCCCTAAACATAAATGTAGTTATTATTGGAGGAGTAAAAGGGAATAAGGGTCTCGAAGGAAGGGGAAATCTTTGAAACCATTCAAAACATGGACATGTCCAGAATTATATTTTTAGTTTTGAATATGATACTTTTCATGGTCCCCAGGGAAGACTAGTGGCATTTATCATTCCTGGAAGATAAGATGAGCCACCAAAAAATAGTGAAGATTAGGGATCTGGCCTTTCTGTCCACATTATGTCTATCAGCATCATAGAACCACTGTTGGAGGGAAGAATCAGTTGATAAAACCTAGGCAGAACACCTTGTGAACTGGACGACCGAACCCCATACTATATTTTCCCATTCACTATTAAAAAACAAATGTTCAGTGGACTTTGTCCATGGCTCCCTACAGTAGAGGCATTTAGAGAAAAAGTTGATTCCCTTATAGTGGATACTCTCATCGGTTGGAAAGGATTTTTTCTAACACACCAAACCCAGAAGATTAACATTGATTGGATCTCCTTTCACAATAATGTTTCTTCCCAGTGATCCTAAGGAGAGGACACATATTGAGATTTATGAAAGTATCTAATAGTGAAAATAATATATAAAGATCTTGTCAAAATACATTTATCTGGGTCATTATTAATCATGATGTTGTCAAATATGCCTATCTAATTATCATTCAAGTTGGAATAGATGATATTGGGATGCTCACTAGCCTCCATGAAGCTGTTATTCTGAGTGAGGATACTCGAGAATCCAAGAGTTTTCTATGTCTAGTTATGATGCTAAAAGCTTACATCTCCCTTAAAAAATAGTATATATTTAATATAGATATATATTATCATGTATATAAATATATTATTTATATAATAAAAAATATTTATGTTTTACATTAAATAATTTATATATTAGTGATGAATTGTTTATAATTAAAAAATAATATGAATTAAAAATACCAAATAATTGTTTCAAGTAATGGACATAATTGAATTTTGTCTAATTTTTTCAATATAACATATATCAAATGTGTTTTCTAGTGATTTTTCATGCATACATAATTAATGCATTTTTATATACACAAAGACCACACACAAATATGTACATAGTTTATGATGTCTTATATAGAAACACATAAACCTAATATTTATGTAATTTACTAAAATTTCAGTATTCATTTTAGAATTTCATTATAACAGGATACATTAAAATTATCATGTCTTTACTCAGAAAATTATATTTTTTTTTTAATTTTTATAACAGTTATGTATTAATTTATTTTTAATATTTGTTTGGGTATTGAATCATTATCTATTATTTATTTAAATGTATTTATTTATTTACTATATTTTAATATTTTTGATATATATTCAATATATATTCTTACTTTCTTAATAATTTATATTTAATTAATAAAACTTATCCATTTTTTAAATATTGTTAAATTGTACTCGTTTTTAATTATTAAATTCCACTCATTTTTAACATGTATTCACTTAAGATTAAAATTTAATTAATAATGTTAAAAATATTTTTTGTAAATAAATATATTTATAAATATATATTTACTATAGTTATACATTTATATATTTATAATAATAAGTAAACAAATATTATTTAAATATATATATATATATATATTAAAATAATTATAAATTTATAATAAATTAATATAAATAATTAATATATTTATTATATTTGAATTTAAATATATTTATTATATATATATGATTATATAAATAAATATAATGATATAAATATATAAATATTATTTTTTAAAGTATTTATATACTTGTAAATAAATAACTATATATTAACATAATTATAATATTATAAATAATGTATTTAAATAATTTATATATTTAATATATTTATATGTATATATATTTACTATATATATATAATAATAATAATATATTTTAAAAATACATTATTTATAATTATAATTATAAAACCTTTATTAGCGTATATTAATTTAGTATTAATAAAAGTGATCTTTATCAGTAATTTTTTGGAAGCAAAAAAGAATGTGTCTTGATCTATTTAAATAACCCTAACAAGTCATGATATCTGAAGTATTCTGCGAAATCCACCTGCTACTGGTGCTCCTCCTAATCAAATCCAAGCTCGAATCAAGGATCAAACAACTCATAGGCTCGAATCCAAGGCTCAAAAAATTGCAAGGGTTGAACGAATTTATGACACTAACAAATTCCATGTTTGGTGATATCTCTAATTTCTATCAGATGATTCAATGATTCAATCAGAGGTATGTTATTTTCTCCCCCTCCTCACTGGTTGATTGCTTGTTTGGAAATTTCTATTTTCATTTTTTGTTCATTATCTTCTCTTATTCGTTATTCATCCCCAATTTCCCTTCTATAATGAATTTTTAATTGGGGGTTTCTATAATTTTTTTATTGACCCTTTAAGGTATTTTATTATTGCCTTATTTTGTATTAAGAATTTTACACCGTAATTTCATTCTTGTAGTGTATTAAGTTTAAATTTTTTGAACTTCCTTCAATGGAAATAGTGCACACAAATTATTTGTTAAAATTCCACCCATGGTTTTTATTTAATAAATATAAGTGGACTTCAAGTAATGATTTCTTGATGTTGATGTGAGGCTTGTTTGGGGTTTTTCTTCATTGAAGCTTCAGTGTTATTACATCGGGATTTTTATTTTATGTTAAGTGTCCTGAATTTTATATATATATATTTCTTGATATCCTATATAAAAATCCATATATATATACATATATATATGTTCATTTTAAAACCTACATATATAAAAATATGAACAAATCTTTTGATATATATATGTAATTATGTAGTCATATGAAATATAGATAGGATGGATTCAATAAAGTATATGATAATATTTTTCAATGTACCAAAAAGGAATTCTTAGAGAAAGTATTAATGTGTGTTTTATAAAACTATGACTTTGAGACATGTTTTTAACTTTTTAAAAATATATTTATTCTCAATATTTTATTTTGAATTATATTGAATGAAAATTTTTTTTTGATGAAAATTAGAAGTATTATCCAGTTTCTTGGCCTTATTGGTACCTTGAAATGGTTTTTATAATACGTTATCTAAAACTATGGAAGATGAATACATTGGTTTTTGATGAGGTAAAGAATTTTTTTCTTTTAAATATAGAGATCATATTGATGGGTGTTGTAATTTTGTTTGAGTATAGATGTTTGGGTTATGTTGATTGTTGATTGATATGTTTTCTGAAAGGTAACCATACATTATATTACTATTATAGTAGGGATAGTATGCTTTTAAGTGAGGGATGAGAGATAGTTACAATGTAGTCCCAATCAGATTATATGGGTCCCCTCTTATGTCAAAGTCCATATGGGATCCCAAAATGGTAGGCTTGATGTGGGTCATTAGTAGGTTATAAACATAGGAACTCATCATCATTATTTTAGGTGGTTCCAACCCAAGTTTTTCCAGAGTCACCTCACATGGTGTTTTGGAATTTCCCAAGATTACATATGCTTCAATTACTATCGTTTACATGAATATTATTTTTGACTTACTCTACATTCAATATGAGTTAGTTATAATATCTCCTATTTTTTATATTTTTTATTTGGTTATATTGATTTATTTATTTTTATGAATAATGTTTCATTATATTAGTATATATTAATATTTATGAGTATGGTTATAAAGTGTATTGTTCAAGAACCCTAAAATATTTATAGAGTATATATAAATATATATATTCATGGAATAAAATATCATTTATTAAGTTGAAAATATTTATTAATAATGTTTATTGAGAGTATTGATTTTTTATACCATTAATATTAAATGTAACAATTCCATTGGTTTTTAGATCACTTTTTCCATAAAATAGAATAGTGGTTTTCATATTCTATATATGTTTGAATAATTATTTGAAAATATTTTTAGGTATACATCATTTTAGGTCTACATGTATTGGTTTCACCCCTAAGAATTTCGTATTACCCTCCATGTATATGAAATAACTCTTTGTTTATTAAATTGTTTTTATCAACACATTTTTATATCATCTAGTACATGAAATGAGAGTTTATTATTATTTTTTATCATATTTGTTTTTTATTACTCTTTAATTTCATAAAATATATTTTCATTTATTTTTGGGATTATGAATTAATTGATTTATCATTTTAATATTTGATGGGTAGTCTTAGTTAAAGGATTTAAATGGTTAAAAGTGTGATTTATCCTAAAAATATTTAATTTATATAGGCCCCAAAGATTCATATATCATAACATGTCCCCACAATTACCCCTTTAATCACATAAAAGAACGTGTCTTCCCCCTAAATCTCACTATAAATAGGAAAAAAGTTAAAAAAAATTACGAGAATGGTGTAATTCTCACAAATGGGAGGCATTGACCCTTTTAGAGTACTCAATGCAGTACAACTTTCATCCTCATCAGCTTCATATCTTGAATAGTTATTATTGGAATTTTTTACTTGAGACTCATCCCCCATCTATTCTATGTTTCTTGAACTACTTTGAGTCGTATTCATCCCATGGATGACTACTATGGAGAGTATTTCATGAAACTTATGTGTATGTCCAAAATAGATAGAGGATGAGTCTCAAACAACAAAATGAAATAATAACTGTTTGGGAGATGAAACTGATAAGAATGATAGTTTTCTATAAATATGAATGTTGGATTATTTCATAGTATATCACCTACCATAGTGGAGTAATTATTTTCTTAAATTAAACTACCCATTCTCTTCAAAACATACTGAAAATATTTGAATTAAGAAAATTCGGGTTTCCTTATAAGAATTAGTTATAACATTCAACATTGATAATGAATATCTTATGTGTATTAATTTTTTTATCTTACAAAATGAATATTTTATAAGACAAATAGGATGTATATTAATCAAAAATAGTTTCAAGCTAATCATTTGGAAAAAGATTATGAATATGGAGTTCAGGACTCATTAAGTTTTCAGTAGAGTTTGCATAACACCCTTCTCAAATCCTTTTTTTTGTGATTATGTTGTTGTCGTTCAAGGAAAAACAGTCCAAAATAGTTGTAAGAACATTTATTTTGTCTCATAATAGATCATAGATATAAATGTTGGACTGAAATTGTAGAAAAACCAAACATACACTCTGATTAGGATGACACTACGGTTTATGGATCGTTTGATATGAATACTATTATAAATGATGATAGAGATCTCATGGAAGAAATGAAAATAAAAATTAAAGATAACCTTCATGATTGTACAATGATTTATGATAATTTAAATAGTTTTTATAAGATACCATTGTATATCAGTTGTACTAAATACATAACATTTTCAACTGTATTAAAGTTATATAATTTTAAAGATGTAGCGGATGGAGTGACATCAGCTTTATAGAACTAGTTGGTAACATGAATGGTATGCTTCCATAAGATAATGAAATACCATGTCGAACATATGATGAAAAATGAATGATATGTTCAATGGTTATGATCTATAAGAAATACATTATTATATAAATTATTTCATATTGTTTATTAAGGACTATGAATCCATCATAAAATTCTCTATGTGTGGTGAAGATTGATACATGAAATATGAATTAAGTCCTTCAAAAGATGATTGGTACTTTACTATCATTCCACGATTTAGAATAATATATGGATGTCAGGAAACCGTGAGGTAGTTGACATGGCATTCATATACAATAATTAAATATGGTAACCTATATCATCCATCAAATTCTCCTTAGTGAAATAAAATTGATTACGAGTGTCCTGAATTTTAAAATGAGCCAAGAAACTTTTATCTCTTGTTATCTAGAGATGGAATAAATACTTTTTGTGTATAGATTATTACACATAATACATGGCACAAATTGTTTGTAAATTATAAATTACTTCCACAGTTATGCATGAAACGAAAATACATTATGTTGACTCTCCTAAAATATGGACCAAAGAAACCTGATGATGATATTGATGTCTATTTGGATCCATTGATCGGAGATCTGAAACTAATGTGGGATATATGTGTTACAATGTATTTTTCTCATAGAAGTGATGAATTTACATTGAGATCCGTGTTATATTTAATGATAAACGACTTTAACGATTATGGAAATTTATTAGGCTATAACATTAAATAAATTTTGAGGAGTCTAATGTTTGGAGAATGCACACACTCAGTTCGGTTGAAACATTCATTGAAGAATGTGTTTTTATATCATCATATTTTATTATGGAAATGAAATAAATATCGATCCTGGATGACAACATTTGATGGGAATATCGAACAAGGTACAACATCATCTCTACTAACGGGTGATCATTTTTTCGATAAAGTAAACTATATTTACACAATGTTTTCTACACCATTTTTGAAAAACCATATAAAAGTAAGTTGTAAGAATTTATATTCTTCCTATGAATTATTGTATTCAAATTTTTGGTTCGTTAGATATTTACATGATGTAATGCATGTAGAAAAAAATGTATTTGATAGTGTTATTATAACATTACCAAATGTTACTTTAAAAATGAAAGATGGAATCAAGGATAGGTTGGAAATGATTGAAATTAGGATAAGGAAAGAGTTGGAACCAGTGAATGGTAAGGGGAGGAATTTTCATCCCCCAACTGTTTACACTTTATCCAGATATGAAAATTTTAAATTTTTCCTTTTTGTTAATATTTTAAAATTTCATGTTGGGTATTCATAAAATATCAAGAATGTTATGTCAATGAATAATTTTAAGTTACACAGTATAAAATCACATTGCCCACATGTTTTTATGTAATATTTGATACATGTTTCTTTACACAATATTCTACCTAAAAATGTGTAGTATACATTATCCAAACTCTTCTTCTTTTTAAAATCCATATGCATAAAAGTTATAGACCCGAAGAAGTTTCCAATCATGAATAAGGACGTTCAATTCATATTAGGTGAATTAAATATGTTATTCCCATCATTATTCTTTGATATAATGGTCCACCAGATGGTTCACTTTGTTAGATTGGTTCAACTATGTGGTCTTTTCCATTGCAGATGGATAAACCCCAATGAATGGTATGTGAACATTTATAAAGTGTATGTCATGAATTCAAGTTGGATAGAAGGTTATATTTCATAATGATATATTTTTAAAGAAGCTATTAAATTCTGTACTTATTACCTATTGGGTGTTGATAGAATCGGTCTCCCAATGTCTCTTCACAACAAACAACTTCTGGGTGAATGTATTTCTAGAAGATATTCTACTGATATTACCTTGATAGAGAGGTATAAATATTACCATCACATTTTATATAATAGTGAAGATGTTGATCCATATGTTGAAGACCACAAATAAATTCTTAGATATTTGAATCCATCTAGGGATGAAGGATTGATATAAAATATACATAATCAATAGAGTATAATATGGTTTGGGGATCAAATTTATAATTTTTTTTGAAAATATGAATTCAATTTTCAAACAACTTTGATGGATAGCCATGGGACCAAATTCAAATGTTATATATTATACTAGTTTTTTTTAATAAATGTTTATAAATTCTATAGAAAAGAACTTAATGAATATAGTGTGATGAAAAACAGCATTGTTATGCTTGTGGTGGAAGCGATTCACATATTTGGTTCCAAGGATAGAAATAAAATTGATGAAAATATGCCAAATTTTTTCATTATAGAATAGATATATGAGTTGGATCATACAAAATTTCATGTGCTGGTTTTCTATTACAAATTGGTTAATAGTAGAAGTTTAGTGAAATTTTATGAAATGTTCATCATGAAAGTGAATATAAATATGGAAGGAGAATGAAGAGTTGTTTGTAATGGAATAAAATGTAGTGGAAGTTATTTATGTCTCATATCCAGCAAACAAGAATCAGATGATTATCCTACTGGTGACTAAATTAAATGTCAGGTCAGATTAAAATTCAGTCTAGGATGACTCAATCATTGGAATATTACAATCAATTCATGTCAGTCCCAATGCAGCCAATGTCTTGTACCTTAGAGGGGAACAAAATGAGGTGATTTGGATTATCGATAGAGGATCCATGTCCCTAAAATCTTTGAAAGAATAAAGAGAAATCAATTAGATGTTAAAGTGGTTTTTAATATACATTATTATTCCTCATAATATTTTCTTTTTTCTAATACATTGAAATAATTAGAATTAAATGTTTGACTAATCATGCATAAAATGTCTTCTGCAAATTATTATGTTACCAATCCTATGAAAGAAGTGATTATAATGAAAGAAACCCCTTGGGGGGAAGAAAATGTAATGTTACGGTACACTTTATCTATTTTACTAATAAATCATATAATGAAATACTTATTTAATTTTCATTATTCCTTGAATGGTTCTTTTATTTTAGAATATTTCTACCCGTATTTCATTTATTTTTCACCAAAACATCCACATACTTCTCCCTCAAAACATTTTCAAGCCTATAGTATTAGCATGTGTCACTTTCCTTCAATTTCCCTCCACTACCATTATAAGAATAAAAATGATGCTTTCTCTTCTAAATAACATAGGTAATCTTTATCTTTTCACATTAAAATCAGTATCCATAGAATTAAGGTATTATTTCATATTTATATTGAATTTTTTTCTTTTTAGTATTACTCACATAAGATTTTTTTCTTATACAAGTAAATTCTTTTTATTGAGTTGTGGTGATTTTTTTGAAGCTACTAATGCTCGTGAGAGATTTGAATTCGAGGATACAATTTAGTTAATGAAAATAAGTAAATGGTTAAGAATATATATACAACCATTATGAAAAAGTTAATTTACAATACTTGTTTAATTATTTTTTCATAATTTTATGTAATATTTGTAACCTTATTTCCTTATTATTTTTATCTAGTACATATTTATTTTTTTTTGCAAATATTTTTGGGAAGTAATATTTTAATAGTTTTTTTATTTTAGAATATTTATATCCATCATTAATTCCTTTCTACACCAAATATTCCATAGACTTATTCTCCCTCAATACCTTTAACCTATACTTTGATGGAATCTTTCACATTCCTTTATTTTCCATCCACTACCTTTTTAGGAAGAGAATCATCACTACCTTTGCTCAATAATATAGTTAATCTTGATGTATTCATTTCAAATTCATTGTCCATATAATTAACATAATTTTTTATATTTATGTTTAATTTATTTATTTTTAGTAACATTTTTATATTAATTGTTTTTTTTTGTATAGGTGGATTCTTTTGTTCGAGTTTGAGTGGTTTTTTCAAATATGATCACGCTCGTAATGGATTGGAATTTGAGACTACAACTAAGATAATTAAAACAAAGAAATGGGTCAATATTGTATGCAACCATTATGATAATGTAAATTTCTATCACTTATTTAATAATTGTTTCATCATTTTATCTACTATTGTTTAATTAATTTTCTTATCAATTTTTTCTAATACTTATTTAGTTTTCTCATTAATCTTTTAGGAATTCATATTTTTCATTCAAATATCTACAATAAGCTATAAAATAAATAACATGTTTATTTCTGAAAATGTTACCACACTTTCTATTGGATTTATTTTTTGTACTACCAACGCTAGATATTGAGCGGATGTTCTAAGAAAAAAAATGTTTTTAGTCTAATAACATTGACTCTCTATGAATATTTCAAATTTCATAAAGTAAAGGAAATGGAATGTATGGTAACATTAGAAGATGTGAGTGTTTTGATACATCATGATGTATAGGAATCATTCACACATCAATATGACACATAGTGTGATCAGTATGACTCTACGTTCTTATTTTTATTTGAAATTGACATTAATTTTAGTAACATAGACAACACACATACTTCAAATAAAACAATATCATTCAGATTGTTTTCATACTTTAGTAAAATGAACCATATGCCATTTTTTATCTGAAGTAATTAGTCTTACCTCAATCTAATATACGATGTGCCATGTATGACTCAAAGTGTATGTTATTAGTTTAAAATTGAGATCTGAATATAAAAATAAACACTCACTGACACCTACGAAAAAATTCTTGTATTGTCTTTATAATTTATCACAAAGATTCATAATTTATTTTTCATGTGTAAGAATAATTATCATATCAATCCGAAATATGATGTGACTCGTATGATTCAAAGTGCATGTTTCATGTTTAAAATGACATTTTAGTAAAAATGACAAGTAATGTAATCAAAACCAATAAAATTAATTTGGATTGTTTTGATACTTTATAAAATTGATCAATTTTTCATTTTCAACATGTATGAATCATCTTCATCTCAATAAGACACATTGTTTGACCGATATGAATCTATGTATGTCTTTTATATAAAATTGAAAACAATTTTAGTAAAAAGGACAACTGACATACATAAAACTATGAAAAACATTCAGATTAGTTTAATACATTATGAAAATGGTACATAAGCAATTAGGAATTTTAAGAATCATCTTTATAGAAATCTAATACATGATGTACCTCATATGACTCAAAGAGTCTGTTATCAATTCAAAATCGAAATCATTATTCAAAAAGTGTCACTCACTAAAAAATGATAAATCACACTAATATTGTATTGATACTTTATAAAAACAATTCATAATTCATTTTTATGTGTATGAATTATTCTCACATCAAACTGATATATTATGTGATTGTAATGACTCAGAGTGTTTGTTTCTTGTTTTAAAAATGTATTTTTGTAAAAAAGACAAGTGATGTACTCAAAAATGATAAAATGTGTTATATTGTTTTAATAATTTAGGAAAAAAATCCATACATCATTTTAGATGTAACACCCCAAGATTTCATAGTGTGTTATTTCTTCAAAATAATTCAATAACTTGCACTACACGCAACACCGAGTTCAATCACACCATTACTAAAAAAAAGGAATTAAAAGAGGTCATGAATAGCATTAACTACATTTTTCACTTTATATAATCCTTATAATTTTAGAATCCATATTATGAGTTTCTTAGTCATAATGCAAGAACAGATTCATTTTCAGTATTGCACTTTTATCAACTTTTAATAGTGAAACATTTTTAAATACAATATTTTAAACTTTTTTACTAAATGGGGACATCAAAAATTTAAAATGAAACATCCCAAGCTTACACGGTACGCTTTCCTTTAATAAAACAGTAGCGTGTGTTGTACGCAACTTCGAGTTTTAACACACACCACAACTAATTAAACTAGCCGTTGTGAATAGTAATACCTACTTTTTGAAATCATATATATTTTATATTTCAAAATGGACTTCATTTTTGGATTCGGAATATTGAAATTAGCCTAGGGTGAAATTTTGGTACTTTTCGGATAACTTTTATATTTTGATGAATAGTGAAAATTACTAAATTTTAATTAAAAACAACTTTTTTAATCAGAATAATTAATAGTGATAAATTATGAATTTTAGTAGTTTTAAAGTATATTTAGAATATATTTTTACCATTTAATATAATTTTGGTCATTGGACATAATTTTACAATTAAACCGAACATAAACAAGTGTCAATCTTTTGATAGTTATTATCTCTTAAAAACACGCTTTTTGTTTTGACAGCGGGAATTAATTTTAAATTAATTTCTGCCACTTCTGTGTTTTGAATTTAGGAAAATGGATTCCATATTTGGAATCAGGATGTTCAAATTGTGTAAATAGGTAACTTTTATTTTTAGACATTTTGAATAATTACTGCGGTAAATATTTTATTTACCATGGTTAAGGGTAAATCCGGTAAATAAGGGTTAAACAAATAATATTATAATAATACTAAATTACCCTAAAACGTGTCTTAAACCTATTGGTTGATACATGGTCGACCATGGGCATCTTTGTGTCAATTTTGGGACCCCATGGATCCACTTGTAAGTGATAATGACACTTTATTTTAATTAAGTCAAAATGAATACAAAAATGACACAAGCATATATCTTTTAGCAAAACAATTGTTACATAGGGTTATATAAGTTGGATTTTAGATTATAAATATTAATTAGAAATATAAAAAGATATACTACATAATGATATTTTATTTATAATTTTTAGACATTAAATAATTTATTTTATTTATGACACAATGATGATGCAGTAATTACTATAATAGTGAAAAATTAAAAGAATTGATATTATAAATACCCAAATAAATATAATATGAAACTTTTAATGAATTAAACTAATTTTCTAGGATAATATGATATATTAGGATTGATTTAATTGACTTTTTTCGAAGTAATCAATCTGTTATGAGTTTCACAAAAATCAACTATTGAATAGTGTCAAAATTGACATAAAAGAGTTCTTAAAACAAATATTATATTATTAATTGATATTAAATTCCTAAAAATCTTAGGTTCGGCCAAGAGACTTATATCATGATAGGTTCATCATTAATGTACCACTTGGGGGTCTCTTGGATGTATATAGTAAGTTTATTAACCATATTATATAAAAATACAAAGAGACATTGTAAAAGTGAAACTAATTAACTTAGAGTTAATACTTAAAGATAAGGTTAATATAAGTACCCAAACCTGTCTAAATTCTATTTGTTGAGTGGTTTTCGACCTATCCCCACCTTAACCGTTGAATAATCAACTTTGGATCCATTAGAAACCAAATATGAATTTATTATAAATTAATATTTCTAGCTTTTCCAAAGGTGCCCTTCACCCCTCTTATAAAAGGGCACTCCTCCTTCCCATTTCTTCACACCTTCAGAGCCTTTTGGTTCGGCCAAACTCTGCCCAAATACTCTCCCAACATCCCTCACTACAACCTAGAGTCCTTAGTTTGATCAGAAATCCAACCTAACGAGCCCTTTTGATCGAATCAAAAGGAAGAACCCGAAGAAGAGGTAATGATTTCACCACCCTTTTCTAAGTTCCTTTCTTCTTCCACTTCTTCTTCCTTTGTTCTTACCATCCTAAAATAATAACTCCAGTATCTCACATATACTGTGATGTTATTATAAATATGGTACAACCATATTCAGTATTATATCCACCCTTTGAATAACATGTCACCATACGTGCGTACGTACGGCTTACCGTCTCCACGTCGTGGTGTAATTGTTATTCAATATATTATTATGTGGATGGGTATAATAATGATGTGTAACTCATGTGAATAATAAATATAACATGTTAATGATTCTTTATATAAGATATACCATCCATTTATATATTATTTTAATATCAAAAGAATGATATCATCGCTCGTGTGTACGTACGGACTACCGTCTCCACGAACGCGATGAGATTCATTCTCCATCATATCCATTCAAGTATAATTATCATTTTATGATTTAAAAATGATGTTTAAGGACTTGATATCATTCTGGATATGAATAATATACAACAAACATGGCTTACGTAACAAAACATATAAAAGAAAACAAGTAAGTTAACACCCGAAACGACGATAATTCTAAGATATTATTAACAAATCAATGTTAAAAGATCATATATGATATCATATTAATATATATGATTCTTGTATAATTTAATAACAATTATTTCACCATTATACAGGAGGTTAACCTACCCCAACCAAGGAAAAGTACAAGGTAAGGGTTATTTCACAATCTCTTCATTATCCGAGGTTGTATTATACGTAATAATCTACTGGGATCTCTTTATCATCCACATCCATGTTTCTTCGAAATGTATTTCAAAACATTTTTACTATTTACAAGAATATGGGTTAAAGTCATTTATACACTTGTTTGACTTTTTATAAGAGGTTTATAAAGGAATCTTTCGGTCGTTTTCAAAACAAGGTCCTTTTTAACCTTTTCGACAGAATTGAGGTAAGAATGTTTTTTTAACTTATACGGTGGGTGCGGTTATTTTCTGCCGTTATAAAATCGTCGAAGCTTTCCATACAAGCTTATAAGAATATTTTCAAAGAAAATGTTTTATTTTATATGGATCTTAAATGATTTCAAAATAAAAGGAGATACTTCTTTAAAAAGAATTTTGATTTCATCTATGTCAACATCCTTTGATGGATTTTAAGATTATTTGAAGTTGATTTATTATGATATAAAAATTCTATATTGTGTTGAAGGTTTTGTGATATGTTTGACTGTGGATGTGATATTTTTATACCATTCATAGTTTATGGTGAAATTATTGACATTTCGTATGCTAGTTTTAATACGAATGTTTATGTTATGTTTAAACCTTTTCATATGGGAATGCATTGGACTTAATAAGTGACGGGTGGAGCCCGCTATAGCTCCTCGATGCATCGGTAGGTCTCATGAGACAAACTAGTGTCTTGGAACAAGGCCTTGACAAAATCTTATTTGTAGTCTTGGCACGAGGCCTTGACTATGTGGTTATGACAGTCTGGCATTATGCATTCCAACATTATGAAAGTGGTTATTGATATTGCATGTGATTATTCGATTAGTAGAATATCCATGTGAATAAGTAACTGGCATTATTTCATTTTACTTTTGCCATACTATGTTGAAGTTCAATTTTAAAAGGCTTTTGTTTTAGTAATTCATTGCCTTAAATGTTTATGATTATTTTGAATGTTCCGCTATATTGTTATCCTTACTGGGCATTTGAGCTCTCCCCTTTTCTATGTTTTATTTTTCCCAGGTAGTGAAGAAGTAAATTATGAATGACTTGCAGGGATATTATGAGGGGTTAATAGTGTGGATATGAAGACTTTGTTGTTGTAGTAGTTTTTCACTATGAAATGTAATGTAAAACTTTATGATTATATCTAGTGTTTCCAAGACTACTAAACCAATCGGTCTTTCGGGATTTGATCTTTCTTGTGATCATGCCAATGTTACGAAGTAATGCACCGACTCTGGGTAGCTGGGGTCGGGGCGTTACAGTTGGTATCAGAGGAAGTTTAGTACAAACCTTGGAAACTAGATTTAGATAAACTCTGATTAGAGCACATAGACCTAAGATGAACTTTGAGGATTAGTATAGAAGAACTTCCTAGAATTTTGGTATTGTAGAGATTTTGTGTGTTTTCCGAGCAATACATCCCTGTCTGGATACGAGCAGGTAGAGGCGGCTCTGGCACAGATGTACCTAGGGGTAAAACCCGAAAACACCGCTTTGAGCTAGACTCGAACGGGAACTGGTGCACGACAACGGGCCTTGCTGCACTCTTGGTTACGACACTCCCGGGGGATATTCTTAGGATAACTCTCATTTTCTTTACATATCATTTTGAAGGGATTATGAGTATATACATCCTCAAAGAAAACATTCTTATGATTATGGATTATATCCATAAATAGTTCAATTTATGTTAAGTGTTTTATAAGTATGGGATTATGTGTTTTGATTCATAAACTGATCTAGTTTATGCCATGGTATAGAAATGGCGCCCAGTAGAAGGAATGAGAACTCCAGAAATACACATGATTCAAAGAGAAGGAAGGATCATATCTTTCATGGTCTTAAGCTAGAATTTATAAGAGAAATAGTCTCCCATGTATTATCATCATATGAAGAAATAATATCATGTGTTGATAAGATATGTAAAGAGTTTACTGAGTCCTATGGCTTTGAAGGGAATCTAGAGAAGAAAAGGATGGAAGACAGAAAGATGGATAAAGGGAAGAGGGAAAAGAAGAATTTTCCCATATGTGGTAACTGTGGAAAGAAACACCCTGGAACTTGCCTGAAAGGAATGGGAGTTTGTTATAAGTGGGGAGGAAAAGGGCACAAAGTACGTGACTGCAAGGGTAAGAAAATGGTTTCAAATGTACAATGCTTCATTTGCAAGGAGTTTGGACACTACGCGAACCTATGTCCCAGTCATCAGACTATGACGCAAATGATGCTATTGGATAATAATCAAGTTATGATACTACCACAGATGAAGAGGAATGATTAGAGTTCTTATGTTGATTATGTCAATTGAGTGTTGTATCAACAATGTACTTGTTATAATAATTATGGAGTATATAAGGATTGTACTGCAGTACTATTTCATTAAGGACTTGAGATGGTGTGGAACAAAGAAAAGTGACTCAGTAGCAGGTTAAATGTTTGGAAAATATATGGTTGAGAGAAAGATAAACCATAATATGGTTCAGATACCGAGGTGGTGATTTTAGAATAATACATGATTGATTTGGATAAATTATATTGGATATTATTGACTACCTTGAAGCTGATTAATGATTTTTATATTCCATCATTGTTGGGGTTTAAAACATTTTTGGATTAATGAAGTATATCCAGCATTCTATATGGAATAAGGGAGCATGAATGTAATCAATAAGGAATATGGTAATACATGATGAAGGTATTCATATTCTATTACGGGGTAAAAAGGATCTATATTATGTTTACCTTCCTTATAAATGTTGGACTGTGAGTTTAGACAGAATTATTTTGGATAGTTCTAGTTTGGATTATTTTGGATTGCCATAAAAGAACAACCCGGAGGTCGGGCGGTAATCCGTCGCATTCGGCAAGGCTGCGAGACTTGAACCCGCAACCGAAGGGAGACAAGGGTGTATCACCTACCACTGTCCCACGAGATTTCCTGAATTAAATAATGTAGTTTTTTTTAAAAGATCTGGTAGATGAATTATAAATTAATTTATTTTGGAACCCTGTACGAATAGTATAAATAGAAAAAAAAATTACGTTCTAGAGTGAAAGATGAGTTTGTGGTAGAAATTTATTAATGGGTAAAATTCTAATTATAAAGTAAGTATATCTCCTTATTATCTTAGCCAATCTCATAAATAAATTCCGCAACATTAATAATAGAAACTTAGAACAAAAATGTTGTCCTAGATGGTACCTTAAATCATCACAAATTTATGGCTTTGGGATTGTTTGCCTTTTCATAGCCATGTTCTCTACCACTCTCCATCAGATAATTGATGGTTAGATTTCTCTTCCATATCCATATTTTCCTACATGGAACCCTAGTATGTGTTATTTTCGGTAATCTTCATACTTTCCACTCTTTATTTTAAATAGAGGCCTCATTAATTCATTTTTCGATGTGGGATTTCAACTAAGATATTTTGAAACGTCAAAAATGTGTTATCACAATACCCTATGTTTTGTTGAACCGATGGTATTTCAAATCATCATAGATTGATGAGTTTAAGGACCTCAATTTTATACTTGTTTGTGATTGATGACCTCAATCACTACCTATAAATATTTACGTTTTTCCTCCAATTATATGTCTCTAAATGCCACCAATGTTCTCCTAATCGAGATCATAATTTGGTGGTGACCCTTTCATTTATCTTTTCCTCATATTAAGACTAAATTTTAGTAACCCAGATTCTGATGTGGGTTTTCCCACAAATATATTTTCTACTTTCAACCTTTTATTTTCGAAGAACAATTTCAAATTGCGAGGACGCAATTTATTGAAGGAGGGGAGAATGTAACACCCCAAGATTTCATAGTGTGTTATTTCTTCAAAATAATTCAATAACTTGCACTACACGCAACACCGAGTTCAATCACACCATGACTAAAAAAAAGGAATTAAAAGAGGTCATGAATATCATTAACTACATTTTTCACTTTATATAATCCTTATAATTTTAGAATCCATATTATGAGTTTCTTAGTCATAATGCAAGAACAGATTCATTTTTAGTATTGCACTTTTATCAACTTTTAATAGTGAAACCTTTTTAAATAAAATATTTTAAACTTTTTGACTAAATGGGGACATCAAAAATTCAAAATGAAACATCCCAAGCTTACACGGTACGCTTTACTTTAATAAAACAGTAGCGTGTGTTGTAGGCAACTTCGAGTTTTAACACACACCACGACTAATTAAACTAGCCGTTGTGAATAGTAATACCTACTTTTTGAAATCATATATATTTTATATTTCAAAATGGACTTCATTTTTGGATTCGGAATATTGAAATTATCCTAGGGTGAAATTTTGGTACTTTTCGGATAACTTTTATATTTTGATGAATAGTGAAAATTACTAAATTTTAATTAAAAACAACTTTTTTAATCAGAATAATTAATAGTGATAAATTATGAATTTTAGTAGTTTTAAAGTATATTTAGAATATATTTTTACCATTTAATATAATTTTGGTCATTGGACATAATTTTACAATTAAACCGAACATAAACAAGTGTCAATCTTTTGATAGTTATTATCTCTTAAAAACACGCTTTTTGTTTTGACTGCGGGAATTAATTTTAAATTAATTTCTTCCACTTCTGTGTTATGAATTTAGGAAAATGGATTCCATATTTGGAATCAGGATGTTCAAATTGTGTAAATAGGTAACTTTTATTTTTAGACATTTTGAATAATTATTGCGGTAAATATTTTATTTACCATGGTTAAGGGTAAATCCGGTAAATAAGGGTTAAAAAAATAATATTATAATAATACTAAATTACCCTAAAACGTGTCTTAAACCTATTGGTTGATACATGGTCGACCATGGGCATCTTTGTGTCAATTTTGGGACCCCATGGATCCACTTGTAAGTGATAATGACACTTTATTTTAATTAAGTCAAAATGAATACAAAAATGACACAAGCATATATCTTTTAGCAAAACAATTGTTACATAGGGTTATATAAGTTGGATTTTAGATTATAAATATTCATTAGAAAGATAAAAAGATATAATACATAATGATATTTTATTTATAATTTTTATACATTAAATAATTTATTTTATTTATGACACAATGATGATGCAGTAATTACTATAATAGTGAAAAATTAAAATAATTGATATTATAAATACCCAAATAAATATAATATGAAACTTTTAATGAATTAAACTAATTTTCTAGGATAATATGATATATTAGGATTGATTTAATTGACTTTTTTCGAAGTAATCAATCTGTTATGAGTTTCACAAAAATCAACTATTGAATAGTGTCAAAATTGACATAAAAGAGTTCTTAAAAAAATATTATATTATTAATTGATATTAAATTCCTAAAAATCTAAGGTTCGGCCAAGAGACTTATATCATGATAGGTTCATCATTAATGTACCACTTGGGGGTCTCTTGGATGTATATAGTAAGTTTATTAACCATATTATATAAAAATACAAAGAGACATTGTAAAAGTGAAACTAATTAACTTAGAGTTAATACTTAAAGATAAGGTTAATATAAGTACCCAAACCTGTCTAAATTCTATTGGTTGAGTGGTTTTCGACCTATACCCACCTTAAACTTTGAATAATCAACTTTGGAGCCATTAGAAACCGAATATGAATTTATTATAAATTAATATTTCTAGCTTTTCCAAAGGTGCCCCTCACCCCTCTTATAAAAGGGCACTCCTCCTTCCCATTTCTTCACACCTTCAAAGCCTTTTGGTTCGGCCAAACTCTGCCCAAATACTCTCCCAAAATCCCTCAATACAACCTAGAGGCCTTATTTTGATCAGAAATCCAACCTAAGGAGCCCTTTTGATCAAATCAAAAGGAAGAACCCGAAGAAGAGGTAATGATTTCACCACCCTTTTCTAAGTTCCTTTCTGCTTCCACTTCTTCTTCCTTTGTTCTTACCATCCTAAAATAATAACTCCAGTATCTCACATATACTGTGATGTTATTATAAATATGGTACAACCATATTCAGTATTATATCCACCATTTGAATAACATGTCACCATACGTGCGTACGTACGGCTTACCGTCTCCACGTCGTGGTGTAATTGTTATTCAATATATTATTATGTGGATGGGTATAATAATGATGTGTAACTCATGTGAATAATAAATATAACATGTTAATGATTCTGTATATAAGATATACCATCCATTTATATATTATTTTAATATCAAAAGAATGATATCATCGCTCGTGTGTACGTACGGACTACCGTCTCCACGAACGCGATGAGATTCATTCTCCATCGTATCCATTCAAGTATAATTATCATTTTATGATTTAAAAATGATGTTTAAGGACTTGATATCATTCTGGATATGAATAATATACAACAAACATGGCTTACGTAACAAAACATATAAAAGAAAACAAGTAAGTTAACACCCGAAATGACGATAATTCTAAGATATTATTAACAAATCAATGTTAAAAGATCATATATGATATCATATTAATATATATGATTCTTGTATAATTTAATAACAATTATTTCACCATTATACAGGAGGTTAACCTACCCCAACCAAGGAAAAGTACAAGGTAAGGGTTATTTCATAATCTCTTCATTATCCGAGGTTGTATTATACGTAATAATCTACTGGGATCTCTTTATCATCCACATCCATGTTTCTTCGAAATGTATTTCAAAACATTTTTACTATTTACAAGAATATGGGTTAAAGTCATTTATACCCTTGTTTGACTTTTTATAAGAGGTTTATAAAGGAATCTTTCGGTCGTTTTCAAAACAAGGTCCTTTTTAACCTTTTCGACAGAATTGAGGTAAGAATGTTTTTTTAACTTATACGGTGGGTGCGGTTATTTTCCGCCGTTATAAAATCGTCGAAGCTTTCCATACAAGATTATAAGAATATTTTCAAAGAAAATGTTTTATTTTATATGGATCTTAAATGATTTCAAAATAAAAGGAGATACTTCTTTAAAAAGAATTTTGATTTCATCTATGTCAACATCCTTTGATGGATTTTAAGATTATTTGAAGTTGATTTATTATGATATAAAAATTCTATATTGTATTGAAGGTTTTGTGATATGTTTGACTGTGGATGTGCTATTTTTATATCATTCATAGTTTATGGTGAAATTATTGACATTTCGTATGCTAGTTTTAATACGAATGTTTATGTTATGTTTAAACCTTTTCATATGGGAATGCATTGGACTTAATAAGTGACGGGTGGAGCCCGATATAGCTCCTCGATGCATCGGTAGGTCTCATGAGACAAACTAGTGTCTTGGCACAAGGCCTTGACAAAATCTTATTTGTAGTCTTGGCACGAGGCCTTGACTATGTGGTTATGACAGTCTGGCATTATGCATTCCAACATTATGAAAGTGGTTATTGATATTGCATGTGATTATTCGATTAGTAGAATATCCATGTGAATAAGTAAATGGCATTATTTCATTTTACTTTTGCCATACTATGTTGAAGTTCAATTTTAAAAGGCTTTTGTTTTAGTAATTCATTGCCTTAAATGTTTATGATTATTTTGAATGTTCCGCTATATTGTTATCCTTACTGGGCATTTGAGCTCACCCCTTTTCTATGTTTTATTTTTCCCAGGTAGTGAAGAAGTAAATAATGAATGACTTGCAGGGATATTATGAGGCGTTAATAGTGTGGATATTAAGACTTTGTTGTTGTAGTAGTTTTTCACTTTGAAATGTAATGTAAAACTTTATGATTATATCTAGTGTTTCCAAGGCTACTAAACCAATCGGTCTTTCGGGATTTGATCTTTCTTGTGATCATGCCAATGTTACGAAGTAATGCACCGACTCTGGGTAGCTGGGGTCTGGGCGTTACATTAGATATGTCGGAATTAGGTTCACCTCAATCTAGTGCACATTGTGATTGGTATTAATCAATTGTGTATTTAATTTAAAATTCACATTAATTTCGGTAAAAAAAAGACAACTAACAAACCCAAAATTGATCAAACACATTCAGATTTTTTTGATACTTTAGGAAAAAAATCAATATGTCATTTTTGATCTATAAGAATCATACTTACATCAATATCATACATCATGTTCCTAGTATGACTCAAAGTGTTCGTTGTCATTATATAATTAACATTTTAGTAAAAAATTTGTCACTCAATGAAAATCAATCAAACATGCTCAGATTGTCTTTATAATTTATGAAAACTATTCATTAATAATTTGTAAAATGTTGTAATCAGTCTCAAATAAAACCAACACAAAATGTGAATTGGATGATTCAAAGTGTGTGTTTCTAGTTCAAAATGACATTTTTGAAAAAAAGATAAGTGATGTACTCAAAATTGAAAAAATTCATTATATTTATTAAACTATAAGAAAATTATCTATAAGTAATTTGAAATGTTTAGTAATAAACATCACATCAATAAGGCATGGTGTTACTGGTATGTCTCTATGTGCATATTTTTATTTAAACTTAATATTAATTTTATTCAAAAACACAAATAATGTACTCAAAACCAAGAAAACGAATTTGGATTGTTTAGATACCTTAAGAAGATTATATACAAGTCATTTTTTATGAGTAGGAATTATATTCACCAAAATATGATACAAGATTTTCACAATATGACTCAAATTAACTGTTATCAATTAAAATTTGACATTTTACTTCAAAATGTGTCACTCACAGAAAACTAAGAAAACACTCCTTGATTGCCTTAATAATTAAGTAAAATGATTCATAAGACATTATTGATGTGTAGGAATCAGTATCACATAAAACTGAGACATGATGTGACCGGTATGACTCAAAGTGCACGTTTTTATTTTAAAATGGTATCTTAGTTAAGAAGACAAGTGACGTACTCAAATCCTAGAAAATGACTTCATATTTTTTGATACTTTATCAAAATGATCCATAAGTCATTTAAGTTATGTAGAAATTATCCTAATCTCAAATAGACACACGGTGTGACTAGTATGACTCCAAGTGTGTCTTTTTAATATATAAGTGTCATTTTAGTTTAAAATTCACATCACATTTCCAAAACCAAGCAAACAATCCAAGAATTTTTTTTCTCATCATTCTATCTGCTATTACATAATTAATGTCCTCATAATTTTTATTATATACATATTTAGATAGTTTTCATAGAGATAATTCATAAAGAAAAACAATAAATGGTTTGACCTCCAAGAATTAACTGCAACTCAATTTAATACATTGTGTTCCTGGTATAACTCATAGTTTAATTAAAAATTAACACTTTATATTAATTTATATCATTATTTTATTACGAACATAAGAATTAATTTCTTATACAGTGGTGTTATTTTTCTTGATCAATACTGTTTTTTTAAAGAGTGTGATTCGGGGATGAGATCAAAAGTTAAAGGAACATTGATGTTTTTTAATGTATGAAATAATTTTTACTTTTTTAATTTTATAAAACAATGTTTGAAATTTCTATAATATAGTGTTTTATTATTGTATTTGGGTTATAAATTTTTTTTCATTTAAATTGTCTATTGGTAATTTATTTTTATAACCATGGGTAGTTTTTTCATGTTGTTGTGTGATGTTAAAGAACACTATAGTATTCTCCTTTATTAGCACTTTTAAAATCACTAATAAATGTACCTTTTATTAGCACTTGTACAAACACTAGTAATGGTACACTTTATCAGTGCTTCTAGAAGAACCAATAAAGTCCCCCTTTATTTGATCTAAATAAAATAATAGAAATATATTTTCTTTTATCAGCACTGATAAATGACACCTTTATCAATGCTTCTTTAGTGATAATAAAATCATAGGGATTTTAATCTCTCTATGATATTCTGAGCTTCTTTTTCCATAATAATAATCATTTTAGAACTATTAAAGGCATGTTTTGTGGTATTGGGTGTCACGTGATCAAGGATGTGATGATGGAGGGATGTTGTATGATGGCATCAAAAGACCAATGAGGAGTCATGTGATTGTCTGATCTTCAAAGATTCACATGAATGTGTCTTCAAAACACATACAGGATCCTTCACATGAAAAAGAGCATGCGTCTAAGGGTTGAATTATCATGTTTATGGGTACCATGATTAAGGACACATAGACAATAATTTTCATGGGAGGAGGAGTTCACGGACTAATTCTTATATCAAGACCATACTTTCTAGGTTTTATGGTAAGGAAGTTCATATCCACTTCTCTTTGTATTACAAGGATGAGGAACTGCAAGGGTGCTACATGTTAGTGTAGACATATCGAGGGTCACAAGTATACATCATGAGACTGATGTATTTGTATGTTAATATCATATGAAAAGGAACCATACATCCAAGATGCAAGAATACATATCCTAATAAAGTGATCACAATAACTTCATTTTGTCATGAAATCACATGATCTTAAGGGGATCACATGATGGGTTTTCATTATGGAATTCTATGATGGCTTCTACTGATGGGGGTATCATGATTACTATAGCATCCCACCTTTTTATCACATAAACATTCATTACATTTTACAAAACTGAGGATCTTTAAGGTTTAGTGTCTTGGAAACCAGGAACTTAAAACATGAAACAAAAAAAAAACATTCTTCTTAAACACTTGAAAGGATTCTCCTCATGTTCACCCTAGGTTCATTACTACATCTCATAACCTGGGGACATACATCAAAAGAAAGGGTGAGCAGAAGTCCAGTAAGGGAAATAAGGGAAACATTTAACATGTGAACTTGGGATACATCAACAATGTCATGAAAAGAAATTTAAGGCATGAGAAAGAAATCATGAGATATATCATAATAAAAATTACATTTTTCATAACTTGAATATGTGGCTACAACATTTAATATTGAAAATAATTTCGTTTCACCAAGGTCCATCCCCAAGGTGTCATTAAAAATTACCAAGGTTATCCACCAAGGTATCAGTCTAAAAAGTCATCTCTAGAGATTAAGTCTTTACCCAATTCATTGGAGCACTATCTGGGAGAACCCTTGACATGTATTTAGTATCATGTGATCCACATATATCATCATCAATCATTTCATAAATAACCCACATAGCATAAAATAAATGGGTTTCATTTCATAATCATAACGTTTTAAAAACTGCTTTAAAGACATGATCTTTGTGTCACTTTAAACCCACGGAAAGGGAAAGAGGGTTTCATGTATGTAAATACCAGAATTTAAAATAGAACATTTTGATATATATGAGAATACCCCTGTATAAATAAGAGCTTTGAGTATTCACTTAATAACATAAAATAATTTTGAGATAAAGAGGGAGGCATTTTGAGACGAAAACTATGCAGCATAACATCAACGATACATGGTTTTAGAAAACATTGAAAAGAGAGGGGACATGGGTCACCCACTCAAAAATGATACATAAAACAATATGGGAATAGAATATATTGTATTTAAGAACATGGTAATGAAATTTTAAAGACATACCATATGAAACGAAAAACTTGAAAGGGAGACAAAAATAAGATTTCTCTTATGAGAATTCGGTAGCCTAACGGCGTCACTTAAAACATCCAAAAATGGATTAACGAGATCAAATAGGGTCTCTCATCATATGAACATAAATGATAAGTATGATAGACATAGATATCATACCCCAACACAATAAAAAGTAACTTGAAAGACTTGACATGAAAGTAGATCTTGAAAACGAGAAGGGTGAAAGAACCCCTTAGAAATTCGGCAGCCTAACGGCACCACTTAAAACTTCCAAAAATGGATTGACGAGATCAAATAGGGTATCTCATGATATGAACATAAATGATAAGTATGATATATATATATATATATATATATATATATATATATATATATCATACCCCAACATAATAAAAAGGAACTTGAAATACTTGACATGAAATTAGATCTTGAAAACGAGAAGGGTGAAAGAACCCCTTAGAAATTCGGCAGCCTAACGGTGCCACTTAAACGTCAACAAAAATGAATTGATAAGATCAAATAGGGTCTCTCATCATATGAACATAAATTATCAGTATTATATATATATATATCATACCACAACATAATAAAAAGGAACTTGAAAGACTTGACATGAAATTAGATCTTGAAAACGAGAAGGGTGAAAGAATCCCTTAGAAATTCGGCAGCCTAACAGCGCCACTTAAACTTTAACAAAAATGAATTGATGAGATCAAATAGGGTCTCTCATAATATGAACATAAATGATAATTATGATAGATATATATATCATACACCAACATAATAAAAAGGAAATTGAAAGACTTGACATGAAATTAGATCTTGAAAAGGAGAAGGGTGAAAGAACCCCTTAGAAATTCGGCAGCCAAACGACACCACTTAAACTTCAACAAAAATGAATTGATGAGATCAAATAGGGTCTCTAATCATATGAACATAAATGATCATTATGATAGATATAGATATCATACCCCAACATAATAAAAATGAACTTGGAATACTTGACATGAAATTAGATCTTGAAAACGAGAAGGGTGAAAGAACCCCTTAGAAATTCGGCAGCCTAACGACGCCACTTAAACTTTAACAAAAATGAATTGATGAGATCAAGTAGGGTTTCTCATCATATGAAAATAAATTATCAGTATGATAAATTTAGAGATCATACTCAAACATAATAAAAAGTAACTTGAAATACTTTACATGAAAATAGATCTTGAAAAATGAGAAGGGAGAAATAATCCGTTACAAAAATTTCGGCAGCCTAACAGCGCCACTTAAAACTTCATAAAATGAAATAATGAGAGAAATAGGGGATATCTCATTATATGAACATGAAAACAACAGTAATAGGAGTATAAAAGAACATCCTTAACATAGGAAAATGGATCATAAAAGAAATTACATAAAAGAGATTTCTTGAAAAGAGACAGAGAGGTCAGATCCCTTACCTTAAAACGTAACTCTTAAAACTCAAAGGTTGGGACCTTGAGGGCTTGGGGAACCTTGGTAGGACTCATTGGGAGGTAATGAGACCAGAAATTCGTTGGGGGAGAGTGGGGAGTCGAAATGGATGAGAGTATGGCTTGGTATTTATAGGGAAAGTGAGGGGACAAGGCATTAATGGCCAAGGGACACCTCAAAAGTGGGTTTCTCAAAACCATGTGCTCTCCCAAGATATTTCCCATGAAGTTAGGCCACATGGGGCCCCCAATACAGTAATGCATCACCTTTGGTTGGCCAACCCATAAAATATCTCATGACATCATCATGACACAGTTATGTTGTCATTAAACATACTGAAACCCTAAAACTGTATTTTTACTATTCACTGAAAATTCAACTTTCTCAGAAAAATCCCAACATTTCACCTTAACCAAATATCGATGATCTGATTAAAAAAATGTACTCAATTTTATAAAAATATTTTTATAAATATTTTTAATTTAATTTGTAAATAAATACCCTATTCACCGAAAATTCATTTTTTTCAGAAAAATCCCCAAAAATTACCTTAACATAATATCGATGCTCTGAGTTCAAAAATGAAATCCATTTTATAAAAATAAGTTTCTAAATATTGTTAATTAAATTTTTAATTAAAAAACACTATTCACCCGAAAAAACTAATACTTGAATAATAATATATGAAACTGTTATTTAACCATTTTATTGAATCACATTACTTAATCAAGGTGCCTAGATTATATTAATACTTTCTTTAAGTGAGATTACTAATCCATTGAGTCACATTACTAATCCTAAGCATACAATCACTATTCATAATTTACTATTCATCAAAAATTAAGTTGATCTTATTAGACTCTAAATTGCATACTGAACATAATTTTAGAAGACCATTTTTTGAAAATCATTACACATTTTTCATTATTTAAGGTTTACATAAACATTTTTAAAATATCCTTTTTCTAAAATTCATCAAAAATATGCATACTATATTTATCCGGTCATTAAAAAATTCATAAACTTCATCATAAGAAGAAATCGAAATTTTTATTTAAAACAAAGGATTACACAAGGCAGTTACGGTCTCCTTACATAGCCCCTTATCACACCAGCATATGACCTAAGTGTAAGGTGTGCTAAGGTGAGAGAATTCGAGGGAGGCTCGACCAACATCACACGAGTAGTAATTTATATCAGTTTGAACTTCTCACGAAGGCGATTCCGTTCTAACTTCACACGATGAAGTTCGGCTTGGGTTTGGTCCAGAGCAAAGCCCAGTGGTGCTACCTCCTTCCCAAGTTCTGTTAGATAGGCTTTGATTGGTCCAAGACTACTGGGTGAGGCCATCAAATCTTCTTTCTATATTAATTAACCAAGATTTCTTGTATTTAGAGTCAAAAATCGAAACGTTTAGTTTCCAGTGGTCATATTGACCAATGGTCATATAACAGTCAAAACCCAACAGTCTCATTTTAATTATACTCCTGTTATCAAATTAAAGAGTTTTGTTGAGTATAAAAAAAATAGAATAACACACAAAATTAGGAAACAAGATGTATTCAAAATTTCGGGTCGTTATAATCTTCCCCCCTTAAGAAATTGCGTCCTCGCAATTTTTAAAATTGGGTTTTGAAATTTCATTGAAAGTCCCACATTGGAAAAGGAGTTAGTAAAACTATTACTTTAAAAGAAAGAAATGGAAGTACAAAGGTCACCTGAGTTAACCCACACTAGGATTCCATGTTGGAAAACATGGACATGGAAGAAAAGCAAAGGGTGAAGTTCTAAGGGAGAGTGATAGAGAACATGATTAGGATAAAGTTAACCATAAGAAAATCCCAAACTTATGATGTGTGTAAACGGTCATTGATTACCTAGTAGGAAACGTAAACCAACAACATTTTTGTTTTACGTTCCTTTTCATAATTTTGAGGAATTCATTTACTACATAGAACAAAAACATAAGAAAATATACCTGCCTTTATGTAGAGTTTCATCCTTTAATAAGTTTCTACCCAAAACTAATCTTTTCTCTAAACAATGAGCATTCAAAAACACATGGTCTCATCAAAACAAAAGAATCATCTTCTTGAGAGTCACTTAATCTACAAAAGATTAACTATCAATTTCTTCTACCTTTAAACATTATCCCGAAAATAGAAAGGGTAAGATAAAACAACTCTTAAAAAAAGAAAGAATACCATAGGAAGGGAAACTATTTTTAAATCTTCAAAGATCCATGGTACTACCAAAAGTTCATCATAGACCATTCCATAAATAACTGTTCTTAAAATTCCTCAAAATAAACCAAACTAAGATTGAAACCCAAATACAAGAAGAATTTGATAACATAGTCTTCCAAAATAAACTTCATTGTTCATCTCCAAAACACATCAACCACTCTTAACATCTTATAAAAAAAGTAGCTAACCTAAACATATTTTACCCAAGATAGGTTAATCATTTCCATAAGTAACCTAAATTACTATAAGTCCACCTTAAATTCATCAATTCTTCAAATTATAAGTCAACCTTACTCCTCAATGAAAATATTGTAGTAATCTATTTACCTCGATCATATAGGGTCCCCAAAATAGTGAACGTCTTCCAAAATAATAATCATATTTTAATCCCCTAATAATTTCTGTCATATTAATACGGCAATCGTCTCATTTCCCATCACATTGGTTGTTGGGACATGTTCTTCCATTTCCCGCCATTAACTATGAAAACAAAGTACAATTAGGGGCTTGAATACTTAGCCAATAATCATCAAAAGGAACTTAAATCATATAAGGATAACTTATAGAAGAAAAGTATACCCTAACTTGTGATCCCCTAGGTTCCCATCTAGGTTATCCATGATCATATATTCTTATGTGAATCTTTATTTTATTTTATCTTTGTTCTTTTAACAATGGTTCATACTAAGCTTATGAATTTACCAATGCATATCCCCCGGGAGTGTCGTAACCAAGAGTGCAGCAAGGCCCGTTGTCGTGTACTAGTTCCCATTTGAGTCTAGCTCAAAGCAGTGTTTTCAGGTTTTACCCCTATGTACATCTGTGCCAGAGCCACCTCTACCTGCTCGTATACAGACAGGGATGTATTTGCTTGGCAACCCCTTACTCAATACTCACCAAAATACCAGGAAGACTTCCTATATTTAAACTTTTCTATAGGTTTCTTCCTAAAGTTTTCATATCCTAATTTCCATAAATAACTAAACCATCCTCTGATACCAACTATAGAATCCCACCTTTTTATAACATAAACATTCATTACATTTTACAAAACTGAGGATCTTTAAGGTTTAGTGTCTCGGAAACCAGGAACTTAAAACATGAAACAAAAAAATCATTCTTCTTAAACACTTGAAAGGCTTCTCCTCATGTTCACCCTAGGTCCATTACTGCATCTCATAAACTGGGGCCATATATCAAAAGAAAGGGTGAGCAGAAGGCCCAGCAAGGGAAACAAGGTAAACATTTAACTTGTGAACTTGGGATACATCAACAATGTCATGAAAAGAACTTTAAGGCACGAGAAAGAAATCATGAGATATATCATAATAAAAATAAAATTTTTCATAACTTAAAGATGTGACTAAAACATTTAATATTTACAATCATTTCGTTTCACCAAGGTCCATCCCCAAGGTGTCATTAAAAATTACCAAGGTTATCCACCAAGGTATCAGTCTAAAAAGTCATCTCTAGAGATTAAGTATTTACCCAATGCATTGGAGCGCTATCTGGGCGCACCCTTGACATGTATTTATTATCATGTGAGCCACATATATCATCATAAATCATTTCATAAAAAACCCACATAGCATAAAATAAATGGGTTTCATTTCATAATCATAACATTTTAAAAACTGCTTTAAAGACATGATCTTTGTGTCACTTTAAACCCACAGAAAGGGAAAGAGGGTTTCATGTATGTAAATCCCAGAATTTAAAATAGAAAATTTTGATATATATGAGAATACCCCTATAGAAATAAGAGCTTTGAGTATTCACTTAATAACATAAAATAATTTTGAGATAAAGAGGGAGGCATTTTGAGACAAAAACTATGCAGCATAACGTCTACGATACATGGTTTTAGAAAACATTGAAAAACGAGGGGACATGGGAAACCCACTAAAAAATGATACATAAAACAGTAGGGGAACAGAATATATAGTTTTTAAGAACATGGTAATTAAATTTTAAAGACATACCATATGAAACGAAAAACATGAAAGGAAGACAAAAATAAGATTTCTCTTATGAGAATTCTGTAGCCTAACGGCGTCATTTAAAACTTACAAAAATGGATTGACGAGATCAAATAGGGTCTCTCATAATATGAACATAAATTATAAGTATGATAGATATATATATCATACCCCAACACAATAAAAAGGAACTTGAAAGACTTGACATGAAAGTAGATCTTGAAAACGAGAAGGGTGAAAGAACCCCTTAGAAATTCGACAGCCTAACGGCGCCACTTAAAACTTCCAAAAATGGATTGACAAGATCAAATAGGGTCTCTAATAATATGAACATAAATGATCAGTATGATAGATATAGATATCATACCCCAACATAATAAAAAGGAACTTGAAAGACTTGACATGAAATTAGATCTTGAAAACGAGAAGGGTGAAAGAACCCCTTAGAAATTCGGCAGCATAACGACACCACTTAAACATCAACAAAAATGAATTGATGAGATCAAATAGGGTCTCTCATCATATGAACATAAATTATCATTATGATAGATATATATATCATACCCCAACATAATAAAAAGGAACTTGAAAGACTTGACATGAAATTAGATCTTGAAAACGAGAAGGGTGAAAGAACCCCTTAGAAATTCGGCAGCCTAACGGCGCCACTTAAACTTTAACAAAAATGAATTGATGAGATCAAATAGGGTCTCTAATCATATGAACATAAATGATCAGTATGATAGATATAGATATCGTACCCCAACATAATAAAAAGGAACTTTAAATACTTGACATGAAATTAGATCTTGAAAACGAGAAGCGTGAAAGAATCCCTTAGAAATTCGGCAGCCTAACGGCGCCACTTAAAATTAAACAAAAATGAATTAATGAGATCAAATAGGGTATCTCATCATATGAACATAAATGATCAGTATTATAGATATAGATATCATACCCCAACATAATAAAAAGGAACTTGAAATACTTGACATGAAATTAGATCTTGAAAACGAGAAGGGTGAAAGAACCCCTTAGAAATTCGGCAGCCTAACGGCGCCAATTAAACTTTAACAAAAATTAATTGATGAGATCAAATAGGGTCTCTCATCATGTGAACATAAATTATCATTATGATAAATTTAGAGATCATATCCCAACATAATAAAAAGGAACTTGAAATACTTTACATGAAAATAGATCTTGAAAAATGAGAAGGGAGAAAAAATCCGTTACAAAAATTTCGGCAGCCTAACGGCGCCACTTAAAACTTCATGAAATTAAATAATGAGAGCAAGAGGGGATCTCTAATTATATGAACATGAAAAGAGAAGTAAGAGGAGTATAAAATAACATCCTTAACATAAGAACATGGATCATAAAAGAAACTACATAAAAGAGATTTCTTGAAAAGAGAGAGAGAGGTCAGATCCCTTACCTTAAAACGTAACTCTTAAAACTAAAAGGTTGGGACCTTGAGGGATTGGCGGCACCTTGGGAGGACTACTTGGGAGGTAATGAG
This sequence comes from Viscum album, assembly GCA_963277665.1. Lineage (NCBI taxonomy): Eukaryota > Viridiplantae > Streptophyta > Magnoliopsida > Santalales > Viscaceae > Viscum > Viscum album. The sequence goes on along the minus strand of OY728145.1, from coordinate 293,366,880 downwards.
ACCATAAATGCGTTGGGGGAGAGTGGGGAGTTGAAATGGATGAGAGTATGGCTTGGTATTTATAGGGAAAGTGAGGGGACAAGGCATTAATGGCCAATGGACACCTCAAAAGTGGGTTTCTCAAAACCATGTGCTCTCCCAAGATATTTCCCATGAAGTTAAGAGACATGGGGCCCCCAATACAATAATGCATCACCTCTGGTCGGCCAACCCATAAAATATCTCATGACATCATCATGACACAGTTATGATGTCATTAAACATACCGAAACCCTAAAACTGTATTTTTACTATTCACTGAAAATTCAACTTTCTCAGAAAAATCCCAAAATTTCACCTTAACAAAATATTGATGCTCTGATTAAAAAAATGAACTCCATTTTATAAAAATAATTTTCTAAATATTTTTAATTTAATTTGTAAATAAATACACTATTCACCGAAAATTCATTTTTTTCAGAAAAACCCCCAAAAATTACCTTAACATAATATCGAGGCTTTGAGTTCAAAAATAAAATCCATTTTATAAAAATAAGTTTCTAAATATTTTTAATTAAAAAACACTATTCACCCGAAAAAACTAATACTTGAATAATAATATATGAAACCGTTATTTAACCATTTTATTGAATCACATTACTTAATCAAGGTGCCTAGATTATATTAATACTTTCTTTAAGTGAGATTTATAATCCATTTAGTCACATTACTAATCCTAAGCATAAAATCACTATTCATAATTTACTATTCATCAAAAATTAAGTTGATCTTATTAGACTCTAAATTTCATACTGAACATAATTGTAGAAGACCATTTTTTGAAAATCATTACACATTTTTAATTATTTAAGGTTTACATAAACATTTTTAAAATATCCTTTTTCTAAAATTCATCAAAAATATGCATACTATATTTATCCGGTCATTCGAAAATTCATAAACTTCATCATAAGAAGAAATCAAAATTTTTATTTAAAACAAAGGATTACACAAGGCAGTTACGGTCTCCTTACATAGCCCCTTATCACACCAGCATATGACTTAAGTGTAATGTGTGCTAATGTGAGAGAATTCGAGGGAGGCTCGGCCAAAATCGCATGAGTAGTAATTTCTATCAGTTTGAACTTCTCGTGAAGGCGATTCCATTCTAACTTCACACGATGAAGTTCGGCTTGAGTTTGGTCCAGAGCAAAGCCCAGTGGTGCTACCTCCTTCCCAAGTTTTGTTAGATGGGCTTCGATTGGTCCAAGACTACTGCGTGAGGCCATCGAATCTTCTTTCTATATTAATTAACCAAGATTACTTGTATTTAGAGTAAAAAATCGAAACGTTTAGTTTCCAGTGGTCATATTGACCAATGGTCATATAACAGTCAAAACCCAACGGTCTCATTTTAATTATACTCATGTTATCAAATGAAAGAGTTTTGTTGAGTATAAAAAAATATAATAACACACAAAATTAGGAAACAAGATGTATTCAAAATTTCGGGTCGTTACAATTACCTAGAGGTGTCCTATGAAGGATACAACCCTCTCCTCATATATTCTTCTTTGTTGTTCTTCATATCCTCCTTGTGTGCCCTTCTCTCCCTATCCTCATCCTCTCTGGTTTTTGTAAGGGGAGAAAGAGTTTATTAAGGTGGAGCTGAATAGATATATTTCAACTATTCCTAATAAAGATGACAACTAAACCAGCATAAGTTGGTTTGAATATTTCATCTAGAAATTAGAGTAGGATCTCATGACATTGAGTTACATTATTTTTTATGCAAAGCTGCGGTGATGTCCAAATGGATTTTCACAAGGATAATATATTGATCGAATAAAAATTTGAAACCCTTGTCATGTATTCATGGGATTTAATGATTGGTTTCATGTAGAGTATATACATTTTTATAAACATTTCATATATGTATGGAAAGCATGGCCTCAACTTTACTATCATTTAGGACATGGGGTAGAAGACAGCTAAAGATGGATTCTCGTAATTGATTAAGGGGATTTTCTTGACTGATCATCATGTCCAAAAACTGATTTTGAATATTGGAATGAAACATTTATATGATAAAATAAATAAATTGGGGAAGGTATAAGCCTCTTGTGATGGAAGGATATGTTGTTTTTTATGTAACATTGTGATGTCTGTGTGACTTCACATGATCATCATTACATAATAGTGTGGGCCTTTTCATCTTATCACAGTGGATTTTCATGATCATATGATCTGTTCGATTCAATCATATATTGGTAGTATCAATTCGATTGGATGATCCCATGGTTTCTTTATATCCTTTGAAACGATCACCTATAATACATATGGTCAAAGGTGATATCCTATTTGAAAACACAAAAGCATGGTGAAAGTTTATGTGATCATTATCTTAATCATGTGGCAGATAAATGATTATTAGCATGATATCATGTGATGTTTCATTCTTTTATGATGGATTGGATTCTATCTCAACTCTATCATGTAACCCATATAACTTATCACGAGGGAATCATGTGATCTCCTCTCTCAATTATCTTCATGTGATGGCCTAGTTATTTGAAGCTTCACATGTTTGAAAAATAATGTTGTATGAATGATTTAGGGATAATACCATGCCTCATATTTCATGGGTGTATATGGTGTTAATAATGGTCATTAAGTGTTGGGGTCAAGAATATTTCAGGTTTCTTGGGCTTGACCCAATAGCATTAGTGTGTGGAGTGTATAGGTGGAGGTTAAAGATGATTGTGGGAGTAAAATGAACAACTATAGATAATTTGATTGAGAGATTGTGGATATGTTTATTTTTTTATATAGGAGAACTATGTGTTTGGAAGGATCATGTCACATCTATTTTTATGCATAATTAACATTCATAATAACATATTTTTTGGAATCACTTCATCAATCTAGCATCGGGGTCGGCACCAGCAACACACGCACCCATACCCTCACTAGTCGCACCATGCCATTCAGTGACCGACCTAGAAACCACCTAAATTATCTCTACATGAAAACTATTATTGCTATGCTCACTCACATGACACAACTCAGATGGATGGATATGATAGATCCCAAATGTGGTTGAGGTGACTCCCGCATGTTCCCCTGTTGAGTTACCTAACTGGTTAGCTTGGCTAGCCAAACTTTTTCCTAAGGGCATATCCATTCAAATAGAATAAAAAATCTATGTAATATGGGTGAAATAAGTTCCATAATATGGTACCATTGTAAAATGAATCCCAAGTAAAAAACTTAATTTTTTATATATTAGAATTTCTTTCCTTGAGGTTCACACTTCTAAAAAATCCAACAACAAGATTTCCAATGAAAAATTATGGCTTCTAATTTTCATTTTTTTGTCTCTTCATAATCAATGGGAAGACCGCCGCTCATGTAACCATTTGAATCCCCTTATTGATCTTTACATATATGAAATTGGTTTTTAGAATACCCATAAATTCCACATTTAATATATTTATCTGTTGATAATAACTTATGAAGACTAATATTCTCATTCATCATGTAAAGTAAACTTTTAATTTTCCATAGAAATTACTTTATTTGTTACCTAAAATACACACATAAAACATCTTCTTTTTTACTTTAAGTAATCCATTGAGTAATTATTCTCATATTACTGGAATATAGGAAACTATATATTCTTTCCCCTATGGCCTCCACCATTTACGCTCCTAGAGAACTCTATCCTTCTCTTCTTTGGTGAGACTCTAAATTGGATGAGGTGAATGTTTTTAGTCATATATCATGATAAATTATTAATAATAATCATAATATATTTCACTCCGGTCATCACCCAATTTGGTTTCTCATCAAAAAATATATTTCAAATTCCCAAATAACACGGTTCCTTCAAATTCAAGCCACTGACAAAAACCAAAAAACATAGTGTGAAAAACAATGTTCATAGTATAAAATCATATAATAATGAAGAAGAATTTATAATATGTCTAAATCATGAAGCCTTGTTTCCAATCTAATAATCCTTAGGATTAACCTAATCCATTAGTGATAATTATATATTCAAATTATTATTCTTAGAGTTTTTTTAAATTTCCATAGCATATCCCCTAGGAGTGTCAAACTAGGTGTGTAGAAATGCCCATTTTCATGCACCAAGGGATGAATGACTGAAGCACAATGCACCCTATTTGAATTTATTATCCTAATGTACATCTATGTTAGAGACACATCCACATGTAGTATGTAATAAGGGATGTAATTTCTTGGAAACCACTCGCTATATCATTCACCAAAATTCCAAGATATTTTCCTACACTTATTCTTATCCTTAGTATTGTACTTAGACATATCCCTAGAAATTTTCTTAGTTATATCCCTATAGATCTCACTGGTTTTGTCTCAAAATGGTTTTAAAAGGTTAACTAAACATATTATTTAGTACCACAATATTGACCCACAATTTTCATATATAAATATTATATCTTAAATGAAAAATATCCATCATATAACAGAATAGTTCACACCAAAATCATATAGGTCTAGTGCCTTTGAAAAAATGGAAACATAAAAAATTAGTTAATATATAGACTACCTAATATACCACTACATTCTTTATAACTATAACCTTCCTTACAAATATCACACATTGTACCTTTATTCATAACATGGGAAAACAAAATAGAAGAATGGGTGATCTAAGATGCTCTATAAGTGTAAACATGGGATATATTATTAATCACTTGAACATAATATGAGAAAATGTTATGAAAACATGGGCATAATATTTGAAAATCATACCCTACATAACATAGATCATAATCATGATTCATGGCATAAATATTGACAGTTATTAATACATGTAGCATAAATTAAGTTAATAAACATAATCCATTAGATCACACATAATCATGTGAATGTGGAAAAAACAAAATACTATAACATTTTGAGCATGTATAAATAGAAATAAGTTTACTCATTAAGTAAAGGAAATATAATCAGGTCATTTCAAAAACTAATAGAGATGCAAACTGGTCCAGGCATAACTTTATGGCCATGAAACTAGGTCTACATATAACCTTATAGGCATGAAATATAAGCCCTCACATAAACAAGTGTATGTGAAACCGGGTCCATGCATAAACATATGAACATGAAATCAGATTCATGAATAAGATACTTATCTCACAAGTTATCCATATTTACCCTTGCATTGGAGGGAGATACAGGTCTCAACCATCACATAAAAAATCCTACATATGTGTTCCACAAGATTATAAAACATACATCATATTATAAACCATGAAAAGAAATGGGTTGAATAAACATTGAATCATATCATAACTCAGGTAAAAGGAACTTGTTTCATAAAAATTTCACAATCACAAACATAAATCATCTATATAAATAATAAATATCGTATCATTTGATCACATCCCCAATATGACATAAGTTTTATCAATGTATTTAATCTTATATATAAAATTATTTTTAAAAATCACCTTGAACTTTTATTCATAAAATTAACTTTTTCAATTTGAAAATAATCTTTTAACAAAATAATTTGAAAAATATTTTAATTTTAAACAACCATTGAAAAATAAATATTTATATTTAATACATTTATTTTTCATGTTGGAGAGAAATTTTTTTCTGGTCAAACATGTTAAAATAGATATTCCTTTCTCATTTTTGATAAAATTTAAATGAGCATTATTTGGGAAATGACATGAATATAATTTCCAAAAAACATTTTTAAAAAATTAAAACAAGGGTACAGTAGTATTTAAAAAATTATCAGGTAATTTTAAAACAATATTGAGAAAATATTAAGAAAACTAGATATATAAGAAAAAGATTTTTTGACAGAAAAGAGAAATAAATTCGATTTTCTTTAAAATTCATTATTTCTGAATCATGAATGGATAAAGAGAGGTAAATTAAGGAAAATAAAGTTTTATTAATAAATAAGTGGTTGAGAAGATAATTCATGATTTCCATGAGAAATATATCATAATATTTCAGCATCTATATTATAATCATAACACATATCTATAAATAATTAGATTGTAGTACCAAACCCTTACCACTTTGGTCAATTTTTAATCATAAGCCCCAAAAAATAGATAACTATTGATAGATATTTATATTAAATAATTTTCATGAAAATAAAAATAAAATACATTCATGTTTATTCTATATTTATCACAAAATAAACAAGCATTGAATATATCATATGTCTCCCAGATATAAAGGAGAGATAAGAAATCCATTACGGTTGTAGTAACTATTGAATTGTATGAGTCATGGAAGAATAACATGAAATAAAACATTAAATATCATGTTAATGAATAAATTAATTATATAACATGTTAAAGGATCTGAATATAAACTTCATAAACTAACATGGGTGCATAACATAACATATGTCCCAAAGAATACAATTTAAGACAGATTTCCCTTACCTTAAGTCATGAATTCTTTCAGGCACATTTGAATATATGAAAAACTAATTAGTGTATATCTCACTAAATTGAATATATACCTAAAAATTAATATTATTTTTTATTAATAATATGAATAATAATTAATAAAATGACAATAAATGCTTAATTATATTCATCCCGCCACTTAAATTTCATAAAATCATTTAAGGAAAATCCATGTAAAGATTAGGTGGGATAAAGTTTTTTGCTTATAATATTGAGATAAAAGATGAGTCTTTATAAACTCAAAATGTATTTCAAAATTAAGATCAATATATAGGTAATTGGATACTATTTGAATATATTTCTTATTATGTATATAAAAAACCATTACCAAATTAATGCACATTATACTAAGAAATTAAACTCAAAGTTACAAAATTTAGGTCTCTCAGTATTTGAGAAAATGAAAAAAAAATTATTGACATGAATAACTGTGAAAAATATATTACTGTATATCTCTTTTTATAGGATATGATTTATTTTATAAACTAAAATAGATAATTAAATATTAATTATAAATAAAAATAATTTTCTTTAAAAAATCATGATAATAATAAAACTTTAAAGGTGGAAACAATTTTCTTGATGCAGCTAGAATTGTTAGAAAAAGTCTCAAAAAGTTCATAAGTAATTAATATTCATACAAAATACCCATATAGAAAATAAATTTTGATGTATGAGATGAAGAAATAATATTAAAATGAAATAAGGGATATATATATATAGAGAAAGAGAAAGATTTAAATATTTTTAGTGTGAGATAGAGATAGATAAAGGGGTGAGTATTTGAGAGTATGATTTTGGGGTTCTTCTTGGTTTTTAAGAAGTTTTTTCATAAGATATTCCTCCATGGGTGGTTCATTTCTCATATATATAGATTTGGAAGTATTTAATATTATCCCTAGAGTATGTTTTCTATCTTGGTGGATCTTTAGTTAGTGTATCTTAACTATCAATGTATTTTTGGTAGAATGATCTTAGACTTGTATTACACTAAAATGGTAAATGTTATTAATCATAAATAAACCATCCCATCAAGATTTAATCTTTCCTTGGAGATGTCAAAAGTGAAAATAGAATATTATTACCAACAAAAAATTCGAGAATTACCATTTAAAGGATTTATTTGTTATATAATATATTAAACTCTTTATTATATAGTATTAAATTCTCATTGGTCAAAATTTGAAACTCCAAAAACTCATTAGATTATAAAAATTTCTCCTTGCCTTCTTTTTCACAATCTATGTTTCATGTTTTTTCAGTCCAATTTTTTTTACACTTATTAGAATGGTAAATTACATGATTTAACAAAACAATATCCTAAATCGATATATCCAAATGTGTGTCTCATAGGTTATTTTATAAACACAAAGTTCTTCTACCAATATCTATCACCATTCATTAATTTTAGGATTAATTTTTTTAAGAAAACTTTACAATTCCTAATATGAAATTTTAAAGAGATATTTTTTGGAGGGTGATATGTGATATAATTTTTATAAAAAATCCCATTTTTTTAAAAAGAGTCTCCATTTTTCTGTAGAATAAATGGGGTCTCAAGTCACTCGCCAAGGCATAGGGGGTTCCAAACCTATAAAATATATTTATTTTGAGGAAATAATTATTTTTTTGTGTATCAGCATTCCATTTTTCTTTTCTATATACTCAAGTAGAAAAAAATAAAAGATAATAAGAAGTTATGTGATTCTATTAGGAGTTAAGGGTACCATAAAATTGATACACTAAATATCAAATATTACATTAAATATTAAAGGTTATTATGAAATATAATGTATACTTGTAATTTTTCCAAATTTTTGTCATATGGGATATGATTAAAAGGGATATAATAAGTCATTTAAGGGTGATAAATGAAAGAAACTAGAGTCTAAGACCTTTCATAAGGTTCATTGTGGTCTAATGTGGGCACCTATAAGTAATGGTAATAAAAATTTCAAATGGGTTAATGATAATCTCTACAAATACATCTCTTAATTAAAATTTAGAATGTAATTTTATAATGTTTATTATCTTTCCCCGAAGAAATAGATTATCATTACAGTTTTATTTTTATTACTTAATAAAAATTAAAGAAAAATTATAATAAATAAGTAATTTATAATTGGGGAATACCATGATAATGTTCGAGTGAAAAATTATAATTGTTAATTAGGTATTTTATGATCAACCATTTCATATTAGAATAATTAGAAACACTACTCAAGTGTTTGAAAAAATGTTTTATTTTCATCTATGTCACTAATCTCTATGTTAAATTATTTTAACATTAAAATATATCATGTTATCCTCAATTTGGAATCACCTATTTATGTAATAACATTAAATTTAAATAAACAGTGAACATAATGACATTAACATCTCAAAGTTAGGGTCTAAATAACTATAGATCATAAACTATTTATAATAGTTTTTTTTCAATAATAGTGTAGTGATATTGACATTCATTTAATTTACTTTATTCATATTATAAGACACATGGAATTAAATATTTTATTTGACTATGGATAGTCCAAATATTCTAATAAAATGTGCAAAAATTTAATCAAATGAAAAGTTCCTATTATGATATTTTATTATGTAGGTCATATGAGTGTATTTTTACCTCAATAAATTCCCACTTAAACAACGCGATAAAAACGAACCAGATTTCAAATTAAAGTTACTAGGTGTGTGGGGTTGAAAGCGTACAAAATTTATATATTAATTATTTTTAAAATTAAATATGTTTGAGAAATGTGAAGATATCCTGAATTAATATTGGTACATGAAGTGATTGGAGAACCTCAATTTTATCTAGATTAACTCAAATACCTTCATAAGATATAATATTCCCAAATGAAGTCCCATTAGAAAACATGTAGTGAAAAAGTTCATCATTAAACTATAATTTATAATCAACACATATTTTAGGACCATAGATAGTGAATATAATAAATATTGAAAAGACTCTCCATTAATGGTAGAGTCATCCATGAAAAAAATCAATGTATTAATTCAAAAAATATCTCATCATAAGCCTTTTAAATGTTTCAGATTAATTTCAAATGATTAAATGAATTATCTTATATGTGAATGTTTCAAAGGGGGTAGTGAACAATGTTTTTATATGGTCTTAAAGTATAATTTCAATTTTATGTGGAAAATTATATACATTATGATGAAAAATTGTGTGACATTCTATTTTTTCATTAAAAAATTTATTTAAATATGGGATGTGGATAATGATCTAATAAATTTTTAACAATTAATTTCCTATAATCAATGAACACATGAAAATTATTTTACTATTGTAGGGATAATTTCTCCTTTTTTTATTTTTGATAACTATTATGTAACCCTAATTAGGGACTACCAAAATCATACTAATATATTCACTATTATAAATAAGGTAGATAATAAAATAATTAAGAAACATGAATATGGATTCCTATATGAATTTAATATTGTGTGGATTTAATCTTATTTAGGGTTGAATATTGGGTTTTGATACTTCATCGATATCTATATAAGGCATATAGAGTTAAGAATCCATAATTGGTATTTAATATATAGAATAAACTAAATCCATTTTACATTCCTCTTACACATGAATGAGTATAGATTATCTATTTCAATAATCATGAGAGAGATAAAGATATTATTATCTTGATTATGGAAGAGTAAAACATGCTCCAAGAATATAATAAGAGGATTAGTTGGATAATTTATGTGTATCTTAGAAAACTAGAGATAAAATCCTGGATTCAAGTGATTTTTCAAAAAATAATAATTACCATATAATGTGGACTAATAAAGATAATTCTTAGATATATAGTTTTCAAATTATTATTGAGTTAATGAAGAAAATCATGGAAGAGGAACATGGTTACATTATGGTTTAGTATTTTTTATCAAAAAATAAATCAGTATGTTATGAGTAGTTCTATAGGATGTTGTCTTTTAAGAATCTCTGATCTAAATATTCATGGATTATGATTCCATAGAGAAAGATTATATACAGTCATGTTTTGTGAGTAAATATGATTGATAACATGAAGGACTATTAATTTTAGTATTATGCTAATATGATTCAATATTCTATGTGATATGATTCTGTGAGAAGAATCACAGATCTTCTAGGGGTTTATTTACTTACAAGAGAAGCATTGTGAATTATCCATCAATTTCAGTTCTTCCTTATGAAAAATTTTAATCTTATATTGGAATAAGGAAATCAACTTTTTCTCCATGAGGATCATGAAACTTCTCTAAGGATTATGATCTTCCATTAGAATGGACCATTCGTGAATGAGGAAAGAGAAACATTGAGTCACATAGTAGGATGATATAATGTGATTATCACATGGTTGGTGACCCAAAGATCAACCAAATAACAAGAGGAGAAAATATAATGATGTAATGTAAGGTGGTATACTAAACTTTAAACATGATAATGACTATCATGATTCTTTCAAATAATATTTTGGATAAAGATAAAAGATATAAGAGAATAGAGATATCCAGTGTAACTGTTCTAATACACTCAAATAAAAAAGAAAAGAATTTTTTTTTCATATTTTTTCATGAGAATAAGAATATTCATTCGTCCAGTTCTCCTTGAGATTATCATTCTTTAAGAGGTGTTTGATTATGTTTAAAACAAATGTTGAAGAAGGTATTGTGGAAAGTCTTGCAACATTAATTAAGGATGATGTGTTAGATTGAATTTATGTATATATGCTTGTTAATCACATGCATGAATTATAAAATTTGCGTAGAAATAAATTGGTTCGGTATTGACTGTATTTACAAATAAGAAGGTTGGGATTGAAGTTAGCATGATTTTTTCACTTCATAATTCATACATTAAAATATATATGGAGACTTATGGTTGAACAAATACTAGTTTAAAAGATAATTAAGATGAAATTATATTTCTCCATGATTTCATGAATTCCCAAAATGTTATGTAAGTTGTTTTCTATAGAAGTTATTATGAAGACTATATTAGATAATTCTAAAGATTTGGATTCAAAATTATTTATGTGGTTTTATAAATATTTTTATAAATAATAATGAGATGAGATAATTGAGGCCAAATGATATAAAATTTAAGGTTCTCTTAATCATGTTAGTTAGTACATGTGGAATAAAGGAATAATATAATGAGAGATAATGGGAAGAGGCTCTTTCTCATTGGTGTGTATGAAATCAAAGATAAAAAAGATCTAATTTTTGGAAGAGAAAATCATAATAACTAAATAATCCTAGTCGTAATCTATTTAAGCATATTGGTGTAGGATCATTAAATTTTTTAAAAATATATTTTTTGATATTATCTATACAAGTATAACATGAACTGTCAAAGGACTATAGTGAAATGATATTCATTGAAACACCAATATTTCTATAAAAACAATTATGTTTTCAAGTGGACATGTGATCTTATATAATTTCCTGACCATGATAGGGACTAGTTACTCTTATTAAGTGGTGAACTTTATAAATTCTTGTGTTTATGTGGATTTTAATGTTTTTGTTCAATAAGTCAATTTCTCACTAATAGGTGGTGAATGTTTCCTTAATAAAATAAAACATAAAAATAATTTATCCTGGATTCATCACACCCCCTTCCATTAATTGACCCATATATCTTAACTAGTTCTATCAATTGGTGTTAATAGCTGGTTTCTCCATAAAATCAATATTTTTAAAAGGTTGAAAAAGATGAATCTTGAAATGGTTTTTCATAATACAGTTAATACTATGTGGATTTATGTCTTCAATGGTAAGAAATATCATATTTTTAAGGAAAAAAATTTATCCAACCAATTATGAATTGTTTATGATGTTTAGAAAGCTGGTGTACATGGATTAACTGCTCCTGTTGAGTGTATTCCCTTCAAAACTATATATTAATGGAATATATAGAATGATTAAAAAGAAAGATATTTGATTATTTCATATTTATTTGAAAGTTATTTTGTACTATTTTAAGGAATCAAAACTACTAATGTAATCTTGGATAATTTTGAGAATATTTATGAAGTTAAAATGAATGTAAAGAAGGAAACATTACGAATTTGGATATTGAAATATAATAATTTGAAAATGGGATATGATGGATACATTGGTGGGTTCTTTTCAAGGGATAATATTATTGTATTTACCATAAAAAATACATTGTGAAATATTTAAAAAAAATAGTTATTGAGAATATATTGATCACTCTTCCTGGAAGATTCGATGCCAATGTTTGATCATCTGATGATATAGGTCCTAAAATAATATATATGGAATATTTTCATTGTATTTTCATTGAATATGAGATTAGAAAATATAAGTATATCTAAGGGATGGGAAATGTTGATCATGAAATCTCTTTCAAATATGAAAAGAATGAAAATTAAAATAAAGTAGTTATTGATAATGTGTTGAATGACACTAATTCAGAATATGAAGTGACTGAGAAGTTTAATGAATTCATTTATTTATTTTCAAAAAATGTGACAAGAGGTATAGGGAAGTATAAAAGAAAGTTATCATTGGAGTTAAATAACTATGGGCTTGTTTGGAATTTTTTTATCAAATTTTCCAATATACAAGGTATATGAAGATATTGGTAAGGAATAAGGAAGTATAATAATACCACTAAAGAAAAAGTTTGAAAAATCAACATAGTTTTCTAAATGAAAGAATAATACATTCTTTAATTTTGAAAAGAGAATTTTTTTCCAAATGTGAGGAAAACAATAACAATTAACAAGATGTGGGTATTGAAAATTCTATTGATGAAGGTGTTAATAAGTCTCTTATTACAAAATTAATTGATGAGATTTTATCAAGGATGGGAGAAAAATTCTGAGGAATAATAAGGGGAAGTGGAAACTCATATGGATTTCTTGTTGAAAATATATTTTAAATAATTTCTATCAAAACATTCAAATCTATAAAAATAGAACAAGAAGATTAATAAATAGGATGAACCAAATAAAAATAAAGAAATAGTCCATGAAGAAGAAAAATATATATTATTGAAATAGGTTCACAACATGAAGAATGTAATTGACAATTAGAAAAATATCAAAATCAATCCTGAATAAAATATGAGGGTGAAGGAGAATAATTTCACTTTTCACAACAGAAATTTATTAAAGCTAAAAAAGGAATATCTAACTTCCAAAATTCAACTTCACAAGTTTTTTAATGATCTATAGGGTGTAAATATTTGAAATAATATAGAATATCATCTTCAATAGTTAATAACAATTATTAATATGTTTATAAAGGGTCTTATAATAAGAAAAAATCCAAGAGGACCATGTATATATCTAAATCAAGTGAATTCCATAATTTTGAAATTTCTGATAAATTGATTTCTATAGTAAAATAGTCTACAAATAGATACGATGTAAAGGCTGATAAAAATTATAATATAAATAAGATGATTTCAGGTGTCTATCATGATTTTGGTTCAAAAAAAGGATCCAAGATCGATGGTCAATAAGATATTGGAAAATATATATATATTTCAGGACAACATGATAGTTATAATAGAAAATCTTCTTTCTATGGATATTGTTGGTATTGTTCTAGATTTGGGCATGTATAAAAAATTAATTTTTTCAATCATAAATACTATAAAGGATCTAAAAGGTATTTTAGGAAGCTTTTTTTTAAAACCTAGGTTTTAATAAAACATAAATCTCAATTTCTTACAAAAGATAAACATTATAAAATTCCATATGATTTTGAGGAATAATGTCTTGGGAAAATTTGGAATATATAAAAATAACCGGAATAGAGATATATAAAAATTATTTAAAAGTCTTTAACATACTCTTAATATTACATATCTCTTCTAAAACTTCATCAGATGACCTAGGGACAAACATAAGGAAATAGTGAGCTATGGATCCCAGTAAGGGAATTATCAAATAATATCATTAAAGAAGTATATCATGTCATTAAAGAGAATTATTAAGTTAACATAAGATGGGTTAGAATCTTAATCTTTACCATCAAAGCATGATAAAAGATGATATCATAATGGAAACATAGGAATGTAGCAACCAAAAAAAACATGATAATATAAACATCAGTCAAAGATTATTGTTCAGAAAACATTAAAAAAAAGTGTCCAATGAAAAGCCTCCCATCCACCATAAATGATATAGCAGGAGGTGGAAATATTACCCAATTCATTAGACGGATAAATAATTTTGAGCTCACCCATCGAATTCATATCATGTACATGCATAAGTGTACCACATAGAGCATACAACATATAGATTTCTATCATAAATTTTAATCCCAATAATAAAGAGTGTAGATTACATACATAGATGTCCCCCAATTAGTTAAGGATGGGTACATCTAGGTGAATACCCTTGAGTATAAATGGGGATGGGTATTCACTACACAAATGTTTGGCATGGAAAATCGTAGGATAATTCTAATAGTATAATGGGGGTACATAATGACTCATGTAATGGTTTAATAAAAGATAATAGGGCCTATAATCACTTGAAAACCATAATTATAGTAAGATGGATTTGTAATATCATTTCCCAGCATGAACAACTGGAAATCAAAAGGCATAATATATATTATTTTCTTCAATAAAGAGGAAAGGGAGAGGATTCATGACCTTAAGATGTAACTTCAAAAAAGATAGCGAGGAGATTCTTAAGATCTGGGGTGCACCTAGGGAGGGCTCTAGAGAGGTAAAGGTAATCTAAATTTATGATGTTAGTGTTTTTAGTCATGATTAATGGGTGTTTGGGTGGGTTTTTATATAAAAATAGGGGGAAATGTTTTATGAATTTCAAAACAACATTTATGGACTCTATATGATAAAATAATAAAATCTAAAAAGCTTCCCACATTCGATTACAATGGTTTCTATAAAATATGGGTGGTTTTATATATTTTATAACAACATAACTCATTAAAATAACACCCTTGGGGTTGTGTAAGTGAGTCATGATCATAATAAATTAATTTTAAAACCTTAAAATATAATATATGTTTTTTAGGATTCATTAATGCTTTATAAAATTAATAAAATAACTTCAAAAAACATTATTCTAAAGGGGATACAGAATTAAGGTCATGGATACTATTTATAGTATTTATTACATCACTTTTTGTCTATTATGATGTCATAATACAGACTATATATTTATACCATATTTAATTTTTACCAAAAAATGTGATTATCCCAAAAAATTATAAAATAATCACCATTAGCTAACTTCAACATTATGATTCCAAAAATAATATTTATTTTATCTAAATATTTTTTTAAATATTATAATTTTTACTTTTAAATAAAAAATTATTTACTAAGAAATACAGGTTTTATGATAGTAATAATTTTCTAACCATTATAAATATTAAATTTGAATTAAAAAATTATATTATAATTTTTATCAAAATAAAATATTTTTAAATTAGAAAATTTTATTAAAAAAACTATTGAAAAAATATTTAATTCATCAACAAGTGTTCCTTGATTGAAAGTATATATTTCTCGATATCACAGTTTATTTTTCATCATATCAAAATCTTTATTTTATAAAACATGTTATTTAAACCATTATAAATTAATAAAAAACAATGATAAATATAATTATGATTTTATTAAATATAAACATATACACATTAATGAAATTAAGTTCTATGTGATGAACCAAATGAAGTCGCCATCTAATTGATGCCCGACCCAGTCCGCAACATGGCTCGAATGGTGTTCTCGATCACCACAAGCTAGCACAAGTGCCGAGGTATCAAAATAAATCTTTCGAAATATTTTCCAAAATAAAAAAATATAAATAAAAAATACAATAACATAAAATATACCAAAATAGAAGGTCACAACCAAATGAACCTTTAACCAATAACTACAATTTGAGTTTCACATTTAAACTAAAAACCAAACAACAACTACCAATTGGAAGGGTGACAAAAAACCAACACAAAAATCGCCACTTGGTGAGAGAACACCACCCTCAAGCCATCTCCATAACTCTACACCACGATGTCTGCTAACAACCAGAACCTTGAATCCCAAAAGTTGGACCCTTACCTGTATCAGACATAAACAATTCTACTTACACCCAAGGGTGTAAGTATGGTGTGAGATAACACCCAATAGGATAGCACCAAGAAAAGATTCCACACATAATAATTAAATGGAAAAAATAGTTTCAAGTTTTATAGATGAAATTAAATAAATATTTATACAATTTTAATGAACAATTTCTAAGGCTAAATACTTTTATGAAACCAACATAAATTCAAAATACACACGCACACGCTTTTATAGTAACCCCAAAGTCACACCATGTTCCCACGATGAGCAAAAAGTGAAGAGGTATCACTATACATTGGAGAGGCCCGAACGATAATAGAATGAACGAGGGACCTAGGACAACATGTCTCGATGAAAAGTGGTGTAGGGACCACAAAAATAAGAGTTCTTGTGCACGATCCACTAGTAGTGAACATTCCCATAACCTAGTGGTCTTCTATAATAACTCGGATCATCTTTTCAGGTATGGATCTATACATCTGGTTGTTTTTAGGAAATATAGTAGAAGGAAAAAAATTTAGAGTACATGCCTTGTAATTCCTTGTATGTGTCGTGTACTCTGGCACCGAGTCTAAGCCGCCTTTGTCCATGTCACAGCTATGTACATGACCGTGTGTCAACGTGGCAGGGTCGATTAATGTGGGACCTAGTAAGGGCCTATACACACCATGTATCCATAGATAACATGCTGTGTATTTTTATTTTTATTCGTTTTATTGGATTGGGGTTGCATTTAATTGGAAAAAACATCTTCTTCTATCTTCATCTCGGTCTGGAGCGACCAGGAGTAATTTTTCTTCTCTGAGTCCTCGATCTGCCATCCATGCTCTGATTCAATCACTGTTAATTTCATTAGAATCACATCAGTGAGTTCTTCCTTCTTGTAGATCCTCTTCTATTGTTTTATCTCTTTCATGAGATATCCTTGGTTAAACGTTTTAGACGTTGTAGTTGATCTATGACATTCTAGGTCGATTCGAAGGATGAGGTTTATCTATATCGATCATACAACGTCGATGTAGACAGATTTTTCCATTCTATTGATTTTCTTTGAATTATATATAAATAATTTTCCAATACCCTAGTTTAGGGTATTTTGTTTTTATGGAATTTAATCCTATTAATGTTTGATATGCCTTGTTTGCTTGAGCCAGGGTTTTTTATTGTAAATAGGGTTATTTACCATGTTATGGTTGTGATTTCCCATGTGTGATATGATATTGTCTATTGGGTCTAGGATTTATTATTAGGATGCTTTGTTTTCCTTTCCTAGTGATGTTATAATAGAGTGGATCTTATCTGACATGCTTGTGATATGATTTATTACTGTTTACCTAAGTAGTGTTTGAGATTTACTTTGGCTACTGGATATTGTTTGTGAACGATTGCTTACACGGGGATGTGGGAACCTAGTGTAGTTAGACCATAGGGGGAATGGACATCGAGGGCTTCCCCATATTGTATGTTATAATTTTCATTTTTCAAGACCATAGGGGGGATGGATGTCAGTGCTCCCTTGGAGTGTCTATTGTTCCACATTGCGAGACAATATGGGGAATTGAACGTTGAGTTCTTCCCCCGAGTGTCTGTAGTTTACGGTTATGAGACCACATGGGGAATTAGTGTTGAGTGCTTCCTCCGAGAGTCTTTGTTAAGATGAACTAGAGGGGTTAGACTGTGTGTACTTCCCAGAGGGTTTCTATTGATTTTTTTATTGATTATGTTGATAAAGGTAAATTAATGTAGACGAAACTCTAGGTTTGTTTACTTTTGAGTACCTCCTTGTTTATTAATTCATTTTTTCATATTTTCTGCTATATATATATATATATATTCACTGACTGTTAGGAAAAGATCTTTGGGTGGTTGGCTACTGTGATTCATCTCAAACCCGATTGGTTTATGCTTTTGGCCTCAAACAAATTATATCATTTTAGGGGTAGATATGGGAAAGTTCCCTTCTACTTCTGGTATTTGATTGTTGTGGAGCTGGAGAGCATGGGACCAAGCTGAGTCTAGCAATACTATTAGAATTGTTTACATTTGTTTCCTTTGTACATTAGTGTAGTACTTTTTTGCTGTATTGTGAATTGTTTGGATTCTTTCCCAGATACTTTTGACATGCAACATTATTGACATATATATATATATATATATATATATATATATATGCTGTAGTTGTTTATTTACTTTTAGTCTTCTTCTATTTACTTATTGTAGGGCATTACTATTTCCGCTATTGTATATTATTGTAATTCTGATGTGTTACTCTTCCAATGAGGGAATAGTTTCCTCAAAATCACACCCAAGGCCCTCACTGCTAGTTTATAGCCATTGACATTTGGGGAAATGCGCTTGAGGCCATGTGACCAACCGGGTACAAGGTACCTTTGGGTGGCACCCAAAACTAGGACGTTACAAAGTGGTATCAAAGGGATTATTTTATTCTTGACTTAATTTTAGAGCCTATATCTAGGGATAAGAAGAAATAGGTAGTTGGAAATAAGTTTTGACTGGGAGTATCTTACTAATGTACAAGGAAAATCTAATTTACCTCGATTATTCCAGTTTTTCGAGTATTGTAATTATTAAGGTTGATTTCATTTCACTTTTGTGTGATTCACAAGTGTTTTTTTGTTATCATTGATATTATTGAGATTCTATTTCTATTTAAAAATGATGAGATGAGGGTATTCCATCACATGCATCATATAAGCACTTTCTAGAGATTCCTTGTCATGCATTCTTGTCATGCCATTTAGGATGCATTCCTGATTGCATGTTGTTGTGATAGATGTTGTTCTAAATATTAATTCTATTGTGATAGATACATTGATATTATACCTCCTATTTGGTAGGGTATTTCTGATGTGTAATTTTTCTTTTGGATGAATGCCAAACATTGGTCTATAAGGTGTTATGGTCCCTCATGGACCAGAATTTGGTGGATTGGGTGATTTATTACCCTATTATACCTTGTAATATACCTGAATATGATTACAATCATTGATTATTCGGGAGTATGTCCCCCGAGGATCAGAATTTGGCACTTTAATGTTTGTTTCAGTGTTATTATGGGATTTCAGAGTAGTTTCTGAGGCTTACTATCTAGAAAAAACACAGAATACATGGTGTGTATTGGGAAATACACGCCATGTGTCCTTATATATGGGAAGTAATGTTTTTTCTTAAGTACTCACCATGTAATATATGTACACACCGTGTAATCCTTGATTGTGTGACTGACTTTGTGGGCAGAGACACAAGGTTGGATAATCTTTGGTGGAACATGGCATGTACCGAGTGTACACGCCATGTTGTGGAGAAGATGTGTCCACCCATGTGACTAATGACCTAGATGGATGAAACTCAGATAATACACATTGTTTCCATCTTGAAAATGTTGTATAGAGACGACTGTGTAACTGACTGTGTGAGTAACAGCATGGGTCGGTGGAATCCTTCTAGTAAACATTATGTCTGACATAAACACGCTGTGTAGAGTCAACTGTGTCTCCGACCGTGTGTCTAACCACACAGATGGTTGAAACATAAGTGGTACCCACCATGTTTAGGGTGGAAACGCCATGTAGTCATGTTTTATGATAACCGTGTGGTTTATCCAGGTAGAGGAACTTAGGCAGGGGGGAGGATTCAAGTGAATTCCATGTTAGAGGATAACACTCCATGTGTATAGGGTGTTACATAACCAGGGTTGGAAGAAGTACACACCCAAGTAAAGGATTAAGGGAACACGCCGTGTAATGGTTATACACATCATGTATCCTTGTTTTGAAAATCATTAATGTTTTTTCTCATATTCCTTTCTTGTACTTCTATTTTTCTATCCTTGAGATTCTTGAACTAAGTTGTGCACTTGACCATGCAGAGTCATGACACAGTGACGTCCTCCCACTGTACACCAGAAATAGGTCTGTGAACAGACACCAGACATTGTAGATCAAGGTCTACTAGTAAATCCTCTTTTCATTCTTGTCTTGTCATCAGAATTCATTCCGGATACAGGTACTGATGCACAGTTATTAGAATGATTCATAAGGTTTATACATACCTTCTGGGGAGCACCACATCCTACCCCGTCTATAGAAGAATTGACGTCGGTCATTCAGAAGCAACATCATCCTACTTTATTAGGGGATGGTGGAACTCAGGCTGTAGATTCACCGTTAGAATACATTATTTCCATATTTGAGCATCTGGTGATGCGTCTCGAGATGATGGTGAATCTCATTGCGTACCTGCTTCGGGATTCCACCAAGAGACTGTGGGATATGATCTCATAGGCGGGATGGAAAAAGGTTATGGCTTGGGATGAGCCCTAGCATTCTTTATATGATTAATTATACTCGGAGACGTTGAGGACTAATTAACCCTAAGAGTTAATGAGTCTGGAGTAGGGTACACTCTCAATCATGGAGTATTATTATCTCTTTATAGATATGTAGTTCTTCACACCCATTCTATAGGGGTGATGAGTTATTAGAGGTGAGGATGTTTGAGTATGGTCTCAGGCATGACATGTGATCTCAGGTGAACATGTTCATGTTGACTTCCATCACTTCTATAGTCATCCAGACACTGATCACAGAGCAGAACCTAAGTGATTCTAGAGCTGTGGTCTAGGGCAGTTCAGCATCCAATGATGGTACCCTTCTGAAAAACAGCTGGAAGCTCCATAGGGAGTCTACACATGGAGACCTGAGTAGGCGAGATACTCCTTCAGGTATCCAGGTGGTATGCTACCAATACTGAAAGAGAGGTAATACAAGGTGACATTTCCCTAATGACCTAGTGGAGTGCCGATCTTTTGGCAGGATGGGTCATCTTCAGCGCTTCTTTCGGTTTTTATCACCAGTAGCTGTGATAGGGGTTTTGTTTCATCTCCTCATACTAGAGAAGCACCACCAGTCCCACATCAGACTAGGGGATAGAGTTATTCAGGATGTTGAGGTTGAGGTGGAGGTCGTGGACGCAGTGGTCAAACACATGGTTTCTGATAGCCACAGGGTGGATCAGCTCTGGGATCTCAGTCGGCTTCACAGGGCCGCGGTGCAGGTCAGGCTTTTTCAGTAGACCATATTCAGCCAGAGAAGGTTCCTGAAGCCTCTATAGTTAGAGGTACGATTCTAGTTGCCTCATTTTTAGATTCTTCACTATTCGATATAGGGGATTCCCATAATTTCATATCTATTTCTGTTATGGAGATTCTTGGCCTCTGTATATTTAATTCTGCTAATATCTTGACTCTAGACACTCTATTGGGGATTAAACGTCTAGTGTACATCAGTGAAAATAGTGCCCTCTTGAGGTTGGTTGGTGTTACTTCATATGTTACCTCTATGTCAAAGAGATTATAGGCCATGATTTCATTCTCAAAATGGACTGGTTGGTTCCCTAACAGGCTGTTGTCGACTGCCATTGTTGTAGGGTGAGTTTCACCTCCGCAGAGGGTATATTGTTTCTAAAAAAAGGCCAAAATGGATTTTCAAGTGAGAAGAGTTGGACCCGAGCATAATGGGTTGGGAGGAGTTACATCCCAGATTTCAAGTTTGTATCTAGATGAATAAGGGACTTCTCATATGGGCTTTCCTCTGATGGTGGATCATTTCAGGGATGTCTTTCCAGAGGACATTTCATGTTTATCTCCAAAACAATAGGTAGAATTTTCTATTCAGATTGTTCTAGGAGGGGAACTGGTGTCCATTCCTCCTTATAGGATGGCTACACCAGTGTTTCAGGAGCTCAAGAAGTAGTTAGAAGAGTTACAGGAAAAGGGTTTCATTTGACCCAATACTTCTCCTTGGGGTTTTCCTATCCTATTTGCGATGAATTAGGATGACACCCTCAGACTTTGTGTGGATTATCGGAAGCTGAACCAGTTGACGGTCTGGAACCAATATCCCTTGTTGAGGATTGACGATATCTTTGATTAGCTTTGAGGAGCCCGGGTCTTCTCAAAGATTTACTTTAGATCCTGTTATCATAAGTTTCATGTTATACAATTAGTTATAACTCTTACAGCCTTTCAGAACAGGTATACACTATATCAATATGTGTTTATGTCGTTCGGTCTCATGAACGCGCCTATATTTTTTATGGCACCGATGAACTGAGTGTTCCACCCATACTTGGAATCATTTGTAGTGGTTTTCTTGGATGATATACTGGTGTACTCTCACACTCTACACAACCATGTTACACATATTGAGATCATTTTGAGTACACTAAGAGATCATAAGTTATATGTTTTGACCTCAAAATTTTACTTTTAGATATACCAGATTAACTTCATAGTTCATGTTATCTCAGAGACAGGAGTATCAGTAAACCCCTAGAAAGTGAGAGTATTAGTTTCCTAGGAGTATCCGAAGAATGTCTTTGAGGTATGGAGTTTTTGAGGGCTGGATGGTTACTAAAAACATTTTATATAGGACTTTTCATGCTTATCAGTGCCACTGACGGTCCTGACTAAGAAGGGTGAAAAGTACTTGTGGACGTCTTCTTGTGATTCAGCCTTTTAGGAGCTGAAAGGTATGTTGACTAAAACACAGGTACTATTTTTTCAAAGCGGGGAAAGTGTTATACTATTTACTATGATGAATCTCATATCGGGCTGGGAACTATGCTTATACACAAGGAGGGATTCGTTCTGTATGGGTCTTGCCAGTTGAGGCCACATGAGAGAAATTGCCTGATGCACAATCTTGAGTTGGATACAGTTGTCCATGCATTATGCTATTGGAGGAATAATCTGTTTGGAGTGAATTTTTTGTTTTTCAAAAACCACAAAAGTCTCAGGTATATCTTCACTCAATGTGATTTGAATTTGAGACAAAAAAGGTGGGTTGAGTAACTTTAGCCCTTTGACTTTGAGTGTGCCTACACTCATGGGAAAGGCAACGAAGTGGCTGATGCATTGAGCAAGAGGACTCAGATACAGGTAGTTCAGGAGGTCAGAAGTTACTGGCAGCTTATGGATCTATTCTCTGAGATGGATTTGGAGGTGCACGACAGATATGGGAAGACATTAATTTCTTCTGTCGTTGTTACCTCTACCATACATGATAGAGTGTGTATGAGGTAGCTATATGATTTGGAAGGACTAGTTATATGGGGGAGTGTGTTCAGAGAGGACCCTATTCTTGGATAGACCATGGGCAAGGATGAGATCTTGTGATTTCATGGGCATGTGTAGGTGTCAATAGACATACGTGAAGAGATGATGTGGGATTTTTATTCTTTAGTTTCAAAATTTCATCCTGGTGTAACCAAGATGTATATAGATCTGCTTCATCGGTATTGGTGGCCAGGAATGAAGAGAGATGTTGCGGTATTTTTCGTGAGGTGTTCCACCCTTCACCAGGTGATTGCAGAGCATTAGCAACCACCAGGGCTTTTTCAGTAGTTACCCATTCCATAGTGGATGTGTAATGATGTTGTGATGGAATTCATGACATGTTTACCAAAGTTACCTTGAGGTAATGATGCTGTTTATATTGTCATTGATAGACTCACAAAGGTTGCACACTTCTTACTGATTAAGGAGACATTTAGTGTTAGTGATCTCGGAAGGTTGTACATCTGGGAGATTGTGCTTTTTCACGGGGTTACACACTATATCGTTTCAGACAGGGATTCCCATTTTATTTCTTGGGTCTGGAAGGGACTACAGAGGGATTTCGATATATAGGTACTTCTGAGTACAACTTACTATCCCTAGATAGATGGATACTCCGAGTGTATGATATAGGTGCTGGAGTACATGATTTGAGCATGATTCCAACATTTTGGAGGTTATTGGGAGAAGCACATACATCGTGTGGAATTTTCCTACAATAATAGTTTTCAAGAAACTATTCATATGGAACCTTATGAGGATTTCTATGGTAGGCTATGCTGATCACCCCTATGTTGGTTGGAGTCAGGAGAGGTAGTTATTTTGGAACCTCATCTTGTCCAGGAGACCATAGAGTAGATAGAGTTGATTTGGAAGAGGATGGCTACTGCATAGTCACAACAGAAGTCTTATGCTAATCGATGGAGATAACCTATGGAGTTCGAGGTCGGAGATCAATTTTTTGTACGTGTCACACCGAGGTTGGGGAACATGAGGATTAGAATATAGGGTAAGATTTCTACAAGATATATCGGGCCTTTTGACATTTTGGAGAGAGTTTGGACAGTTGCCTTCCGATTGCAGTTATCTCAGATGTACCAGGATATGCACAACGTCTTCCACATTTCCTAGCTAAAACATTGTTTCTCAGACTCGTCTCATATTTTTCAACCCAAGGAGGTCGAGTTAGAGGTGGTAGCCTTATTCAAGGAGCATCCTATCTGGACGGTGGATCGAATATCAAATGATCTCTATGGTTGGTCTATTCCTCTGGTATGGGTGTTATGGAAACACATGTGAGTATAGGACGAGACTTGGGAGAGGGAGACCGATGTATGACCGTAGTGGCCAGATTTGTTCAAGGATTCTTTTTCCCACCTTCTTAAGGAAATTAAGGGAAGAATTTCTTTAAGGGGGATTTTTTGTAAGAACCTAGATCTTATTTTCAGGTATGTATCATAACTACTGATTGTATTTAAGAAAAACGTTAAGAAGGAAAACATTTATTAGAACATGTTGTGTAATTCCTTGTACACATCGTGTAGTCTAGCACTGAGTTCATTCCATGTTTGGATATGTCACGGCTGCATACATGACGGTGTGACGACGTGGAAGGCCCGCTTAAAGTGGGACCCGGTAAGGGCCTATACATGTCGTGTATCCTTAGGGAACACGCTGTGTGTTTTTATTTTTATTTTTTTAATCAAACTGGAGACACATATAATTGACAGAAACATATTCTTCTATATTTATCTCAGAAAAGGGCGACCGGGAGCAACGTTTCTTCTTAGAGTCCCTAAACCATCGTCTGTACTCTAAATCGAAAACTATTGATTTCATTGGAATCACATCAGTGAGTTATTCCTTCTTCTAGATCATATTCTCCTGTTTTCTCCTCTTTCATGAGATATCCATGGTTGAGAATTTTTTACATTTTTATAGATATAGAGTGTTCTAGGTCGATTCGAAGGCTGAGGTCCAACTATATTGATCTTACAATGTCAAGGTAAGAGTTTTTTGCCTTTCTATAGATTATAATTTAATTATATATGAAAACATGCCAAATACCCTAGATTAGGGTCTTGTGTGTTTAGGTAATTTAATCCTGTTAATTCCCGATATGCCTTGTCTTATTGAACATGGTTATTTATTTTAAATAGGGTTATTTACCTTGATATGGATGTTGTTCCCCGTGTTTGATCTGATATTGGCCGTTGGGTCTATAATTTTCCATTAGGATGCTTTTTTTCCATGGATAGTGATGTTAGGATGGAGTGGATATTATTTAACATGCTGTTGATATGCTTTGTAGCTATTTATCCAAGTAGTATTTGAGATTTAATTTGGCTACAAGATATTGTTTGTGCACAATTTCTTACATAGGGTTGTGGGAACCTAGTGTAGTTAGACCATAAGGGGAGGATGTTGAGGGCTCCCCCATAATATATGTTATACTTTTCATGTTGTGAGGCAATAGGTGGGATGGACGTCAGTGCTACCTCATAGTGTTTGTAGTTCAATGTTGTGAGACCACAAGGGGAATTGGACATTGAGTGCTTCCCTAGAGTGTCTGTAGTTACTGTTACGAGACCACAAGGGGAATTGATGGTCAGTGCTTCCTCAAAGAGGCTTTGTTATGTTGAAACATAGGGGTTAGACTATGAGTACTTCCCATAGGGTTGCATGTTATTGTTTGGTTGATTATATTGATAAATGTAAATGAATGTAGATGAAACTGTAGGATTGTTTACTTTTTACTACCTCTTTGTTTATTACTTCATTTTTCATATTGATTGCTATAAATATATATATATATATATATATATATTCACTAACTGTTAGGCCCAGATATTTGGGTAGTTTCCTATTGGGATTCATCTCACACCCTGTTTGAGTCATGATTTTGGCTCCAAAAAGATTATATTATTGCAGGTATAGATAATGGAAAGCACCCTCCTACTTCAGGTACTTTATTGTCATGGAGCTTGAGAGCATGAGACCAAACTGAGGCTTGTGATTCTATTGGATTTATTTAGTTGTTTTTATTCTGTACTTTGGTATAGTATTGTATTTAAATATTGTGACTTGTTTTTCTTCTTTCCAAGATACTTATGACATGCATCATTGTTTACATATATATATATATATGCTGTAGTTGTTTATTTACTTTCAGGCTTCCACTATTTACTTATTGTATGGCATTATTGTTTCCAAAGTTATATATTAGATTCATTATGATGTGTTACTCTGCCAATAAGAGCATAGTTTCCTCACTATGATATTAAAGGTCGTCGTTGCTAATCCACAGCCTCTGTCATGCGTGTAAACACGCTTGAGGCCATGTGACCAACCGGGTGCGTTGAACCTTTGGAAGGCACCCAACACTAGGATGTTACATCTCTTATCAACATCTAAAAGTTATTTTAGAGTTGTAGTAATCAATCCAACTAAGTGAAACCGGGCCAAGGCCACTCATGTGTCACTAGATCACTAGACCACGTCCTCCCAACTTTTACCAAGGCTTCCCATTTTTTTCTCAAATGGGTTTCAGGTTCACAAAAAGCAACATCTATACAAGAAAATAAACACACACACACACACACACCTATATATAAGTCACCATTTACACACCCAATACACAACCAAAAAACATACACACACCAACACATCACAAAAACATGATCCTAACTAATTAAACAGATTTATCAAACATTTACACAACTACTAAAACAATTTTTTCCTCGTTATAATTATTTAATAAATCATCTAAAATTTTTATAATATAATTTTTTTAAAAAGAGTCACCCGGCTTTAACCATAAAACCAACCCAAAAACTTCTTACATTTTTTTGCACACACAACGCCGTATCATGAACACCATATTCACCACATAAAAAACATATAAAATAGCTACACAAATTTGATAAACACTACTAATTGACCAAAAATATATTTCTAGCTAAAATACACTAACAATGTAATAATAAAATACCAAACAAAAAAACATAGATGAAATTATTCTAAAAACTAATTTTTCACCAAATAAATTAAATATCAATCTTATGAAAATAAATAAACTTTCAAACCCGTTAATTAATAATTAATTAAGCACAGAACCACCTTCCCGTGTGTAGAAACTTTTTGAAACAATTCGCAAACTTGCACTGCACACAACACGCATAGCAAGTAGACCAAAAAGAAACCCTAAAACAAAATATCTCACAAATGCATCTAGATTGATCCAATTTCAATCTAAACCCCAATTTAAACACCAGAAAAATTAAATAATGAACAATTGAGGTACTTTGCAGCTACGGAGAGGGGTTCGAGAGTCTGGATGAAGCTCGAAGAAGGATTACAGAGCTTGCACCACGCCGATAGAGGGGGTGTCTCTATAACTTTGGTCGAACAAGAGGGTGGCATGCAGATATGGGGGTGGTGTGTAGTTATGGTGGGTGGAACGCAATGTCTCTATGGGTAGGAGGCGGAACTGTCAGTGCGAGGTTTTCCAGGAGAGTAGTAGGGGAATCCAGCAAGGAGGAGGAGGGTAGGGAGATGTGTCCTCTAGGGTTATGGAGAGTAGCATGAGTGTGAACTAGTGGGGAGCTACAGTGTGATAGAGAAGTGGGTAAGTGATGGAGAGAAAGACAAAAAATGAAAAGATAAAGAGAATAAAAAGGAAAAGATAAAAAAGTGGAAAAATAAAATGGAAGGAAAACTAAAAAAAAGAGTTATACAAACATAAAAAATAAAACTAATCTAAAATAATAATAAAAATAATATTAGAAATATTAATAATTAAAATTTAATAATGTAAAATTTTTAATGTTAATAGCTAAATTAAAATATTAATTATAATAATGTTAAAAATAATAATAATAATTACAATGATAATAATAATAATAATAATAATTTTATTTTCATTAAGTTAGTTAACCAGCCGTGCATCGGGAAGGCCACACGTTACACTTGTGAAGCCACTCGACTTCGCCCGTGCCCTGCCCGTGCGTCAGGCATTACCGAGCTAATACTCATTTATCAGCGTAAAAGTGAAAACCTCATGTCCGGATCGGCCCACATTTCAACCAAAAAATTATTAAAAGGGAAGATAAAAGTATGAGACAAAAATAAAAAATAAAAACATACCACAATGTGATGTCTGGGTGTGGAAATTCTCCCCGCCATGAAAACATTATACCCTCGGAAAGTCAACTTGAAGCCTGATCGGAGAATAAAAACAGGTACTCCTACTCAACCCATGAATCCTACTCCCAAGTCTCATTCTCTTCATTCCCATGCTACCAGAGAATGTGAACCAATATAATTTTCTCTCCAGGAATCACCTTCTCATGAAAATACGATATCCAAATTGGTCTCTCAAACAAAGATAAATTGTGCTCTATCCCCAACTCCTCCCAATTCAACACATGTGATGGATTCAGATTGTACTTTTTCAATTGGGAGACATGTAATATGTCATGAATCGACATCATCTGATAAGGTAAGGCTACCTGTATTCCACCTTTCCAATCCAATCAGTGATCTTGAATGGTTCAACATGCTGCGGAATTAGCTTTCTTTACTTCCCTAAATGGTGGTGACCCAAGTGAGGGGACACCTTCAATAAAACTGTTTCACCAACTAAAAACTCAAGATCATGTCGCCTCTGATTATTATAAGATTTTTGGTGAATCTGAACTATCAATAACTAATGTATGATCAACTTGACTTTCCCAGATGCCTCCTACACAAGGCTTGGTCCCAAACGTGAGGTCTCACTAAGTTTTTCCCAAATTAAGGAGACTGACAAGGTTGACAATAGAGAGCTTCAAATGGATCCATTAAAATAAATTATTTTTATCATTTATTCTAAGAGAAATCCATCAATTACAAATGACTATCCCATGAACCTCTCAAATCCAAGACACATGCATGAAGCATGTCCTCCAGAATCTAAGTCGCCCGCTCCATCTAGCCATCACTTTGATGATGGTATGTCGTGCTCATTTTCATCAATGATCCCCATTACCTTTTAAGGCCTTCCCAAAACTGGGATAAAAATTAGGGTTCCCTATTAGAAAGAACCACTAATGGAACACTATGAAGTCTGGCCACCTCGTAAACATGCAAACAACCCAAATCATCCTCCTTTTCTGTATCTATGATCGGAATAATGTTAGATGACTTTGTCAAATGGTCAATCACTACCCAAATATCATTACTTATTTAAGGGGTACATGGAAATCCAACAATTATGTCTATAGAAACCTCGTCCCCCTTCTAAGTTAGAATGGGAAATGGATGAAGAAATCCATGTGGTCTCTGATGATCTGCTTTCAACTAATGACATGTGTAGAATCTTGACAAGAAGTCCACTATGTCACATCTCATACATGGACACTAGAGAAGGATACACACATCATAATACATCATGTTATTACCATGGTAGATAGCCCACTGAGACTTGTTACTATCCTACATCACCACCTTTCGCAATGATAATGGTACCACTGTGCGGCCCATAAAGAACAAGATCCCCCCATGAGACAACGATCAATTTGGAGAAGTCTCCCCACCATAATTACACTTCATTGTATTCTGACATAGATCATCACCGGGATAACCCTATTGAATCAATTCTAGAATAGAAGGGTTCATCTAAAAACTGGCCAAGAATGTACCTTTGTTCTGCTCCTTGGTATCCATGTGGATCTGGGTAAAGAGCCCCATCAAGTCCACTCATCGTTGTACTTCCTCAATTCATGTACTAGTACCTTATTTCTCAAGGATCCTTCCACCACATTACCCTTACCCAGGGTGTAGACAATGTTAATGTCAAACTCCTATAGATACTTGATCCAATGGAACTACCACAGATTGAGATCTTTCGGTGAGAAAATGTAGGCAAGGATCATATGGTTAAAATAGACCGCAAATTTTTCCCCAAAGAGGTTGTGGATCCTAGTATTTAGGGTGTGTATCACTGTTTCCAACTCCATGTCATGAGTCAGGTAATTCTTCACATGTGTTCAGAGTTGGCATGAACAGATCGACACCCGAACCGGTCTGCAGTAAGGCCCGAAGGGCGTTCCCAATCCCCACGGGCTGGCACAAGTTCCCAGTTATCAAAATATATCATGGGAATGATTTCCCAAATAAACAAATATAAATAAAACAACCAATGATATAAAATAGAGAAATGTTTAAGGTCACAACCAAAATATCCTTTTACCAAAAACCAGAAATTTATTTTCACATTAAAACTGAAAACAAAACTAGAAATACCATTTGGTAGGGTGACCAAAAGCTAACAAAAAACCCCCACCTTGAGAGAGGACACTACCCTCATGAAATATCCACATTTTCATGCCAATAATATGGTAACAACCTGAACCACCACTCCCAAAAGCTGGACCCTTACCCCTGTTAGATATAAAAAATCTACTTGCACCCAAGGTTATAGGTATGGTGTAATCTAATTCCCAATAGGATACCACCAAGAAAATATTCCATGCATAAAAATTTAATGTCAAAAACAATTATAAGTTTAACAGATGAAAATAAATAAATATTTAAACAATTTTAATAAAAACATTCTAAGGATAAATACTTTCAAGAACACAACTTAAATTAAAACCACACACACACACACACACTTTAATAGTTAACCAAAAGTAATATTGTGTGATGATGGTGAGCGAAAATTTAAGTGTGAGAACAATACAAGGTAGACGTTGAATGATACTACACATATGTGGGGCCCAAGGACATCACGTCTCAGTGAAAAGTGGTGTAGGGACCACAATGATAGGTTTTCTCATGTACGAGCGACTAGTAGGGAACATGTGCATAACCTAGTGGTATCCTATAAACATCCAAAAGTTATGTTAGAGTGGTATTCATCAATCCAGCTGAGTGAAACCGGGCTGAGGCCACTCCTGTGTCACTAGTGCACTAGACCTAGTCTGACCACCTAGTACCCAGGCTTCCCATTTTGTGCTCAAACAGGTTTCAGGTTCACTACATGCCACATCAACACAAGAAAAATAAACACACACACACATACCTATACCTAGGTCATTATTTCCACACCCAAAACACAAAAAACAGTTCATACACACACAAACACATCACTAAAACATGATATGAGCTTCTTAAATTGATTTATGAAACATTAAAATAACTACTAAAATAATTTTTTCAGCATCATTAGAATTTAATAAATTATCTAAAATTTTCATAAGACATTTCTTATAAAAGAGTCACCCATCTTTAACAAAAAAACTAACCCAAAACCTTCTTTCATGTCTATGAAAATACAATTCCATATCAATAAAACCTTGTAGACCACTTAAAAAAATTAATAAACAATATGCACAAATTAGTTCAACACTACAAATTGACCAAACATCTTTTTCCAGCAAAAACACACTTGTAACATAATAATAAATACCATAAAAAAATGTAGAATAACTTATTCTCAAAACCAATTCTATACAAAATAAATTAAATAAATATCTTTAAAAAAAATAAACTTGAAAACCACATCATCAAGAAATAATTAAGCATAGAACCACCTATTAGTGTGTAGAAACTTCATAAAACAATTTGCAAACATCCATTGCATGCCACACGTGCCACAAGTAGACGAAGATCAAAACCTAAAACAAATTATCTCACCAATTCATTAAAATTGAACCAATATCAATGTAAACCCTAACCACAACACCACCAAAATAAAAAAATGAACAACTGATGTACTCTGCACCTATAACAAGGGGTCTGAGAGGCTGGTTGGAGCTCGAAGAAGGTTGTTAGAGATTGTGCAGCGCCAAAACAGGGGGTGTCTCCTGAACATGGGCTGAACAAGAGGGTGGCGTATGATAGGGGGGTTGCATGCGATTAAGGTTGGTGGTGCACGGTGTCTTGATGGGAGGGATGAGAACCTGCCGGTGTGAGGTTTTCTAGGAGAGTAGGAGGGGCGTCTGTCGAGAAAGAGGATGAGGGTAGGGAGATGTGATTACTAGGGATAGGGAGAGGAGCGTGAGCATAAACTATGGGGAGCTACAACTCGATAGGGAAGAGGGTGAGTGAGGGAGATAAAGAAAACAATTAATGAAAATAAATGATAAAAAAGGAAAAGATAAAAAAGTGGAAAAATAAAATGGAAGGAAAACTAAAAAAAGCGTCATAAAATCGTAAAAATTCATTTAAAATAATATGAAATAAAAAAAAGATAATAACACTATTAATAACAAAATGTTAATAATTGTAAAATTTTAATGTTAACAACTAAATTAAAATATTAATTATAATAATGTTAATAATAATAATAATAATAATAATAATAATTTTATTTTCATTAGGTTAGTTAACTACCTGCACACCGGACATGCCGCACGTTAAACAGGTGAAGGCACTTGGATTTACTTGTTCCATGCCTGTGCGTTGGGCATTGCCAAGACCACGCGCATTTATCAGTGCAAAAGAGCAAAACTCATGTTGGGTTCAACCCTCATTTCAACCAAACAATTATTAAAAGGGAAGTTAAAATTATGAGATAAAAATTATATTTAAAAACATAATGCAATGAGAAGTCTAGGTGTGACAATCTAGATACATAACCCTTATTATACCAGTATATTCCTTAATTGTATGTGTATGATAGTGACACTTTATAGGGGAAGTTCGGTTAACATGTTTTGAGTGGAAATCTCAGTATTATCAAACATCTCCCATAAACAATTTTTCTCCTGATTATGTTAGTGAATCTCATATTGGGCTTGGTCTAGGGTAAATCCCAGTTATTCCATCTCCTATATAAGATCTCATAAATGGGATTCATATGGTATGATCCAACTAATCAAGGTCATCACTTTTTTTTTTCAATTGTATTTTTCATGACCATTAATAAATGTTAATAATAATATTAAATGTACAATAGTTACACTATCAAAGGTTATGATATTTAATAGTCTTTTAAATATGATATGATATAACTTATAATGGTCTAAAATAAAAAAAGAAGTGAATGTGTTTTCTACAATTCCATTTCTGAATTAGGAATTCATTAATTTGAAAATGGAATTTCACTTATAAAAAATAAGTTCATTATATTCTTCACTAATCGATATATTTTTCTCAAAAAAATCCATTTCAAAAAATAAAATATATGAGGTTACTTCTATCTCATTTTCTCTTCTAGTTCCCATGTTTTTTCCTAAAACTTGTGGTTTCACCACAAAACTTTGAGTAGGTGTGTTATCTTGTTTCGTTGAACATTGTATCTATCATATAAGATCTTATATGTTTTCTCATTGAATGAAATATTTTTCTCCAATTGTACCACATATGGATTAAGTACCAATGAGGGATCAAGTATGTAGTTCCTTAAGAGGGACACATGGAACACATATTGTTCTATAGATTGCTTCATCATAAGTACAAGTCTATAGTTCACATATCTAATTTGAAAAAGGATATCATAGTGGTTGATGTACCTTGGAAAAAGTTATCCCTTCATTCAAAACCTTGTGACTTTCATCCATGGAAATATATGAAGAAACACTTTATCTCCAGCATTAAAATCTAGATCATGTTGATGATTTTATTCATAGATTTCATATTTACTCTGTGTTAATTTCATATGAAATTTATTGGTTTGAACCTTGACTATCATATCTTATACAAGATTAGGTCTCATTATCTTCCTCTCTCCAAATTCATCCCAACATGTCGTAGTGTGACACCACTTCCCTTATAGATCCTTATAATGTGTGATTTGAATGCTAGAATATAAATTTTTGTTATATGAGTACTCAACTATGGGAAGGGGTTGATCCCAATATCTTTGCAACTCCATTGAACATGATCTAATTATATCCTCTAGAGTTTGAATTGATATCTCAGAATGTCCATCCGTATGAGGGTGATAAGTAGTACTAAAACTCATCTCTATATTGAGTGATTAATAAAGGCTTCTCTAGAACCTCGAGGTAATTCTTGAAATTTGATTGAATACAATAGAGAGTTTAACTTAATGTAATATTACATATTCTATTGTATATATCTTTTCAATTTTTTCAATAGATAAATCTTATTTGATATGAATAAAATATGATTACTTTTTTCGGTAATCAATAACCACAAAGATGGCATTATTTCTATTAGATGTCCAAGGGAGTCCTACAACAAAATACAAGGCCATGTTTCCCATTTCTATAATATCTTAGGAAATAGTTTCATCATACCCTTATACTTCAATCATTTATCATTGACATGTTGATATTCCAAGAATCAAGATACAAATTCTAAAATTTCCCTCTTTATGTTATCACACCATAAGTTTATCTTTAGATCATTATTCATCTTAGTGTTTCCTAGATGAATAAAGAATAATAAGAAATGTGTATCATCCAAAAGTTCCCTTTCCAACTATGGTTTTTATGGGACACATATTTGAGTTCCCAACTATATAACTCTATCTATAGAAAATATGATCTTCAAAATATTTTCTAACTTTTCCTATAGAACTTATTTTCATTTTAGTCTTTCTAAATCCTATCAAGAATGGAAGGCTGAATAGATTTTTGAGTAAGGAAGTTTTAAGATCCTTTTATTATTCTCATGTGCATACATTGTATGTCCAATAAGATTTGATCCCTTTTAATCCTCATCATGGATAGTTTTGAAGGGTCCTTTCTACTCAGAGCATACACCACTTTGTTTACCTCCCCGGGATGGTAAGGGATTGAACAATCACAATCCATGATCTTCTCTGACCACCTTCATTGGTGCATATTGATCTCCATTTTAGTGAATATATACTTCAGTATTTTATGATCCATATGTATGTCACACTTTTCCCCATAGATATAATTTTCCCAAATATTCAATGTGAATATCACCATAGCTAATTTTAGGTCATAGATTGTGTAGTTATATTCATGATTCTTTAATTGGGGAGATGCATAGGCTATCACTTTTTCATATACCATTATTGTACAAACTAATCCATTTTTATATGTATCATTGTAGATCACAAATCCTTCCCCATTGGTGGGTAATGTGAGTACAAGTTCAGGTATTATCTTCTTATTTATCTCTTGAAATCTATCCTCAAACTCATTAGTCAATACAAACTTGAATTTATTCAGAGTTAGTATGGTTAGTTTTCTTGAAAATTGGGATTAGTTTCTCACTAATTGACGATAGTACCTAGTTAATCCATGTAACCTAACGATTTCTATCACTGATGTTGGTCTAAGATATCATTCAATTACATCTATTTTAAAGGATCCACATATATACCTTTTATAGTGATAACATTCCATTATAATGTTACTTTCCCTATCCCAAACTCACATTTACTATGATTTTCATAAAATTTTATTTATGAATGTTCATCATTACATCATTAAAATGATCCACATTTTCTCCTTACTTTAGAGTAGACAAGAACACCATATATAAAGACTACCAATTTTTTTAGGTAATCCCTAAACACTCTATTAATTAATTTCAGGAAGATAACTAAAGAATTAGTGAGTGTAAATGGAATAACTATGAACATGTAGTGGTCATCCCTTGTATGAAAATAATTATTGGGGATATCCTCCTTCTTCACCCTTATATGATAATACCTTGACTGGAGATCCACCTTAGAAAAGTATTGGGCTTCACATAGCTAATAAATAAATTCATCAATATTTGGAAGAGGATACTTGTTCTTTATTGTGATATTTTTGAGATCATGATAATCAATGTAATGGCACAATGACCCACCCCTGTTCTTAATGAAAAGGACAGGTTCACCACACGATGAAGTACATGGTCATATGAAACCTTTATCTAGATTATCCTATAGTTACTTATTTAGATACGCAAGTTCAATAGTGGGGATTATATATACATTCATGGATTTTGGAAAAGTTCTTTGTATAGTTTTGGTTGATAACATACCCTCTCAATGAAAAGTAAGACAATTAAATTTTTTTGGGAAAAAATCAATGAATTACATTGCAATTGGATTATCATCAAGGATGATCTTTTCCTTAGTCTCAAACCTTGATCTAGATATTATTCCTCATAGAGAAATAATATCCATTCTAAATATGATTTTACAGATGGAGATTAATCCTCCTCCTCTCACATTTATACATTCAATGAGAGATTTGTGATGTGGAGGGTGATTTCCTTCTCTCAACAATTTATGATGGATATATATAAGGAAATACAGTCCATGCCTAGATTAACATCCACATATACTAAATTGAGAATAACATGGTTTTCTAAAAAAATCATCACATTTATTATGATTAGGTAATATTTATATTCTTCAGATGTTCCAATTTACCCATTTTATATCTTCATCGATAACTCAACTTCTATGTTTTTAGGTGGTGTTTAAATAGTTAAAATAAACTTGTGTTGAACAAAAATAAAATTTTAATTTTTCTATAATTTAATGAATAAATTTTATACCTTTAACCCTTTTATTTTAGGTATCTACCTCAATAGTTGTGATGGAATAATCTCACTCTTTCACTCTAGGCCTTATAGTTTTTTTGGTTGGTTGTTATTGACAACCCAGGGATTTGTTACTTCATTCACATGGTTTCCTTATTCTATAAGGATGAAAAATTATAGAATAAGTTGAGTTTTTAATATAAAATTTATTTATTCCATCACATTAGTGGGTTTCTCCTATCAGCAATCATGAGATAGGTTTCCTTCCTTACCCCACATAAAGAATTTCCTTGTCCCATTTAGGAAATTTCTTGGATGCTTCTTCCAACATTTTTTACAAGTAGTATATAGTATTTTCTAATATCTGTGATATTTATCCATTGAACCAATTGATTAAAACACAACCTTTACTCTCTATATTCATAATTGTGAGACCCTAGAGATCTGATGCTCACCATATCCACTTTGAGGGAACATTAGACAATTTTTTTATCGTTCAAAGTCCTTAATCATAAGACATTTTCCTAGACTCGGATTTATCCCACAAAATATGTGTTAAAATATAATTTCAAAGTAAATGAAAAATCCATAGGCACCTCTTGCAATTATTTGGAATTTTTCATCTTATATCGTAATGGATTATTCAAACTTCTTCTTGAGGGTATGGAAATCACTCTCCATTTTAAGTTAGAATGTCTGAGGAAAATATTTATTAAAAAAAATTCCAGAATACTTTCCACTCTATCACATCGATGTCTTCCTAATGTTTTATATTTTTTTATCAACATCCACCACTAACTAGATTCTCCGTCCATATGATAAATAGTCATCATATCTTTATATTTTTCATAAAATTGAATGATATAGAATATAATTTCAGTTAAGTTGATCTATTATTCCAAGAATAAGGGATCATAATATCTACTAAATTTTTTAGGACTCTGTCACATAATGTTAATGATAAAAACACTTTGTTTCTTAGCAAAGTGTGGGTGTTCCTCCAAAATTAGGTTTTTGTTCCAAACATGACTTATTTGAGAAAGTATTGTCATGGTGTTC
This sequence comes from Viscum album, assembly GCA_963277665.1. Lineage (NCBI taxonomy): Eukaryota > Viridiplantae > Streptophyta > Magnoliopsida > Santalales > Viscaceae > Viscum > Viscum album. The sequence goes on along the minus strand of OY728145.1, from coordinate 293,328,653 downwards.
TAAAATTCTTCCCTCATTAGGTTTTCCATATCATTTAATAAGTCTTATCATTTACCCTTACATTGGTTGTTGGATCATTTTCTCTTATTTACATCCATTTATTAAAAGAAATAGAAAATTAGGGATGTGAAATTATAAACCATTAAACACATAAATGAAAAACCATTAACATTAAAGGGATAACTCAAAAATGAAATATATTCCCTAACATATTAATTTATTGGTTTCAATTAAAAAAATATTCATGATCTATTTCAGAACATAAAATATTATAAGAATTTTTTCCTCTAATAATGGTTCATAAGGATCTTTGGAATTTACCAAAAAAATAGTTCCCCAGGAGTGTCTGACCATGTGTACAATAAGGCCCCTTTTTCATGCACCAATTGATAATCTAGTCAACCTAATTATCCATTTTAATATTTATTACTAACTATGAAAACTACTATTTTAATGCACCTAAATTCATTATTTGTTACAAAAAAGTATACATAATATATTACTAGGTGATCATGAGGCCTAGAGTATTTGGGAAATTGTGTACAGAGAAAAATAACATCAATATAGATACAATGATTTTTTTTAAACTCGTTAAAACGATCCTAAAATTCCATCACCCTGATAAAACTACAAGTGCTTTCCTAGGGGACGTACAAAAGAATGAGGTAGGGAATAAAAAAATATTAACTTAAGTTAATGTAGTGCATGTTATTCAATATGAATAAAAAGGTAAGATAAGAGGAGTAAGAATCATAAACGTGGTCATCAAATCATTATATAAAATGATTTCATAAAGGTAACATGGGAATGTGGTGGTAACATAAATAATGACATCATAAACATATGTAACGGCTAACCAGCAAGAAAAAATAGCATCGTGTTCTTATCAAAACCATTTATTTACAATACATGGTATATCATGAGGTACAAACATTAACCCATGCATAAAAGGGCTATAAAATTCTAGTTCCACCATTCTGGTCCCACCATTCACATTCATATCATGTACATTTATATGTGTTCTATAAAGATCACACAACCTAATGTTTTATTACATCACTATTAATACCAAAATTAATGATTATGGGTTATATACATGGAATTATCCAATAAATTAATGATTGTTTCATCTTGTTGAATACCCTTAAGTGGAAATTGGGATGGGTGTTCACTACACAAATGTTTGGCATGGAAAATTACTGTATTATTTTGGTAGCATAATAGGGGTACATAAAGACTCTTGGATGGATTTAATGAGGTTTAAATTGGTCTCTAATCTCTTGTAAATAATAATTATTATAATAGATTTATTTAAAAACATACCTCAACATGAAAAATTGGATATAAAATGGCATAATATAAATATGCCTCCTCAATAATGTAGAGAGGGAGAGGATCCCTTACCTTGATACGGTTTTTCAAAAAGATATGGAGGAGCTTATTAAGATCTTGGGAGCCTTGAGAGGGATCTATAATGTGGAAGGTGGAGTACATACATGATCTAAGGGTTTTTAAAGATGAATAATAAGATTTTTTGGGGTTTTATAGAAAAATAGAGGGGAATTTTTTATAAATTTCTAAACAATGGTTTTTGGATCTATATGATAAATAATAAAAATCACAAATCATAGCATGTTTTTTCCCATGGTTTTTACTAGATAGGGGTGTTTTTAAATATTATATAATAATAAGGATTGAAATCATTAAAATTATTCCCTTGGTGATTTATAAGTGAGTCATGATCATAATAAATTAATTTTAAAACCTTAAAATATAATTTAGGTTCTTTTGGATTCAATAAGGGTTTATAAAATTAATAAAATAAATTAAAAAACATTATTTTAAAGGGGAAACATAATTTAAGTCATTGATACTTTTTATAATATTTATTATATCATGCTTTGGTTATTTGGATGTCATAATACATACCATATATTTATACTGTATTTATTAACTATCGAAATATTCAAATGTCTCCAAAAATTATGAAAGAATCCCCATTAGATAATTTCAACATGATGATTTTAAAAGTAATATTTATTTTATAAATATAATTTCCAAAATATGAGAACATTAATTTTAAAATAAAAAACCTTTTTTACTAAAAATATTGTGTTTTTATGAAGATAATATTTTTCAGACCATTATAAAAATTATATTAGATTTTATAAGATTATAATAATTTATGTATGTAAAAAAAATATTTTTATAGGAATATTTTATTTTAATAAAATTTATTTTAAAAATTAATGAATTCATCAAAATGTGTGTCTTCATTGAAACTACCTATTTCCCAACATTAAAATTTGTTTTTCATCATATCAAAATCTAGATTTTATCAAACTCGTTATTTACACATTTACAATGTCATAATAAAAAAAGATAAATATAATCATCACTCTATTCAAAATTACAAATTAAAAAATCATTATGTCGGGGTATAGATGTGTCACGAACCAACTTGGGTCGACCCTGAACTGGCCACCCGAGTCAGTCCGCGACATGGCCCGAGAGGCATTCCCGATCCTCCCGGGCTGGCGACAAGCGCCAGAGAATCAACAGAGGATATGTGAATGATTTTTCCCAATATAAATAAATAATACTGCAAAGATAATACAGAGCAGCGCAGAAAAGATAAACCAAACAAAGTGACTAAACAGGAATAGGAGAAAAATAAAACAGACCAAACATGACGTCCGAACAAACTCCGTGCGACCTCGCGGGTCGCTCTCCGACTCAACGATCAAGCGTCGCCCTAGGCGAGCGCACTCAAGCTATAGTCTGCACAAACACTAAAAACAGAAAAGAACTATAGGCGTGAGTATTAAAACTCAATAGGCTAGCCCGATATCTATTCACAATGAACTACCTTTAAAATAAAATAAACATGATTTCAAGTTTGAACTACAATTTATAAAAGTATATTTTTCTAACTATTCTACTTAAAAACAAAGTACGAACCATTGCCCTTCACCATTTCCAAATTTGGGTTCAATTTATTAGTGTCAATGACATTTTAGGGAAAGGGAAAGTGATGTTTAAATTTTCAAATTTGTACAAAGAGGATTAAACACTTTCATTTGAAAACCATTTTTAGAAACCTAATCAAAAGAAATTTACCACTTTCCAAGGAAAACAATACACCAGAATGCACAAAGTAAAACACACAGTAAGGGAAATGTAGGTATACATGTGAGCATCATAATCATTACTACAAGCATCAAAATCCGAATAGACATGGGTGAAGCTTGGAGATCAAGAATAAACCATAAGACACCAATACATGAGAAATCATCCTTATCGACATGTCACGATGAAATCAAAATGCACAACACGCTCAACCATCCTCTCTCAGGAAGGTTGAGGGAAAATCCCATAGTAATAAACCCAATATATCCACCTACTATGGGCCACTGGTCAGTACCACAACCTACCAGTGCAGCAATCATTCTTAGAATATTCTCTCAATATGCCAGATTCTCATGTCTCAAGTGTTTGGAGAAGGGGTGAGCCAACTGATTCCAACCGAGCATCCAATCATATATATATATATATATATATATATAAAGCACAACAGGCATCACCCCGAGCCACTCCGTGGAACAACCTCTTGCCTTTAAACTACTCACGTACCTGGGAGCCTCTAAGCGCGGCCTCCCAAACAATCAATTGGGACCAAGGCATGAGAGTTGTCCTAAGAGGGTTTTTATCAAAACATTTTCATCTCTTTCCATAAAGTGCCAAACGGGAATTAAATACATTTCACAATCACTACTCAAAAAAAGGTACAACTTCTTTATAAGACAAAACCCAGTTTAAACCCATTTAAGAAACCCCCAAAACACCACTTCACAGGCTGCCAACATTTTTTATAAAACCAAACCATTTTATTTTTCCAAATAAACTTTAAGAGCCAACCAGGCAATTTCTCAAACGAACCAAAGTACTTGTTCACGCTTCAAAAGAGATATTTTATCATTAAACCAGAACTCTATTTTATATTCCGTGAATTATTTTTAAAAGCCAAATGGGCATTCTTTCATTATTGGGTATCCGCTCGTCAAAAAAAATATTTCAAGCAACCTGTATAAAATAAACGGCTCTTTTTACACTAAATAATCATTTAAAGATTAACTATCTTATATTAAAAACTAATTATCGTATATTATCCCACATTATTTAGAATTAATAAAATATTTATTTTGAATAATTAGTGTGTGCAAATAGTAGGAAATAATGTAGCTTAAATTTTAAAAGCAGTGCAAAGGGAACCTACCTCAAGATCAAGCGCGACGACAAAACAACCTCGGAACCAAGGCGCGATGACACAACATGTGTCCGAAACCACGTGATAAATTCCAACACTCTGTATAAACAATATCAAGGACTCAGACACATACAAAAGAGCACGTGAAACCAAGCGGCGGGAAGAAACGCTCACCTTGAAACTAAAGCGCGGTGACGACGGAACCTCGGAAACAAGGTGCGGCAATGGCGCTCACTCGGAAATGCCTTGTGCGGGTCCTAAAAATCCTAAACCAACCAAAAAAACCCACCATCAACTAAAACCCTTAATCCAATAAGAGTAAGATGATGATGATGATGATAATAATAATAATAATAATGTCAATAATTATAAGAATAATAATAATGATAATAATAATAACAATAATACTAATAATAATAATAATAATAACAATAATAATAACAACAACAACAACAACAACAACAATAACAATAATAATCATAATAATAATGATAGAAATAATATGAATAAAACTAATAATGGTAATAATGATAATAATAATAATAATAATAATACTAATACTAATAATAATAATAATAGTAATAGTAATGATAATAATAATAACAATAATAATAATAATGATAATAATAATAATAATACAACAATAATAAGAATAATAATAATAATGATAGTAATAAAAATAATAATAAGAATAAGAATAATAATAAGAAGAATAATAATAACAAGAATAAGAATAAGGAAAGAAAAAAAATAAAAGAAATAAAAGAAAAGCTTAAGGAATGGGGGGGGGGCTCACGGCTGGGCGAAGAGGGCGCTGGCGGTAAGTCGTTGCGCTGAGGCAGGGGCGCCAGATCGCACCGGAAGGGGGGGGGGGATGCGTGGAGGGATCCTACAAAGATAAGGAGGGAGCCGCCGAAGGAGATCGCATCGGGGGAGGCCGCTGGCATGCTGCAAGAAAAGAGGAGGAGCAGCCGAGGGTGGCTGGGTGTGCGGACTGCGGGAGGGCAGACCGACGGCAGGCTGTAGGAGGGGAGTAGGGGAGGGCGTTGCGGACTGGCAGTGGGCATGCCTCTTCGGATCTGGGGGAGGCTCCGCTGCTGTGTGCAAGAGAAGGAGAGGGCGAGGGGGGATATGGCGCTGGACTGAGGAAGGGTGTGCCAGTGGTGCTGTTGTGTGCGGGTTGCTGCAAGGGATGAAGGAGCAACGATGAGGAGCTGGGGATCCGCGCTGAGGAGGCAGGTCCGGAGCGGCTAGCGAGGGGAGGGGGGTACACCGCTAGCAGTGGCTCTGCCTTTGGGAGCAGGAGCCGCGTCGGGGAAGTTGTAGGGGCTGTGGGGGTCGGCTGGCACAACCATAGGAGAGAAGAGGGAGGTTCGGCATCGGCTCGGGGCAGCTAGGAAGGTGCCGCGACTGCTGGAGATAGCAGGGAAGGAGGGAGGTGCGCTGCTGGGTGTGAGTGGGAGTGGCGACTGCTAGGGTTCGATGTAGGAGGGGGGCGAAAGATGCGTAAATAGAGTAGCGATGCGAGGGAGAGAGAAATAGGAAAAAAATAAATGGAAAAGACATGATAAAATAAATAAAAATGAATAGATAAAAAAAGAAAAAGAAACCCAAAAAAATAGTTAACCAATCTAAAAAAAGTTAGTAAATAAATTTTATAATTTATATTAACATATAGATTAACAATAATAAAAAAACAGTATTGATGTAAAAGGAAATACATGTTTAAAATGCTAATAATAATAATAAAAATTTAGTAATATTATTAAAAACAATAATCATTATTATAAACCTCATTAATAACAATAATACTAATAAAAATTATGTAATAAAAATTTGTGTCAAACTTTAATAACAATAATAATAACAATAGTAACCACTAATAATAAACTGATAACAACAAAATGAATCCATATCATTTTAATAATAATAAAATTAACTAAAGGACCACACAGTTGCATGTGCAAAGCCGTGCGACGTCGCGCTCCACCCGTGGGTCCAATGATGTTGAATACAAATGTGCACTTTCTATCAAAGACTCAGAAATTTAGTTCAGGACTTACCTTGGACCCCCAAAAAAATTAAAGTCAAAGAAATCATAAAATAAAATAAACACACAGGTCGGGGTGTGACAATTATCCCCACCATAACGATTTCCGTCCCCAGAAAGCCACAAAACTATCCAGTCGATCGATCGACGCCTAAGGATTCTACATTAACAAGATCCAACCTCTTAACCAAAGGACATTTCGTCTACCATCTACGGGACTCAACCTCATTTCCAAAAAAAATCACCAGTAGAGGGGAGGCTTGAATGGATCCCCACCATAAGAACTCAACTATCACCCAATAACGACTTAAGAGAAAACCCAAAGAGACTCATGGTGGGTCTCCCCACCATAAAGAACCAACCTACTAACGACCAAACGAAAAACCTACTTAGACATGCATGAGGCCTTACTCAATCTAGAAAAAGAACAGCAAGGACCTTTAAACCACTTACTCCCGTCCAAAAGGGATAGGAGTTGATCTGAAAAGTTTGCACAAACCAAAGACCCTTACCCCATGGGTGGGGAGGGAGGGCCCAAGGATTTGATCATTGAAACTTGGATGGAAAACTACTCACGTCCCACCGCTTAGGGATGGACACAAACCAAGCTGTAACTGATTCACATCGGTGGCCCACACGAGGTCACTGATCAGCAACTTACATCCAAAAGGCACGATTCCCGACATTACGTGAGGGATAAGTCCATCGCGCACTTTGCGACAAGAGGAAAACTACTATGACAGAGAAACCAAAACAGAAACGCTAAAACTTTCCCACCGCGACGATAGAGGCACGACTTTAACTAGACTCCTTAAAATTCCCCGGGGGTTCCTGACTACGCACCGGCTTCACTCCAAGACCTTTTGGCTGGAGCTCTGATGGATGAAGCATCTTCTACCTCGCAGTCAGGTTCTGATAATATCAATAAAATAAACACGTCTTTTGGTTTGAAAGAATAAAGGACAATATTTTAAAATGAAAGACATACTAGCATTGAAGGCCAGAGTTCATCAAAATACCCACGAAATCCCATACATGTCGAACCCCAAAACACCGTTAATACAACTGTAACAATAAAAAATCACTTACACTGAAAGGAATACAACTACAACGTTAAAAGATCACTTACACTGAAAGGAAACTTAAACCAGAGACTTTGAATAAAACCCAAAATATCATCACTTCTGAGAACTTCCTCTGCAACGATTTCTTGCAACACCCTGAAAAAATCGTCGCAAGTGACCCAGGCGTCCACATGCCTGGTAGGGCTTCGGAGTGCTTGGGCATGACGATTTCTTGTGACCCCGCTTGCCACACTGGTAACACACAATAATCTATCGCTCCGAAGAGTTTGATAAAAGATCCCGAGGCCTCTTGATTCCATAACCTGCTCCATCCACTTTCATTTTCTTACTCATCTCCTTTTCAGAATCTTCACCAGTGCTCATAGGGATCAAAGGAGGGAGAACTAATTTGAGCACTCTTGCCATCGTGGCTTCGACATGAAAAGATTGTCTTTACACATCGACAAAAGATGTTAGGTTGGACTCTGACACCTTCAACTGCATATCAGGGCGGAGACCCACCTCGAAGCGTCGAGCCTTCATGGGGTCATTCGTGGCGTACTCTGAATCATAAGGGACTATCTCAACAAAGCGATGGAAATATTCTAATACGGATCTGTCGCCCTGCTGCAGACAACACATCTTCATCCCCTTTATCACCCTTTCTTCCTCAGAGAAATACTGGCGAATGAACAAAGCCTTGAAGAACTCCCAAGTAATCTCTTGACGGGGCTTGTTCCGAGACACTGACTTCCACAACATCCATGGTGATCCTTAAAGCATGAAGGTCACAAACTTGACCTTCAACGACTCGGGAAACTCAATGAGGTTAATGTCCCTTTCAATCTTCTACATCCACTCCTCTGCCACGAAAGTTTCTGCTTGACCATAAAAGAGAGGTGGATCCAACTTCCAAAACTCAAGCATAAAATCCTTAGGTTGATCAACCGCACTATGATCACCCATCGAAGCTTCAAAAGGATAACTGATGGAGAAGGGAAAAGTCAAAAACCCAATCAATGCCAACTCAATGAGTGAATAAAAACCTCAAAATCAAACACTACATAGGTGATATTTCAAAACACAAGGAAGAAAGTTATCATAACATCAAAACTTTTCTCTTTGAAAACGTCTTTAATTTAAAATAAGCTTGGTGGGTTAAACCATTTCCATTGGTATCTTTTAGAGTCTCACTCACATGAATGTATCTGTGCCACCCCAGGCATCCATCTACCATACCAGAAATCCATCCACATTTCCAACATACCACAATGCATGTGAGCACCCATCGGAACACCAAGGCCCAAAAGAAGCAACTTCATTTTCCAAAAAACAATTCATTCCTACCACTTCTTTTAAAACAGTTTACAAATTAAACATGTCATTTCAAACAACCAACTTTTCTGATTCAAACCACTTTCAGAAATCAAGGGAAACTCAAAACAACTCAAGCAGGGGACTAGTGTCAGTGGGTGACTAGACCATATGGTTGGCGGCCATATGCCAAACACGTCACTGACACAGAGAGCCTTCTTAAACCATGCCCCTAGCTCTGCATGGCTTTCCAGGCCGTACGGGTTAGGAGGACTAGTGGCCCAAACTCCCTTTGTAGTATCCCAATCACAAAAAATTTCCACAAAAAACCCAAATAAACAAATTAAGCCGGACTTCCCCTGGAAACCCGAGGATCGGTACGGGCAAGAGTTCGCGACGCTCTTCCCACACCTACCCCTCGAGTCTCGACAATCCTACTCTGTCTACCCTGAGATCCCAAATAACAAAGGGCACTCTGAAAAGTGAGGTCGCTAAGAGCTAACCTCCCTCTGATACCATTTTGTCACGAACCAACCTGGGTCGACCCTGAACCGGTCACCCGAGTCGGTCCGCGACATTGCCCGAGAGGCGTTCCCGATCCTCCCGGGCTGGCGATAAGTGCCAGGGAATCAACAGAGGCTATGGAAATGTTTTCGCCCAATATAAATAAATAAGAATGCAAAGATAATATAGAGCATCACAGAAAAGATAAACCAAACAAAGTGACTAAACAGGAATAGGAGAAACATATAACTGACCAAACACAACGTCCGAACAAACTCCATGCGACCTCACGGGTCACTCTCCGATGCAACGATCAAGCGTCGCCCTAGGCGAGCACAGTCAAGCTATATTCTACACAAACACTAAAATAGAAAAGAACTATAGGCGTGAGTATTAAAACTTAGTAGGCTATCCCGATATCTATTCCCAATGAACTACCATAAAAATAAAAGAAACATGATTTCAAGTTTGAACTATAATTTATAAAAGTATGTTTTTCTAACTATTCTACTTAAAAACAAAGTACGAACCATTGCCCTTCACCATTTCCAAATTTGGGTTTAATTCATTAGTGTCAATGGAATTTTAGGGAAAGGGAATGTGATGTTTAAATTTTCAAATTTGTAAAAAGAGGATTAAACACTTTCATTTCAAAACCATTTTTAGAAACCTAATCAAAAGAAATTTACCACCTTCCAAGGAAAACAATACACCAGAATGCACAAAGTAAAACACACAACAAGGGAAATGTAGGTATACATGTGAGCATCATAATCATTACTTCAAGTAACAAAAGCTGAATAGACATGGGTGAACCTAGGAGATCAATAATAAACAAGAAGACACCAATACATGAGAAATCATCCTTATCCACATGTCACGATGAAATAAAAATGCACAACACGCTCGACCATCCTCTCTCAGGCAGGTCGAGGGAAAATCCCATAGTAATAAACCCAATATATCCACCTACTATGGGCCACTGGTCAGTACCACAACCTACCAGTGCAGCGATCCTTCTTAGAATATTCTCTCAATATGCCAGATTCCCATGTCTCAAGTGTTTGGAGAAGGGGTGAGCCAACTGATGCCAACCGAGCATCCAATCATGTACATATATATATATATAAAGCACAACAGGCATCACCCCGAGCCACTCCGTGGAACAACCTATTGCCTTTAAACTACTCACTTACCTGGGAGCCTCTAAGCGTGGCCTCTGAAACAATCAATTGGGACCAAGGCATGAGAGTTGTCCTAAGAGGGTTTTTATCAAAACATTTTCATCTCTTTCCATAAAGTGCCAAACGGGCATTAAATACATTTCACAATCACTACTCAAAAAAAAGGTACAACTTCTTTATAAGACAAAACCCAGTTTAAACCCATTTAATAAACCCCCAAAACACCACTTATAGGCTGCCAACATTTTTTATAAAACCAAACCATTTTATTTTTCCAAATAAACTTTAAGAGCCAACCGGGAAATTTCTCAAACGAACCAAAGTACTTGTTCACGTTTCAAAAGAGATATTTTATCATTAAACCAGAACTCTATTTTATATTCTGTGAATTATGTTTAAAATCCAAATGGGCGTTATTTCATTATTGGGTGTCCGCTCGTCAAAAAAAAATATCTCAAGAATCCTCTATAAAATAAACGACTCTTTTTACACTAAATAATCATTTAAATATTAACTATCTTATATTAAAAATTAATTATCATATATTATCCCACATTATTTATAATTAATAAAATATATATATTGAACAATTAGTGTGCGCAAATAGCAGGAAATAATGTAGCTTAAATTCTAAAAGCAGTGCAAAGGGAACCTACCTCAAGATCTAGTGCGATGACAAAACAACCTCGGAACCAAGGCGCGATGACACAACGTGTGTCCGAAACCACATGATAAATTCCAACACTCTGTATAAACAATATCAATGACTCAGACACATACAAAAAAACACACTAGAGCACACGAAACCAAATGGCGGGAAGAAAATCTCACCTTAAAACTAAAGCGCGGTGACGACGGAACCTCAGAAACACGGCGCGGCGATGGCGCTCACTCGGAAACGCCCTGCGCGGGTCCTAAAAATCCTAAACCAACCAAAAAAACAACCATCAACTAAAACCCTTAATCCAATAAGATTAAGATGATGATGATGATGATGATGATGATAATAATAATAATAATAATAATGTCAATAATTATAAGAATAATAATAATGATAATAACAATAACAATAATACAAATAATAATAATAATAAAAATAACAATAATAATAATAATAACAACAACAACAACAAGGACAATAATAATAATAATCATAATAATAATGATAACAATAATAAGAATAAAACTAATAATGATAATAATAATAATAATAATAATAAGAATAATAATAATAGTAATAGTAATGATAATAATAATAACAATAATAATGATAATGATATTAATAATAATAATAAAATAATAATAATAATAATAATAATAATAGTAATAATAATAATAATAATAATAATAAGAAGAAGAATAATAATAACAAGAATAAGAATAAGGAAAGAAATAAATAAAATAAATAAAAGAAAAGCTTAAGGAGGGGGGGGGGCTCACGGCTGGGCGAAGAGGGCGCTGGCGGTAGGCCGTTGCACTGAGGCAGGGGTGCCGGATCACACCGGAAGGGGGGGGGGGGGCTGTGTGCAACGATCCTGAAAAGAGAAGGAGGGAGCCGCCAAAGGAGATCGCATCGGGGGAGGCCACTGGCATGCTGCAAGAAAAGAGGAGGAGCGGTCGAGGGTGGCTGGGTGTGCGGACTGTGGGAGGGTAGACCGGCAGCAGGCTGCAGGAGGGGAGCAGGGGAGGGCGCTGCGGACTGGTGGTGGGCAGGCCTCTTCGGATCTGGGGGAGGCTCCGCTGCTGTGTGCAAGAGAATGAGAGGGCGAGGGGGGATACAGCGCTGGACTGAGGAAGGGTGCGCTAGGGGTGATGTTGTGTGCGGGTTGCTGCAAGGGAGGAAGGAGTAGCGATGAGGAGATGGGGATCCGTGCTGAGGAGGTAGGTCCAGAGCGGCTGGCGAGGGGGGGGGGGGTGCGCCGCTAGCGGTGGCTCGGCCGTTGGGAGAAGGAGCCGCGTCGGGGAAGTTTTATGGGCTGTGCGGGTCGGCTGGCACAACCATTGGAGAGAAGAGGGAGGTGTGGCATTGGCTCGAGGTGGCTAGGAAGGTGCCGCGACGGCTGGAGGTAGTAGGGAAGGAGGGAGGTGCGCTGCTGGGTGTGAGTGGGAGTGGCGGCTGCTAGGGTTCGACATAGGAGGGGGGCGAAAGATGCGTAAATAGAGTAGCGGTGCGAGGGAGAGAGAAATAGGAAAAAAAATAAATGGGAAAGTCATGATAAAATAAATAAAAATGAATAGATAAAAAAAAAAGAAACCCAAAAAAATAGTTAACCAATCTAAAAAACAGTGAGTAAATAAATTTGATAAATTATATTAACATAGAGATTAACAATAATAAAAAAACATTATTTATGTAAAAAGAAATAAATGTTTAAAATGCAAATAATAATAATAAAAATTTAGTAATATTATTAATAACAATAATCATTATTATAAACCTCAATAATAAAAATAATACTAATAAAAATTATGTAATAAAAATTTGTGTCAAACTTTAATAATAATAATAATAACAATAGTAACCACTAATAATAAACTAATAACAATAAAATCAATCCATATCATTTTAATAATAATAAAATTAGTGAAAGGGCCACACAGTTGCATGGGCGAAGCTGCGCGACGTCGCGCTCCACCCGTGCGTCCGACAATGTTGAATCCAAATGTGCACTTTCTATCAAAGACTCAGAAATTTTGTTCAGGACTTACCTCGGACCCCCAAAAAAAATTAAAGTCAAATAAATCATAAAATAAAATAAACACACAGGTCGGGGCGTGACAAGATGCATAACCCCTTATTACACGGGTGTTAGCCCTATGGGTAAGGTGTATAATGGTGACACTTCCTTGGGGCGGTTCAGTAAACTTGGTTTGGGTTGTGATATCTATAAGATTAAAATTATCCAATAAATGATTTTAGTCATTCTTTAGTTATTGAATATCAACGTGGTCTTGGTCAAGGGAAAATCCCTGTGATTTTATCTCCCTTTTAAGCATCAATTAATGGGCTTCATAGGGTACAATCCTAGTCATCGAGGACATCGCTTATTTTTTTCTGTGTCAATTGGATTTATGAGAACCCATAATATATATTAACAGTAATTATAACTATAAAATGGATATATATTCAACATTAATGATTCTTAATAGTGTTTTAAAAATTAAAGGATATATCTTTTAATGGTCTAGAATAACCAAATTAGTGTTTGTGTTCTATTTCATTTTATTAATAAGGAATTTATACATTTGAAATGGAAATTTATAATATAAAACAATGGGTGGTTACAGAGTTTTGGGGGGATTCTTTCCACTCATATAATAAAGAGTCAAATAAAATTTGAAAAACCTAATGTATTGACTATGAAGAGATTCCAACTTCTTGAAACTCTCTGTGAGTGGTTTGATCAACTTGGAAAACATGAAAAGGGCTTTATTAGGATTCTACTAGGATAAAAATTTGATGAAAAAATTAATAATTATTAGGATAAGAAATGAAATAAAAAGGGAAATAATTTGTGGTTAAAATTAATCTCATTGATACAAAAGGAGAACCTCCATAAATAATTTATAGTGGGTTTTCTTCTCATATGAGTGGATATTTGAATCTTTTGATGAATGTGACAAACTATGAATAAGTAAAAGTTAATTTTGGAAAATAAGGTTCTCTCATAATTAAATTAACTAGACTAACTATTATTGGAAAATAAATATTAAATTAATCAAGTGCCTTATTTATTTATGGAATTAAACACATTATGTTGAGTGTTTCCAAAATTTGTCAAGAAGTAAAAGAATTAATATTTTGAATAGTTGTTTTAATTATTAAAATTATAGATGATGGGTATATTTTGACAAGAGGATAACAAACCAAGGGAAAATTGGTCTAGGGTGGTGATGTATAGAACTCATGTTATCTGAAAATAAAGTAAGAAAATTAAATATGGAATAGAAGTATTGACTATATGTTCTAGAGAAACATGAATAATTTAACACACAGTGGTAGTGTTCCTGATGTACCTGAATTGATAAGAAGCATAGATTGGTGTTGTTATACTTAATAGAAAGAAAATATTAATAATTATTTTCATAAGAATTTTGGTACATACACATCTCATTCTGTGGAAATTGTTTATTATGATATAAGAGGACTTATAATGAAGAAATCAAAAAATAGAGATAAGTATTTAATTTATTTTATTGATTATTTAAATTATATTATTTGTATTGTGTTTTTAAATGATAAATAATTGGCTCTCAATATGTTCAAAAAGTTTTGCTGGAAGTACTGAAAGAGAATGTGTCTCCTCCATAAATAAGATCCAATTAGATAATGTCGTTGAATGCAAAACTGATGTTTCTTATAGTTATCTTGAGAATCATGGTATTCAAAATGAGATTAGTGAACCATGAACATCACATTAAAATGGTTTTTTTAAGTACTAATATAATTTTGGTTTATATGTCTTGAATCATGTTGATTTAATATGATATTTATTGGTTTTTTGGAGACAAGTTATTGGTAGAACATACAATATTAAAAATTCATGCTTTTATAGAAGCAATTAAGAAATGTCACTCTATTATATGTATTATATGATTACCCCACGTTTAATGTACTTAATGGTATTAGGAAACCCCTACATTATCAAAATGAAAAGTTAAAATATCAGGATGTTTGACCAAGTATGTGTAAATTATTTTTTACATGGAATCACTCCAAATGATAGAGGGTATAGATTTTTTAACAAGGATATTGGACGTCTTGTTGATTCTATTAATGTGAATGTTCTGGAACATTATAATAAAAAAGTTTCACATATACCAATATTAATAAATGGGATTGAATTTGATGTTTCTTCTATTAAACATCATAATAAAGTTCTTGAAAAAATTGAAATTGTAAAATCTTTTCATGATGAAGATATTAATTTTGGAATTTCATGTGATGAGGGAAAATTTTGTTCTTCTCATAAAAGGATGAGGAATCAATTAGATGTTCCAAATATCATTACAGATTAAAAAAAATAGGTTTGAACCATTTGAAAATTGAGGAAAAGTTCATATACATATTTTTTCATAGGCTAATCCAAGAGATGCAGAATAATAATTGAATCATCATGAGTGGATTGATTCCATGGATGGGGAAATGGATTAAATTTAGAAAAATGAAAAACAAATCTAGTAATAAAACCTAAAGATAAAAATTTGAATATAGAAAAGTTTTTTTCTAGAAAAAAGTTAAATGAATTAGGTGATGTGGTATGAAGAAAGGCATAAATTGTTTTTATGGGATACTCATGAGTTCAAGGAAATGATTTTGATGAGATTTTTTCCACATTTTCATCACTTGAAACCATTATATTCATTCATTAAATTATTAATACAAAGTAAAGATAAGATAATCTAAATGGATGTCATGTTTTGATTTCTCAATGGGTAGTTGGAAGAAGAAATTTATATTGAGTAAACAACCAGTTTCATGGTAGAAAATGAAGAAAACTATGCGCGTAAATAGAAGAAGTATTTATACTATTTAAGGAAATATACAAGTTTTTAGTATTCCAAGCTGGATTTATATTTTAATAAACCAGATTTTTAGAAAGGGAGGGTGGAAAGCAGCCTCCAATTAAAATAAAATAAATAGTTTTCTCTCATCTTGACTTTTTATGTTGATTATATCATATTTTGATGGAATAATAAAAGGTATTGTAATGATTTAACCAAATATATTAAGATTTTATTTTCAATTTATATGCTATGAAAAATAAGGTACGTTCTTAGATTGAAAACCACGTAACAAAAGGATTATATTTTTCTACAAAAAGAAAAATATTCCCTGTATATACTTAAAAATATTTTTCAAGAAACATTAGAAACCTATTTCCTTAACGATCTTAGTGGTGAAAAAGATGTTTAATGATGAATTGGGAAGGGATGTTTGTCCAAAATAATTTAATGAATTGATAAAGAAGAATGATTTATTTAATATCCTCTAGAGTATACATAGTGTATGTTTTTACCCTCTATTACATATTTGAAAGTGCACATAAAATGTCTAATTTTTTGGCTGGAAAAATAATTCTAAGATAAAATACAAGAAATATTGATTATGGTATAAAGAATTATAGTATGGGGAACCTGAATATATTTACCTATACATTTGTAGAATAGGAAGGTTAGGTCTAGGATAAGAGGTCCACATCTAAGGAGGCCTAGTTTCTAGAAAATATATGTGTGAGTTAGCATAAAAATAATAAAATTTTAGTGACACTCAACACTACAAAAGTAGAGTAAATCATTTCCACTCAATATGCAACACAATTGATGTGGATAAAGACATAGTTGGGTGAATTTTTTGTTGATGTTGATTTTCCCCTTCTCTTGGGCTATGATTATTAAAGTGATAACGATCTCATAATGAATTAGGTGAAACATTAAAGATTAATTCACATTGATACTAAATGTAAATTCATCAATGATATTTTGGAAGGAAATGAAATAAAGATGGTTTTTTTACCCATGAAGAGGAAAGTGGAATATTTTTCACCAAACCACTATGGAAGGACACATTTATAAACTTTTGGTTTCTCATGAGTGTTCATAATCACCCTCCTCAAGGATAAGGTATAATGTTTTATATCCCCTCTCCCGCCATTTCATTGTATACTATTATCAATGGGGAGAAATATGACCACATAAATCTATCAATTGATATTTTCCTTACCTATTTATTGAGCACATATATCTGGGTGAGTTTTTAGAAGCCACAATATGTGATTTCTACATCTGCGAACAATTTTAAAAGTTTTTGAAGTCAGTCAAGGAAATGGTTCTTCCATGTTAAATATTTTTTTTGTCAAGATTTGATAAATAAAGAAGCTTAGAATATTTATTAATCGATTATATATGGACATCATGATATTATTTTTAATGATTATTCTTTCTTATACAGATCTTGATGAAATAGACTTAGAATGTGCCTTAGTTTATAATAAATTCTAATGAGGATATTTTGGAAACTAAGAGGTAACCATCTATTGTCTGTTTGATAAATAATCTAGTTAAATAGGAAAATGTAATTTTTATATTGTGTAATTTTATGTCAAAACATAAATCAATAATTTATGAAGAGTTATGTGGGATGAAGGATTCTAAGATTCAATGAACTCGAGTTCAATGGACTATGCTTCCATGGGAAAATCATTCGTGTGATGAGATCTGATGAGAAATGACCATTGACCATGTGAAGGACTACTCTTTTGTAGAATCTGATACCATGAGTCCAGCTTCCATGTGGGGTGATTACATTATAAGAATCATGGGTATTCCATTAGTTTTTTTCTTCCATGAGAAGCATCAAAATATTCCATGTTTTTTAGTGCTTTCATGTGAACAGTTTGAATCATCCATGGGAAGAAGGAAATTGACCTTTGCTTCAATGAGGTTCACAAACCTTATAAGAGTATAATAGATATTCTATTAGAATCCACCCTCTATGAGTGAATAAAAAACCATAAGTCACATAGTAATATAATCAACTATGAGTGTAACAGAAATGATGACTGAAATGTAATACTTGAGACCCTACAGTAGAAGGTAAACAAAATATCCATAACTACCATAAAATACACACTCTAATAATAATTTATTCATAATTATATTTAAAATTTTAATTTCTAAATTTTCAAATTTAATTTTTATAAAACAAAAATTATTTTTGAATTGATAATAAATATATTATCTTGAGATGGATTTTTAAGAATTTTCTAAAAAACGGTTTTATGCACATAGATGTTAAAATTAATTTTTTTTGTACAAATGTAAATTTTATTTGATAAAATGGAATTTATATTTAAAATCAGTATGTAAAAAATATTTTATTATTCCAATATTATTTTTAGTCATTTAAAATAAATTACAAAAAGATAAAGATTAAGTTCCATGGTAAAACTAAAATAGTTTTTTTTTTCAAATAATTAAATTTCTAAGATTAATAAAATATTTAACTAACAAATTAAAATAATATAATTCTAAATATGACTACAATATGATGTTTAAAACATAAAAATTTATAAAAACAAATTCACTTAATAATTCATAAGAAATAATAATAATAAAAACTTAATATGTAAAAATTATTTCATCTATAATTCTTTTTTCATAAATCATATTTTTTAATTAAATAGTTAATCTTCCCATATTTAGAATTGAATAGGTAAAATTGAACCAAAATTCAGTTTAAACGCATTAAAATTTGGTAATATGGATAATATTATATTATAAGTAATAAAATAATTACTATAGTTAATTTTAAATCAATATTAGAGAGGATAAAGTGGGTAAATGTGGTATTAGGAAATTTTAATAATTATAAGTTCAATACACCTTATATAAAGACAATTTAGGTATGAAATTCATAATCACATTTCTCACCTAATATTTCTCCAACTAAATTCCCATACCCACCTAACTCTCATGTGACTTTATTCTAACACCTTACATAACTTTAGTTTCCCATAAAAAACCCTTTTTTCATCTTTAAAATGTGTACGTCACCATTGATTCAATAACACTATAAAAAATTGTGTTTCTCCTAAAAAATACCTCTTTAATTACCATATAATCCTCTTTCACCCTTGTAATACTTTTGTCAAAATTTATTAACATGATCCCTTTCTTTTTTAAGGAATCCTCTAAGAGAAACTCAACATTCTCAATATAATTTCAATCTTTGAGCAAATGAATTTTTATTTTATCTTAAAATTTAAAATTTATTTTACCCAATACCATATGTTGAATTAAATATTTATTTTATAGTAAATTTTTAAATATTTTTTAAATAAAAAAACCTCTTTTACCTTTCCCTTTAAGAGAAACAAAATTGTCATTCATGTGGTGAGTGGATTACTGACTCCATGACAGAACATGTTTTGTTTTTCTTCACCACCTTAAAATGATGGAAATATGGATACTATTAAATGGAAAAATGATTTTTATGATATCATTATGGTTTTGGTGTTACAAATTTTATAACTTATTAATTATATGGTCAAAAAACAATCATTGTTAATTTAATCATTTAAAATAACCCTACTAAGAGGATAATCTATTATTAAAATGGTGAAATATTTTAATATCTATTAATTATTCTATTAAATACTTAAAATTAAGAAATACCACACTAATAAAAATTAAATAATATAATTATTATTTTAGTATAATGATATTACAACAAAACCACCTCATAATCATTCATTAAATTATAGTACGTTCATATATGGGTCATTTTAACCACCTACTTGAAAAATACTATGAATATTTATAATGAATGAATATGGGAACATAATTACTAGTATAATATCATATAAATTTGTTAAAAATGTTTTCTTTGGTTTTGGACCTGTTATATAAATATTTAATTCATTATTTAAGAAAACACAATTCAATAGATAAAAAACACTATGGCATGCTTAATAATGATTTCATCTTCTAGGATAAAGACTAAAAAAATAATGAAAGGATTATGAAACATCATGAATAATTAAAAATCATCAAAAATATAAAATTCAATAATATATTAAATTATTATATTTGGTATAATAATTAATACAGAAACCTTTATTATGAAACTAGTATAAACAATCAAAATTAAAAACACACTATGTTGAAAATTGGAAGAATTCATGTAGAGAATGACTATTTATAAATATTATGTGTAAAAAAGGATAAGATTATGGTTATAAATTAAGTGATTAAAATATATATGGTTCTGATATAGGATGTAAAAATATTTTCAAGAAAGTTGTTATTAGAGGTTAGGGTTTTCATCTCAAATTATTCCCTTTGGGACATGTTTGGTATTACGCACCTAACTTACTTTATGCATTCCATATAATACCATTACGAATTGTTATGTAATGAAAATACCTTATTCACATAATTTAATTTTCAATTATATTCCCTCAATTTTAAATATATTTTATTGAATTGTTAATCAATCCATATGTGGATTTATTTTCTAACTCAATTACCATTCTTTAGGTCTCTGTTATATTCATCATCTACCTACTTTTGTGGGGTTCATATATTGACATGGAATAATATTATCAATATTAATACTCAAATTTATAGTATTTATAATTCTATATTTTAATCCATATCACATATTAGTTTGATTCCAAAGTTACGAAAACATTTCTGAAACTAAATCATTCCCATAGTGGAAAATGCATCCTATGTTTTTTTAAAGTAAAGGTTTGTGTAATTTCATAGAAAATAAATCCCTATTTGGATTATATCAAGTGGATATGATTATGGAATAGATTCACTTATGTTTAATAACCTTGAAAATGTTTGGTGGAGAATTTACCCAATCATCACCATGATGCATGATGAGTGGGCATAAAACTAAACACCTAAAGAGACACTCATGGGGGATATGCTTTAGAATATTCAAATGATATTAATGAAAAATTATTAAGTGTTTTTTCTATAATTTATTTATTACTATAATAGTAAAAACTATTGAAATCAATTGATATATTTCATGTATAACTTGGTTCATTGAAATTATTATTACCCTTATATTTCTTTGATGTGGGTACTTCATGTTACTTTGATGATACAACATAGATTCTAAGATGATTAAGGTATGTTATCCTAAATATCCATATTATTATATTTTATGGTGAACTATTATATTTATATATTTATCATTATATTAATATATTTGTTTTTTTCAATAATAGGTTCCTTATATAATGGTATTAAAGGCTTAGATGACACTTGTGGATAATTCATTGGACTTAACCATATTATTGGTGGGTCCTAGAATTACATATCCCCTCGATGCATTGATAAGTATCATGAGATAAAATGGTTTGGTTATTTAAATATATCTCTTCCCATAAAAGTAATGTGTCTTGTAACAAGGCCTTAATAGAATGTTTTGATGTCAGACATTATTCATTTCATCAATAGTAAAAGAATGATTATTTTAATATATGTTTTCATTTATTTTAGTATAAATAGAATTACGTTAGTTTAGTTTATTATTACTTCATGTTTTTCATTTATTTATTCCATATCAATTATTTCTTGATTATGTTATGAAATATTTTATTTTATGTTAACACTTGCAGAGCATCTGAGCTTACACTTACATGAATACTATGTTATTTGATCATGAAAAAACTCTTTTATTATATACTAATAATTTAATATAATTACCGACTCTATATTTTTTTTGGTTTGGGATGTTATAGTTTGTTTGAGGGAAATTTCAATAGAAACCTTTGGCTCTTGAATTACAGGAACCACGTTAGATAAAACAAGTTCTTTGAAAAAACCCTCATGATGCTAAGGTAACATTCTAGAAAACATAAAAGGAATTGTATTCTACAGTTCAATATCATGAACTAATTATGTGTATTCCCTTATAGAAAAATTACACTGATGTTAGGAATGCGAATTATACTTATAATCATATTCAATGATTGTATTTTCCCCATGAACTAGTTTATAAAGATGGGTTTGGGGATAATTGATTCATAACTATGTTATTTTAGTTGACCTAGTTCATGAAAAATAATCTCACCCATATAGAGTGTAATGTTGATCTACAGTATAGTCTGACTATGTTGTGTTGCCTCATATGAAAAGAACCTCCAAAATTTAGTGGTACTACTAATCCATTGGAAGTTGAAAAATGGATCAATCCCCTAGAGAAGGCATTTCTATCTTTCGGAAGTAGTTGGAAGGAAAAAATCATCACGATTGTCTACTAAAGAAATGGAGAGGCATATGAATGGTGGTCACTAACTAAAAACAAAAAAGAGGATGATGAGATCAAGTGAATAGATTGAAGATCATTCAAGGATGTAGTATATTAAAAACAATCATTAGTAAAGATCCTAAATGGAATGGCAGTTACTCAATATTGGAAAAAACAAAGAGTAAAATAATTATCTCTATGAGGCTAGAATTACAAGGTTAGTCATACAAGTTATTGACTATGTTCATAGACTATAAAGAAATATATATATTTTTAATTAAGGTGTTAATTTTGGTCCTTTTAAGGGTGTCAGTCGATCATACTTTTCCAGCATATCTTGATATAGACACAAGCACTATTATTTCAAAAAATTCATTCTCCACTTTATATGTATTTTAGGTAAATCATTACAAGAAGAGGTCAAATGAAAATATTTGGAAGAAAAATGTGGCCATGGGGAAGAATATTACAATGAGAGTTTCCACATGCGATAAGTGTGGGAAGAATCAACATTTGTATTATAGGAAGGGAACAATATTTTATTACAAGTGTGGAGAAAAAGGCCAACAGTCTTATAAATGTAATGGAAAAGTATGAGATATACATATTAAATTATTTAACTATAGGGGGAGTTATATTATTCAAACAGATGGCCCAAACATAAAGATATATTACCTCATAAAATTACTACGTAGAAAGTCAAAGTTTATGTGATTACCATAGCTAAAATTGAATCTCTTAATAACGTGGAGGTATGCACTTTCATCATTGCAGAAAATTTAGGTAATGTTTTATTTGATTTTGTATCCTTAAACAACTTTATATTTTCCATGTTTACCAAAAACATTAGATATTTCCAAGTCACCCTAGTTAATGGAATTATCAATTAATATGACAATTATTGGTTTTAGTTAAACAAATATGTGTAATGATGTTCTGATTATGACACATTGGAATACCATATTTGAAATCATGGTTAGTATACCTATGATTAACATAGAAATGATCATTGGAAAGGATTCTATTTCAATTTATAATGAAAAATATACTTTCCAGAGAAGGGGGTTATGATTCATAGAGTTGAGGTGGAATCTATTAACTTTAGATGGGAAACTTTATCATATAAATCTTATGTAGATCCTCCCCCAATTACCCTGATTCATGAAATTTTGGGAATAAATGAATACAAATATTGATATATAGATAATAAATTCATACTAGGAATATTGGATGTAACTATTGTATAAAAAACATTTATTTTTTCTAGAATAACAATTTTTCCATCCACTATCACGTGATGTTGATTTCTCCATTAAAATCCTTAATAATGCAATGCCAGTATCAATAAATTATTATTGAATTGAACTACTATAGTTTGTGTAGTTGAATAAATAGATAAATGATTCTACTGAAAAAGTATTTATATTCCCATGTGTTTCATCATGGGGTACCCCTATTTTATTTGTGAAAGAAGATGGATAGGTCTTTTGGACTGTTCATCAACTATAGGGAGATCAATTCCATTTATATAAATGTTAAGTATCCTTTAATATGAATTGATGAGTTATTCAATCAATATAAATGAGGATAATACATTTCAAATATTGATATTCACTCTTGTTTTCATAAATTAAAGGTAAAGAAGGATGATATAACAAAGAGGGAATTTCGTACAAGGTATGTAAATTATGAGTTTGATGTAATTCGTTTTGGATCGACTAATGTACCTTTATTATTTCTAGATATGATGATTAAATTATTCAAGATTATATAGATAAATTTTAGTTTATCTTGTTAATTATATGTCGATATACTATCATATCTATAAATGCAAAGATATTTATATAAAAATAATTATAGGGACCCTTGAAAAAATAAATTATATGATCAATATAGTAAGTGTGACTTTTGGTTCAATGAAGTTCTTTTTCATAGATATATTTTCTCTAGGGATAGAATATTTGTTGACCCTTCAAAAGGAAGTTATATTAAATAATTTCCTACACTGAAATCCATCACCAATATATGATGTTTCCTAGGATTAGCTGGTTACTGTGAGAGATTTATTTAATATATTTTTTTATTAGAATATCATTAACCAAGTTAATAGGTATGTGGGATAAATTCAAATGGTTAAGAAAATAAGAGCACTGTTTTAATGAACTGAAGAGGATATTGATAAATAAATTGGTGTTAACTATACTATTAGGTAAAAAAGGATTTTTAATATATATTTGATGCATCAAATAAAATAATTGGTTGTTTCCTTATACATAATTATAGAGTGATTTCATATGCATCAAGGTAAAAAAATCCAAGAACAGAACTATCTAAATCATGACCTTGAGCTATAATCCATACTCTTTTCTTAAAAAATACGAAGGCACATACTATATAGAAAATATATATTCTATATATATAGACTAAATGAGTTTGATTTATATATTCTATTTGGAAAATATCAACATGAGGAAAATAATGTGGTTGTAATAACTCAAGGACTATGATTTCTTGATACACTACCACCCTGGGAATGAAAACTAGATGGCTAATGCATTGAGTAGTAGGGACTATGGAGTTCGAAACATGATGAGGATTAATGAGGATTATATATAAAAGTAATAATAATTATGGATATGGTTATTTATATTCATTGGAATCCATTATTCCTTTTCAATGAAATTGATAAACTATCCTTGAAATAAAATATTGATAAGTCCAAACAGGATGAAAAGAACATACAATTGGATATTAAAGAAATAAATGATGGGAAATTTATTGAATTCATCTATTAAGATATAATTTCAATGTTTAGGAATAAGTTATGTGATTCCTATATATTAGAGTTGAAAAAGGAACTTCTGGATGAAGAACAAAACTCAAATTTTTCTAAACACCCTAGTATCACAAAGATGTATAGGGATTTAAGATAGCACATCTATTTGGATGGTATGAAGTGGGGAATTTAGGATTATGTTTCCTGAGTCTTAGTACACTAAAAATTAAAGGCTAAAATAAAACATCCTAAGGGGGTTAGGAAACCTCTACGTATTCAAATATGGATATTGGATAATGTTATAATTGTTTTTATCACTAGAATCCTAAAAGAACCATGGATAAACGATGTTATATGGGTAATTTTTGATCATATTACTTTGTATACTCATTTCATTGTGATAAGAGAATATATACACACTAGGTTCTTTGACCAACACTATATCAATGAAACCGTATGTCTTAATGGGGAACCTCATTCAGTTGTTTGAGATAATGACCCTCAGTTCACATAGAAATTATGGAAGATTCTTCAAAGGGGACTTGACACTGAGACATATTTATGCATCACCTATCATCCCCAAACTGATGGGTAGTCTAAAATCACCAACTAGGATCTTAAATACATTTTGAGATCATTTTCTCTTGACTTACAAGGTATATGGTATCAGTATCTACCTTTATTGTAATTTTCGTTAAATAATAGCTTCAATTTGAGTATCCACATGGAACCATATGAATCAATGTATGGAAAGTGGTGTCATAATTCAACCTGTTGGAATGCATTTGGAGAACGAAATATATATTTCCTCGAGACTATAGAGTATATGACTGTTAAAGTATAGAATATTCAATATTATATTAAAGAAACCTACAAATGATAAAACATCTATAAAAATATTCAATGGAATAACATGGAATTTCATGTTCTGGGTCACATATTCTTGACTATTTCACCATTAAAGGTAATTTTAATATTTAAAAAAAATTGGTTAAGTTAATACCAATTTATATCATTTCTTTTGAAATACTATAAAGACTTGAAATTTTAGCATTCTCATTGGATATACCAGCCAGGCTTTATAAATTACATGACATCTTACATGTTCCTTTACTGAGGAAATATATTCTAGATCCAATTAATGTGATTTAATTTGAGGGAATTTAATTGGAAAATTTTTTTCTTATAAATAAGAACCACTCTATATTCTTAACACTAAAAAGAAAGTGTTATGTAATAAAAAAACTCGATTAATCAATGTACTTTAGAAAAAAAATAAAACTTTAGAAGATGAAACTTGGGAGCTTGAATATTCTATAAAGGATGAGTATCCATATTTTTTAATAACTTACATATACCCCAATTTTGGGGATGAATTTATTTTGGGGGAGAATGTAAAACCTGAGACCCAACTGTAGCCAGTAAACACCATATCCTAAGCTATCACAAAATACACACTCTAAATATACTTTATTCATTATTAAATTTAATATTTATTATTTATATAATTTATTTTAATAAAATAAAATTTATTTTTTAAATTTTATTAGTGATATGATCTTAAGAAGTATTTTTTGGATTTTTCTAAAAAAGGTTTTATGTGCACAAATATTAAAATTATTTATACATGAAAATAATAATGATATTTGAAATAATAGAAATTATATTTATAATCAAAAGGTGTAAATTATGTAACAATCCTAATCATATTGATTTCATTGAAAATAAATATATTAGGACAAGTATTAGCTACAAAGGTATAAGTAAAATAGTTGTTTTCAAAGAATTAACTTTATAAGAGTTATACAATTTTTGTCTAAATAAATTAGGTATATATAGTTTAAATAATGACTCTAGTGTGATTTTTAAACACATTAAGGAATATATAAACACTTATTAAATTAATAATTAATAGTGAATAATTATAAAAACACATAATTTATAAAAATACTTATTTCTACAAAAAACATTTTTTCCTATCTCATATGATTTAATATAGAAGATAACATTACCATATTCAGAAATTGAATTAGGTTGAACGAATATAAAATCATGATTTAACATGTAAAAATGTAGTGTTAATGGTTCTCTTATATTTTTTAATAAAAAAATTACCATGGTTAATTTTTAATCAATATTAATAAGGGTAAATTGGGTAAATGTGGTATTTGGAATTTTTATTTATTAAAAGCTTATATGAACCATTTGAAACTTTTTTTAATTATTAAAGTCAAACTCAAATGTCAAAACTAAAATTTCTCCACATAACATACCAAACCAACCTGACACCCATGTGATTTAATTCGTACCCATTGCCTAACATTTCTTTCAATGAAAAATCCCATATTTTTCACCTATAAAAGGGGCCTCTCACAACCCCTTCAATACCACTCTAAAAATTATCTTTACCCATGAAAATATTCACTTTTCCTTCCCATATTACCCCCTTTAACCATCTAAATATTCTCTTCATAAAAGATTATCCCAACCCATTCCATTTCATGGAATTCTCTAATAGAATCCGAAAGTTCTCAACAAAAGTTCAATCATTTCGCTAAATTATTTTTTATTTATCTTTCCATTTAAATTTTATGTATACTGATAATATATTATTAGTTTATTATTTAAATTTTTTGTCAATATTTTCATATTTTGGAAAACAATGACCACCATTCCCCTTTCCCTTAAGAAAAACAAAATTTTCATTTGTGTGATGTGTGGACAACCACCTCCATGATGCAACATGCTCCTTTTTCCTTAACTACCATATACGGAAGAATATAAGGATGTGATTAAAAGATAAAAATGATATTACTGATATCATTAAATTTATGTTATAAATATTCTGATAACCTATTATTGATGTGATCAATAAATGATCATCGTTAATTTAATTATTTAAAATAAGCATATTTATAGGATAATGTTTTATTCTAATTGTGTAATATTTCAATATCCCTTAAATATTAATCTAATTACATAAAATTATAATATATTACTCTAATACAAAATAAATAAGATATTTATATTTCCCTTATAATGATATTATAGTAAATCTTCATCATTATCAATCATTAAATCATAGTATATTCATGTTTGGGTTGATTTAAACACCTCCTTGGAAAATACTAGGAATTTATGCCATGAAACAAATATGATCATATTGTCACCAGTGTATTATAACATAAATTTTTAATTAATTATTTTTTTCTAGATATGTTATATCAATATTTAATTCATTGATTATAAAACATACTTTGAAGATCAAGAATCACAGAAACATGCTTGTTATCGATTCGATCTACAAGGATAAAGACAAAAACACTCATGAAAGGAATCAGGAACATCATAAATAATTATAAATCATTCCTGAAATTAAAATTTATGATATTTTTAATGATATAAATTATAAGAAGAATTAATATAGATACCTCTATTATAAAACTAGTGAATATGATCAAAACTATAAAAACATAATGTGGAAAATTAATATAATTCATGAAACAAATGGCTATTTTGGAATAGTGTGAATGAAAATTCATGTGATTAATGTTATAAATTTAATGATTAATATAGTTATGTTTATGGTATAGGAAGATAAATTTTGATCATGAAAGTAAAGTCAAGAGGTAAGGGTTTTTATCACAAATTTCTCTTTTTGGGACATGTTTGATATTATGCACCAAACATCCTTTATGTGATGTATATACTACCAATATGATAATTTGTATCAAGAATTTCACTTATTAATGGAATTTAATCACCAATTTTAATTCCACTATTTCAAGTGGTTTTTATTTAATTTCTACCCAATATGTATGTTATATTTTCCATCCCATTTTTCATTCTTTATGATTCACATAATATTCACCACATATTTTCTTTTGTGTGGTCTACACATTGACATGGAAGATATTTTTCCATATTACTCATGAAAATTATTTTATTTAAAATATATTTTTTTATCCCTTCCTCATATTATTTTAATTCATGGGTTACCAAAGACATTGTAAAACTCAATAATTTCCATGGTTGAAAATCCATATTATGTTTTTTTAATCTAAAAGTGTCTATAATTTACCAAAAAATACATCGCTATATTGATATAAGAAAGTGGATACCATTTTGGAACATGTTCACCAAGATGCAATCAACTTGAAAAGGGTTTGTCAATAATTGACTCAATAAACACCATAATGCAAGACAATTATGCCTAAGAACGCACACCTAGTGACACACTCATGGGGATATGATTTATAATATCCACACACTCTTTATAAACCATGAGAATGGTTTTTTCATAATATTTCCTTAGTCTCCAACCAATGAAATCTTTTGAACCTAACTATTATTTTCATTGGATAACTTACACATTTAATAACACCCGTATATTTCTTTTAATATGGTATTATATGTTACTTTAATGATACCCCATAGATTATATGTCTATTAAGTTATACTCTCCAAGAAATTCACATTATTCTATTGAGTGGATAAGAATTGTATTTCTTTATCTTACATTATATGAATGACCATGTTTTATTTTGTAATAGGTTCCTTAGGTAATGATCTGAAAGGTATTGATGAGTCTTAAAGGGAATTTATTAGACTTAATCATGTTATGGGAGGGGACAAAATTATATAGTATATTGATGCATTTATAAGTCTCATGAGAAAAAACATGTTGGGTTTTGGTGTATTCTTATTCCCATAATTGGAAAGTGTTTTGGAATAAGGCCTTGAGAGAAATGTTTGATGACTGTTATTATGAATTCCATCCGTGTGAGATCAATGATTAATATTATCTATTTTTCATTTATTCTCATGGACATAGAATTCACTCAATTTTCGTTTATTATGGATTTATGTTGTTTAATACTCCTCCCATATCACTTATATAATTATTATGTCATGAATTATAACACTATATATTTCCCCTTAATAAGAATCTCATCCCACTCTTTTTTGGTTTTCTTTTCCCCAAGTTACCTAGAGTAAGTTTATGTGTAATTTTCCAGGACATGATAAAATGGGTAATAATGTTTTCACATTTTGTTCAAGTTGTATCATATGTATTCAAATTCCATTCATATATATATAGTCTTCCAAAACTACTAAGATATTCATTCATATAAGAACTATTGTATTTTTTACCAATAATATAATATAACTA
This sequence comes from Viscum album, assembly GCA_963277665.1. NCBI lineage: Eukaryota > Viridiplantae > Streptophyta > Magnoliopsida > Santalales > Viscaceae > Viscum > Viscum album. Next base: position 293,298,548 of record OY728145.1, on the reverse strand, counting down.
TTCATGCGATGTTTTTGAATTCTAGGATGTTAGATAAGAAATCAAACAACAAATGGGAGAATAAAATCTCGAGATGAAAGAAAAGTGATAAAATAAAGTTTAAACATCGTGTTAAAGACTATCATGATTCATGAAAAAGATATTTCGTATGAATTCATAAGGTAAAAAATAAAAGTGAGATCATCTAAAACTATTCAAATGAAAATAATAAAATAAATAAGATAAAAATGTTATGTGTGTATCGATTTTCATTGGAAGAAGAAGATAGATTATCTGACTTCTCCATGAAATTTTCATTTAAGAAAAGGTATTTGATTTTGTTTGAAGTAAAAGTGAAATAAGGTATCAAAATGATTCTTGAAATTTGAATTAATCATGACATAATAGATTTAATGCGTATAGATTTGCATGATCGCTTCATATCTAAATTGTCTAATTATCATGTAATGAAGGAGGTTTGTTCTGGATAATATTTATGGGGAAGAATTCCAAGATTTAGGTTGGAATGATCTCAACACTATACAATAAATGAATTAATACATATATGTGGATTTATAGAGGAATAAATATTCATTTGAATGAGAATGAAGAGGTTTTGATATTGGTACTTTTTTATATGAAACTACAAAAAAATTATTGAAGTAGATTATTATGGAAGTTATTTTAAAGAATAGATCTGATAATTATATAGATTGGAATTCAAAAATATTTATATATTTTTTAAAAAATTTAAATAAATATGAAATAGAAGAGGAAATCGACACTTCACTTCATGTAATTTGTAGTTTTTTTATTAAGATGGTGATTGTGCATGGCCTGGATAAATAATAATAAGATAAAAATTAGAGGAGGATGGTCTTACTTGCTCGTATGTGAGAAATCAAAAAACAAGAATATCTGGTTTTTAGAAGTTCAAGGGTGAAGCATTCAAGAAGCTCAATGATGGAATTTTGATTCATGTTTTTGAAGGTTTGTTTCATTATTATTAAATATTTTTTATCATATTATCTATGAGAGGAACACATGCAGTATCAATGGACTATAGTGAAATTAAAGTGATGTAAATACCCTACTTACTATAAAACACATGGATTTTTTTTCTAGTGGATGTGTTATCTCGAATTGTTTCTAGATTATGTGAAGGGATAGATACTATTATAGAGTAGTGAACCTTGTAAATTTTTATGTTATTATTGGTGTGTTTGTCCGTTGTGTTGAACATAGTCATTTATCACTAACTATGGAAACTTCTATTTTAAAAGAAGAAAATATAAAAATCATTGTCCACTGATTCACCACCCCCCAAGTTTTCATATGGGTATTATCTTATTCTTTCATAAAGAGTTGTTAGGGGAATTGATACAATATTAAATATTATCTATATTAATAGTGTTTTTCATAAATGTTTAATTTCATATTTATTATTGATTACTTTTTTGTGGATGGAATATATTTTATAAACTCTTCCCACATTTGTATAATATGGACATAAGGTTTAGCATTCACTTTACTCTCATATAGTTTTTAGAAATCTGGATAGAAAAGGTAGGGTGATTCTCTAGATGTTATTACACAAATTAAAAAATATTGAACATGATGGGTCAGTTATCAAATTCCATATATATTATTCCATCATGGACATCAATTATTGGTCTAGATGTGATGAGGAAAGGTATTTTATAAATCAAAGGTGATCTATTAGAATACAGACTTATACATTACATTGATTAAGGCTCCTATTTCAATGAGTTAATTATAAAAAATTGAGTTTATCATTTTGTATTGTTCCATTGTACCCCAGAATAAATACTATATGTATGACCTAATATAGATTATTACATAAATTTGGACATACGTAATCATATTTTAAAGGTTTCTAACTGAAAACAACGGTTAGATAAACCACACAGGGTGTCTACCCACCATATTATTACAATTTATAACTTTTAAATAATAAAAAATTCAATGTATATATATAATCATAGAACAAGGTATGATAAATAAACAACACCATGTTATAACCAAATTTATCTCATAAAATTAATATAGGCAAATATCTATTACAGATCAAAAAATGGGAAGATTATATATAGAATAGAATGAAAACAATAAGGATACCCACTATAGTATCCTTGTCCTTGACTCAAACCGATATTCATATACTCTTCAAGATCTTGTAGTATGATATCTTATATTAGGGTTCATTCAATAACTAGTATGACATATATAAGGACTTTACATCCATTAAAATGCACATGTAGGGTCTGAGAATAAAACATAGTAATCCATCACTAGTGATTCCCTTAATTTAAACCATCACATATTTTTATGCATGTAAATAATAAAATGATATTTTTAAATAATATATGCATATACATGCTACACTATTGGGTGATTAAGAAACTATGGTTAACACATACATACTTCATCCAATGATGAAAATGGTATAAACTTTACTTATTTATGTGTCATATGATTGGCATGTTGGACACCCAAATTAACATAAGAATAAATCTTACATGGGACCCTAGGCTATCATAGTTCCCTGTTGGTTTACTCACATGTGAATCAAATGCATGGTTATCATAATATACAATAATTGTTTCATTAATAATGTTAATAGTGGTTTGAAACCATGACAAATTTTATTAAATATGTAAACAATTGGTTGAAAAAATCTATAGTCTTGTGAATCATTTATCATGACACTAGATAATAAAGTATCTTTTATATGGAATTTGGTACCTAACCACTAGCTAGAGACACATTAGGACTAGGGTATCTTGTATCTACCACTTATAGGAGGAGACTCATGTCCAAGGAATCATGGATATAATTGTTGATTAAAAACACATCATGACCAGGATATATCTTTCAAACTATTGGTTGGAAATAATTCTATTATAGGATACAGTATAAGGAACCACTAGTTGGAAACACGCACATTATAGGGTATACTTTTACACCATTAGTAACATTTACACATCCATAAATTTGCTGAATCCTAAATAAAAATACCAGCATGTACATTTATACATCTAGAAAATCCCTCAGAACATAAGAAAAAAATTTGGAAATATTAATTGGAATGAATCATGAGAATCAACCTATACATAATTATCCCATGACTAAAATCCATCACAACTTGTGTTCCCCACTCCCTAACATGCCTATTATATATTCCATTGACTCTTGAATTATTGTTCCCATGCTTTTTATCAAAATATAAACCTATCACTACCAAAAAGATTCCACCCTACCCCTTGGTAGGTAAAGTCTCATCATTCATGCTAAAATAACTTTTTTCTATACGATTTATCCCATTTATAACTAAAAAGTCATCCCATAAAAGGTGATTTTGCCAAACAATTCATTGTTAACATGTTATATACATCTAGGGAAAAACATTCCCTGGGCAGTCAATTCACTAAACCATTGGGGAATTCCCTTAAAAAATCAATCATGTCCTAAGATCAATTATCGGTAAACATAGTTAAATATAGGAATTTATATTTCATGGATAACACAATTCTCATTGGATTTTTTAAGAAATACCTTATTGGATCACTCTTATCTCATCACAATTATAGTTTAATTATGTCAACTCATACAAGACCAAAATAATCCAATGGATTCATTAACTAAGACTAGAACCCCTCTACGGTGTCTCACACATTTTAACCTAAACTCTTCATCATCAAGGAGTCATGGGGTGAGTAAACACTCAAGGGTAATGTGTACAGGATCACCACCATCAACCAAATGGGTTATACCAACATTCCGATTTTGATATTTCATCCCATAATATTTAACTAGGGTTAATCACACCTAATTTTTCCCCCACACACATCAAACCATAAATATAATTATATATGAAAGTGATAATATTATAGACCATATATCTATTTTATGGATTTAACCCCACAAATGATACCTTTACAAGCTCCCCAAACCACCATCGGTTATCATCATCATCCAAGAGAATATATATTAGCTTAAAATGATCAATAATTAATTACAAACATTTATAATTTACTTATATAATTAATTTATGGCTAGCATAAACATGAAATACTCATTGGATTTCACATCTCAATGATACCACTTGTTACATAGTGTACACCACTTATGGAAAATAGTTAATCCTAATATACACAAAATACTTAAATTATCAAATTGTTTCATCACCAAAATACATCATAATTTGGAATAAATCAAATGATTTGTCATTAAATTATATATCTTAAGTGAAATGATGTTTACTTTTTGGTTTTCCTCCTCATAATCCATTATTATTTACATATGACAGTTCCATCAGTTTATTGTTATAAAACTATTATCCAGTGATATTTTCCTCATATCCCTAATTCCATTCAGACTAAATTAGAAGAACAATGAGAAGAAAAAGGGAGGAGGAATAAAAAGGGAGGAACTTGTGTTAAATCTCCATTAAAACACTACCAAATAAATCTATATTAGGGAATAAGAAGAATAATTAATGATAAGAGGGATGGTATGATTCCCTAACGAATATAGTGGCCTAAATAAAATACCTCCAAATAAGGTGTATAATTATATAAGAGGAAATACCCATTATAACCAATTTTAAAAAACTTGAATGGGCCTACATGGTAGTCAGGACACCCATTTCGAGTATTTGGGGGTATCCAGGGCCTTGAGTCTCCTCTATCTGCCTCATTAGATACCCATTATGTAACAATTGTGTTCAAACCACTCATTAAACACCCATAACTAGTCACCAGAATACCTTTTTCACACCTCATGATCACCAAATGTTATCATAAATGTTAATGGATGAATGGACATTCAATAAATAGATTCATTCACCACATAGAATTTTGTAATTAATATAATAAGTCCCATTCCCATGATTGGTATGGTCTATACAGAAGTGGATGGGTAAAAAAGAAGGAAACTAAATGTGGGGTATTGTGTACATGCATAAACACATTACCATGATCAGAAACATCTACAACATAATAAAAGTTTGTTTTTAATGAAAATAAATATTATATATATAATGTGATCATGCCAAATATGGATCTAAGGAACCCAAATTAGTTACTATAGTTTTTAAATTCTAAAAATGAACTTGGTTGGAATTTCTATTTTTGTCTAATGGACCACCCTCAAAGAGTCTAAAATGTGACCACCCAAACTCCATGCTCCACATATGAATCATCCTCATCCTCAATTCATTCACCATTATGTAAGATCTATAAAAAAGATCAATATGTATCCTATGATGGGATCATGTAGTGTGTGATTATAACATACCCAATAGGTGGTCACCATCCACCCCTTACCATCTATCATAAGATAAATTTTATGATGAGACCAAAAAATGGATTGAGGTATAGACAATACAATAAACAAAATTCTTAAATGATATTAGTTAGTTTAAATATTAATGATATTATCAAGAATCTTATACCAAGATGGTTCATACCTATCATATTTATTTTGAGATTTACCCAGAATATAAGATATTAAATAAACAATATTCAATTTACATCACCCATCTCATTCAAGGGAAATTAAATCATTTGTACTAGAATCATCATAGTTAATATATACATCCCATTTAGGGATAGGGGAAGGATTATTTATGATTTAGGGTATTTCGAACCCATATTATTCCATCAAACTATCGTTCCTTCCACGATTTATATATGGGGATGGGATGATGCTATGTGGTGTTGGTGGAATAAACTTTATGTCAAACACATATGCACATCTCTTTCATCCAGTTTCAAATGGGGTTTATTCATGGAATCGGAAACACCCAATAGTTCTATATCTGTGATAACTCATGGACCTACATTCAAAATATAGGTTCTTATATGGAAACTCAGACAATGGATTTTATAAAATCACATTGGTTGAGATAATGGCAGGTCGGGATCTTCACACCTTTTTTATGATAATTATTTCCAACATCGATACTCTCTTATATATTTAAGATATTTTCAGGAATCCTTCATTAATTCACCATTATAACATGGGTGACTCTTGAATAAAAAATTAGTTATTAGAATGAATGGAATTTAAAATCAACTGTATGTATCTAAGGTTATTTATCAACAGAGATATCTATAAGTATATGAGGTTCTCCATTAATGCTACCCTCTTATGTAATGATCTGAGATTCTCTTTTATTCTTATTACATTTCTTGTTTAGATCCAAAAAGTGGGGTTCCCTAGAGTGAATCATCATCCCGGGATATAAGACTTGTTATGATGTTGGGATCAGACCCATAAGATGGGATTCCAATGTATCCTTGTGAAAGTAATCAGAACCTACATAGTTTGGTTCCAATTAATAGGGTATATCATACCATTCAAGTTCTTGTGATAAGAACCACACCATGTATTTTAACGTCATATAAAAAGGACATCTACGAAAAAGGTGTATAGTAAATGTTCTATGTGGTGCTTATTTCGAATTATCCTTGGTCACCTGGAAGGGATATGGATTCCCATGTTGGAGAAAACCCATCAAGGAATATGGACGAGAGAAAATTAGGGCTGATTTAGGGTGTTGGGTTTGAACCTCAAGTAGGATTCCTACATATCTAATTTGGATGGTAATTAAATCCCATGTAGTTCAGTTGTGAGGACCTATTCCTATGGAGGCCCTTTGAAGGTTTCCCTTATAGTGGAGTATGGACCTTTTATAGGATTAAGCTTTGGATTATTCCTTAATAAGATTCTCTGGTTTGGTTGGGGATTACACATGGAATGCCCCCCCTACTGTTTGGTTATGATTAGGGATTATACGTAATAGGAGGCCCATTGGGTGAATGGTTGGTGCTTATACCAACCATGTTTCATGCTCGATGTGAGAAAGAAGAGGAAGCTATAGATATTGACGAACTAAACAATATTCTTTATCCCATGGTGGATGAGGCCAATACCCAAAGTGAAAGGGAAAGATAGTAGGATCTACTTTCTATTCCCTCATGATGTTGAACCTTATACCCAAAGGTAGAGAGAATGGCTTTGAAGTGCCCATATCCCCTCTTATTTTGGTAATCAGGATAGTCACGTTTGATGATATATTTGGTCCTTGAACATGGGCATATAGGAGGGTGGAATGAATAAGGATTGGTCCTATAATAATGGCTAGGGGATTACTCCTTAAACAATTCCCTAAATTTGGTTCTCAGAGAAGGGAGGAGGATCTTATTCCATGTAAAAGTGGAAGATTAAGTGTGATCCTTACCCTCCCCATCTGGAACTAGAGGTCGTGGGTCTTAGGGACTGGAAGGGGAGGAATGTGCCCTCACCCTATTTCCTAATACAAGGAGGTCCTTACCACTTCCCCTAGGGTCGGAGTCCTCATGACCGAAGGGATTAACACTCACATGCACCCTGAGGACCCTACCTATCATATAGGAAAAGTGTATGACCCCTATAACTGAAGAAATTCATATGCAAATGGGAGACACGATGGTGTTCCACTTTAATTGGTTTTTCAAATTTTTAGGTTTTAATGGAGGTTTTAATTTGGCCCCCCTTAGGAAAATGATCAAACCGAAGTGATGTCCCTCCATTAGTGAGCTGGGAGAGGGCTCAAGGGGATTCTCATGAAGGTCATGGATTGGCTAGCAAAGTTGATTCGTGCAACTCCTAGGAGGACCTAGACGTGATTCATGCTGGGGGGACATGCCTATGAAATTTGGAGATTCCTTGATAAATAATCCACCTAGGAAATAACACTTGGGAGAGTCTTTAGCATATGAACTACAGGTATCCTAATGTCTCCCTAGATTGGTCTCACGTAGGTACCTGATTAGATAAGGGGACTCACACAAGTGGTATTCTACTATAGGGGAAATAGGGTCCTCATTCTAGTTTCTTGTGTTCTAGACCCTAGAGGAACATTGATCTCATTATCCCCCTTAATTCCCTCATTTTTAGGGTTTTAGTGGGATACCTGAGGTATTTTGGAGGACCTGGGTGCAGGGTCTTCATGACCAGAGCATTGGGGCTTCTTTTAATAATCTAGTTGTGCAAATTAGGATTCTTAGGGTCTTATTTATAAAAAAATATGGGGGTCATGGAAAAGGATATTTTTCTCATAGGCACCCCATGTAGTGTTGGCTGGATTTCAGTGTTCTATTGGTTTTTTGGGTTTATTTTCCTTGCGTAGGGGTGGTTTTTCCTTCTGGGCTACATATGAAGGGCCTACACAATCCTCTTAGTGCACAGGTTGTGTGCACGTAATTCCACCATGACAAACCCATTGCTTTAAATATAACGGGTTGCATGGCCACACCCCTTCTCAGGATTAGTTCCATGTTGCATCCCCGGACCTTTGGGCCCATCCCTTTCCTACCATCACTGACCCCAATGAAAAATGTAGAGTTGCACCGCAAACTTTCCTAGTTTGGTTGAAGATGTTGTGGTTCATGCCGCTAGGAAATCCAATTTAATCCTTCCAGCATAAAGATGCCCTTCCACTCAAACATGACATTTTGTGTCTAAGTGTGGTTAACATCATGAATTCTACTATAAGTTGCATGGAACACCTTTTCATGGTGTCAACCACTACTCATCAACAACAAGAATACATGGTCACCTTTTATATGATAATATAATTATTCTTCTAAAGACAATCTCCCATTTACAAAAAATAAGAAGAATACCTGTAACATTAGGCATGTAACCTAAAATTAAAATAATATATATCAAATTTAATTATAAAAATTAGTTATACTAAATATAATTAAATAAAACATCACGTAAATGATTTGTATCTCATGAGATATATAGGACTCAAATAGTTAGAAAGCATGGTATATTATGGGACTTTATTCACTATGATGATCTTGGGAGTGAACCTTGACTACTAGGATGGTTTGGGGAGTGAACTCATTACTCTATGATAGCCTTGGAATTGATCCTTCACTACTATGGAAATGATTTTCTATGCTTATGTGTATGCCACAATTATATGTATTATCCCACTATTATGCTCTATTGGCTAATGTTTTTTGAATTCCTTATGATTCATGTCTTATTAACTACCAATCATTACGTAATGACTTAAGATTATGATATTTGATATATAGGGGTGGTTTTAAAATGTTATTCTCAGGTTCTCATGCCCTTATGTTCATGTTATTCTTATAGATCTAGCCTGTTTTCCCTTATAAATCATTTTAACTCACCCTTTATTTGGTTTCCATTCCACAAGTTATAAATAAAGACATCATGTAGGTTATATTTGTGAATATTACTAAAGGGGAAGATCTTTATAGGATATTCTGATGATATTTCACCAAAATATAACATTTTTTACCAAGTCTCAAGATACACTAAACTATTATAATCCTCAGACATGTGTTTGTGTAACATATTTAATATTCATCTAAAAATATGTAATATATGTGTATGAAAATCGTAGGTCACTATAGTTCATTTCAAAGGCCAGGCAAGGAATTTGATCCTTGGGAACTCTCACATGTGAGCATTAGATGAAGCATGGCACTCCACTGAAGGGATTCATACGGACTGGGTTTCCACTAGGGATAGTGGTGTGTCCTACCAGAGAGGTGTATCCACCCATTGAGTGCCATGATTGGTATCAATTATATTCCATATTAAATAATCTCATACTTATATAGTTGGTATCAAAGGAAATGTTTAATTAAACTTGGGAAACTAGGATGAGAAAAAATTGGTGATGTAACTTTTAATATTTATAAGGATATATCTAGGGGTTTCTATAAGGATAATTATATGGATGAGTCAAAGTACTAGAAAATTTACTATAATTTTATTAAAAGATAAACCATGTTATTTACAAGAAATTACATCTCTCTCTGGAAACTACAAGTGGACGTGGATCTAGCAAAGAGGTACTTATGGTAACAACTTTGAAAAGGTTTCATTAAGATGAACTTGGTCATCTCATGGTGCATAAAAATGGGCCATGTTGTACACCTGATTTCCCAATCCTAGGGGATATTATTTTGAAATTCATAAAATATTTATAAATAATATTTGAGGATTTATATATATGATGGTCATGAATTACCTAAGATAAACATAAATTTTCATAGATTAAAAATAAGGTGTCATTATTTTGACCCCAAATAAATGATTTTTTAGACTATGTGGTTTTCCATTATGGTTAGAATTTATCAAACTATGATTTTTTAGTCAGTGGAAGGAACTAGAATAAATTGGGTTAACATTTATTGAAAAGGACAATTTTCTGATAAGAAAACAAATGGGATAATGACTAGAGTGATGGATGTTGTGATTATTCAAAATTATTTATCATGGAACATGATTAACAATGTGTACCTTATCCAACATTTAGATTCAAAAAAATAAGAGAAGAATATAGTTCACTGAGAGTTTAGGTAGTGGAGACCATGGAGGAATAAAGATTCAGTTTTCTATATATTGAAAAATGTGGTAAGAATCACTATAACAAATTCCCTAGAAGGACAACAAGAAGTTTTGGGTGTATAAAAAAAGGACAAAAAAAGTAATTAAAAAGGAAAATTTTAAATTTTTTGTTAACAAAATGGATGAGAATAATGGTATCACTAAGGTATCATCAACTATTCTATGTTTTAAATTTTGAATGTTTGTGAATTATGAAAATTGATTTCTTAAGGGGAATGTTTGTGAATAGAATTAGCAAGGTTGTACGAGTAATGGTTCTACTGCTGATGATAAAGAGACTAAAAATGATATATGAAAGGAAATGGGTATTAAGGAATGATATGATGAAGCCTAGTTAATGGTTTGAGAAGTTAGTGCGATGATTAAAGTATAAATGTATTGGAATTCAAATTTTATGTTATATGAATCATTAAATATATAAGCATTGTTCAGAAAAAGTGTTTCATTAGGGATTTTAAAAAATATATTAAATGGTGTGTATGGACTAAAAAGTGTTTTAATGAAAAGGTGATATTTTTATTATGGAAATATATACCTTAATATGTTATGGATGTGGAGATAATGATGTTGGGATATCGAGATGTGGGATATAAATAATTAAATTTTATAGTACTGATTACCTTGGAACCAATTAATGATTTGTTAACAAAGTGGTTTATTCTATCATTGATGGAGTATAAACAGTTTTGGATTTAATAAATATATCCAACAATACATGTTTTATGAAAGTAATTAAATAAATGTATATTTTTAATAAGGTTTTATGGTAATTCATGTATTTACTGTGTTTCAAAAGAATACATAATAAAGGTATTCACTTGTTTGGCATGTGATAATTAAGTGATACGTTATATTTTTTGGGAGTTAATGGTATGTTTATTTTTGAAAACTTTTAATCATGTTTATAAATTTTTACTTTTGTAAGGGTTATAAGATAAACCATTTATGAAATAGCTGAAGTTGAATTTTGGATGTGGCTTAAGAGATTAATGTATTACTTCACCATATGAATATTTATCCATATTGGATAACAAGTGTTATAATTTTTTTACTATAGATAGAATAAATGACTAATAATGAATTTATGGATCTTATTTAGTGCTTCATATAAGAATAACTCATCTCATAGAGTAAGAGATGAAGTGAAAATTGATCAAGACACAACCAAAGGATGAAATTGTGACTATAAAATTTAAAGATATCAAGTAAATATATTTTCATATTTTCCCATTCTATATAAAAAATATAATTTCCCAACATTAGTAAAAAATGATATTGAAATAAAATTTTACCTTATTAACATTATTTTTTATGATATAAATGAATTTTTCACGTCTATTTTATTTATGGAATTGTGGCCATTAGATTTTTCATGACCATGTTCTTTAACACACTCCATCATTATTTGGGTGTTACTTTTCTCTTTTATCTCAATGGATTCACTTTCCACCTATTTTATTCTATTTTGAAACCTAGTATATTTCATTCTAGATGACTTTTCACATCCCTTTCTCTTTTTCAAGAGGATGTTTTATTAATTATTTTTATGATGTGGGTTTCTATGAAGGAATTGTTAAATGTTAAATCTTTGATGACTAAGAATAATATTGCGGTGTAAATTAATTTTAAGGGGTAGAATGTAACACCTTGAGATTTTTTAAAATATTTTTTTAAATGAATTTAATATTTTTGATCTTTTTAATTATAAGTAACATTGATTTTTTATTTATTTACAAGAAAAACATAGTTTAAATGAAACATTACATATTATTAAAATATTATTATATGGTAGAAATCACCTAGATATTGGAATGGTTAGTATAAATTGGATTAAATAAATCATAAAAATATATGCCTTACACGTGTATATCAAATGATATCGTTGGAGGCCATTTAATTAAAATTGAAAATAAATGAAATATTTTTCTCAAAAACAATTTTTATGAAAACAAACACGTCTACCTCAAAAATTTAAAAAAAACCACTTTTGTTGAATTATTTTACTATCATTTACATAGTATATATTCAATCATCTTTTTAACATCCATCTTATGTGTTTTATATAAAATTTATAAGGAATAAGTATAATTTTGTGCTTAAAATGATATTTTTCTTAAAAGAAATTTTGTCTCCTTTTTTCATACTAATTTCTACAAAAATTGGATTATTTTATAAAATTTATTTAACAAAATAAATTTTATTTTTTAAATAATCATAAAGAAATATCATAGAGTTAATTTTTTATAATTTTCTCAAAAGACTAAATTTTTGATGAATAATGAAAACTACTGAATTTTAATTAAAAAATACCTTTTCATTTTAATTATTCAAAAAGTTAATTAATATTTTAAATTTGTTTCAAATAAAAATTGGTTTAATTATATATATATTATTTAAATTGAGGTCATTGAAATTATTTTAATATGATATTTCTATATAAAAATCATGTAAACATTTTTAACATTTTCTCTATAAAAATCCACTTTCTTATCCCATATGCATGATTAATTATTAATTATCTTTTTCCACTACAATGAATTGAACTTTATTGGGTGGAATTAGTATCTATAATAATAATAATTTATATTATATAATTATATCAACTTTATTTTTTACCAAAATGATGAGTCAAAATAGTAAAAATTAATTATCGTGTTTAAGGTAAAAATTGGTTTATCAGAGGTTAAACTAAAATGATATGGGTTAAAATGAAATAAAAAAACATTAAAATATATGTTATTGGAAATATTTCAACCCTATAATTTATATGTCTCTATAATAATCCATTTTTATCCCTTTTTATGATAAAAAATGTTGGTACACATTTCACTTTTTGAAAAATTACTAGTGTGTCACTCAACTCACTTATAAAAAGGCACACCCTATCCTCTCTTATTCACATATTAAAACCCATTGGGTTTTGAAAATCAAAACCAAAATAAATTCCAAGTGTATCTCCTCTCATTCTATAGGTCTTAGTTTGGGTATAAATCCAACCTAGGAAGGATTTTGGAGCAAACCTAAGAAGGTTACCCGAAGAAGAGATAAAATTCTTCAACGTGTGTTTTAATTTTATTTCTTCCTCCACATTCTTAATTTATTTATAAAAATTTTTGATATAATAACAGTATATTTCATAAACTAATATGTTTTTATGTTATGTTCATCACCTAAAACCATCCCCACTTCCATCAAATGGGTTACAAAACCATCATTCGTGTGTATAACAGACCACAACCACACAAACCGATGTCATTCATTTTTCAATTATCACCTTTCACAGTTGGGTGTGATGATGGATATTGTATCATCTTTACATTAATTACACTAAATTGGTCATTGAAATAGTGGGGTATAAGACCTCAAGCGCACCTCCCCAAATGTTATAAGATTCCGAGTAGTAGTGAGGGCCTAGGGTATATCTTTGGGAAGACTATGCCCTCATAGATCAGATTGGAGCACAATATATATATATATATATAATGAATAAGAAATAGAAGAAGTATAATTATCAAAAGATACAATATGATTATCATGTAAATGTACCTATACAAAAATAAACATGCAAGGGGTAATGGAATAGAAGCATATATAACATGCTGACAAAAATAAAAAAGGCCAAAAAATGATATGTTTAGAATCTCGAGCATAGGATTGGTCCTATATTCCCAAAATCCATCCTATAATTTTCAATAAATAATTAGAATTTTTCTACTTCCATTTTTTAATACCTACAACCATAATGTCTAAATGGGTACCAATGGCACTGAAGCAGGGTGGGAGCTACAATCTTAGCAGGCCATCACCCATAGTGTCTAGGTCAGTCCATTATGTGTGACATAAAAAATGTAATGTGACATATCTAATCATTGAAAAATAGAAATAAATAAATGTATGTATTGGACTGTATTCCACATGGACACTCCTCCAATTTGCTTACTTCAGCCTACGTCGAGGAGTCCGAACCATGGGATCCTACAATGGTAAAGTAAGTGGGATAAAATTTTATAAGGTGGATTGTTCCCAAGATTATAATTTGTCTTGGAGGACACATCCCTATGTTTTATAAAACAAAAAACCAATTATATTTTAAAATATTTATTTTCCTTTCATTTAATTAAATTTGAAAACTACATTATAAATATTGACAGACTCCCTGATCTCATCCATGGAAATTTGGTGAGGCTTTCCAAGTATTTCTTAAGGGGCTCGGTTTATAACCAATACCAATGAGTTCATACATGGTGATACAAGTATTATGTCACATGTGTCACTATAATAATGGTGTGAAAATGTTATGAACTAACCTCCCTATCCATACATGGTATCGCAAGTAGGGGCATGGGTCTCTCTCAAGGCATGGCACAACCATCGTTCCATCGAGCCCATCCAATGAGTCTACCATAAGTAGCTGGTTTCACTTATATAGAGGTATAAATAGGAAATTCATAGTGATCCCATCCTAGGAATAGCTAGTGTCTCCCCTAGATTATTATAAGGCATTAACAATATCTAACTGAGACACAAGATTCCATCTAAGGGGTCTTTATGTCTAAAACCCTTTGCATCACCCTTGATGCGAAGGTGAAATAGCTGAACAAGAAATTATTATATATAACATGTCTCGAAAAAATCCATTCCATTAATTTAAGTATTCATATCACATTAGGCATGTGGGTTATGGAAGAACCAATGGGAAATTCCATTTAAATCGCAAGGTATAAGGCATTAAGTACCTGGCCAATTCATTTAATTAGAGCACTTTATTCATGGCAAGGGTGTATAGTGGCCTATGACATGGATCACCAGCCAAATATAAATAATTAATCAACTAAAGATAAATATGATAATCAAAACACTTCAAGTGGTGTCAGGAAAATAAGAAAGAGGGGAAAGGGGGCTTCACAGCTTAGTCAAGGTGATCTACGTAAGGGGTTAATTGGAAACTATCTCGGGTTGAAAAACGTATTTTAAGGAATTATTAGTAATTTAATTTAACAAATTAGAGACCAAACTGGAAGGGTCTGGCTTGTGGCACAATGGTTTATTTTATATAACATAATGAAACCATGAAAAAGACCTTAGACCACCTACCTTATCCTAATAAATCTTCCCTCATCTAGTCTCATCCTTTCATTCCAGGTATGTTTGAAAAATTCGATGAACCCATCAAATTACCTAAAAATAGTGAAAATGAGATTTCACTGAAATAATTTAATAGATAGAAGAAGAATATTAAAATAAATTATATAGGATTAAATATCCTACCTCTATATTTATATTGGATCTGATGGTGAACAAATCAGAGTCTGTTTGAAGGAGTTGTCTTAAAACCTAAGAGAAGAGGAGATAGGGCTTTGTACATTGGAGGAGAAGAAAAAAATACTATAGAAACAAGGGGGAGGAAGAAGAATAATGGGTTTAAAATCATTAAAGATTGGTATAATCATAAATTCACCCATAAAAAACTATGCATGGTTTGGCTACACGATTAGCCAAACTGTGAGCTAACTATAAACCAAGACACTATTATAAGGGGCACCTCATTTGGTTTGTCGCATGGTTTTACTAACAATATGAAAACCATGAAAACCCCCTCTATCAAGAATTGTATTTGTATTACATAGCTATGTACCTTGGCTTTCACAGTTTCAGACAAAATTTGCAGCCCCCAAGTCTTCAATGTCTACAACCACAAGGTTTAGGGAAAGCATATGGGCTGGAATGCACACTTTCTCATAACCATGCAACATAGTATTTTCATCCCATTTCAGGACTCTTTAATTGGAATGATCCCTATACACATTTGATCAATTCTTAAAAAGATTAAGAAACATACTTGGGACCTATTAAAATTTTTAGAACCAAAAACTAATGGTCTATACCATTAGAAAAATCTAGGACGTTGTAACCACCCCTACATAAGACAACTCATCCCTGATTTTACCTTCCATGGGTGATGAAACTTCATTAGAAAAGATTTTCTATCACTGAACATGTATATCGACATCAATATCCTAGGTCTCATCTTGTATGCATCCATGCTTCCAGAGAACCCGAACCAAATGAACAGACCTACCTCCGAGAGACTTCCTTCTCCAGTCAACTATACATATTGTATGCTCCTTGAAGGGCACATATGCCTCCATCTTGATATCCCTAGGGTCAAACGAATGATATGGGTATGGATGATAATGTCAAAGACAATATATATAGAATATGGTGTTCATGGAATGATACTTTTGAGGTAATAGCAAACGATAGGCTAGTGTCCTAACTCTCTCAACTATCTCGAAAGGCCTGACATGTCGAGTTGATAACTTTAAATGCCTATTGATTTGTTTCTGATACGATATAGGAGATATATATAGAAATACCTAATGTACCACGTCGATCTCTTGAGGTTTGTGGTGACAATCGGTATATAATTCTACCTAGAATGAGTTATATCCAAATGCTTCTAAGTCATCTATAATAGTATTGAAGTCTGTTGAATTAAATGAGGATCTAGTAGAGCTATCTCACATACCTTTATCCAATGTAGAGGTTAAAGGCGTGATATACCATAGAGTTCCTCATACAAATCCATCTGAGTTGTTTTCTAGAATATGATTTTGTAGGAAAACTCAACTAGTGGTATATTCCCAAAGAATATACTCTAACTCCTATATTTTCCACTCAGACTGCTTGTCGTTCTGAGGGTGATATGTAGTGTTCAAGAGTACCTGTGAACCTAGAGACTTTTACAACCCATTATATAACAAAAAATTGAAGTGGTAATCTCATTATGAAATGACCGAGTAGGGTACAACATTAAGTTTCACTATCTCTCATATATACAGACTTCTTATTTTATCACCTGATATGGTATCCAGGATCTGTAAGAAGTCTGAAACCATGTTCATCATATCGATGATCACCCATACTGCATCGCTACCTCATGTGGATCTTGGAAATATTTTCACAATGTACACGGTGACATCATTCCATTTCCACTCAGGAATGGATAGAGGTTGCAGATTTCTAGCATGTCATTGTTGCTCAACCTTCAATTGCAGACAGGTGGATCGACGAGTGATAAAAACTTTTATCTGCTTCTTCATACCTAGACACTAGTACTATCAACATATGTTTCTTCACGTATTGGGGAGACCATATTGAAATTCAAAAGTAGAGGAATTTTATTCCCCCATTCACTCTTCCTGTATATTTGAATGTACACATACACGGCCACAGAGAAGTAAGGTATCACTATCTTCCTCAACCCAACTAGGATAAAGGTTCTCTCCCATGAAACTCTCCCTCAATATGATTCCCTCTAGTTTTGAAATCTTTCTCATCCATTCCTGATCTAGAAAGAGGATTTCACTGATAGAGATACTAATATTTGTTGCCCATGTTGTTCTTGAACCTCAATATGCTCTCAGAAAATAGTTCCTTTAACTTCCACTCACTATTAGCCACCTTGATGGCTTGTTTCTACATTTTCCCACTCAAGACATCGGTTATGAAATTACCCTTTCTGGGTGTATAAGAAATCTCAATGTTAAATTATTTAATCAATTCCACCCACATACACTGCCTCATATTCAAGTCTCTCCATGTGGAGATGTATTGGAGACTTTTGTTATCTAAGTAAATGATGAATTTCTCACCTAATAAGTAGTGTCTCCAACAGAATATAGCATGAACCATAACTACTATCTCGAGTTATTATGTAGAATATCTCTTCTCATGAGTCTATTGGTTGAGGGATCCATATTTCACAGATTGATCACCTTTCATCACAACTGAACCAAAAATAATTCTTAAAGTATCAAAATAAACTGTATAAATTCTTATTAGCTCTATTAGAATCATAATTGGAACTAAAGTGACTCTACAATTTGACTCTAGAAAAAAATCTCACAAGCTTCATTCTAGTTTAATTTCACACTCTTCTTGGTTAATCCCATAATTTGAACTTCCATGTGTAAGAAGTCTTAGGTGAACCACTTGTAATATCCTGCCTTACCTAATAATTTGTGTATATAAAACACATTCTTGGGATACTCCCAAGATACCAAGGCACTCACCTTATCTAGGTAAACTGAAAATCCTTCCATAGATATGATATGACCAAAGAAGTGAACCTTGATGATCCAAAAGTTTAATTTACGGAGCTTCACATATAGTTGGTTCTATCTTGATGTACTCATCATGATCTCAAGAGGGTTGGCATAG
Organism: Viscum album; assembly: GCA_963277665.1. Lineage (NCBI taxonomy): Eukaryota > Viridiplantae > Streptophyta > Magnoliopsida > Santalales > Viscaceae > Viscum > Viscum album. Next base: position 293,279,879 of record OY728145.1, on the reverse strand, counting down.
TCATTCCCAGTTCATGAATACACCAATATTCCATCCATAAAGAAAATCACAAAGTAATGAAGATACAAGTGGATAACTCATTTCATCAACGACATGAAGACTTTCAGTAGGTTTTTCAGATTGAATAGCATAACCAGATACTCATACAAGCCATAGCTACTCTAGAATGCAATAAACGGTATATGTGATTACTTTATATGAACCATATGGTTTTCTGACCTCAAATTGATATTGGAGAAAATGTTTTCTTGTTGGAGCCGGTTGCAGAGGTTGTCTATGCAAGGATGTGTATATTGGTTCTTCGCCATAAGATGATTCAATCGATAGTAATCCACACAAAAAATAAGGGTAACTTCCACCTTCTTTGTGAAAAGGATGGTTAAACCCCATAGTGATGTTCTAGGTCTAATAAAGCCTTTAACCTCTAGATCTTCAAGCTGCTTCATGAGTACCTAGAGCTCTGTAGTTTCTATCATATAAGGTAGAATGCACATTGGTTCTACACCTATAATTGGATAAATTGTGAAATAATTCTCTCTTTTATGAGTTAATCTAGATAAATTATCAATTAATACATCCCTCAAATGATCCATAGAAATAGGAAACTCTCCAATATGTATTCCCAGATCACTCATGAAGAGAATAGTCATTATGGTTGTCATTTCTCCTATCCTAGTACGCTTGTATCTATCTCGACATCCTTGTATATCCCATTTGACCTAATGGATATACATTTTCCCCTCATGTGATGTTAAATATAGATTATGGTGACATCAATACACCTGAGTCCGATAGGGAACAAGTCATTCCATATCGAGAATGAAGTTGAAAGTGGTTATCTTGAGGATAAAGATACTCCACAATAGACAGTATCATCCTATATCAAGGGGGAAAAATTGCACTATAAAGTACCCTATAATTTATCATCTAATGGTGTCTCAAGGGACATAATGCCACTGAAGTATTCCATCACTAGGCCCTGACTTTCCGTAATTTCAGTAGATAGGAAAGAGTGAAATGCACATGTATCAAATAAGGCGGATACTAGAATGGAGGATACAATAATAGTACCTCTAACTATAGATGTCCCTAGACTCTTTTCATCTTACAAGGGTTTTACTGCATCAATATGGCCTAAAATACGACTCTGAGATTCTTATGGAGTAGCCTGAGGAGGTTCACTCTACTGATGCTGAAAATATAAAGCCTCACCACCATAGACATGGCCACCTAATCGACATGAACATCAAGTAAAAGGCCATCTACCTACCTAATGATAATATTTTGATCATGCAGTTGAAGGTTATATTGGAACAGATCCCTACTCACTTGGAACTTGAGGAAAATATTTTCATAAACATTGTAGGTGACCCATCCTACAGCAAGCCAGACATTCGATCGAGTTCCTCATACACTGGTGCTATTTATGGCCCAACCCACCACATTGGAGACACACTAAATAGATATAAATTAATTCCACTGGGCTAGTAATTCCCTAACATGTAGCCCCAAAGCATTGTTTTCTACCATTAGAAAAACCACCACTCTTCCTGGAAGTGGAACTTCTTTATTTCACATCACCTAATTCCCTAATGTTCCATTCAGTGATGAGGACTTAGTTGACTATCTCTGAAATGGTGGCCGACCAAAATAATTTCACATGAAATAAGAGGGAATAAAAAATACCATCCTCAAAACACCTAGAAGTATTATTCTCATTATCATTCATGTTCAGTTTGGATCACTATAATTCAATGAAGCAATATGATTATTTGATCACTGACATGTCACCTTGCTAAAGATGAATAAAATCTTAAACATCATCAGTTCTCAAATTATGAAGGAATAAGTAGTCAAATAAGGTTGTTTGTAAGTCCTTATAGACCATACCCTAATGTTGACTAGCCTTAGTTAGAACTTCCCACCAACGCTTGGTAGAATCACGCAGTATATAGTTCACGATCTTGACCCTCCGTTGTGTGGCATATCAATATTCTTGATGATATACTACAATTCTTCAAGTCATTATTCAGCATCCTGAGGTCCACCATCCCATGAGGTGGGAGTATACTACTACTAGAACTTGCGGGTCATCTCTTCCATAAAAGAGGTTGATTGAGGTGTAGCCTAAATGAATTTAATAAATAAATATAAACTATAACAAAACTAGGAATCAACACCCTGTGGAATCACTGGAGGAGGTGACTCATGTGAAAATATAAGAGGTATAATGGGTGTATTAGGGCCCACCACCTCAAAATTATACTCATTACCACTCCCTTGTCATACAGCATGAGTACTTCATGGTGTCATAGATCTACAATATCAATCGCATTCCTCAGAAGGGATTTATAACAGATGGGGAATGAAAAAAATGAAGAACATGTTTAGGCCTACCTATAATCAAGCCATAACCCTTATCCTACTCAATGAGATAGGTCTATGTGATCAGAACGAACCATGAAAAAAATATAAGAGACATAGCTAACTGTACACTACTAAGGTCGTGTCAGGTTAATGTCTCATGTTATATATATATAATGGTCTATATCATTTTAAAGGTTTACTTCATTTAATTTATTTTTGTGTTTGAATTTATTTTTAGTGGTTAAATTAGATGAATCACCATCTCTAATTTATAAGGTCTCATACACATTATAAATTGCATGGGGTGTCTATTTAAACCTAACCACAACACATTCCGACCCATTAAACTGATATTCCATCACTCAACGTTCCAAAATTGGCTACTTAAGGCATTCTCTTTAACCTACGAATTAAAACATTGTTAACTTAAGAAGGATTATTTCAGTTTCAATTTTTTGTCATTAATGTGATAATAATTTTAATATTACAATATACAACAAAAAATCTATTATAAGACATTGAAATCAAGGAACAATAAAAATCACTTTCAATATAGGAAATACACGCAGGAACGTAAATGTTGCATTGCATAATGCATGACATTTTAATCCTGAGGCATATAGTATGATTCATAATTTAAAATTCCCTCATATAATTAGACTATTGTGAAATAAATACAATTAATATCATAAAAATGAAAAGATATTGCATCATCCTATGGTGAATTTCACGAAACTATAACAAGAACAAGAAATTATGACATTTACAAAACAAAGGAAATGTGGGTTTCCCCTGTATGTGGGGTAGAAACCCATAGGAACATGCTTATTACCAAATTACTATGTTCTAGTCTCATTCTTATACCTAGACAGTAAGAAAAAAAATGAAAATAAATTCTCGGATACCACTTTGATGCATCCCACCTTGAATTCCACTGAATTGTGCCATGTAACGGTGGTCCACAAGAACTCATTCATGCCTCCCCAAATGCTAGAGGCTTCCAACTTGAAGTAAGGGCCTTGGGTGTGTCTATGTGGAGACAATACCCCCATGGATCAGAGTGGAGTTCAATAATATATATGTTAGTAATACAAAATTGAAGAATAGGAGTTATCAAAAGATGCAATATTATGATCAGGGTAATGTAGTTATACAAAAATGAACATGCAAGGGGGAAAGGGATACAATCATATACTACATTCTAAAAATGTACAGAAATACCAAAAACTTCTGTGTATATCATTTTGAGTGTAGGATTGGTCCTCTACTTCCAAACTATATCCTTAAACTATCAATGAATCATTGGAAGCCGTAGGATTCCCTTTTCCTATACCTACAACCATAAAGTCCACTGGAGTACCAATAGAGCCCAAGCAGGGTGTGTGATGCAATCTTAGTAGGTCATCACCCATGGTGTCTAGGCCGATCCATTCGGTTCAAAATAATTTAAGAAGTGTTCCATAAATAAAAATTTCATAACAGAAATGAATAAATAAAGTGGGTTTCACTTGGAAAGACATCAAATTTACCTACTTCATCCTATGTCGGTGAGTCTAAACCAAGGGATCCTATAACTGTTAATTAAGTGGGGTAAAATGTGAGAAGGTGGATACTCCCCAAGCATGTGATTTGGATTGGAGGACACATCCCTATGTTTTCTAAAAACATGAAACAATTCTATTTTGAAATCATTTATTTACCTTTCTTCAATTCAATTTGAAAACTGCTTCAGAAAATATTGCGAGACTACCTAAGCCCATCTAGGGAAATGTAACACCCCGAGATTTTATGAAAAATATTATTTTTAATTTCATTAATGTCTTGTGTTGTACGCTACACCAAAAGGAGCTTTCAAAACACGCATCTCTGACCTGGCTTGAATTACACGCCAACGCGACCTTTCACGATAGCGTGTGTTGTACACAACACCAAGTTTCGCTAAACAATGATATGCTATTAAAATATTTTTAAAACGAACTATTATCAATAGTAAGAACCACTTTTTGAAATTTTGTAAATTTTATTTTTCAAAGTGGACTTCATTTTTGGATTCGGAATATCGAAATTAGCTTAGGGTGAAATTTTGGTAATTTTCGGATAACTTTCATATTTTGATGAATAGTGAAAATTACTAAATTTTAATTAAAAAAAACTTTTTCAATCAAAATAATTAATAGTGATAAATTATTAATTTGAGTAGTTTTAAAGTATATTTAGAATATATTTTTACAAATTAATATAATGTTGGTCATTGGATGTAATTTCACATTTAAACCAGTTATAAACAAGTGTCAATCTTCTGATAGTTATTATCTCCTAAAAACACGCCATTTGTTTTGACGACGGGAATTAATTTTTAAATTAGTTAATGTAACTGTTATGTTTTTAATTTGGTAAAATAGACATCATTTTTGAGTTCATAATATCAAATATAGCTTAGGCCTAATTTTTGGTATTTTTCTGGAAACTTTCATTTTTTGACAAATAGTGAAACCACTAAGTGGTAGTTAAGAAAAATGAATTTTTCATAAAACTTAATTTTAACACTTCTGTGAGTGGAATTTCAAAAATCCGAAAGACATGGCTGATGTTAGTAAGTAAAATGTGGTTCAATGAGATGAAAATAATTTTTGGTAAATAGTAACTTTTTACTTTTTTTACCACGGTTAAAAGTAAATAGGGTAATTAAGGGTAAAAATGTTATTATTATTACCCTAACACATGTCCTAACTCTATTGTATAAGTTTAATTCTACCAAAAACAACCTTAGGAATAAAATATGATCATTTAGGCCCACTTGTATTAGATTAAGACATTTATTATTAATTTATTTAAAGAAGGGTTAAAATAGTTAAAATCAAAGTTTAATAAGTCAATCATTTTTAATATGGGGTTATACATACGATAAATTCAACTATAAATATTAATTATAAAGCTAAAAATATTTCCTACATAATGGTATTTTATTTTTAATTTTTAGACATTAAATAATTTAATTTATTTATGACACAATGATGATGCAGTAATTATCTTATTAATGAAATATTGACATAATAGATGTTATAAATACCCAAATAAATATAATTTGAGACTTTTTATGACTTACACTAATTTTATAGGTTAATATGACATGTTATTGTTGATTTAAGTAACTTGGTTCGAACTTATCATTCTGTTATGAATTTCATAAAAATCATGTACCAAATAGTGTCAAAATTGACATATATTAGTTTTTAAAACAAATATTATATTATTAATTGTTCTTTTATTCCTAAAAATCTAAGGTTCGGCCAAATGACTTAGATACGGTTATATATATTAATAATAAACAACTTGGGGTTCGTTTGGCTTGATATAGTAAGTTTATTAACCATATAGTGTAAGAAAACAAAAAGGCACGGTAAAAGTTAAATTATTTAACTTAGAGTTAAATGTAATTGATAAGGTTAAAATAATAACCAAAACTTGTCTAAATCCTATTGTATGAGAGGATTGCGACCCATCCCCACTTTAGCTTCGAAATAAGACCCTTTGGAACCATTATAAACCGAATTTGACCTTAATATAAAATAATATTTTGAAATTTTCCTAAGGTGCCCCTCTCCTCCCTTATAAAAGGGCACCTCCTCCCTCTCCTTCTCACACCAATTTGAGCATTCAAGATCGGCCAAACCCTGCCAAAATATCTTCTACACTTCCCTATTATCATCCTAGAGGTCCTGGTATTCTTTAAAGTCCATTCTTAGTTCGTTAAGTGGAGGTTAAGAAAAGGCGCGTCAAAAAAGAGGTAATATCCATTACCGATCTTTTTCAATTTCTTTCTTCTTCAACTTCTTCTTCTATAGTTGTTTCATGATAAAGTAATAACATAAGTATTTCTTATATACTTATATGTTATTATAAATATGAAACAACTCTAATTAACCTTCTATCCATCCTACGGAAAAAGGAAATCACCGCGCGTGCGTACGTACGGAATACCATCTCCACGCCATGGTGTAACCTACTTTCCGCCACCACCTTAATTGGATGGGTATAATGGTGTAATGAGTAACTATATATGATTATTATAAAGTGATATTGATACTGAAATAGTATACATACACTTCAACACAAGTTCACGATCATGAGAACGATATCATCGCTCGTGCGTACGTACAGACTACCGTCTCCACGACGCGATAAGATTCATTCTCCACATTAACCATTCATGAATGATTATAAAAAATATATATAATGAATAATAATGAAATATATGACATGTTAAATTTACTGGATTTATGTATATATATATATATATGTCATCTACTTACTTCCATTCAAGACAATAAGGAAAGGAAAACAGCGTTCATGCGTACGTACGGACTACCGTATCCATGAATGGTGTGTTTCATTTCATTTATCTATCTATTATATATATATATACTGAATATATATGATATATAAATCATGTTTTATATTATGGAAGTAAGTAAATCATGATATAAGTAATAATAACGTCAAGAACAACAAGTCCAAACACCTACGATAAATGAAACGATTTTACAAAAAACGCTTCTTTAACATGGAATTTACAAAAGAACGGGTAATATAAAGTCATAAGTGAACCATATATAATATAATAACAATTAATATGATTCTGTAATAAGTCAATGACATTATTTAAATCATTATACAGGAGTTTCGGACACTTACGAAGCAAATCGGACCTAAGGTAAGGGAAAATATCACAATCTCATTTTTATCTGAGATTGTGTATACTTTGGTATTTACTGGGGTGTATTTTATCATCCACACACATGTTTCCTCAATATGTAATATTATTTCCATCCACCTAAAATTGTGTAAATCTAATTTTACCCTTCGGTGAGTTTTTAGTAAAAGATATGAAAGGAATCTTTTGTCGTTTTTCGTACGAGGTACTTTTTGACTTTTCTGACAAAAGTACGAGAAGAATGTTTTTCTAACTTATAAGGAATGAATGGATTTTTAAAACATTATTTCCAAGAAGCTTCCTTTACAAGTTTTTAATTTTATTTTTAATCAACTTCTTTTAGTTTAAAATTGTATGACATGTTGAGAAAGGAAAATGTTTTTGAAGTAGAAAGGATATTTTCCTCAAGAATGGAGTTCAAGTGTTTTATAAAAATTATTTTCCATCTAAGATAATAAAGGGTTCTGTTTCTATCCCTATTTTTACATTGATTTGACTATGTTGTGATGGAATTATTTTTATGAATTCCTTTATCTTATATGAATTTTTTTATGATGTCACGATGTTTAAGATTCCCATTTTTATAACATGGGTTATGTTATGATGTATGGTTTATGATTTTGTGGCACACATAAGAATGGTATCATTATGAGATGGGTGGGACCTATATATCCCTCCAATGCATTGGGTAAAGATTTTATATCTCATGAGATAGACATGTTTGGAACCATAGGTTATACCGGTTCAGTGAAACAGGACTGAAATGAGGGTGACTCGGTTCAGAAATGGACTTTGTCCACTAAGATAGTCTTGGAAATGAGTCTTGACTAATAAGAAATGATTCTCTATGATTATGTGTGTATGCCACAAAGTTTCATGTTTTAAGTTATGATTATTGGGATTTCATTTCACTACTATGATTTATCCCATGTTATGAAATTATGCTCTCTTTTGCAGGTTAAGATTTCCAAAATGTTATGTTCTTATGAAAATGATGTGATTGATATTTCTTTTGTTTACCCTTACTGAGCATTTGAGATCACCCTTTTATGTTTTCTTTTCCCCAGGATATAAAGAAAGGTTTTAGGTAAAAAAAAGGAAGATCTTTATGGGATAGGTTGAAGATATTTCACCACGATTAGAAGATTATATTCTGAGTTTCCAAAGACACTAAACTATTACGATCCTTGTGTGTGTGTTTTTGTTATGTACTAAGTATTCCGCAAAAGTAATGTAATGTTCATGTACGTCAAGCTTTGGGTCTCTACAGTTGGTATCAAAGGAAAATTTTAGTCATCCTTTGGAAACTGGGATGAGAAAATGTTAGTGAGATCCCTGGAGATATTTCTATGGTATGTCTAGGGATGTCCCTAAGGATAAGTATACGTATAGGATATAATCCTAGAACTATGGTAATGATATTAGATTAAACCAAAGATGTTAGATATTGAAGTTACTCCCCCTTTATTATGATTTTTTCCTCTAACACTATTCTTTTGGGGTTTTAGAAAATGGCTGGAAACAAGATGATTCACGATAATGGAGGATATGATGGACAATGGAATGATATTCTTCATGAGAAACCAAATGAAATGGGATTTGGAAGTCCAAACATCATTATTATGCCCAATCAGCAATCTCATAATATTATCAATAAAGTAAAATTTGGTAAGTTTCCTGACTCGGCTAATAAGAGAAAGATGGAATTTCATGATGATCATAGAGGAAAGAAAGTTCAATTTCCCCTATGTAAATCATGTGGGAAGAGGCATCAAGGAGAATGTTTCAAAGGAACTGGAAGATGCTTTGGGTGTGGAAAAGAAGGACACAAAGCCAATAAGTGCAAAGGAAAAGGTTCAGTTAACACCAGGGATGAGGATAATGGTATTTCTACGACATCAACAATGGTTAAATGTTTTAAATGTGGAATGTACGAGCATTATACAAACCAATTCCCTAAGGGAAAGTCTCATGAAGAGAATCAGTACGGACATATGAGTAGTATTTATGTTGATGATGATGAAGAGACTACAAATGATATGTGAGTTGAAAGAATTGTTGAAGCTTGGTCAATGGTTTAAGAAGGTAGTGGAATGATTACATGTTTATCAAGTGTAATGTTGTATAAGTAATCTCATGGTACTATGGAATAAAGAGACATCTAAGGATTGTTACACTGTTGTCTTTCCTTGAGTTTTGAAAGTGTATGATTAATGGTACCAGTATCCATTAAAGGTTATTCAAATATTTTGGAATATAGATGATATGCGCATAATGAAGGGATAAGGATAAAATTAAATTTTTGATAGTATTCATGAGCTCATGACTGATATAAGGAGAAGGTTATGTAATGGATTGAGTATATAAAATTTTTGGATTTTGGTATGTGGAAAGAGTTAACTTTTGACAGCCTTCGTGTTTTCACTAAGGTTTAATGGGTATTCATTTTTCAAGAGAATACATGATTAAGGTATTCACATGATTGGAATGTGACCAACAAGATATATGGGGGATAAATGATGGTATTCACATTCTTGGTTGATGACATTTCAAGTAATAATTTTCTTTATATTATGAGCTTGGACCGAAGTATTTTAGATAAGCCTAAAGATTGGAATAGATTATGTTGGACATAATTTAGTATTGTTTAAGGATAGAACTTTTGATATTATTTATGTGATGTTATATTAATGTAGTTTTAGAAAAAGGACAACCTGCAGGACGGACGACAGCCCATGGCGTCAGACAAGGCTGTGGGAATCGAACCCACAACCGAAGTGCGACTAGCCTTTATCGCCTACCACTGGCCTACAAGAAGTCCCTGGTTAGTATAACCTAGTTTTATTTTATTAAGCGGTGTGATAGATGAAGTATATGTTCATTTTGGAATGATATACGATAGATGGACTTATGTATATTTGATAACTTTTGCTAACATTTTCTTTGAAACAGATGGAATGAACAATCATTCTATCACATTATCTATTAACACTTCATGAATAAAAAATTCAACTTCATTTTATTAAGAGATGAAGTGGAAATTGTTCAAAGCACGAACAACAGTGAGATTGTACCAAAATAAAGTATGTATTTATTCTAATTCAAATTCTTCAACTTTAGGGAAATGATCTTGAAAACCAAAAATGTTGTCCTAGTGCTCTTATATCTGATGAATCATATGGTACCTTAGATCGTCACAAATTTATGTCTTTATGATTGCTGGCTTTTCCATAGACATTTTCTCTACCACTCTCCATCAGAACATGATGGTTAGATTTTTCTTCCATATCCATATTTCCACCAATGTGGAAACCCAGTGATTAGTTTATTTGGGTAACCGTTACGTTTCATACTTTTGTTTTTAAATAATGGTTTTGGTATTACTTTTTATAATGTGAGTTTCTATCAAAGAAACTTTTGATTAGTAAACCATTTATAACCCCGAAAAATTTCGAGGGCGAAATTCATTTTAAGGGGGGTAGAATGTAACACCCTGAGATTTTATGAAAAATATTCTTTTTAATTTCATTAATGTCTTGTGTTGTACGCTACACCAAAAGGAGCTTTCACAACATGAATCTCTGTCCTGGATTGAATTACACGCCATCGCGACCTTCCACGATAGTGTGTGTTGTACGCAACACCATGTTTTGCTAAACAATGATATGCTATTAAAATATTATTAAAACGAACTGTTATGAATAGTAATAACCACTTTTTGAAATTTTTTAAATTTTATTTTTCAAAACGGACTTAATTTTTGGATTCGGAATATCGAAATTAGCTTAGGGTGAAATTTTGGTAATTTTCGGATAACTTTCATATTTTGATGAATAGTGAAAATTACTAAATTTTAATTAAAAAAACCTTTTTCAATAGAAGTAATTAATAGTGATAAATTATTAATTTGAGTAGTTTTAAAGTATATTTAGAATATATTTTTACAATTTAATACAATGTTGGTCATTGAATGTAATTTCACATTTAAACCAGTTATAAACAAGTGTCAATCTTTTGATAGTTATTATCTCTTAAAAACACGCCATTTGTTTTGACGATGGGAATTAATTTTTAAATTAGTTAATGTAACTAATATGTTTTGAATTTGGTAAAATAGACATCATTTTTGAGTTCATAATATCAAATATTGCTTAGGCCTAATTTTTGGTATTTTTCTAGAAACTTTCATTTTTTGACGAATAGTGAAACCACTAAGTGGTAGTTAAGAAAAATGATTTTTTCATAAAATTTAATTTTACCGCTTCTGTGAGTGTAATTTCAAAAATCCAAAAGACACGGTTGATGTTAGTAAGTAAAATTTGGTTCAATGAGATGAAAATAATTTTTGGTGAATAGTACCTTTTTACTTTTTTACCACGGTTAAAAGTAAATAGGGTAATTAAGGGTAAAAATGTTATTATTATTACCCTAACACATGTCCTAATTCTATTGGATAAGTGTAATTCGACCCAAAACAACCTTAGGAATAAAATATGATCATTTAGGCCCACTTGGATTAGATTAGGACATTTATTATTAATTTAATTAAAGAAGGGTTAAAATAGTTAAAATCAAAGTTTAATAAGTAAATCATATTTAATATGGGGTTATACATAAGATAAATTAGACTATAAATATTAATTAGAAAGATAACAATATTTCCTACATAATGGTATTTTATTTGTAATTTTTAGACGTTAAATAATTAATTTATTTATGACACAACGATGATGCAGTAATTACCTTATTGATGAAATATTTACATAATTGATGTTATAAATACCCAAATAAATATAATTTGAGACTGTTTATGACTTAAACTAATTTTCTAGGTTAATATGACATGTTATTGTTGATTTACGTAACTTGGTTCGAACTTATCATTCTTTTATGAATTTCATAAAAATCATGTACCAAATAGTGTCAAAATTGACATAAATTAGTTTTTAAAACAAATATTATATTATTAATTGTTATTTTATTCCTAAAAATATAAGGTTCGGCCAAATGACTTAGATAAGGTTATATATATTAATAATAAACATATTGGGGTTCGTTTGGCTTGATATAGTAAGTTTATTAACCATATAGTGTAAGAAAACAAAAAGACACGGTAAAAGTTAAATTATTTAACTTAGAGTTAAATCTAATTGATAAGCTTAAAATAATAACCAAAACCTGTCTAAATCCTATTGGATGAGAGGCTTTCGACCCATCCCCCTTTAGCTTCGAAATAAGACCCTTTTAAACCATTATAAACCGAATTTGACTTTAATATAAAATAATATTTTGAGATTTTCATAAGGTGCCCCTCTCCTCCATTATAAAAGGGCACCTCCTCCCTCTCCTCACACCAATTTGAGCATTCAAGCTCAGCCAAACCCTGCCAAAATCTCTTCTCCACTTCCCTAGTATCATCCTAGAGGTCCTGGTCATCTTCAAATACCATCCTTAGTTCTTTAAGTGGAGGTTAAGAAAAGGCGCGTCAAAAAAGAGGTAATATCCATTACCGATCTTTTTCAATTTATTTCTTCTTCAACTTCTTCTTCTTTAGTTGTTTCATGATAAAGTAATAACATCAGTATTTCTTATATACTGATATGTTATTATAAATATTAAACAACTCTAATTAACCTTCTATCCATCCTACGGAAAAAGGAAATCACCGCGCGTACGTACGTACAGAATACCGTCTCCACGCCGTGGTGTAATCTACTTTCTGCCACCACCTTAATTGGATGGGTATAATGGTGTAATGAGTAACTATATATGATTATTATAAAGTTATATTGATACTGAAATAGTATACATACACTTCAACACAAGTTCACGATCATGAGAACAATATCATCGCTCGTGCGTACGTACGGACTACCGTCTCCACGACGCGATGAGATTCATTCTCCACATTAACCATTCATGAATGATTATAAAGTATATATATAATGAATAATAATGAAATATATGACATGTTAAATTTACTGGATTTATGTATATATATATATATATATATATGTATGTCATCTACTTACTTCCATTCAAGACAATAAGGAAAGGAAAACATCGTTTATGCGTACGTACGGACTACCATCTCCATGAACGGTGTGTTTCATTTCATTTATCTATCTATTATATATATATATATACTGAATATATATGATATATAAATAATGTTTTATATTCTGGAAGTAAGTAAATTATGATATAAGTAATAATAATGTCAAGAACAACAAGTCCAAACACCTACGATAAATGAAACAATTTTACCCAAAACGCTTCTTTAACATGGAATTTACAAAAGAACGGGTAATATAAAGTCATAAGTGAACCATATATGATATCATAACAATGAATATGATTCTGTAATAAGTCAATGACATTATTTAAATCATTATACAGGAGGTTCAGACACTTACGAAGCAAATTGGACCTAAGGTAAGGGAAAATATCACAATCTCATTTTTATCCGAGATTGTGTATACTTTGGTATTTACTAGGGTGTATTTTATCATACACATCCATGTTTCCTCAATATGTAATATTATTTCCATCCACCTACAATTGTGTAAATCTAATTTTACCCTTCTGTGAGTTTTTAGTAAAAGATATGAAAGGAATCTTTTGTCGTTTTTCGTACGAGGTACTTTTTGACTTTTCCGACAAAAGTACAAGAAGAATGTTTTTTTAACTTATAAGGAATGAATGGATTTTTAAAAAATTATTTCCAAGAAGTTTCCTTTAAAAAATTTCAAGTTTATTTTTAATTAAATTCTTTTAGTTTAAAATTGTATGACATATTGAGAAAGGAAAATGTTTTTGAAGTAGAAAGGATATTTTCCTCAAGAATGGAGTTCAAGTGTTTTATCAAAATTATTTTCCATCTAAGATAATAAAGGGTTCTATTTCTATCCCTATTTTTACATTGATTTGACTATGTTGTGATGGAATTATTTTTATGAATTCCTTTATCTTATATGAATTGTTTTATGATGTCACGATGTTTAAGATTCCCATTTTTATTACATGGGTTATGATATGATGTATGGTTTATAATTTTGTGGCACACATAAGAATGGTATCATTATGAGATGGGTGGTACCTATATCTCCCTCCAATGCATTTGGTAAAGATTTTATATCTCATGAGATAGACATGGCTGGAACGGTAGGTTATACCGGTTTAGTGAAACAGGACTGGAATGAGGGTGACTCGGTTCAGAAATGGACTTTGTCCACTAAGATATTCTTGGCAATGAGTCTTGACTAATAAGAAATGATTCTCTATGATTATGTGTGTATGCCACAAAGTTTCATGTTTTAATTTATGATTATTGGGATTTCATTTCACTACTATGATTTATCCCATGTTATGAAATTATGCTCTCTTTTGCAGGTTAAGATTTCCAAAATGTTATGTTCTTATGAAAATGATGTTATTGATATTTCTTTTGTTTACCCTTACTGAGCATTTGAGCTCACCCTTTTATGTTTTCTTTTCACCAGGATATAAAGAAAGGTTTTAGGTAAAAAAAAGGAAGATCTTTATGGGAGAGGTTGAAGATCTTTCACCACGATTAGAAGATTATATTCTGAGTTTCCATAGACACTAAACTATTACGATCCTTGTGTGTGTGTTTTTGTTATGTACTAAGTATTCCGCAAAAGTAATGTAATGTTCATGTAAGTCAAGCTTCGGGTCTCTACAGGAAATCTGATAAGACTTTACAATTATTGATATTGGGGATCGATTTGTAACCATTTCCAAGGATTACATCCATGGTGACCCAGTGATGAAGTCTCACATGTCACTCTATGAATGGTGTGAAAATTTCAAGTACAAACCTCTTTGGACGTACCTGGTATCACTAATAGGGGTCCAAGTCTCTCTTGAGGCATGGTACAACCATATTTCCATGGATCCTATCAAAGGGGTCTCCCTTAGGGAACTGGTGTCACTCTTATGTAGGTAAAAATAGAAAATGCATGGTGAGATGATCCAAGAAATAGCTAGTGTCACCCCTAGCATATTTAAAATGCATTAACAATATCTGACTAAAGAACGTTAGTCCATACAACAGGAACTTAATTTGGAACCCCTTATATCACCCCTGGTGATAATTTAAAATAGATTAAATGGAAGTACATATATATAACATGTCTACCAAAATATCCTTTCATTAATTTTAGCATTCGTATCACATTAGTCATATGGGTCAAAGAAAAACCAATAGGAAATTTCATTTATAGTGCAAATCAGAAGGAATTATTCACTAGTAAAATTCATTTAATTAGACCATTTCATTCATGAAATGGGTTTATAGGATCCAAAGACATGTCTCTTCACCCAAATCCAACCAATTAATCAACTCAAGATAAATATTATAAATGAAGCCCCTCAAGGGGTTTTATGAAAATTGGAACGATGGGAAATAAGATATAAGTAATAAGATTCTGATTTTTGTGGCTTAAGTCAAGGTTATCATATAACACTCTAATATTGTTATGTGATATATTTTTATTATTTCTTTCATTGATGTCTTGCGTTACACGCAACACTGGCTTAGATTGCATTATATGGAACAATGGGTTTCTATGAATCATTATTTTATTATTATACATATTTAAAAATAAAATTATAACCTAGAAATTAAAATGGAATGTATGAATAGTATTCACTAAATGGTGAAATTATTTTTTACACATAATCCATTGACCAGTTAATATAAATCTTTTTCTAAAATAAAATAAATTCTTTTCTAAAAAATTATTTAAATATGCACAAGTGTGTTTTATACCAATAAATAAATAAATCAATATTGTCGAATTATATTAATGATATATATATATTAAATTTAATTTTTAACATTCATCTTATGTTTTTTCTTTACATGATATAAGAACAAATCCAATTTTACGCATAAAAGAAGTATATTTCTAAAACGGTTGATTTGCCGCCTTTTAATGGTGGACCCATTTTAAATATAATTTTTAATAATTTTATAAATTTTAAATGAAAAAATAAACTTCTTATTTGAAATAGGGGTATCAAAATATAATTTGGTTGAATTTTTGGTATTTTCCTGATAATTTTCAAGTTTTGATAAATAGGGAAAATACTAAATTTTAATTGAAAAGAACCTTTTTATCGAAATAATTTGTAGTTTTTAATTATATATTTTATTAGTTTTAATGTATAATTAGATAAAGTGTTTATTATTTAGTCCAATTTAGTTCATTGGAATTAATTTCACAAAAAAAAAATAGATATAAAAACATGTAAATTGTTTGGATGTTCTTACATTAAAAACATGTTTTCTCGATTCGTCAATGAGATAAATTTTTAATTTATATCATCAAATTCTATTTTTTTAATTATGAAAAATGGATTTTTTATTTTTAATTATAATTTATAAATTTATTAATTAGGTCACATTTATTTTGGGAGAAATTGAATAGTAAATTTCGTAATTTTTATTACCAGAGTTAAGGGTAAATCGGGTAATTAAGGGTGCAAACAATATTATAAATTTTATAAAAGCACCCATAACTTTCCAAAATATTAATTTCTGAATTTAATTTTACTATTAACACATAATTATCTAAATTAAATAATTTCATGTACACATTTCCATGAAAATGACTTAAATATTTTTAAACTTAAAGGGAGTGAAAAAATGTCACACTCTAACTTTTAATATGTATAGTATTTTTAATATGGGGTCAAATGGAATATCTTCTAAAATATATGTATATATTATGGAAGATAAAATTATTATATACATCATAAAAAGTTATTTGTAATTTTTTTAAGAATAATTACCATAAATAATTATAAAATGTTGATACAGTGATTTATCAGTTAATGAAACAATCAATTAAGTGAAATTATAAATATAAAAATAAATAAAATTTGAATTAATTAAGGTGATAAAATATTTTTTTTGGTCAATGTGGAGTATTATAAGTTTATTAAATCAATGTTTTCTAAGTAATCTTGTAGGATTGAGTTTCTTCTATTCAAGGTTCTGAATAGTGTCAAAATTGAAACTTATGGTATTTTCTGAAAATAATTGTTTATTAAATTATTTACAAATCATAAAAATATTAAATAATGAAAAATTTATTATATATGGTCTATAATATATTATGTTTTCCATTTAGGTTACAATTTAAATATTATATTTAAAAATTATTACCTCTTAATTTTAAAAATATTGTTACCAAAGTAAAAAATTTAAAAGGCTTAACTAAGGGTTACATAAAATGATAGAGTTTAAAATGATATGAAAACTTGTATATAATTTATTTTTTTATGATATTATAATCTTATAATATTTTATCTTTTAATAAATGTCATTTTTGAGTAATTTTTATTGATATTTAAATTATTATAAATTAATGTTTTGAGAAATCCCAAAAATGTCACTCCCCTCTCTTATAAAAGGAAATCTCTCCTTATATTATTTTCACACATAAGAACATATTTTTTTCAGCCAAAATATATATAAATATCCTCCAAAAATCACTCCCTTCACCCTAGATTCCTTACTCTGGGAATAAATCCAACCAATGGAGTCCTTTTGTGCAAATAAAAAGGAGATACCCAAAGAAGAGGTAATGTTCATCAACAGACATTATTGATTTATATCTTCCTTAAACCCATTAAATTATTTTTATTTATTTTTTATATAATAACCTTAGTATCCTAAATATAAAATCAATGTTTTTATATTAATTTTTCTACCTTCAATCACACACACTTCCAGCAACTGGGTAACAAACTTAACATTACTATGTATAGAAAACTACCACATCACGAAATGATATTGGTTGTTTTTCCTTCACCACTTCTCATGGTTGTGAATTATGTTGGACACTATGTTTTTATATCATATATATTTTATTTATTATTCCTTTATATTTCGTTAAATATTATATAAAACATACTTTGATGATTTCTATTTTTTGGAAATACGATAACTTTATTCGTGGACGTGGTGACTACCGCCTCCTCAAAACAATGTGACTCATTTACACTTTGCATGGAATGTATTAAGGATGGTTTGGTGAGATTATATTATATATATTACATAAAAATGATACATTAATGATATTATATATATATACATATATTTTATTTACATTCTTTCTTTCAATACAACATGAAACGGATGCAACGTACATGTGTACATACAGCCTACCATCACTATGAACGATGTATTTCATTTTCTATTTATATCTTTTATAGTTAACCATAAATACATATTTAATGAAAATTTGTGATATATATATCATTTTTATCATTATTTATATATTTAGATAATAATCTATATTTTGGGACCAAGAATACCAAGTCAAAACTTGTATGAGAAACAAAGTGGTTATTACCCAAAACATAACTTAAACTCTGAATTGTTAATAAGCGGGTGATACAAGGTCATAAGTAATTCATATATGGTATTATATATATTAATATGTTTCTATAATAGATTTAAAATAAACTTATATTTGTTATGTAGTATTTTTTCATGAATACGATGAGAGTTAACACATAAGGAACAGGATTTCTCATCTCACTTTATTTCTGTGAGATATATGTGATAATCACCTCTTAATATTGTTGGGTGGTAAAAATATTGACCTATGAAATGTTGTATCATGAATTTCATTTATTTAATGACATTAAATTTTTCAATTTATTTTATTCTTTCATGGGGATCACGATTCAAAAGTTTCTCTAGTAGTAAAGAAGTTATGTCTCACTTTTATTTCTGTGGGACACACACCTTATAAACTAATTGTTTCATCTATGTGATGTATATACTTCCCATATATGTATTTTACGAGTCTTATACACAAAATTATGGTATTTTAATATCTATATAATTTTCTTCTTTCATTTCTCATATGATTCTACTGATTATAAAGTGATGAGTATTTATTTCACAATCCCATCGATATTTGGGATTGTTTTGACTTAAGTATCTATCAGGGAATATTTATCATTCCTATCCATGTTCTATAAAAATGTTTTCATATTTTTTACTATTAAACTATGTATGTTTAAAGTCATTTTTACCCATTTTTAATTTTATATTACAAATTTGGAAAGTAATATTTTTCTCATTTTTCAAACAAGGTACATTGTGACTTTTCTAGCAAAATTATGAAAGGAATATTTTTTTAACTTATATGACATGAATTGAATTTTCCACTAACATGATGCCTTAATGATATAATTATTCTGTTACAATCTTGAAAGATTATTTTCAATGAAAATTTTTTCTTTTAATATTCTGCCGAATTTTATGAAATGAAAATGTTTTTAAATAACAAAAGATAATAACCTCAAGAATTGTTTTCTTGTGATCTCTCAAAATTATTGTCCATATGATATAACATTATTTTATGTTAATTATTTTTTATTGGGGATGTTATTCAATGATACAATTTTTATTCTTTATAATATTTTTTCATGTTTATTATGGAACGATATTTATGATACTTATTTCATTTCCATGGGATATGTTATATATAAGTGATGTTTATGAAACCCATTTCATTTTTTGGGTTCTGATATGATGAATGATTTACGTTCTTGTGGAACACGTATGTATAGTTTTCATTATGTAATTCGTAGGACATATATCTCCCTCTAATGTATTGGATAAATTTAGATAACTCAGGTTGTATATATGTTATAAGTGAACATTATTTCATGTTCACAATTTGATGCATATACATGGCCTTCATGTCCATAATTTTAAGCCCAGACCTTGTTTTAATGTCCATATTTTTATGAAAGGGACTGATTTCATGTCCTTAATTTAATTAGTGAACCTATTACTATTTATACATGTTTAAAAAGTTAAAAGTTTATGTGTTTGACACAATTTCATGTCTTATATAAATGTTATGTTCCCATGTATTATGTTCTATGATTACCATATGATTCATGTCTTATGAACTACCAATATTTGTTCCACAATTCATATTTATGATCTTTTATATGCAATTTGTGGTCTTCTAATGTTATAATCACATTCTCATACACTTATGCTCATGTTTATGCTTACGTATCTTCCTTTTTTACCATTACTAAGGATTTAAGTTCAGTATTTTCTAATGTTTCCTATCCACATGTTATAAGGAATGGTTTTAGGTAGGATTGCTAAAGGGGAATATCATTGTATGAAACAGTGATGTTCTTCTACCATACTAGAAGTTTTTGTTTTATGTTTCCAAAGGCACAAAACTAATACGGACATTTCATGTGTGTTCATATAATGTATGAAATATTCTACAAAAAGAATGTAATATCCATGTATAAAAGAATAGGTTTTTATAGTTGGTATTATAGAAAAGGTTTAGTCAAAATTTTGAAACTATGATAAGTAAACTATAGTTAGATCCCTATATATATTTTTAATGATATGTATAGGGATATATCTTAGTATAATTCTATGAATAGTTTACAAACCTAGAGTATTTTTAATAATAATTAATAACCTTCGAAAAAACCTGTGGTTACATAGATTGAAATATTATAAGTAATTTTCTATGAATATATATTTCTACCACTATGATTAGTGTTTCTTGGACCATGATTATTGGTTTTAGTCAATAGATAGAACCCTAAAGAACCATGTTAATGATTAATGTGATGAAAAATGAAATGATTGTTCCAATGAAACCAAATTTTATGGTGGAAGGAAGTAAAAATCTTATATCTATACTCACACAAGATATGAATCACATTGGACTTCCAAATGAGAAGTGGATGGGGAAACTGTATGTTGTGTCCTTCATGAGGAAACATATACCTACATTCAGTGGGTATTTTGATCCAAATGTTTCTAAATAATGGATTGGTATCACTGAAAATTTATTTTTAATCCTTCAATGTTAAAAACATGAAAAATTCATTTTGGTTGTTATAATGTGGAAGACGAATCCGGTCAGTGGTGGACTCTTATTAAGAACACGAGGGAATAAGAAGAAATTGAATCTATGTAATGGGAAGAGTTTTATGGGGTTATATTTTGAATAAGTAATTCCCTTTTATTCTACAAAGAAATATGGATAATGAATTCCCTGATCTTAAGAAAAAGTATGATGAATCTATTAGTACCTATGAAGATAAGTTTACAAGAATTCCAAGGTACGTTTATGGGATAATCATCAGCCTATAAATCAGAATTAATTTATTCTTTGGTGCCCTGAAACCAAGTCTCCAAATGGCCTTGTCCATAAGGTACTTTAGAAGCAATAAAGAAATTATTCATTGTGTACTAAAATTGAAAATAGAAGGTTGTAACTCTCAATGTTCTAGTGATAGAAAAGGAATATAGATCTTAATGGAAACTCTAGTGGTTTTCCACAAGAAGGGAAGAAATATTTTCAACCTCCTACATGCCAAAAATATGTAAAGGAGCACTAATGGTAATTATTGAATGGAACGTGAAGATTAATTAAATGTGGGAAGCCTATACATTAATAAATTGAGTGTTACGGTGATGTAAAGAGTCCATTTAATGAAATGAATGTAGATAAAGCTCAATAAAATGCACAATTCACACTTTGGTGCTATAAATGCTTAGAGATTCACCTATATAAAAATAAATACCTCAATAAATGGGTTAATATATAATATAATACACAAAAACCTCTTAAACCTAATGAAAATGGAAATCTCATGTGATCACTATTGGTGATGTGGAGTATGATAGTGAAGTGGTGTAATGATTTAGTAGTTATGCAATGAAATTCAATAGTAATATGTTCATTATGTTGGGATAATTAAATAAAGAGATTATTAATTGTGAGAAAAATAAATGGGATAGTATTGACAAACTTAAAACCATTTTTTTATATGATGACAAGGAGGTTTGTGGATTGAGTTTAAAGATTTATGGAATGAGGAAAGAGTTAATTTTTTTTTTTGAAATCATGCATTCTTTCACTATGTTTTTATGGTAATTAATGATATTATTGTGTTTCAAGAAAGTTCATGATAATGGTATTCACAAGTTTGGTGTGTTTAAATTAAGATCTACATAAATCTATTTGGGTGATTAATGATGAGTTTCTTTTTGAAGGTTATTTACCTTCTTTAGAACGTTTTGGATTTTAATATTTTTTAAGGATCATAAAGGTAACCATTTATGAAATTATTTATGTTAAAATTTATATGAGGTTTTATGCAAATTGGATAACCTTTTTTAATATTTTTATTGTGATTTTAACACAGGTGGAATAATATATTATGGATTTCATGATCAACTAATGCTTTAGGAATTTCTAATCCATGTTCATTTCCTAGAATAAGAGATGTAGTGGAAATTAATCCAAGCATAATGAAAGGATGATATTATGCATATAAAATGTGATTAAGTATGTATTTCCTCTCATAAAAACTATTCAACTATAGGTAAATGATCTTGAAACCAAAAAAAAATGTTATCCTAGTAGCTTATTTTTCAATGAATCAAACTTTCCCTTAGATCATCGCAGATTTATGGCCTTATGATTGTTAACTTTATCCAGACCATGTTCTCTATTACTATCCATTAGAACAGGAAAGTTATATTTCTCTTCAAAGTCCCTATTTTAACATCCCACCTATGTTCCTCTATGTGTAAAACAACATATGTTTTACTTTGGGTAACCATTAAGTTTCCAACTTTCCCTTTTTAAAAGTAATTTTTAGTATTCATTTGTATGATGTGTGTTTCTATGACAACAACTTTAAGGCATTGAAACATTGGTGACCCAGATGAATTTTGATGGAGAAATTAATTTTAGTGCGGGTAGTATATCACACCTTGAAATTTTTATGTTACATATTTATTTTAATTTGATTTCATTGATGTCTTTTATTACACAAAACATTTCCTTAGATTGTGTTATACACAACATAGAGTTTCTACGAAACATCATTTTATTATTAAAATTATTTAAAAAAGAAAATTATAACCTAGCCATCAGAATGGTTGGTATGAATATGATTAACAAAATTTTTAATTTATGGTTTACACATAATTCTTTATAAAATTAATGGAAAATATTTTTTAAAATAAAAGGAAATGTTTTTTTGAAAAATTAATTAAATATGCACAAGTGTGTTTTATACCAATAAATAAAAAATCACTATTGTTTAATTATATTAATTAATTATATACATACTTATATATATATATATATATATATATATTTAATTTTTCATTTAATTTTTAACATTCATATTATTTTTTCTATACATTATATATGAATAAATCCAATTTTATGCATAAAAGAAGTATTTTTTTAAAACGTCTTTTTCCCACCTTTTCATGGTGAACCATTTTTAAATAAAAATTTTGACAATTTTATAATTTTTATATAAAAAATAAACTTAAAATTTGAAATAAGGATATAATAATATGATTTTTTTGATTTTTTTGTATCTTACTGATAAGTTTCATGTTTTGAGGAATAATGAAAATGCTATAATTTAATTGAAAACATTTTTTTCATCAAAATAACTTATAGTGATTAATTATATATTTGATTGATTTTAAAGTATAGTTAGATCATATTTTTATTATTTAATATAATTTAGGTCATTTGAATCAATTTCACATTTAATTTGAATATAAAAACATCTCAATATTTGGACGTTTTTAAATTATACACTTATTTCCTCAATCTATCAACGATATTAATTTTTAATTTATTTATAAAAATTATGTGTTTTGAATTATGAAAAATGGATTATATATTTGGAATAATAAGGTCCAAATTTATTAAATATGACTTTTTTATTTTTGAACATCATGAATATTAACTTTAGAAATTTTTATAATGATAGATAAGGGTAAATCGGGTAATTAAGGGTAAAAATAATAATTTAAATATTGGAAAACCACCCTAAAACTTTAAAAATTGTTATTGTATGAATTTAATTATACCCTTAACACATAAGGATGTATATTTAATAATTTAATGGACATTAGTCCATCAAAATGACTTAAATATTATTAAACTCAAATGGAGTGACAAAATGCCACTCTCTTTCTTTTAATTTGTATAATATTTTTAATATGGGGATAATTATAATATAATCTATACTATATATATTATAATGGATTATGAAATGTTTATATACATTATATAAATATATTTTTTATTTTTAGAGAATAAATAATTATCATGAATAATTACAAAATGATGATGCGATAATTACTCAATTGCTAAAACAATCAATTAAATGATATTATAAATTTTAAATGAAATATAAATTGACTTAATTAATGTGTTAAAATGATTTATAGGTTAATATGACATTATAAAAGTTTATATAATGAAATTTATTTAATTAATCTTGCTAGATTGATTTTCATAAAGTCAGTGTTATGAATAGTGTCAAAATTGACACATATGATATTTTATTAAAATAATATTTTATTAATTTATTAAGAAATAATAAAATATTAAATAATTAATAAGGGGTTATATATGGTCTAGAATATATTAAAATGGATTTTTATGGTCCAATTGAAACTTTATATGTAAAAATTACATCCTTTTAATATTAAAAAAATTATTACCATAGTTAAAAATAAAATTGATTAACGAAGGGTTTATAAAAATGATAAGGTTTAAAATGATACTAATACTTGTATAAAATGTATTGGTTTATTGTATTAAAACCTTATAATATATTATATTTGAATCAATTTCCTTTTTGATGTATTTCACTTGAAATAGATTTTATTATAAATTTATCTTTTGAGATATTCATAAAGTGACCCACTTTCTCTTATAAAAGGATATATCTTTTTCTCTTCACATCACACTTCAGAACCTATTTTGTTTAGAAAAAACATGTCTAAATTTCATTCCAACATCCCTCTATTCACACTATAAGTTATTATTTGCTAATAAATCCATCCAAATGAGTCATTTTGTGCAAATCAAAAAGAGATACCCAAAGAAGAGGTAACATTCATCAACGAACGTTGTTGTTTTATTTCTTCCTTAAATAAATTAAATTATTTTTATTTAATGTTTATATCATAATACCAGTATCCTAAATATAATTTTATGTTTTTATATTAATAATTTTACCTACACTCACTTATACTTCCATCAAATGGGTAACTAACTTACCATTCTTATGTACTGTGAACTACTTCATCAAGAAATGATGTTTTTCAGTTTTCCATTACCACCACTCATGGATGGTAATTATCATGTAAAATATGTTTTTATATGATATATATGGAATTTATGGTGTCTTTATACTTATTTAAATATTTTTTAAACCATGCCTTCATGCTTTCCATTTTTTGGAAATATGATAACTTCATTTGTTGATGTGTGGACTACCACCTCCTCAAAGTGATGTGACTCGTTCACACTTTATAGGGAATGTAATAAAGATATTTTTAGTGAAATTATATGATATATATGGAATAATAATTATACTTCAATGATATTATATATATACATATAATTCATTTATATACTTTCTTTTAATACGATGTGAAATGGAAACAATGTTCATCGTACCTACGGCCTACCATCTCTATAAACGGTGTATTTAGTTTTATATTTATATATATATGGATAATTTTAAATACATATATAATAAATATATATTATATTTATATAATTTGTATCATTCTGGAGATAAATAAATCATAATCTAAGTATTAGGACCAAGAGTATCAAATCAAACCATATATGAGAAACAATGTGGTAATTACCCAAAACAAAACTTAAACATGGAGTTGTTAATAAGGGGGTAATATAAATTCATAAGTAATTCATATGTGATATTATATATATAAATATGGTTTTTAATAGATTTATAATAAAATTATATTTATTATACATGTTTTTTATGAGTATGATGAGAGTCAAGACATAAGGTAAAGGATTTCTTGTCTCGCATTAATTTTGTGATATATATGTGATAATCACCACTTATTATTTTTATGTGTGTATATATTGACCTATTAAATGGTATATAATGACTTTAATTTATTTAATTATAATATAATTTTCAATTTATTTTATTTTTTAATGGTTATTACGATTAAAAAGTTACTCTAGTGGTAAGGAAATCATGTCTTGCTTTTATTTATGTAGAACACATGCCTTATACACTCCTAGTTTATTCTATGTTGTGTATATAATGAACATGAATTTATTTTTTGAAGATTATATAAACTATTATAGTAGTTTCATATCCATATAATTATGTTTCATTCAAGGGGAATATTATTCATCACATAATAAATTGATGGGTATTTATTTCACAATATCATCAATATTTTGGATTGTTTCTTTTTAAGTCTTCATTGGGAATTTTTATCTTCCATGTCCATGTTTTCTAAAAATGTTTTCAATTTTTTTTACTATTATCATATATATTTTTAAATACATTTTACTTATTTTTATCTTTTTAATGCTTGTTTTGAAATGAATCTTTCTGTCATTTTCCAAATGAGATACTTTTTTACTTTTCCAAAAAAATTATGAAAGGACTGTTTTTTTAATTATATGGAATGAACATAATTTTCCACCATCATAGAGCCATAATTATTTGAATATTAATTTACTAGCATAAAAGTTTATTTTCAAATAAATTTTTTTCTTTTTAAAATTACAAATCATTTTAAGAAATGAATAATGTTTCAAATAATAAATAATATTTTACTCATGAATTATTTTCAAGTGATCTCACAAAATTATTTTACTTATAAGATAATAATATTTGATGTGAATTAATTTTTAATGGGGATATTATTCAATGATACCATTTTTATTCTTTCTAATAATGGTTTATGTTTATGAACGAATGATATTTATGAAATATATTTTATTTTCATTAGTTATGTTATGATTGGATGATGTTTATAAAACTCATTTCATTCCATGGGTTCGAATATGATGAATGATTTAAGTTCTTATATCATAAATAGGTATGGTTTTCATTATGTGAGGGGTGGGACCTATGTATTCTTCCAATGAATTGGGTAAATGTGGATAACTCAGGAAGTATATATGTTATGCATGAACTGGATTTCATGTTCACAATTTTATCTATAGATCTGGTTTTCATGTCCGTAATTTTATGCATGGACCTAGTTTTCATGTCTATAATTTTATACAAGGGCCTTATTTCATGTCCTTGATTTAATGAGTGAACCTATTAGTATTTATACATGTTCACAAAGTTACAAGTTTATGTATATTCCACAACTTCATGTATTATTTCAATTTTATGTTCTCGTGGATTTTGTTTTTGGATTTTCATATTATTCATGTGTTTTGGACTACCAATATTTATTCCATGATTTATGTTTATTCAATTTTATATGTATATTATTATCTTATAATTTTATGGTT
Source organism: Viscum album (assembly GCA_963277665.1). Classification (NCBI taxonomy): domain Eukaryota; kingdom Viridiplantae; phylum Streptophyta; class Magnoliopsida; order Santalales; family Viscaceae; genus Viscum; species Viscum album. The sequence continues at coordinate 293,252,402 of OY728145.1, read as the reverse complement.
ACATTATCATACCATTATTCTCATTTTTATGCATACATATCTTCCTTGTTCACCCTTACTGAGCATCTGAGCTAAACCTTTTGTTATGTTTCTTTTCCCTAGGATATATGGCATGGTTTTAAGTAGGAGTACTAAAGGGAAATATATTTGTGGGAAACATTTAAAATCTTCCACCAGACTAGATGTTTGTGTTCCATGTTTCCAAAGTCACTAAGATAATACAATATTTGGGTGTAAATTTGTATAATGTATGAAATATTCCACAAAAAGGATGTAATATTCTTGTATAAAAATTCTGGTTCATTATATAAAAACCCCAGGGGGTTGATTTTACACTATCTCATGTTACCAAAGGTATGGTAAGGAATTCATTTTAATTTAATTTAAAAAATTATAGGTGACATCGTAAGGGTCCATCTCGCAGAACAATGGTTCATTATAGAATACAATGAAACTAAGTAAAATAGCCCATACTACCCACATTATCCTCATATATCCTCCCTTGTCTAGTCTCAACCTTTGATTAAATATAAGATAATGAAATTGAAAAAACTATCAAAAGCCTTGAAAATGGAGGAAATTATCTTTCACCGAGATAGAACAATAGATGGAGGAGGAACATTGAAATATATTATAGTGGATTAATAATCATACCTCTATCTATCCATTGGATCCCATAATGAAATAATTGGAGTCTTTTTGAAAGAGTTGTCTCAAAACATAAGAGAAGAGGAGATGGAGCTCCATACATAGAAGGAGAAGAATAAAAAACTAGATAAAAATGGAGGAAGAGGAGGAATAATGGGTTTATAATTATTAAAGATGTTTAGAATCATAATCTCACCCACAAAAACAATTTTTTACGGTCTGGTTAAATGGTTTTCCAAATAGTGTGCCAATCGTGCCCCAAGACATGACTATAAGGGGGACCTCATATGATATGCCGCACGGATTTCCTAACCAGGTGAAAACCATGAAAAACACTCTATCAAAAATTTCATGTGGATCACACATCCATTCACTTTAGGTCGCATGATTTCAGAAAAACTGTGTGGACTCTAGGTCCCCACTGTCTGAAGTTGTAAGGTTTAGGGAAACCGTGCGGGCTGGAAAACATAGTTTCTCATAATTGGGAAGCCCCATATTTTCTTCCCATTTCAGGGCTCTAGGAACCTAATGAGCACTGGATGCACCTGATACCTCCTTTACATGATTACACGTCATATTTAGGACCATTTAACGAAATTAGAATAAAAAATTAATGATTTTTAGCATTAGAAAAAGCTGGGAAATTACAGATATAAAGTATATATATGAAACTGATAACACATTTATACCTTTAGAGTAAGTATATCATATATTCCATTTTAATTTCTATTACATAAGGGATGTGATAACATCTCTTGTGTGTATAGAGGACTACCACCTCGTAAAGCGATAAGAATCATTTTCACTAATTCTTTACATGGAAGATTATAAGGATAGATATAATTAATATATATGATTTACAATAGATAATTATGATATTTATGACATATTTATCATTATAAAAAGATAATATATCATATTACTTATTACCTTTTCACTCACTAAATGATGATATGGTCGTTCATGTATGTGTGGACTACCAACTTCAAGAAGCAATGTAACATTCTATTTTCATCACGACAACACATGAATGATATATATCAGTGTATTTAAAATAATAATATGTTATTTATGACATTAATATCATTATATAAATATAAAATATTCCTCAACTCCTTTCCATAATGAACATTTTGAAATGGAAACGTTACTCATGCATATGTACAGCCTACCATCTCCATGATGATAACATGCTGAATTTATCAAAAACATCCTTAATTATTAATATTAAAATTATAATTAATATATAAATATTATAATTAATTCATTATTATTTTTTATTTATTATTTAACCATGATCAAAATAATAGGATCGAAAACAACAAATCAAAACATATACGAAAAACAAAGTGGTTATTACCTGAAATGTGATTTTAAGAAAGAATTAGTAAAAATAGGAAATGAATAGTCATACATAAATAATATATGATATTATATATATATTTATTTTCATATAATATATGTATAATAAACTAATATTTAATATATAGTAGTTTTTAAGATGTATGAATGAATCAGACACATAAGGTAAGGGGTTTCTATCTCTCTTTTATTTGAGGGAGGTATATGAAAATTCCCCCCTTGTTTATTTTTTGTGGTGTATATACTTCCCCTTTGACATTTTGTATCATTAATAACCTCATTTTCATGAGAATTATTGTTTTATTTGAATTTATTATTTATTAGGGCATATAATTCAAAAGATTACTAAAGCGGTTAGATATTCCCATCTCACTTTTATTTCCTATGAGACCCAATCCATATTTACCATATATTTCTTTTATGCGGGCTATATAATTCCTAGGAATATATTTTATGATTATTATACATAAAATTATGGGGATTTACATATTCATTAGAGGATTTTTCTTTCATTGGGTTTACGGTTCAAAATTTATCGAAGTAGTAAGAGATTTGTGTCTCAATTTTATTTCCTTGGGACATATGTGATATTATGCACATATATTCTTTTATGAGGTGTGTATACATCCCCTTTGACATGCCATATCATGAATGTAATTATTCTTATAATATTTTCTATTTCATTTAATTTTATTCCTTAATGGGTCTCATAATTCAATGTTACCAAACTAGTACAGATTTTATGTTACAATCGCAAATTTTATCATGATTATTTGTAATTATGTTAATGATGATAAATTATTATGATACATTTCTCAGAAAACACAATATTTTTCTTATGCTCTGGTTATGTCATGATAATATATGTTTTCCCACTATTTAACTCTATTTATGTACTCAAGAGTTCAAAAACATGTTTTTAAGGAAAAAATAACATTAATTTATCTCTTCGAACGAAAATCAATTTTTCTTCCAAAACCATGTTTTAAAAAAATCAATTTTTTTTTTGAAATTCATAAAATGATTCATTTTTTTATTTTTACAAAACATTTTTAAAGGAACCTTTATTTATTTTTCCAAACAATGCCCACTTGGATTTTAACAATAATGTGAAGAAAATATTTTTTTAACTTGTACAAGTAGAATCGAATTTCCCACCATATTGACCGTTATTTTTTGTTTGAAGATTGATTTATATGTTTTGAAAATTATTTTCAAGGAAAATTATTTCCTAAATATTTTATGAATTTACAGTTCTAAAAATTTATTTTCAAAAAAAAATATCTTACTTAAGAAATGTTTCAAGTGATTTATCTTTCAAAATCATTATCCATCCAAGATATCATCCCTTGATGAAATTTTGATTTTTTAGAGATATGAACCAAGGATACCATAATTGTTCATTCTTTTACTGGTTTATAATGACAAGGAGTTTATGAAATCCATTCCTCTACCATGGGTATACAATGAAAAAATTGTTTTGAAACCCACTTCTTTTTCTAGAGGTTATACTATGATGAAATGATTAAATGATTGTGCAACCAATATCTTTTCCACTGGTTGTGATATGATAAAATATTTATTAGTCCAATATTATTTTATAGGTTATGATAAGATGAATGTTTTATGTCCATGTGGAACACATGTGTATGGTTTTCATTTTTTTTAGTGGTTACGTTATAACCAAGGACGGTGGTTATGTTATAACAAAAAATGAGGGTTATAAAATAAATAAAGATAGGAAGAACCTATATATAATTCCAATTAATTTGTTAAATATTTATATCTCATGATATATATAGGATTGTAATGGGGACTAAACCCAATTTAGTAAGATACAGTGTCCACTATGATGGTCTTGGGAGTGAAAATTGACTATTATGATGGTTTTGGGAATAAAACCATTTCACTATGATATCCTTGTATGTGATATTTGACTATTATGGAAATGATTTTATATACTTATGTTTATGAAAAAATTACATGTCTTATTCCAATGTTATGCTCTCTTGGCTCATGTTGTTTGACTTCCTTATGATTCATGTCTTATAAACTATCAATCTTTATGTTATGACTCTAGATTATGATCTTTGATATACAGGGTATGATTTTCAAATGTTATACTCATGTTATCATATCCTTATGTTCTTTTAATACTTATGTATCTCCATTGTTTAACTTTACTTGGCATCTAATATCAAAATTTTTTAGGTTTTGTTTTCCCTAAAATATAAGGAATTATTTAAATTAGGGTATGCTTTTGATGAGTATTGAAGGGTGAGATCTTTATGGGATATACTGAAGATCTTTCACAAAATTATAATATTGTGTACCTATTATCAAAATAAATTAAACTATTATGGTCCCTAGGCATGTGCTTGTGTAATTTATTGAATATTAATCTAAAAATATGCAATATCTATGAGTGAAAAGAATGGATCTCTATAGATTTCCCTATTGAGAAATCAAATACAACTTATGTAAAAAATGAGTAGGTTATAGACAGATTAGGGTATTTGGATCAATTTATAATGAATAACTGCTACTGAATAGATAAACCTATTATTCTATAGTATGATTTTCCTTTTAGATCATTTTATCTGACATAATACTCAATATTTTAATGGAACTACTAATCCATTGGTACATGTACAAGGGATTAACTCTCTCAAAAATATATGCTTAGATTTTAGATGTAATGAAACTAAAAGGTTTATTTGAGAAGTGTTTTGATTGAAAGATGATACCAATCAATGTTTCGCATTGATCTATAATACTAAATATGTCTATGAAATAGAAATCATGGATTAGAGAACCTTCTATGTGATTTTATTCAAGAATTTATTTCCCCTAGAACATAGATCTAAAATGGAGAGGATGTTCCTCACATTAAAGTATAATAAAGAGTAAAGTGTGGTTGAATATGAGGAAAACCTTAAAATATTATCTATGCATTCTTCAGACAACATACGTAATCCGTAAATCAATATTGACAATTTATTTCATGGGCTTAACATGTTTTTATGAAGGGAACTAGTTTCTAAAAGGTTTTCATCATATGATGATATAATATAAAGTGTAATGAAGGAAAATAAGGGATTTTATGGATCATTTATCTTTAATGTAAAACAATAGAATAAGATATTGGATGAGAAACAAGAAAAAAGGAACACATAAAAGAAGAATAATGAAAAAAGAAATTTCCATCATGTAAAAATTGTGGAAAGAAACATCTTGGGAATTTCTTGATGGACATGGGAGTTTGTTACAAATATATAGATAAGAGTCATATGGATAATTATTCTATGGAAGATAAATTAACAACTACTATCCAATTATTTGTTCATAAATAGATGGGTAATTTTTAAAAATAGTTCCCCAAGAATCTAAGGAACTTACCATTGAAGATTCCAAGGGGAGAATGCCAAACATAAGTAATTACTACAGCTGAGGTGGAAGTTTCAAGTGATATTGTTAAAGTTAAACTTATCATTCACTATATAAGTGGATATATTTTATTTGATTAAGGTTTTAACCACTATTATATATCTGAATAATTTTATATGGGTATAACATCACCACTTCAACAATTAGATGTTGATTTGGCAGTAAAAACACCTAATGGTAGGATGACTGCATATCAAGTCTATAGCACCTCTCTGGTATAATTCAATTGGAATGTTCTTCAAGTAAATATTATTATTCTACTTCTAGTTTAATTTTATATAATTTTTTGATATATTTTTTCTATCAATATAGATACCATATCAATTTTCCATTACAAGAAGTTACATTAGATATTCTAAATCAACCTATGATATTATTGTAGTGCGAGGATGAACTTTAACAACCAATAGAAATTTATTCTATTATATAGGTATTATTACCTATTCATGATGCGTGCTTATCACAAATGGATACCCAAATTTAAAGGTATGCCTATTTTATCAAATTTTATTGATTTATTTCCATAAGAGATGTCTAGTCTTCCCTCAAATTGTAAAGTTGAGTTTTTAATAGAAATCATACCTGGTACTATACCTATTTATAATAATTCATATAGAATATCCCCAGTTGAGTTACTATAATTAAAGAAGAAACTCGATGATAATCAAGATAAGGGATTAATTCAACCTAATGTTTCACCACGGGGTGAACCTATTATTTCTTTAAGAAGAATGATTGTTCAATTATTCTTTTCATTGGTTATCAATAAATTAAAGAAACACTATTAAGAATAAGTATCACTTATTCTGTATTGATGATCTCTTTGATCATTTATAAAGAGCTTAATATTTTTTACAAGATTGATATTTAGTCTATATATCATTGGATAGTTGTCAAGAAGGATGATATGCCCAAGACATCCTTCTATACAAGGTATTTTCATTATGAATTTATAGTAATGTAATTTTAGGCTTTCCAATGATCCTGGTACCTTCCTAAATTTAGTGAATAGAATATTTAGGGACTACCTTGATCAGTTTTCTATGTTATTTATAGATGATATTCTTATATTTTCAAATATAAAATATGATCCAAAAAAACATTTGATAATTGTGTTAAAGAACCTAAGGATGGAGAATGTATAAGTCAAGTATTCTAATGTGAATTTTGGATACAAAAAATCCCCATTATTGGGACATATAATTTCAAGTTAATGTATACTAGTGGATCCTTTGAAGACATAAGTTACTGAATAATGGGCTAGAATAACCATATTAAATGAGATATATAGTTTTCTTGGGATGGTTGGATGCTACAGATGCTTTGTGAGATATTTCGTAGGACTATATAACCCACTCACCAAGAAGACTCAAAAGGGGGGTATGTTCTTTTTGATAGATGGATGAGATGATAATTTCACAAACTAAAGAGAAGGTTATCCAATGCTTTTATGCTTACCCTACCCAATTATAGAGAAGGGTTTGTGATCTATAGTGATGCATCAAAGAAGGGACTAGGACGAATCTTTGTGAAGAATGATAAGGTGATATCTTATGCCTCCCTCAAATTGAAAATAAATCAGTAGAATTACATAAATCAGGATTAGAGATAGCAGTGGTAAATTTTTCATATAAGATATAGAAGAATTATACATATGGTGAAAGGGGTGATATATATATATATATATATATATATTTATAATAAGATCTTTAAGTATATATCTACATAACAATAATTGAATATGCTATAGAGAATATGGTAGGAGTTGATCAAAGATTATGGAAGCTCTATAAATTTCCCCTAGGAAGGTGAACAAGGTGGTTGGTTCTCTATGTATAAATAATCATACTACCTTGATCATGATTAGTATTGAAATAGAACCAATATTTATTGATTTGGAGAACTTGGATCTTGAAATCTTGACGAAAAAAGATAGGTCTTGTATTTCTCAAATAAATGTACAACCATCCACCAAAGAGAGGATTAAAAAGACATATAAGAAACAAGTGGAATTATATAATAAGGGTAGGATTGTTCCAGAGTTTAACCATGATCATACAATATTAACAAGGCTCAATAACTAAGAATGTGTCTTTCCAAAACCAAAATTGAAGTAGGATATATTGGATGAACATCAAAGTTCATCTTTCTATATTCATCATATAATTAAAAATATGTATATATATAGAACATAATATTTCTAATGAGATAACCTTAAAATGGATAATTATATGTTTGTATCATGATTCCTAGTGTGTTAGAAATTTAAGGCTGAGAGACAAAATTCAAAGTGGATTTTATAACCATTACCCATACTAGAATGGAATTGGGAAACATTTACTATATATTTTATCATTTGACAACCAAAAAACTTCTAAAGGACACAATACTATTTAGGTTATAGTTGATCAACCTATGAAATCATCACATTTTAACACTATTTGATAATATTTATATATTGATAATCTTGTTATATTATACAATATGAAAGTTATGAAATTGAATAGAGTACTTATCGCAATCAAATATAATTAAGATCTATGGTTTATGGAGAATACTTCAGTATACTCTTGATATAGAGTTGAGCTTTAATGCCGATTATTATCCTTATATCGATAGCCAGTCAAATAGGACTATTCATACTCTAGAATAAATTATGATATATTGCTCTAAGTATTTCAATGGTGTTTGGGACCAACAACTTCCTTTTGTAGAATATTCTTACAACAATAGCTATCAATCCAGCATTCAGTTGTCTCTTTATGAATCACTCTATAGAAGTAAGTGAGAAAATCGAATATGTTGGGTGATGTTTGAGAAAGAATACTTTTGGTACCTGGCTTGCAGAGAAAATGGTAGGGAATGTAAAATCCATTCAACAAACCATAAGGAAAAATCAAAACTAAAAAATAAGTTATGCTAACAATCATTGGGTAGATCTAAAATTTGATTTTTTTAATAAGTAATTCTTAAGAGTATATCCTTAAAAGATGTTTGTGATATTTAAAAATAGGGAAAATTTGTTCCCCATATATATTAGTCCCTTCAAAATTATTGATCGTATCGGGAATATAGTTTATCCTTTGGTGATTATACCAAATCCCTATCAATTTAATGATACTATCCAATAATATATCCCGAGGAAATAAATAAATGATCCCTAAAATATATATAAATCAAAGTTCATATCACGTTATAATGTACTATCTCATGAGGAACAACCTATGTAAATTTTGGATCATAGTTAGAAAGTGTTACGAAGCCAGACCACTCATCTAGTCAAGGTTTTGTGGAAACCCTATAAGTTTAATAAATATATATGGGAACCTAATGTTGTGATGAGTAAAACATATCCACATTTTTTCGTTATAGTGACAGAAGTTTGTGGCATAAATTCTTATAAGTGGATAGAATGTAGCATCCTAAGATGTTGCGATATATTTCTCATAAAATAAATTTCATTGATAGATTTCTTTTCATGCAACACAGAGTTTAAATGAACTAGAAAACCCTATTAAAATATTATTATGTTAAAATCATATCATTTTTTAATTATTCATATAAATATTATATGAGGTTGAAATTTTGGTATTTTTTCAAAAAGTTTGATTTATCAGTGAATAGAGAAAAACAATTTTTTTTAAAAAATTTATTTCTGCTAATTGAAAAATGCTCAGAATGATTTGAATTTAATAATAAATTAAAATAATCCAATTTTATTTATAAAAAAATATAATTAATTAACTTTGAATCATCATTATACCTTATTTTTTTATAAGTTCATTTTTGAACTTGAAAATGCATTTTGTGTAAAATTTGTTCTCTATTACATTTGTTTTATCTTAAATTAATTTATTCCACTTATATGAATTGAATTTGTAATAATTTATTCCACATTATGAATCAAAAGGTTAAAATTTGGTAAATATGTCCCTTTTATTTTTATTTTTTTTATTTGTAAATTGTAATCTTGGTGGATATTTATCACCTTAGTAAAGATAAAATGTGTAAAACATGGCTAAAAAATTGTGATAAAGCATTAATATTTATATAACTATTTAATTTATCATATTTTATGAATTTGTGTTAGATATTTTCATCCATATATAAAAACTACGGTCCCTTGGTGCCATTTGGTTTTTAATATTAACCTTTATTTTACTAGAAGAAAAACAAATTGTCACACTCTTGAGTTTAAAATATCTCATATTTTTCCATATAGGTAAAAAGAGTTTATGTTTTTTCTTAATATTCATTCGAAATATGTATAAATTTTTTACCATGGTAATTTTTTATTTTTTATTAATGGAAGAATGTCCTTAAATTCTTACACAACACTAACACAATATTTATTCAGTTAATAGAAAAAAATGATTTAAAATATTAAAAGCGAAAAAATTTGGATGAATTATTCTCTTACATGAATTTTACGTATGATAATATCATGTTATGTTATGTGGAAGGATTATATTTGAATTACATGTTTTCTTGGTTCTTTAAATGTCACATTAACTGAATAGTGTCAAAAATGACATTAATGATATTTTATGAGAATAATATTTTATTAAATAATTTAAATAAAATAAAAATATTGAAATAGTACATGGGGGATAATATATGTTTAAAATATTCATTAATAGTTCATTTTTTATCCAATTTTCACCTTATAAAAAAATATTAAGCCTTTGGCTTTTAAAAATTCATTACCATAGTTAAGGTTGAAATTGGTTAACCAATGGGTTAATCAAAAGAATAAGATTTCAAATGATATCCAAACCTATCCAAATTTTATCTTATTATTGTATTAAGAACATATCCTCATTATATTCTAATTTATTCTATTTTGGAACTATTTGACATTATATTTAATGAATTTCCAAAAGTTCCCCTCCTATGACTTATAAAAGGACACCCTTCTCTCTTGTCTTTATGACACATTATGCCATCTAGATCTACCAAATCAGGAAAAAAAATTATTGTACATTATCTATAAATAAATTAGATGTTATTTTCTTCTTAAATGACCATTAAAAGGGTCCATTATATATAATTTAAAGGATGTCTACTGAAGAAGAGGTAATCATCTTTTCGGACTCATTCAAATTTATTAATTCTTCTAATTACTCTAAATCTATTGTACTTATCCTAAAATAATAAATCCAGTATCATAAATATAATATTATTTTATTATTATTATGGTACAAATATTTTATATCTCTTTTTCATCGAATGAATAGTGAATACATTGCTAATGTGTATGTACGTCTTACCGTCTCCATGTAGCGATTTAATTCGTTTTTCATCACCATTTTACATGCATAGTTACAAATTTAAAAATAATGAATATATATGATATTTTTTACCTAATTATAAATTTTATAATAATAATATCATATATTCATTCTAACATTATAATCCATTTCAAAATTATAACATCGCTCGGGTGTACGTGTGGACTTCCACATCCACGAGGTGATGTGATATGTTTTTCATTTACTTTTTACATAGATGTTATAAGGATATATTTAATTAATATATATGATATATATGATATATTAATTATTCTAGTATGTTTAACTAATATTTAATTTGCTTTCATGACATTCATCGAAAATTGAGAACAGTGTTCGTGTGTGCGTACACCCTAACAACTTCATGAACGGTGTAATTCATTTTCCTATCTATAACAGGAATGATTGAATATAAATTTGTATATAACAAATATAAATTTTATTTATATTATGAATAAAAATAAATTTATTATGGGTCCATAATCAAATTCCATGGACTAAAACTAATTATCTGAAATTCTCATGAAAATTGAAATTGTTAACACCAGGAAATGACGATTTTAACAAAGAATTGTTATTAAATGGGTGTCCAAATGTTATAAGTGGATCATATATGATATTATAAGTTTAGAAATTAATCTACAATAGAATTATAATAAATTTATATTTATTATATAGGATATTATAACACCTATGAGGAAAGTCAAACATGAGGTAATAGATTTCATCTACATTTTCACTTCATTGAGACATATTTAGTATTATGCACATATTTAGTTTTATGTGGTGTATACATTACCTATTTTATGTATTTCACATGAATATATATTTATTCATTATAATTAATTATTCAATTAATTTTTACTCTTTCAATAGGTTATAATTTAAAAGATACCAAATATGTTAGAATTTATTTAGAATCTCATTTTCTACGATTGATTATATTTTTCATTGAAGGAATATTATAATATATCATTCATAAACTAAAAATATTACTTATCCACTTTATATTTAAGGAGTTTCAATTTTTTCTCCAATATTTTCATCTCTTTTCAACTTAGATCGATTAAATTATTTAAAAAAACTAATCATATTTCTCTTTTTCAACATGTCTATTTTACTTCAATGTCTATATTTTTCAAAATTGTTTTACAAAAGTCATTTTTAATTACTAAAATGATTTTGTAAGGAAATTTTAAGTAATATTTTACTTTTAAAAGCATTTTAAATGAATAATTCTAATGTTTTTTGAAAGTTTAATTTGAATTTGTTTATAAAAAGTCAAAAGGATTGTTTCTTTTTAACATATATTGTTTTAACTGACATTCTCATCACCAGAAGAAGACCGCAAGTTATCCAAGTCTTATGAATTATTTTAAGAGAGTTTTAAGACATATCCTATCACATGAAATTATATATGTGAAGAATAATTTATCTTTTGAAGATACTTGGGTTAAACCCGAAGATAATCATTATCTCATGTGGAAGATATTACAAAGCATTGTTTGATTAAATGAAGAAATTTTGTGAGGTATGCCTGGATCACGTGAATGTAGAGAATAGATCACCTAAATTTTTATTCATGATGAACTTTTCATGAAACTGTAAAGAAAGGACAAAGAAAGTTTCATTAAATATATGCATTACATGCAACCCATGCAATCTATGCATGTATACATGAAGAATAATTCTTTGAGAAATAATAGTGGACAGTGCATTAGCACATGAAAACATAAATAATCACTTGAAAAGTTGAGATACCAAAAAAATAATTGATAAGAACATAATAATAAATTTTATAATTATATGTGATAGGGTTTTTTCTTCCATGAAATCCATGCATGAAGTGTTCTTAAATAGAGACTAAAGTTGGATAGAATATTAGAAGAGATTTTATCCCAGTTGATAGTGCTGGAGGATTCAAGAAGACAGATTGGGACAACATTGTGAAAGTAATTTATTGAATACAATATTATTAAATATTTTTTTTCACCTATTGTACACATTTTAGTGAGGTTAGGAATTCATCATCAGAGGGAATCATAGACCGATAATTTGTTTCATTAAGGCAGCTGATCAAATACAGGTGATCAGAATTGATTGAGCAATATGGATAGACCCAACTAGTTGTTGGATAAGGTACATGAACTAGTACACAAGAAATTATGAATCAAAAATAATTTTGAGTAAGATCAAAAAATAAACTTTAAGTGAATAAAACTTAAAGAACATTGTAAGTATTTATTTGGATCTATAGGAGGAGCCTTTTGTGTGATTTAGGAGAAGAAGACTCTATGGAAGATTCTAGATCTAGACAGTGTGGATTCTAGTAACACTATAGGATGTAGAATAAATAAACCCATATGTATTTTCAAGAGAGGTAAATTTTGAATTTTTTTTACCATTGTAATTAATTGTAACATTATAATAGAGAATTTATATTGGTTAGAATAACCAACATGGTAAGAAGTGGGTATTTGTACTGAACCTTGTAAATATTTTGTGTTGTTCTCCTTCTTATTAGATATGTTTTTGAAGTGAGATTGTGATAAATCAATGAGTGGGTTGATAACCCTAACAATTTCAAGATATAAAATTCAAAATTATTTTTTAAAATATTTGACCGTGGATTCACCCTCCCACCCATTGGTCAATCCGACCTGGGCCACTATAATTGGTATTAGACCATAGGTCACATCTAAAGGTCCAAGATAGTTTTTATTAACTGTATATTTCATGAAATGAGTAAGATACCACATAAATATAAAAAATAATTTACTCTTGAAGATACTAATTTGTAAATTTCTACCAACACACAGAATAATAGAAAAAATTAGACAGGTAAGAAAGATAAAGAAAAATCTTGCAGTAAAGAAAGATATGCCTCTAAGTAAAGATAATAAAAATGGTATATGTTACAATGATGATGATGATTATTATTATTATTACTATGAATCCTTATAATTATGATATAATTATGTATTACTTATTTATCTACACCATGAATTAAAATAACATCTGAATAAAGTTCCCAAAGAAGTTCTAAACAATGATGTTGAAGATTTCAAGGATATATAGAATGAAAAAAGTAAAGCTGAAAAAAGTGTCTAATGCCATGGAAGATTCATTATCTAAAATCTTTAGAATATCCAACACTCCCATGATAATTTTAATATAAAATTAATAATAAATTTCACTTTCAATGAAATATATGTTGAAACAATTGAATAATCTCAAGGAAGTTATTGTGAGAAAAAACTCTTTAATGTTTTATTTGAATAATCTTTCCATGAATTTGAATATTTGTGAAAGGTTTCTATGGTTGTAAAAAATATCAATTGGAGGATGGATATGAAAAGATAAAGGGTATTTAAAACTCTTTTCTAGAATAAATAAGCATTATTAAATAACTAATGAAGAATCTAGAGGTGTATTAGAATCTAAGCTAAGATCAGTTGAGGATGACAAGAACTCCCTCAACATGAACTGTTTAGACTTATAAATGAGATTGAAAATTCAAGAACCACAAAAAGATGAACCTTGTAAAATAATTGAAAGTATAGATGTTTTCCATCAAGTTTTTATTTATGATCATGATTCTATAAATAACATGATATCATACTTTAATCAAAAGGATTTATCCTCTAAGAAGAATGTATCCCATATCCCAGAAAATGTTTTATGTATTAATTATGTTTTATGTACTCGTACAAGTTTTAAACCAATCTATGGGAAAGTGTGGGTAGTGAAAAATGTTTTCAAAACCACCATATCAATGTAGGATGGAAAAATTAGCATGAATAATTGTTCCCAAAGAATCATCCCAAAGAGTAATGGAGTCACTCAAAAGTATAAAGGTTCAAAATATGTGAAAACTAAATAGATTACACCAAAAAATAATAAAAGAGGGTTTATATTCTATTTTTGGTGTTTTTGGAAGTTTTGGTAAGTAATAATTGGGATTTTTTAACAACAATAAAATTCAAGGAAATAGAAGAAGTTCCACATTTAATGGAGAAATGTTATAGAAAAGAGAATACTTTTACGAGAAAATAAAAACTAATAGAAAATGTATTATCTTTTATAAAGAACGGATTTGAATATTTTAAAAAACATTGAGTACTATAACACAAGTGGACACTTTCATAATGAGTTCTCATATTAACATATCATTAACAAATCATCTAATGATGTTAAGATAAGATAACAAAAAATGGAAGGCATGTATTAAAAGAGGGTAACAATTCATTCTTGAGATGTGAAAAAATAAGAATATTTTTAAACCAACTATCACAAAGAAAAAAAATGGTAGATCCTCACCTATATAAAATGGAGAAAGAGATGAGTCAGGAAATTCAACACCACTATGTAAAAGAAGACACAGTTTGAAGAATCACAACAACAAAAAGTGTCTGAACAAAACAAATATAAAGGTAAAAGATCCAGTTTTAGTATTTTTTGAAGGTTTTGTGAATCATATGGGAAAAAATCTATTATTGGTGGTATAACATGTCATTCCACAAAACATACACGAATTAAGGGGGGTTATTCTTGAAAAAATGAGAAAAGACTCTCAAAGAAATAATAATGTGCCTAGAAATTCATCTAAACTTCCAAGACAAAACAGATATGGAGGCTTAAAAAAGTTGTTAGAGTATGTAAATAGAGGTTTTAAAAAGTTGATAAATACATGAAAATACTTCCAATAGATATTCCCTATGTTGGGGAAGGTAAATGAATACAACAGAAAAACAGTGGTGAGTCATGTGAAATTTTTTGAGAAGATAGATAATGTCAAGAAAGCATGCCTAGTTGTGAATCCAAATCAATTAAAATTTGACAAAAAATGGTGGAAGATCAAAAAATTATTAAAGATAAAGGAAAGATATATTCTACATAAATTGAAGGGGAAAACCTATTCCACAAAAATATGGTGACTTGTGAGTAAGTTTTTCTAAATCTTAACATTCTTCACACAACTATAGAGAGATTCTCCCTAATCAGTTGGAGCTGTTTAAAATTAAAATAAAAGAACTAGAAACCTCATGTGCTCAAATGGATACAATTGAAAAGGAGAATTTACACAATGTGAATATTGGGATTTGGAGAAAATAATGGATATTTTTGAGAGACATCTCTCAGCTATAATGTTACTCCTGATGAATTAGATGGTCCCTACATATTCCTTTATATATGAATTCATTTGTACAATGATATAAAGGATTTATGGATATGGATTTCTCCCTTGGGGGGAAAATTTATGGTATGAAGCTATTAAATCCTCAAGGTCTATTTAATGAGGAACTTTTAAATATATTTATAATTCTAGTCACACTTTTTTCCCTTGTTCATAACTATATTAATCATATCAGTTAAGGGGGGGGTACTTCATTGATGTCAAGATGAGACAAAGGGGGATATATATCATTTACACTTGAACTTTCTAATTTTTGGTTGAAGTATGTGAAGTATTTATCATTTCATTTAGAGATATGATTATTTTTAATACCTTTAATGAGATTTGTGAATTTTTTAGCATGATTTCACATGCAAGGTTGTTTATGGGGAGAATTGAAAACCTGGGCCATATCTATCTTATTTTCTACACCTAGTTATCCTAAGAAGACTTAGAGTTGATCAAATAAATTATATTTTCTAAGAAAACCATGTGATATAATCCCTCCCTTATAGGTATTCAATAAATAATATTCAATGGGAGGAGAACATGATTTTAAGAAATATCCCCACTTTTCTTTTTCATTTGATTTCTAATAAGAAGGGAGATGTTTGAGAACAAATATTTACTCTAAAAAAATGCTAAAGAGGTATTTAAAAAAAATACAAATGGCGGTATTGTTTATCCCATTTTCATATTTGTTTGACAATGTTTTGTCAATATATGTTTGGTAAGCTGGTGATGATAAGTGGTGATTCCTAGAAAATTGTTATAGATTCATATTATGGTATTAGATATCACTCTTAGACAATTATCCATGTTTAAATATAATGATTATTTTAAGAGATCTTAAATGGTTTACAAATTTTCTTAAGGAGTTTGTAAATTGATACAAAAAAGTGTAGAAATTTTTGAGAAGAGAATTAGAAAGGAGTTGGTTTGAATTATTGAGATAGAGTTGAATCATTTTGTATACTTGGAATTTTTTATAATTATTTTGTTATGGATATATTAAAAAGGGTTCAACCTACTAGTCATCCAAGGATCAACTGTAGGATCTTGGGGTAATAAGGTCAACCACGCCTAATGGGAGCCATCCAGAGGGTGGTAGGAGTCATAGCGCCTACAATGTGTGGGTGGGGTCAGGTGTAGGGAATGTGGAATATGTGCACCCATGGGAGAGCATAATTTGGGATAGAATCACACTGGTCCAATGCTAGGGTAGTGGGTGTGTGTAGGTGGGATGGGTGATGAACCCCATATCTAGCTCAAGAAAATGGTTGTCAGGATTTTTCTTATAAAGCATAGAGGTTTTGCTTCACATTTTTTGATATGAGATGACAGATGTGTGTGCACTATTCCAATTTCATTAAATTGAGGGAAATAATATACGTCATCTGATTCAATCAACCTAAGACCTCCATTGAGATTCCATTCCCCATTGGTCTAAATGTGTTGATCATAATCAACCCTTATCCACCTGAGGCTACTGTTCACAAAAGATCAGAGTCAGCTGGCCACCATGAGATTGTGCCTATATACTGATCTCACTTAACATTTCAAAGGCTCAAGACATGTAGAATGAAATAAAAAAATTTATTAAATTTTTGTCTTTTATGCATTCAATGATCAAAGATACCGCGTGAATTTATCACAAGAATTAGAAGCAATGCATGAAGCCATCGTGTGATAATCTTTAGATCAGACAATCGATTAAAGAAAATCAACTGAGTACATGTAATATTTCTTAATATAATATGGGCAATCACTAAATACATCACAAAAAAATCAATGATCATGAGAGCCTCTATATTTTATAGGTATTATCATTTGTATTATTCTATATTATTTGGAGGAAGTCTATCAAGGAATAACATGATCAACGAAGTGATAATGTGAAGCATAATAAGAATTCAAATGGTTCGTGTGACCTTGCTAACGTTGTATGAAGAATCCAAAACCTCTAAAATTAATGAAGTTACAGACATACTTGTGAGTGGTTTAATAGGTCCTTGTAATAACATAAAAATTAGAGTAATTATTACTATATAAATCAAGGCATGATTGAATGAAATGATGTTGCAACATTGAAATAAATAGAGTGGGCACTTGGGAGAATAGAGAGCCTCTATGTGATTCATTCAAATGAAGGAGAAGAGTTCACATAATCATCTCATGTGAATGATACACCATATATAGTAATCTTATCTCAAGAATAAGGAATTTTCAAGACATATATGACTTAATGAGAAACGGAAGAGATATACCCATAGGCACCACTAGTGTCTTATGAAGGCCATCTGGTGAACCACCTGTCTGATTCATTCAAGCAGAGGAAGAAATATCTGTAGACACCTATTTTCTTGTAAAAGAGTAACCCATGAGGCACTGAGTGTTGTGAAGAGGTTGAGTTAGTATCCTGTGGACACCTCTTGTCCTATAAATAAACTCTTAGAAATAAAACTTTGTCATGTGATGGTACTCGCAGACAAGCTCTTTCTTCCATTAAGTAAGTTAGAAGAAGAGTGAAATACAAAAAGGTATTGAAAAAAGTTTGAGGATAATACTAGTACACAACCTATCATGCAAAGGTATCTATATGAATCACCTATGATCTTTATAAGAAACTTGGGTTAATCTTGTAAAAAATATGTGTCTCGCGAGGCGGATCTTGTAAAGACTTTTTTTATTCAAATGCACTCGGTGAGCCATTCTTAGATCAACTAAATGAAATTAATATATCACATAAATTTTTGTAGATCACGATGTTTTCATGATATAGTTAAGAAAGGAATAAATTGTAAGTTTCATGCAATATATGGGACCCACAGAATCCATGCATGGATGCATAAAAAATAATTCCTTGAGAAACAAATGTGGATAGTGAATGAGCACATACACATGTGAATAATCACTTGAGAAGTTGAGATGAACAAAATATAATTGATAAGAACATAATAATAAAGTTCATAATAAGATTTTATAAGTTTTTGGATTCCATGCAATCCGTACAAGAATTTTTCTTAATTTGAGACAAAAGACAAAAACAATATCAAAAGATATTTTATCTGAGTTTACAATGTTTGAGGATTCAAGAGGACATATTAGGCTAACATTGTGCAAGATATTTATTTCACATAATATTCTTTAAGAATTTGTGTGAACTAATTTCTCACATTTCAATAATTTCGGGACATCATCATCAGAAGGAAGCATAGGCTGAGAATTTTTTTCACTGAAACAGCTAATTAGATATATGTGATCAGAATTGATTGAGCATGACTGATAGATAAAACCAGTATCTATTGAAGGTACATGACTAGGTACACCATAATTTTGATTCATCTAGATTGTGTAGGAATGTCAACAAGTCATACTAAACCAAATCAACATTTTATAAAGTTTTAAGTCATCATTTGGAGCCGGAGTAGAAGTCTCTTGTCTAATTTAGGAGTGGAAGTCTCTAGTTAGTATTATAGAGTAGGACAGTGTCGATTCTAGTAACTTTGTAGGATGTAGTATAAATAACATAATGTGTGGATTTAGTAGAGATACAGTGTCACTCGGTATCGACCATTTTAATTGACTATAACATTATAGTTGATAGTCTATGTTGGGGAGAATAACAAACATGGAAAGGAGTGGGTCTTTGTACTAAACCATGTAAATATCATGTGTTGTTATCTCTATTATTAATTCTATATTCAAAGTGAGACTTTGATATATCATTGAGTGGATTTAGAACCATTACCAGATCAAGAGTTTTAATTCAAAAGTAATAATTTGTAAGAAGTAAACCACTTATTCACCCCCCCTCTCAACGGTCAATCTAGCCTGGGGAACTACACATTAAAATATAATAACAACAGTGTCTCCCATATACTAATATGGTATTATTTTTATGGAATAATATTATCCATATCCTTCTCTATCAAATGGGTAGAAACCATCACTCATGTGTACGGTGGACTTTTACCTCACAAACTAATGTAATTTTTTTCAATCACCACCTAACATGGCTATTAATAATAATGGAACTAATTAATTATTATGATAATTATGATATTATCACATTTTTTGAAATTTAACATATCATATACCTCCTTACCCTTACACCTTTTAAAAAATTTATAATGTCGTGTGTGCATGCATATAGACTACCACCTCTACAAAGCGATGTGATTCATTTTTTTGAATTATTTTAAAAAATGATTTTAAATATGTTTTATGATTATATCATGACTGAAATTATATATATGATATAAACATGATCAATCTATAAGGAATATAAGTTCCGAATCAAAAAATAGATGAAAAGTGAAGTAGTTAAAACTTGGAACAACGATAATAACGAAATATTATTAATGAATGAATGGTGTTATATTATAAAAGGTTAATATAAGATATTATAAATAATAATATAGTTTTCATATGAATTAATAACAATTTTAAAAAGTTATTCAAGATTTTAAATCACACTAAATGAAGTGGAAGCCTGTGGTAAGATATTTTATCT
Source organism: Viscum album (assembly GCA_963277665.1). Taxonomy (NCBI): domain Eukaryota; kingdom Viridiplantae; phylum Streptophyta; class Magnoliopsida; order Santalales; family Viscaceae; genus Viscum; species Viscum album. The sequence continues at coordinate 293,231,962 of OY728145.1, read as the reverse complement.
CAATTTCCACTCTATTAATACATATTTGGAATTATGAACCTATTTTATTTTATATGGTGTACATACTACCCATTTTATGTATTTAATATGAATACATACTTAATCATGGTGATTAAATTTTAAATTCAAGTTTAATTTTTCTTGGAGTTTCAATTTGACATCCCATAACCGTTTCACTACGTAGTAACTGAACCCAATTGACCACATGGTCTCAAGCATGAATCCCCGTACACTTGAGGCAACCAAATAATATTGAGGGTGTATGGTGGAATAGTGGGAAGACTATACCCCTACAATCATATTGTAACAAAGTGGTATAATCATATCAGTCAATAGCAGAAGTATATAAAATAATTGAACATCCAATGAATAAACATCCATCATATAAATGACCATGTAATCTCATCCACAGTGTCATATACAATTATGATCATGGAATACTATAAGAAAGATACAAAATACTTTTAATCATGCATCCAATACAATACATATATCAAAATTACAAAAATACTAAAACAAACTATCCCAATATAACATCACAAGTAGTATTCGGTCATGTGGTCTCCCACTCCTATGAATCAAAAAATCATTAATTGGCAAGAGGTAACATTCACTTGTCCCTAACTACATCCATGAAGCCTATTTAGGTACCATACTGTGGCTCAAACATGGTGTGATATAACCCTCAATAGGCCACCATAAATGGTGTCTATAAAAATATCATCATGTGTATATAAAATGAAACATTATGCAGATATAACAAGAGTACAAGTAATAATACCAGAATTGATATTTTCTAGACTATCAAGTCTTTCTATGATCAAGAAACCAAATTTTAAGGTCCATCTACACAACATACCAAGGATCAAAAAAATAGCCTCTATCATGTAATCATATGTTTGGACATATGGGCTAGTTTTCAATGAGTATGACTATCCAAGATAATTGATTAAACTAATAAAATCATCTAAATAGAATCCAATGAGTAGAAATTTCCAACGCATCCTAATGAGTTGGATCCAAGGAGTAACAATGTCTAAGGTATCCTAGCTTGTCAAGATAACTAGTGAAACTGGATCCTTTTAGTATAAATTTCAAAATCATCCATGTAATCCATATATCAGGATCTATGGAGTAGAAATGTCTAGGGCATACTAATGAGTCTTGTAACTTGTATCCAAGGAGTATAAATTTCTAAGTCATCCTAATGGGTTGTCGTATCCAAGGAATAGAAACGTCCAAGGAATCCTATCATATCATGTAAAATAAGTAATCAAATCAATGGAGTAAAAATAACCACTTAATCCATTTAATCTAATAAAATGGGATACATAGAGTAAAAATGTCCATGGAATTCAAGTAAGATAATTAAATGGGATATAATTAGTATAAATGTCCAAGGCATCCTAATGAATTCATTTTCCATTTCATAAATCACTGCATAATCATAAAAAATCCAACAGATTAAACAATTTATTCCTTTTAAATACAAATAAAAAGGTGGGACAAGGTGCTTTCACCCTTGAACAATTTATTTTAATACCACATTAAAATAAAAATTATACAAGTTAAGTTCATCACTCCCTAGGGGTGGAATAATCATGATAAAAAGGTATAAATCGTCCCATGGGGGCTTCAGGTTGAGGTCAACAACCTCAAAACATGAAAAATGGTGTCATGTAATGTCTAAAACATTTTTTTATTAATTAAATATATGTTTAATTAATTTTGGAAGAACTTCATTTCCAACATCATGAACAATGGAAACAAGATATATGTAACTAGACATTTTGGTAAAACGTATATACCACATGCCATAATCCTATAGAGGATTTATCAGCTGGTCATAGCCTCTTATTAAGTCTATATAAAAAAAATGGAATAAAGGGGAAGCACTTTGAAAATAGGGCATAAGATCCTACACCAAAATAGCATCATTAATAGTAAGGCAAGCAGTGAAAGGAGCCTAAATAATAAAGAACTCACTGGTGGCTATCCATTGATACAATCAACACTTATATCAGAATTTGTATGGTGAAATGTCGCCAAAGAATAGGAAATTACCTTGGGTGAGCTCAAATAATGGAACAAGGGGTGTCCATGGATTGAGAAAATGAAAAGGGAAGAATGTTTAAATATTTTAGATATTAAGGTTTAAAATGTTATTTAAATTCAAAAACTAAGTCCATGGTTTGGCAACACGGTTTTCCAAATAGTGTTATAACCCTGAACCCAACACAATTTCAATACCCCTCTCAAATGTTCATGGCTCACTGTTAGAAAAATCATTACCCAACTATGGGTTTCTCCTCTATAAAAAAGTCTGCAACACTTGCACGAGCATGCATCCTAGGTCACACGTTTAGGGAAAAATTTGTTCCCATTTTTATTCATTAAAAATCCTCACACATTTTACTCTAAATATGGAGACAATTTCTACAAATAATGTGGACCAACTTTTTTCTATAAAAAATAGGTATGTGGGCTCTGAATAAGTCACATATTCTTTGATTCCTCTATAACTCTACTAGGTATTCATATTAGGTCAAAAACAAGGAATTAAACTATAAATAAAATGGTTTTTTTTCTCATAGAAATGTTCTTTTCTTATAATCTTCCCCCTTTCCGAAATACATTCCTATATTTTCATTCCAAGGGTTGTCACACATTTTCTGATAATAAATCCATCCACTGAGTATATACGTCAGCCTCCCACTCCCATGGCTCATCCTATACAATACCATGATATAATATCACCCATAATAGAGAAACTAAATGGCCATTGATAACCTTCATTCCATGACCAATGAAATGAATAGGATACTCCTTGAATGATGAATCCACCTCCATATCATCCTCCTCAATCTAAAGAATATGAAATGGATGAGAATGATATCAGAGAAGCCGAGACACATGGAAGATTCCATGCATGTCCTGGTACCTCTAAGATAACTTCAACTGATAGGATAACATCTTTAATATCTCTAGAATCTTTAAGGGGATGATGTAACAAGAAGAAAGATTCCCTTGATTTTGAATCCATTTATGCCCCATTATAGGTGAAAATCGGAAGAAAAAGAAACTCCCCACCTCGAAATCTAATGGTCACCAGTGATGATTGAGTGTGAATTCTGTCTAGAATGAATTATAAACATGATCTTCTGGATAAGATGAACTTACATCGAAGCCTTATGAACAATATGAGGACTATTTGTGTTGCCTCTCCTACCTCTCACCAGCATAGGGTTGAATGGAATGGCCTACTATATAGGTCCTCCTATGGAGTCATCTGTATGGTCACCTAAAAGCTATTATTATAAGAAATATCAGTGAGAGGTAACTGTTTCTCTCAAGAACCTCCAAAATCAAGGATGCATGCTCGGAGCATGTCCTCTAAAACATGTTCGTACACTCAAACTGACCATCAGTCTATGGGTTATGGGTAGTACTCAGAAGTAATTATAAACCCAATTCCCTCTACAACCCTTGTCATAACCACGACATGAAATGATCATCTCTGTATGATATGATATAATATGGAAGCATGTAGAGGCATATGATCTCAAGAATTTAGAGCCTCCTGATATCATCCACTGAAAGAGACCCCTAAATAGGTCAAAAATGGGAATCCTTTAGGAATAACTACCCTGAGGTTATCTTTTAAGTCCCATAACGAAATCCATGGTGAAGTCATCCCATTTCCACTCATAAATAGGAAAAAACTATAAAATTGTTTTTAGTCATTAGTACATTTCCTTCACATTATGAAATATGGAACAGTGAGTAACAAACTTAGTAATCTCCTACTTTATCTGTGGTCACTAGTATTGATAGTTTAATTCATGAAAAATCATGGTAATACCAGAATGCATAAGCTATATAAAGTTATGAGACTCTCACATCAACTCCTCCCAGATGTTTGTGGGAACCTAGACATGTCATTGGATGCTTAAGATCTCATCTTCATCAACTATCCAACTAGGTGATGAGTCTTCACCTTCCATTATCTCCCATATTATCAAGCCCTATAAATTTGATAGTTTCATCATCTTCACTCTCCCCAAAAGAGAAATAGTCACTGATAATGATGTTAGTACAGACTCTTTATGATAGTCCTGAACCTCCATGTTCATCTCATAAAATAAGGCCAAACTTTTCCACTCACTACCAGCCTACCTAAATGTCTATGATTGAGTCCTCTTTCTTAGAGAATTAGAAATTACATTTCCATTTACAGGCATATATAAAATCTCAAATTCAAAGGACTGATGGAATTAAACCCACCTTCATTGCTTGAGATTCAACTCAAACTGTGTAAAGATATTAATTAGGCTTTTTTGGTTCTTGTACACCAAAAAACACTCTCCCAGTAAATAATGCCGCCAATAGTTTAGGTCGTGAACAAAATTGTATAAATAGATATCATTAATTGGGTAGTTCCTCTCATTTGACCTCAACTATTGAGACTCATAAGCCATGAATCGCTCCTCCTACATAAGAAATTATCCTAGCCCAACACTTGATGCATCACAATAAACAGTATAGCTCTATCCTGGTTCTGGTATAATTAGGATTGGAACTAAAGTTGACCTCTCTTTAAACTCCTAAAAGGCTATCTCATAGGCTTCAAACCATGAGAATATCACACCCTTATTAGACAAGACCATGATGGGAAATACAAAGCATGATATGTCATGTATGAAGAACCTGTAATATCATGATATCCCAAAGAAACTTCATATATCAAAGACATTCTTGGGATTCACCAAGGAAACTACATATATCACTTTCTCTGGGTTAAATGATATTCTTTTATCTCACAGAATATGACCCAAAAAGTGAATCATATCCATCCATAAGTGGCACTTTGTGAGCTTACCATATAACTGGTGCTACTTCTGTGTATCCAATATAAACTAAATATGCCTGTCATGTTCAGGTTGAATGTAAGAATACACCAAGATATTTTCTATGAATACCACCACAAAAAAATCAAGATATGGATGGTAAACCCAGTTCATTAGTTCCATGAAAATAGTTTGTGTGTTCTTGAGACCGAACGACATGACCAGATACTCATATATACTATACCTAATATGAAAAGATGTATCGGGTGTGTCTAATGGTCAAACATGCACCTAATGATAACTCAGTATAAGATCAATCTTCAAAAAAACCTAATATCCTTTGATATAGTCAATGATATCATATATCTAGGGAAAGGGATGGAAGTTTCTAACCATTAATTGATTCAATTTCCTATAATATGCACATAAAAGAAGGGTTCAATCCTAATTCTTGGTGAAAAGGCCCATCTAACCCCATCAAGAATCACTGGGTCATATAAATTCATTCACTTACAAGTCCTCTTGCTACCTCTTGATCTCCTACAACTCAATAATATCCATCCTATATGGAGGAATGGATACCAATGAAGCTCCTATCACCAGATCAATGGAAAACTCTACCTCTCTATTGAGAGGTAGTCCTGAAAAGTCATTTGGGAAAACATCCTTGAAATTATAAACCGGTAGAGGTAAATCCACCGAACTCATTCCCTAATCATCTATATATAAACTAGAAATATGGGCTATCATCCCACCCATTCCATGATCATTGGGTCTAGAACTACTTGCCTAGATATGTCATTAAACCATATTATTAAAAACCATTCCCTCTGGTGATTTGAAGATCACCGTCTGGTGATAGTAATCAATATACACATGATAAAGAACCAGCTATACCATACCGAGAATGATGTAAAACTCTATAATATTGAGGAAAAACATGTCCCATATGAAGTGAGACCCACATACCTCAAGGGGGTACCCCATGAACTGTAATAAAATCTCTGATTTTATCCCTAATGGAGTGCTGAGTGTCAACATTATATAAGAGAATGAAACATCGAACCTAAGGATCTTCAAAATAGGTATAAATATGATTGAATGAGAAGTAATTGTATCGAAAAGAGAAGTTACAAACATAGTGGCTACAAAAATAGTACCACTCATGGTAGGAGGTCTAGAACTATGCTCCTTAAATATTAGTTGTACTATATACATCTAGCCTTAATCGTAGCCCTGAGATATAACCTCACAACCCTGAGAAGGTCCACTCTTCTAGTTCTATAAGTCAAGTGTCTGGATACCTCATCCATGATCACCTCCTTTGCCTGATCAGCCAGTCACACCCCATCTCCCTTCCTCACAAGAATTTATTGACCCCACTCTTGAATGTGGAGTTTTGTAAACCCTCTATCACTAACATATGAAGGAAGGATCATGATAAACTGATGTAGATGGCCCATCATGTCGCATGATCATCACTCGATGGGGTCTTTATTATACTGGCTCCTCATGTGTACCTGCCTACCACACTATTGAAAGATTATAGAACTACCAGCAATCATGATCTATCTGGTATTCCCCTTACAAGAGACCTCAAGGAGTCTCTTCCTACCACCTAACACAAATCTATTAGATTGAAAATCTAGTATTCTCTACACTTCTCCCCCATCTACCCTCAGTTCATGTTTAGTAATCAGTTCCTGATTTATTATTTTTGGCATAGTAGTAAGATGTAAAAAATTAACCTATGATTAAATTTCATACTTGATACCATCCTCAAATTTCCAAGATTTTAATAATTCTTCACTTAACAAAATTGGTGTGAAATGATGGAACTTTGAAAATAGATAGAATAGTCCATGACTGACATAGGAACCAACACTAAATAAATAAACTCCTTAGCTCTATCAACCCCCAATGCCTCTAGATATAACTAATCATAAATGGTTTTATGGAAAATCCTTCAAATCATATCTTGATAATGATCTATTTGAGTAGTCACATCCCACTATATCTTGGGGGAATCCCAGATCATATATGTAGTGAGGTACACTATCTTCATAGAAGGTGTCTTGAGATACTCTAAAATAAATGGAATGGCCTCTAGCCCTGACTCTGCAACCTTTGGTATTTGATCCCTCAAAAAACAAGGATGGATGTTTCTGCTAAAATAAACAGGTCGATATTATCATAGTCGAGGTAGGTCACAGACCTCTAAGAACTATATGCATGAAACATAAGAATCCCTTTAAAAACTATTCCTCAGCACCCATATCAGGTAAAATTGGTGGTGCTATAAGAGGAATTTCTAGAGGTTCCTTGGGTGGCCTAAGTCCCACCACTTATGGTGAATGGTCATCACCACCCTCCCTACTCATGATTAGAGGTCATCGTGGTAGCATATATCAAAAAATTTCACGCACTCACATTAGAAATTTTTTAATAACATCATGATCACAAATATATGAACAGAATAGGTACAAGACATCTTATTTACAAGTCCCACCTCTCAAATTACTCCTAAATTCATGTCTAGGAAACATATGAATCATAGATAAAATATTGATACACTTCTTACTACCCATTAATAAGATAGAGTTAGGGACACGTTCTCTACTATAAGTGAGGGGGTCAAGTATACAGAGTTTCAATTGCATGTTATTGAATAAAAAACACTTTGGAATGTAATTGGAACATGGAGGCGACGTGGAATTGAGTTGCGTGTGCGAAAAAATGACCGGGGCGGCACGCAATCGGTGAACCTGCGCGGAAAAGCCTGGGAGGACACACAATTGGGGATCCTGCGTGGAAAATCCCAGGCCGGAACACAATTGGGGATCCTTTTCATAAAATCCCAGGCCGGCGCGGAAAGACATGTGCACAATTGGAAGTAATTGTTCGTCGAAGAAAAGATTGAATGTAATTGGAAATAATTGCACGCGGGTGATGGGACTCGATGGGATTTGGACGAGGATTAAGCCCATGTGGTCCTGCTCAAAGGCGGACCCCTAGGCGACCTGGCGCAAAAAATTCAGTACCTGTGAGCTATCTTTTGCACGCACGAGAGGTGAATTGTGCATCGGAGAGACGGTTCAGATTCTTCATCCAGGAGGTCGAAGGGGAAACCTTCTATTTATAGGCGCTCTGGGGTTGCAGATCCCGGTAGAAAACAAGCCCGCGCGAAAGTTTACGTGCTGAAGTTGATGGCACACAAATTCCCTATGCGGGGTGGCGGCGTAAAACTTGCCGCTCCCGTGGCCGGGGTGCTCAAAATTTCTGCACCCACATAGAAGAATTTTGTGAATACCATTATTTTCCATGCGGGGGACATTTTTCGTGCACACCAGATTTTTTTTCGCACGGCCCATTTGGGCCCACCAGAATGGATCACCGGGTCCACATATAGCTTCACTTCATCATGCCAAAACCTCCTTTATCCCTTGAGCATTTTATTTTAAGCATCTAAAAATGTCCCCCCCCCCCTCGGAATCGGATCAGTGAGGGGAGCAAAGGTTTAATTCAGAGGGAAACGCCGAGATGCAGAACTCCCTGGGACCCATGCATTCTAAAAACTAGAGCGACACATAAAACAAAAGAACGGCGCATAAAATTGAGGGGTGGCACGTAATCCCCTTTTCGCGCGTGCACGAAAACTCAACTCTATGCCTATGAAATCCCTCATGGGTCCCTCATCCGTACATATTTTTCTCATGCAACAAGTCCTGATCTCTCGCACGTGAAACATTTTCACGGACTTGTGTGAAAAATCGTCTCAATTGTGCGTAATTTCCCGACTCCAGCTGTTGTTTTACGTGCAGTACTGGGGTTTTTCGTGCCGACTTCTATTTTTTCATGCCGATCTCTACTTTTTTGCACCCACACTGAATTTTTTGTGCCATCCCCTGATTTTTTTCCGCGCCAACCACTAAGACTGCATCGGAAGAAGATGGTTGCTAATCGGGATAACGTTGAGGGAGAGGTTTCTTTCGCCGCTTGAAAGGTTGAGATGGTTTCCAACCCTAAGGTAAATGTCTCCCAAAGGAGTGTATCCAACAACCACTCTCTCTTCAACATGATCACCCCAGCGCAGAAGGAATATGGTTTTTCTGACAAATTGTCATTATGGGACTTCAGTATCTTGGTGGAGGTACCCATGCCATGATTTGTAGTCGACACACCTCGGTCATGGGTGACCTATGAGGATGACCTACCTTGGTATAATATCACCTAAAATGGCTATCCTGCTAGAGAAACTAGACATATGGACATTTACGTCCTGAATCCCAGGACCAAGACCATTTTAGGGAGTGACTCGGTTGCGGAAGACTCTCTGACCCTTTATGTAAGTACCTTTCCTCAGAGTGTTACTGATTAGAGTAAAGGCTAGCTGTAGGATTGGGATCTTTGGTCTAGAGGAAATTTCACCAGTGAATGGGCCTGGGAATATTTGGTACGCCAGACATGTGACCACATTGTGGAAGAAGTACGGCACATCGGTCTGTTTGAGGCGGTGTGGACATTGCAGTTTCACTTCTACAGTCAGCATGAGCTCGGGCAAGAGCTGTTTACTCGATGGTCCCCCGATACCAATACCTTCCATCTTCATCATGGGGAAGTTGGTATCAGCCTTTGGGACGTTCATTGCATTGGGGGTATCCCATTGGATGGGCACCAGTAAGATGAATTCCTCCCACCGAGGAACATCTGGGGAGACGGATCACGAACTCCCATGCTGACATGGCACCTGTAGGAGCTGGCTAAGGAGAGGCTAGGAGTTAATGATTTTTTGAAGGACATTGCTTACAAGAAATGGTTCAGCTTGTTCCTGCAAAGAGATCTGGAAGTCAAGATGTCGGGGCGAGGGAGACAGTGTCCAACCGCAGCACAGAGGAGAAAAAGAAGATTGTACTGGAGGATCCCGGTGATAGGGGAATATCAATCATGGGGATTTAGCATAAATGAGAGTCGGGACCCGAATGTCTAGTACATCATATTTCTTGCAACATTCCTGAGTGGGTGGATCCTACCAGGGAGGGATGCAAGGATGGGAGTTCGTCCAGCGACCCTGGTGATGGCTGGAAACATGGTCGCTAATCAAAGGTTCAATCTGGGAGTCCCTGTGTTGGCCCGTCTGTATTTCATTTTGAGATGCATTTCGAGAGGCGGGTCACCAAAGAGGATCTGTGGTCCCTTCCAGATCTTTTATGGCTGGGTCGTGGCTCATTGTAGTGGGTCTACCTTTCCGAACACCATTTTTCCTCTGGGTAATGTCATGCGAACCTCATTGTGGAACATTTTCGGGGTGATTCCGTTGACGCTCAATGACGAGGGGTGAGGATCAGGATCAGCAATCACAAAAACTCCACTTTTAGCCCATTCTCCACCCTGACTGGCCAGATGATAGACAATGGGAAAGGCTCCCTAGAGCAAAGAGAATACTTCCAGGGCATCAGAGGTGGGGTGCTTGTGGCCCGGATTGATGGGAAGATCCTCTATAAGCCCTACGTTCCGTCAAGATTCTCTAGGCAATTCAGATGCCTCCAGCGGATTCCGAAGAAAGTGTACACAGACGTCTGGGAGGAAAGTCACCCCTCCATTCTCCACAAAAGGCGGCTGATGTTTAAAACCCATGGCTCCAGCGATGTCATTAGCTTTCCCCCCATGAGAGTTTACATTGTCCTCTCAATCGAATATGCTGAACATTGGGCCATAGCAAACACTGAGTGACTTGTGGAAGTGAGTTCGGAAACTCAAGGTATCCAGTGTAGAACCTGGGCAGTGATAGAACAGACAGAGTGTTGTTGGGGAGGAAAGGTCGTAAGAATGTCGGGAAACTAAGACCGCACAAGACGGGGCTTCAGTAGCAGGAACGTCGCATGGCATGGCGATACCCTCATCGCCTAGAGGGAGAGGGGCTCTCTGAGAGACCAGGGAACTCCCAAGGAAGCAGATAAAGTACCTGCTTCAACCTTCTGATGACATAATCTTTCTGGCTCTATGGATGGCCTGGATGACCTTACAGCAGTCGATGGGTACCGAAACCCTCTAGAAAAATATTTTATGAGATGGACTCTAGCTTCTAGAGTTTGGTCTCATTCGTGTTGAAGACAAGGTGAGCTTCCATAGTTTTCAAGCATACTTGATGGCCATGGACGTTTATGCACGCCAGCGAGGTCGGCGTGAGGAACCATCCTTCCTAGTGAATGTAATGCTCGGCCAGGGGCATGATCCATACCAGATGCCATATGAGGATGGAAATAGCAACGAGAAGCTAGAAGGCAGTGAGGTGGAAGAGGATGAGGCAGAATGAGAAGGTGAAAATGGGTTGAATTAGAAGAGGAGCTTAGAGGCAGAGGGTCTTAGGGGGTGTTCCACCAAGGGAGTCTCTGGGAGAGTGGTGAAATCATTGGCTTGGATATAGATATAACTGATATACTTGAGGTACATCTCAGCCCTTATCTATCCTTTCCCCCTTCATTTTGTTTTGTTTTTTTACCCTTAATCAGATCTCCTTATCTTATATAAGGGAATATTGGTGCTGACCAAGAGTCTCCATCCAAAGTGGGGAGGCGGTGCCAATAGAACAAGGTGGGGAGCCAACAAAAATTATTGAGCTGACGAGTGCTGAGGGATCCCCTACAATGATATCTCCTGTAGTGGATAGAGCATTAGAGGCTGATGCTTTGGTCTCTTTTAAGTTCATTACTTCAATGCTGGTATTTACTGTTGGAGAGCCCAGTTGATCAGGGTGTTCACTGTCTATGCAGAAATCACGGCCTTGGAGGCTCATCGGGCTTTTGAATCCTCTTCATACGCGATTGCTTCAACATAAAATGTGTTGTCCCATTCAGGACACACTTCTCAAACCGAGCCGGCACCAGAACTCGGTGAGAAAAGAGTGGCGTACATCAGCGATAATAATGTTGGGGCAGGTCTGAAAGTTGGTGAGGGAGCTACCGAGACTGAGGCGAGAGAGGAAGGCCGCCCATGCATTGAAGAGCCTAAACCCTTAAGAGGAGTGCCTGAAGAAGACCATGTGGCTGGTCTCTTGGCTTCCTTCCCGGACTATCGGCCTGCAGATCCCGAGGATATAGATGATTCTAACTCAGAGGCGTCGAAGGAGAGTCGGATGATGCAGCGCAAAGGTTGGAATTGTATCAAGTGATTTCTCGGTTAGTCCCAGGAAGAATGGCTAAAACGGATGGGATCACTCAACACCTGGCTATTCTTTCTCTATGTTGTAGGGGTGGATTCTCATCATCTCCATTTGACCATTCGTGACTACATGGATGAGAATCTGTGTGAGATCAGCCGACGCTCTAACGTTGCCCGGTGTTAGAAAGAGTTTGGGAATTCCCAAATGTTCTTTAAAGAAGAACAAGAGGCCCGATGACTTGAAGGAAAGATGAAAGAAAATGAGGAATTCATTGCCAACTATTCAGATCTTGTGGAGAAATTGAGGGCCTAGGTGGCAGACGCCCAGGAGCATCTAGTGGAAGTGGGTCACGAAATGATTGATCTTTAAACTAAACAGGTGCCAGCAAAGGCTAGTGTAAGTGCACTATGCTATGTGGCCTCTGATAAAGAGAGGGTCCTCAGGGGGCGGGAAGCAATCTTGGAGGCCACAATCCAAAAGGTAGTGGCGCTGGAATGATCTATCCCAGATGTTGATCCTTAAGGGCCCTATTTTGGTCAAACTCATAGACTCATTTCTCCTTACTACCTCTTTTTTTGAACTGCATGTATGGATAGATGTATGGAAAGATTAATTACATGTTGATTTGGTTTAATGCATTCAACTAGAATCCTAAAATAAATAGAGATCCATTCCAAAACTCATGTGGGTCGTTCTCAGTGTGAGAAACAAGGGATGTTCGCACTATTACTTCATTTTTAATTGTAGGAGTTCCAAACAGGATTCGGACACCCGAGGGGAATTCCTGGGAAGATAGGAGAGGGAATTGACTGGAGAATTAAGCTCTCGGAATAGCTGAACTACCATTTTACCAGCATGCTCTTGTGCACAAATGGGGTAATGCCAGGGACGCTGGAATAAATATGAACAGGGGGGAATGAAAGGTGTGAATCACAATACCCATGATCCGAAACACTTTATTGATGGAATGAAAATTAAGAATAATTTTTGACCGTGTTCAAAACATAGCATCCTTATTGCGTTATCCTGAAATGGGGATACAAATGGGGGCCTACTGCTGACCATGTTCGAAACACAGATCCTGACTCAAAATGTCATCCAATAGTCTTCCGGAACATTGGCTTAGGACATCAGGTGGGCCATAGGCCAAACATCCATATTGTTAGGGGGTCCCTTTAGACATGAAAGAGGATGAGGGTCCGAATAAAGGGCACACAAAGCGAGGAAGGTGTAGTGGTGGTTTTTCCGAAAAGAATCCAACACTCTTGAAAATACACCACCGTGGTGGATTCATCGGTCTGATTATGGATTATTCCTTTATTTAGACAGGCCCTCTCTGTCGAGGAAACTGTTGCTTCCCAACGTTATCGTGGGGAATCCTAGACTTGTTCAGGGTAAAGGTGCAACTTTGTGGTTCCCCAAAAGAGCTTAGGTCAAGGGACAGAAAAAATAGGGGGAGATGGGAATTATGATTCCTGGGGATGGACCCAAAGATAGGATGTATGGGGGTTCCTACGTATCCCCTGAGAATGGGAATCAAGCCAAACATTGTTCTTGGGGCACAGTGTGGTCAGAGACCAACACTGGTAAGGAGAATTATCTCTGGAGAGGAAACGAATGCACCCCATGATTAACATAGGTAATCCCAAACTTGTTCAGGGTAGAACCACAATTTAGTGTCTTCTGTTGAGGACATATGGACTCATGAAGTTTAATGTCATATGATAGGACATGGAGTGAAAGGGAAGATCCCTAGAAGGGAGTTTGTGCCGCGGTAGCTATTTACCTGACGTGAATGAGGACTTGGGGTCCAGATCACACCACGTTTCCATGGAAGAAACTCTTTAGGTCAAGGGACCAAGAGTGAGAGTTAGGCTGGGCCTAAAGCAAAGTGGTCGGTCATTCCTACATACCACATGAGGATTAGAATCAATCCATAAGTAGTTCTAATAGCGCAGTTTAACGTCATGTGGGATTAGGAAAGGCATGTATGGAAATGGTTGTGCCAGTACACGTTCTACCAGAACTACTAAGCCCACGTGAGTCGTGCTCGATGTGGGAAACAAGAAGTAGTGATGTCACTTTCCTAACACAGGGAGGCACACATTAGGGATGATGGGGAATTATATGACTAATGTCCCACTGATTTTGACCCGCCTATATAATGCCCTAAGATGCGTTGAAGAGTAAAGTCGAGCATGTTGGAATTCCACATGAACATAAGGGAGAAAAAACTTGTGAATTATGATGCACAAGATCTGGACCGTAATGATGGTGGAGTGATGATAGGGGATAGATGTTGACCATGTTCGAAACATAGAATCCATATCAGGTTATCCTGGAATGGGGACAGATAGACATGGGTCAGCCGCTGACCATGTTCGAATCATGGGACATGTCACAAATGTCGTATGTGGTCTTTAGGGAAGTTGGCCCAAAATGGTAGTTGAGAAGAGGCAGCAAGAGACCCGGCCGTGAAGGGGGTCCCCTCTGATGTGGAAGAATATGTGGATCCAAATGATGGGCTCAAAAATCTTGGAAATGAAATGAGGGGAATGTCCCTGTGAAAATTCAATACTGCGGGATCTTTGCCTAAACACATCTGAATACAACTATAAGACATATCAGAAAGAGGTAGTCGAGTCCCCTTCCAATGACAAGGGTCATGGGGCTGCACACTTCCAGCTTAAGGTCCTAGGGTAGACCTTTAAGGGGGGATTGATTTAACGGACTGTGTGTAGGGTGGAAAAATATCCAAACGTGGCACACATTTCCCATAGGGAGATCTTAGTTTTAGCTAATAGAACTCGGACCATGCTGGGAAAAGATATGGGAAGAACATGGTGAGGCTATTGAAAACCCCAACGATAATGAAAACCTAAGAGGTACTCTCCGCCCCACATATTCCCATATGAGTCCGGGCCAAGGGGATGAAAAATAAGGGACATTATTTGTAGATTCTTGGGGTTGTACTCGGATACAAAAATGCATGGGCGTTCCTATGTATCCCATGAGGATTGGAATCAAGCCATACATAGTTCTGGAAAATGTCATGCAGTTTAATGTCTTGTGGAAAGGAAGTGGAGTGGTCTTAGTTTAAGGTCATAGATCTCAGATCATGGATGGTAGGAAATGCGTGATACACATGGTGGGGTGGTTATAAAACCCGACGTGAACGGGAACTTGGGTTCCTGACCACCCCCACGTTCCTTGAGAAGGTTTTAGGTCGAGGGAACAAAAACGAAAGTTATGTTGGGCCCGATGAAAAGTGCACAGGCGTTCCTACATATCCCATGAGGATGGGAATAAAACCAAACATAGTTCTTAATATGGCACCGTGGGACACTAGTGCCATGTATAATAAGGTTGTGCAGGTCTGCCCCTTGCAACAAAAGAAGAGGTATTTGATATATCTTGTTTTCCCTTTTGGATGAATGACTGTGTTTTTTTTGTGAAGCAATGGACCTAGGATGGAAGGTCCGTGTATCACCACAGGAATCAAGCCATATACAAGCGTTGAAAAATTTTATGGTGTGTAATCGATACCAAACATGACGTCCCCTCGGGTGAGGACATCACAATGTAGTGTCGTTTTTTCTCATGTGGCCAGGATGATAATATCACAGTTTAGGGGTCATGTGATGGTACTAACCACACACATTTAACGTCGTTTAGGACAGATGAAATAGTTTAAAGTCATGTGGGACTATGAATCATAGTATAACTTCAGATGGGTTGGACTTATACAGGAGGGACGAGGTTCCAAATGGGATGCACGCGGCGTGATAAAGCATATCTGACGTGAAGGAGGACAAGGTCCACACTGTACCATGCGCAACTACAGGGAGGAAACCTCAGACCAAGGGGCCAGGAAATATTAGAGGAAAAATGGGGTAGGAGAAACTATCTCTCAACTGATCTGGACCTGAAAACAAGACGTTCATATATTCCTACGTATCCCATGAGGATGGGAATAGAGCCACACGTAGTTCTGAAAGATATCTTAGTTTATGGTATTAGAGCTCAGACCATAGATGGGCGGAATCATTCCAAGTAAGGGCACACCTCAACCTGATCCCTAAGCCCATGTGAGGGGTGCTCGATAAGGGAAACAAGGGAGGAATAGGTTTCTTTGCAGTACTTGGAACGCACACCGAAGGGAAAGCAGTGCGGATCCCCAAATGATTGCCTTATCGTAGCTTTTTCCCTCCTAACATGTGGATGCGCACTGAGGAATAATACCAATAGTATCAAAATTCTACTTGGACATGATGTGGTGGAAAAGGATGTGATTCATGTAACTGAAATTTTGGGCATAATGGGGTTGGTGAGACGATGGAGGATAACTGTTGACCATGTTTGAAACACAGCATCCATATTGTGTGACCTGAGGTGGGAACAACAAACGAGCATTGAACGCTGACCAAATTCGCAATGTAGGACTTGTATCAATTTGTTTCATGAAACCCTTGAGGACGTTGGCCCATAATGGTAGGAGGTCCCTTGGGCCTAGAATCTAGGCCATTCTGGGGTCCCTTTGGCTGTGAAAGGTGATGGAAGCACTAATGAAGGGGAACACGAAGCCTGAGAAATGGGTGAAAGCATGTCTGGGTAAAATCTGACATTCCATGTGCCAAACCAGAGTACCCTTGGAAAAATTAGTGAATCACTGAAGAGGACCAAGGAGTTCATCTTGAGAGCGGCCAATTTGAAAAGATTAGTATGGCACAAGGGGATGGAAAATATCAAGAGGATGTAAATGGCGTGGTTGTTACAAGAACCCAATGTGAATGAGGACATAATCACATACCACACCATATAACCCTCTCCCTGGGGGAATGCCGACCAAGGGGACAAGATGAGGCTGGACCTAAAGAATAAATGTTCGGGCAATCCTATGTATCCCATGAGGATGGGAATCAAGCCATACATATTTCTTGCATAGAGTAATGTGCAGTTTAACATCATGCAGTAAGGA